>CM067317.1:56281549-56914049 GCA_034231615.1 Meghimatium bilineatum
GTTATCTTTAATGTCGTCAGACTATCGTCATCTTGGTCTGCCCTTTCTCCTCTGTCCAGGTACTCTGCTCTCCATTATTTGTCTTTCTAAACAGTTGTGTCTCTTTATATGACCAAACAGGTGTAGTTTTCTTTTTGTTATTGCGTTTATTAACCAACATTCTGGAATCTTCAATGTGTTTATAATATCTGAGTCTCTGATTTTATCCTGTCATGATATTCTAAGTATCTTTCTGTAGCAATGTATCTCAAAGGCATTGATCTTCTTTGCCGCTGTTTTACTTATTGTCCATGTTTTGCAACCATATGTTGCAACCGGAAAAATAAATTGTCGTAACATTAAACAATTTCGTTTTCTATTTTGTTGTTTTTCTATATGTTGTTCAACCGTGTTATTTTACAATATGCCATTGCCAACCTCGTCCTTATTTCTTCCATGCAGTCTCCAGCACCGTTGATGTTTGCTCCTAGGTATTCAAATTTATCCACACATTCTATCTCGGTATTTCCTATTCTGATATTTTGTTGTTGTGTTCTTATATCAGTTGACTTGATTTTTGTGTTTTTTGCGTGTTTAAATACAAGTTTTGTGACTCGCTACAATTTGTGTGTGTTCTTGATTAGTTGTTCTAATCCTTTATATCATTTGAAAGAAGTACTGTGTCGTCTGCGTAGCGTAGAAGAGTGTAAACACAGTGCAAATTAACGTTTCAATCTCCATCATCAGTGGTTTTGTTTTCCCTTCGTCATATATTCCTAAATCTTCTCAGTTTGTTTGTTTTTGTTTTGCGTTCGCTCCATTGTAATCAGCACAGATATCCGTGCGATTTCCGCCGGGAGCGTGATTACGTTGTGCCACCGTTATGCGCATTGTAGGCCTAACACATCCGATTTCGGCATGCCTTGACAATTCGGGTGGGCTACTCTAGCCTGTGAAAGCCTCCCTATCTGTCGCCAGGCACGCGTGTGTGTGGTGCATCTTCGCCCATACGATTTTTATCTTCTCAGTGAGCTACAGTCTTGCTTATCTGATGAAGGATTGACTTACTTGATTAGATAATAGCAATACAATTATGCATTCCAAGCTTGACAGAAGGCAATGTATGTTGTAAACATGAGCATGCGATTCATGTCGAAAATATTCTCAACATATAATTTATTTATTCACCCTTCAACAAACAATGACTAGCAGCTGGAAATTAAACACAAATTAAACCACAACAATATATATACATATTATATTCCATAAACAATTAATCTGAAATTGATTTTATCCAACAATATACATTCACCACTAGCTGTATTGACTACCAGCAGAGCCTGTGACTAGAATTGAAAACCGCATCAATCATCCTGAAAGAAATGCTGGTGAGATGTCAAAATGTGTTGTTGTTTTTATGAGCTGTGTGAGCATGTAACAAATTGTGCTAATCCAAAGTACTCTATTGGTATATTGTTTGTTATTTCTGTATAGTATTATATATATATATTTGAATACGAGTTCTACGTTGTTATATATATAACAAATTCTTGTATTATTGAAGTGAAACATGGAATGTAAATAAAATGTTATGTTTTGTTAACATTAAGCTATATAACGAAAAGTTCTAGCATAAACACTGGATCTTCAAGTCTGTCACGGACATCTCTAAGTAAATAGGATATGTGGCCAATTAGAAAGTCTCTATCAATGTCTCACTAATGAATCCAAGTTCAAAGTTGAACCATGACTCTAGATCGACCAATGAAGTCAGAAATAAGTAGTACACATTCATCAACATAATGTATTCATGGACAAACAGCAGATTCCTATCTTGAGGCTTGTGTTTACAGCTGATTATTATCCCTGTGTATTTGAGGCTTGTATTAACATCAGATTCTTATCTCTGTGTACTTGAGGCTTGTGTTAACAGCAACATAAATAATAAAGTTACCACTACTGTTAAAACACATTACGAGAGTGTTTACTAAGTTTAGTAAAATTTCTACCAGAAGATCCTTCTCTAAACTTGGGATCCTGCTTACATAAACAATTAACACATCAAACCCACTACATAAAATGTATAGGACACAAACACTGAGTAATGTTTTTGATATTATTTTCTGGGACGCAAATTTTTGAGAAGAGTTGACTCCTTGAGATGATAGATGTTTGCGTCTGTTGATAAATAAACCGACCTCCAATTATAGCATAACCAACAGATACTAGAACAATGGGTACGATACCTGTCATATAATTTACAGTATCTGCATAAATATAAAACAATCCTCTCTTCTCGTCATGCGTAAACCGCCCAGTAACCAAAAATGCGCCCACATTTTCGCCACGTAAGATAATTTGCTTAAACTCTCGGCAAAGTGCATAATGATAAATAAAATAAGCTGTAATTAAAATGATGAGACGACATCACAATCATTAATCTCAGGGGCGTAACGATCATGTGAACTTTGAGTGGAATAAATATTGCTATTAAACTCCAGTTATCAATACAGGAATCAGCAATGATAAATACATCCGTAGATAATTAAGAAATGAAAACATCATGAGAAATACATGAAATATATAATTATAATGCATTCATAGATAGTTGTCCACCGATATTTTCTATTTTCTCCGTAATTACAGATCATACAGGCTTCATATTTTGCATGAATGCATTATTTCTTAACCACGTTACAGAATTATGATTCATTATTATCTACATTGAAGGGTATATCGCAGGAGTCGCTACTAATACCGTTTTTAAGGTAGTACTGATTTTATTGTATGCGGAAAAGAAATTTTACAGTAATTGCTGGTGTAGGCGAATCGTTAATATGTCATAGCATGGGTAAAAATAAAGTGAAAAATGAAGTACAGTATTCCGAATATAATATTTTTCTTTCGTTGCATTAAGATTATATGTAGCGATATATACATTTAACAGTTAAACGTGTATATACTTGTATAATTGTGGAAAGTCTTCGCTCTGTGTACATTCTTTACCATTAACAGTAACTCGGGTTTCAAGTGCATTTCAGTAAATGGAGTATGTTCTTTTCTAAGCCATATTTTTATCTCTTCCTTAGTAGATGAGGTTGTAAGGATCTTATCTTCACGTGCAATAACATTTTGGTAGGAATCTTGTCCATAACCAGACAGGATGGTCTATCTAATGATGGAAGTACAGTCTTATCTATCCAATCTCTAAATATATGACCATTCATCTCAGCATGTTAGTCTCGATTATCGGTAGATTTGGAAATGAAAATAAGTTCACCATTCTTCAAAAGAACATTTTGTCTGCGACATGCATTTGCCATTATTAATCTTTACCTTTGCTGCTCGGTGCATATCATTTAATAGTTTCATCTACAGATGGTCATTCATTTTTATCAGTGTGATGAGCGTTAATCCACGTTTCATCCGTAAATACAATATCATAGGGAGCCACGTAGCACAGTGGTTAGTGCACTGGCTTCGTATATAAGTGGTCCTGGGTTCACTCCCCAGTTGAGGCGGAAATGTTTTTCAGATCGCAACGGCTTCCAGGTCGACCCAGCCTTAAATGGGTACTGGATTAATTCGAGAAATAACGACTGCGAGGGAGAGGAGATGGTTACCGTCCTCATTGTAGAGCCACTGAAATGTGAGATCGCTAACATCTCACACCCCTACGGTATTAATACATGCTATGAGTTACTTCACTTTTTTTTTTACAGTATCACAATTTTCTTTACGCATCTCCCTGATTTATCTCAAATATTTACTTCTCATAATTTCTAACTGTGGTTTTCTCACAAGACACTTCTGCTACATGTATGTAATTTAGTTTTAGGAATGTGAATGTCGTTGTTCCTTTCTGTATAAATTTTCAATGTCGTTAATGTCAAAGCTTCTTTGGTTGGTTGGTTGCTGATCCAGCGGTCCATGGGCTCATGCCCTTTTACCTAATGCCATTAAATGGCATTATATTGTAACAGCAGATTCTTATCTCTGTGTACTTGAGGCTTGTGTTAAGAGCAGATTCTTTTCTATGAGTACTTGAGGCTTGTGTTAACAGTAGATTTTTATCTCGGTGTATTTGAGACTTGTGTTAACAGCAGATTCTTATCTCTGTATACTTGAGGCTTATTTTTACAGGAGATTCTTATCTCTGTGTACTTAAGGCAAGTGTTTACGGCGAATTCTTATATCTGTGTACTTGAGACTTGTGTTTACAGCAACATAAATAATAAAATTACCAATGCTGTTAAAACACAATATAAGAGTTTTTACTAAATTTAGTAAAACTTGCACTGGAAAATCCTTCTCTAGTCTTGGGATCCTGCTTACATAATGAATTAGAAAACCAAACCCACTACATAAAATGTATAGGACACAAACACTGAGTAATGTTTTTGTTGTTTTTGATATTATTTTAGGGGTTGAAATTTTTCGAGAAGACTTGACTCCTTCAGATGATAGTTGTCTGCGTCTGTTGATAATTAAACGGACCTTTACTCCAATTACAGCAGAACCAACAGACACTAGAACAATGGGTACGACTCCTGTCATATAATTTACTGTATCTGCATATATATCAAACAATCCGATCTTTTTGTCATGCTTATACCGTTCAGTAGCCAAAAATGCGCCCACAATTTCTCCGCGTAAGACAATTTGCTTAAACTCACCGCAAAGTAGATTCTGATAAATAAAACAAGCAATAATTAAAATGATAAGACAAGACATCACAATCATTAATCTCAGGGGCGTAACGATCATGTGAACTTTGAGTGGAATAAATATTGCTACTAAACGTTCTCCAGTTATCAATACAGGAATCAACACTGATAAATACATTCCTAGATAATGAACAAATACAAACATCATGTATAAGACAAAAAACATGTAATTAAAAGCTTCAGAAAACATGTAGACTCTGTTTATGTTTGAAACCAGAACATGTCGAGGAAAGTTGTTAAGACCAGCCATAAAAAACACATCAGAAACAGCCAAAGCTAGAAGCAGTATGTTTGAAGATTTATTGAATCCCTGTCTAGTAAATGCTACAATACTGATCAAGTTACCGACTATTCCCACAAAAGTCGCACATGGGTAAATCCCATAGTTAAATATACTTTCTATTTTTATAATTTGTAAAGCTTCAAGTAAGGAAAAGTTGTAGACGACAGCAACTGTGGTCAACATGGTCGTGTTCGTCAACATCTTTATTTGTTTACCTTGTCCAAGACACAAACTTCATATAACATTTCTGTTCAGTTCTGTGTGTTGTACTATACATATTTATATAGTTTTCTCATAACTTGTGTTCTCTAGTTGAGATCAAAGAATAACATTTCAAGTCTGCCTGATAATTAGATAATGATATCATTTATGACGATGTTATCAGAATTATCATCGTTCATGAAGCTTCCAGACATCAAAACAAGAACAGAACAGACGATATTATGAATGTCTACAATAAACAATGGGGACCACGTGATCAGATCAAATATACATTATTGTTATAAAATTAGATTTAATTCATGAATATTTGTCTCTACAGTGTCTGTCCTATATTTCCAATTTGATAAAAGAGTTTATTGAAGGTTTGTTGAGCGAAATATTTTCACATTTCTTTGATGAATGTTGTAAGATGTTCCTTGTAAATTGTCGTTAATGCTCACATACAAAGAAGTCAACTTTGGTACGTAATGTTCGCGATGGTAAGAAATTTGATCTCATTACAAATAGACAAGGCCCTGACTATCAAAATATTTCAATAAAGGTTACATAAATGCACAAGTAACATCATCAAAGACGAAATTTATTATCGCGACCACGTAACATTAATCACGTGTTATCAAGGCGCAATTTGGGACAACAAATGTTCACCATCTTGGTTGGCGAAGTGAGAAAATGTTTCAGGGTAAGTCAAAATGTAATCATTAACGAAAAGAAAAACACGCAAGAAATTGTCCTGTAACACTTTAACATCATCAAAGACGCAGTTTATTATTAACGATTTTCCAACACGCAATGTTCAATAATGATTAACCATCTTGGTTGACGAAGGAAAATGGAAAATTAACCATAGATTTATCAAGTCGGTCAGGAAGAATGTGTTGTCTGTGTAAAGATGTCAGAAAGTAATTAATAATTAGAAAGATACTTAAGGTAACAGAATACAATCGCTACTCATTGCACCAACGTCTAGATTAGTCAAAGGGAAAACGAATTAAGCGCGGCAGATCATGGATGGCATAGGCTGAAGACACACTGCGAATAGTATGAGAATTCGAAGAAATAGGAAAGGGCAGTAAATGGGCGGAGGTAGGCACTGAGAAAGAATAACTGAACTTAATAATACAACTAGATAAAGACTTTGGAAATTCACTGCTGTCAGAGCTCAGGTTACGGCGTTTAAACTCGCCCAACTACACTCGAAACCACAAGACATAATTATATACACAGACGGTTCAGTCAACAGAAATACAAATAAAAACGGTTGGGGTTTTGTTGCCTACAGAAACGGCGTGAAGGTGGTTGAGAAATCTTCAGCATAAGTGGGACAATAAATGGGACAATAAGTGGGAGATTGGACTGTCACATCGAGCATGCGGATGGAGATAGTTACAGCAGCACTTAATTGGTTGATAACTGATACATTAATAGACTCGGAAAAACTCAATTGTCCAGGGTATTACAAATATGACCCCTGGTCATTCTGGGGTCAAAGGAAACGATAGAGCCGACTTATTGGCATGCAATGCTGAAAAGAGTTAAAGCAGACTTGATTAAGGCAGTCATAAATTCATGGCAATATGAATATGAGATTAAAGAGGATGTGAACGTACACATACAAAGAATGTCTGAAAATGGGAGTTACTAGAAGTGATGGAAGGAAAAGTATTATTTTTGGAAAGTACCGAAGATCACACAATCAACACCTGACCGGGACTCTAAATCCACTGGGATGGCTGATGTAATGGAGAGTGGACCGCTTATGGAAGTGTCCCGCGTGCTGTGATGCTAGTTTCTAATCAAGATGCGAGAAAATCATCATAAAATTAGTAAATAATGTTGCTCCACAAAAGGAAATAACAAGATGTGGATAAGTAATGTTATCGCTGTCAATTGATATCTTGTTTCTAGTCGATGGCGTGGAATGGGAAGAAAGTTCACGTGATATAGTAATAAGTGTTGTTATATTATTGTTAATTTGAGATATGCGGATGACACTGTTCTGATTGCAAAAAGTGAGCAAGACCTTCAAAACTTAATTAAAGTAGTAGTCACAGAAAGTAAAGAGGAAGGTCTCTTCCTAAATATCAAGAAAACAGAAGTAATGGTTATTTCAAAGAAACAAAGTAACACACCTTGTAAGATCATAGTGAATGATATAGTATTAAAACAGGTCCACCAATTCAAATATTTAGGTACAATGATTACAGCAGATTGAAGAAGTTCAACAGAAATAAGATGCAGAATAGGAAAGGCAAAAATAACATTCAGAAAAATGAAAAATATACTGTGTAATATGTCCTTGTCATTAGAGGTGAGAAAAAGAGTTCTGCAGTGCTATATAACCCCTATACTAACATATGAATGCGAGTCTTGGACAATAAACAAACTGGAAAGTGGGAGATTGGAGACAACAGAGATGTGGTTCTACAGAAGAATGCTGAGAATACCATGGACTGCCAGAAAAACTAATGTAGAGGTGTTGAAAGAGTTAAATGCGAAACTGACCTTAATCAAGAATATAAGAAAAAGGCAATCTTCTTTTTTTGGCCACTTCATGAGACAGGCAGGTTTAGAGAAAATAATCACAACAGGCAAGATTGAAGGCACCAGAGACAGAGGGCGACAACGTGAGAAAATATTAGATAGTTGTACAACCTGGCACGGCAAAGACACAACAACGACATTGATACATAATACTGTGGACAGAGAGCTGTGGAGAGCCATGACCGCCTACGCCACCCAGCATGGCACTTGATGATGATGATATTATTGTTAGTTTTGTTTCGTCAAGAACCTCCATTTACAAATATTGTGAATATAACCTCAGATATCACCATAGTTATTTGTGTTGTAGCAGAGGTGAGCTAGAATCGACATAACTGTGATACATGCACGAGAAAACAACATGAAATATTCACCACAATTACTGCTGGTTGTTTCAACTGTTTTTGTTTGATAATTGTTTCTTGTATATCCCCAGGTGGAAACTAGATGATAGTATCCAAACTTGCCGTCAAACGAAGGGATGGGAGCTGTAAGTTTCTGTTCAATGGCTAATGTGACGCATGAGTCGTAATGAGTCTATGTTTGTGGAGGGTAGTCGTGATGTTATATCAATCCATCTCTTTCTCGGTCTTCCCTTTGCTCTGTATCCAGATGATCGTGTATTATACGCTCTCAGTAGTAATTGGCTTGGGTCCATTCTCATAAAGTGACCAAACTACTTTATCTGCTCACGTTCTATTCAATACAAATGATATTCGATACAAGGCATTATTTCTACTATTTGTCTGATATCCTCGTTTCTTATTCTGTCCAGTTTAATATTTTTAGAAAAAAATATTCAACTTCCAACTATAAATATAAAATATATTCATCTTGTAAATGTTCTATACGAATGATTGTTTTAAGCACTAGGTCAAGGAATGTACCAGTGTCTGAGGATTGATCTCATATATCTTTATCAACACTCCCTACCCTACACAAACTTGTAACAAATCATACACTACTCATTAGTTAGTAACATATTGAAGCTGATAACTGTTAGAACAATGAATTGAATTGCCATTTACAGACAAAGATTTATTATTTAGGATCCTTTTAGCTGTTATCTGACAAGAACATGGACCAAAAAAATACTGCAACGTTTGCGTGTACATTTTAGAAGTATTTCAGACTTAACAGAAAAATGTTGAGATGTTTGTTGCCTCGTAAATACGGCATCTTGAAATCTTTAATCTGGTACTCTCTTTAGTAAACTGCGTAACTCTTTAGTAAACTGAGTAACTCTTTAGTAAACTGAGTAACTCTTTAGTAAATTGTGATCTCATGAAATTGCCAGTGATACTGATATTTTCTTTAGTAAACTGTGAATTCAATATTTGAACTGTGACCAGTGAAAACCTAAAAGTGTCCTCCGTATATTATTTCATATTCTATTATCTCCCTTTAAGATCTAGAACACGGAGAAGAAAGAAGGAAATCAAATATTTTTATAGGATCTGTTTTATTTATACTCTCTGACCACTTGGAAACAAGATCACCAGAACTGCCACCTACACTATTTGTGTTTGTTCATTCTCTGTGACATTAGATGGGCACATATGTAAATATGTATTTTCCAATTTGCTTTTTTTAATATGTTAATATGTCTGTGTGTATGTGTATATGTACATGTTTATGTATATTGTTAGGAATGAATAAAAGCCATAACCCGTTAGGTGGTATGGGTACCACATTGGATGCTTCAGAACAGAGTCCTCCAGAGATTTCTATCTTCAGCGATGCGGAGGAGTGAGGAAAAATCTTGTCCCGTCCATTCCTTAATGTTGTCTGTCCATGTCTTCATTTTCCTTCTCCTCCATTCCCTCTCTTCTCCCCCCCCCCACTTTCGACTGTTCCCTGCAGTATGTATTTGACAAGGAATCATGTCTGCACACACAGTAATACAAAGAAATGATTCTTGTACACCTGCATGCATCTCTATTTTATTTTTTACGTACACATTTTGATTATCCATTGTAGTATTTCATTGGGTGAAAATATTAGCTAGTGGTGCCCATCTCCTCTCGATGTGTCTTTACATTGTCTTTATGTTGCTATATATGTACCTATATTTATGAATGCACAGTTCTCCTATCAACTAGTGAAATGATCTGAACCAATTGATCCTAGGAACAAGGAGACACGGGGAAGCACAGAAATTATATTTAAACTCCAAGAAAAAGAATATCAACAACAGACAATATTTCTAAAAAAAACAAAACAAATAAGAATTAGAAATAATTTCAAATATCTGCGAGGGAACATCGACAATACAGGAGATTGTTCAAGAGAAGTATCTCAATAGCGAACTTTAAAACACGTGGAAAACATTTAGCAAGGTGCCAGCTGCAGAACAAAAGTACAAACTAATTCACCATCATTAAGTGCCGTCTACGCAAGGAAGGTTGGCTGCAGCGGACCTTCAACATCATGTGCCCCATTCCTTGGTAGTGTACTCTGTTACATTGTAACATATTAACTCGTTCTGTTTCTCTCCCATATGTATCTCTCCCTACCTCTTGCTGCCTCACCTCGATTTTACTTTTCAGTAAGGTCGTCAACAAGGTGTCATGTCTTTTAATGTTCAAAATCTTTTATATTTTCATCTTTATTTCTTTGTATAGTACTATTTTCATAAGAAGTGCTGTTAGAGCATCCTGTTTCGTTTTTTTTCTCTTTCCATGAAGGTCTCCCTATTCTTCTATATATAGGCCTACACATCTCAAAGGAATCAGTACTAATGCTAGTTATTTGTTCATTTAAAGTACTTTTAGTCATTTCTATTCACCCTAAACTTCTGTTTCACATCTGCCATCATTTGTGACTATGTGTCCAAGATATTGATAATGTTCTACTTGTTGTAGTTTCTCTTTGTATATTTTCATGTTTAGCACTACCATTCTGCGATATTTCTGATTAGCATAGTATTTAATTAAAAAATAAGGCTGGAGATGGCATTAGCGACTATGTTAAGGATAACAGTGATTTGGCATTTGAAATGGAGAATTTCATGAATTGAGATCGAAAGGAGAAGAGGAAAGTATAATTTACAAAATACGTTTCCATTCAGTGTTGTCATCTAATTTTATTAAAAACGCACAAGTCTTGGCTCACCATAAAAATACTTTTCATTATCATTTTATTATTACCGATTTTCAAGAGCTTTTAGTCTAAACCAGTAGGTGAACTGAAGGACAAAATACCCTAGGCAAGTTATAAAAAAAAGTTATAAAATATCTAAATATTTACAATTGTGCAAACATTTTCATCATCATCATCAGGTGCCATGCCGGGTGGCGTAGGCGGTCATGGCTCTCCACAGCTCTCTGTCCACAGTATTATGTATCAAAGTCCTTGTTGTTTCTTTGCCGTGCCAGGTTGTCAAACTGTCTAATATTTTCTCACGTTGTCGCCCTCTGTCTCTGGTGCCTTCAATCTTGCCTGTTGTGATTATGTTCTCTAAACCTGCCTGTCTCATGAAGTGGCCAAAAAATGAAGATTGCCTTTTTCTTATATTATTGATTAAGGTCTGTTTCGCATTTAACTCTTCAACACCTCTAAATTAGTTTTTCTGGCAGTCCATGGTATTCTCAGCATTCTTCTGTAGAACCACATCTCTGTTGCCTCTAATCTCTCACTTTCCAGTTTGTTTATTGTCCAAGACTCGCACCCATATGTTAGTATAGGGGTTATATGACACTGCAGAACTCTCTTTCTCACCTCTAATGACAAGGTCATATTACACAGTATATTTTTCATTTTTCTGAATGTTGTTTTTTTGCCTGTCCATCTTATTTTGCATCTTATTTCTGTTGAACTTCTTCCATCTGCTGTAATAATTGTACCTAGATATTTGAATTGGTGGACCTGTTTTAATACTATATCATTCACTATGATCTTGCAAGGTGTGTTATTTTCTTTCTTTGATTTTAGCAAAAATTTTAGCAAAACGTATTCGTCTATGTTTACATTCGTACTTAATCTGACACTACTGCCAGCTAATCGTCTACTACTCCTCCATCAGTTCTATATTTGTTCATGAGTGCTGGTCTCACTATAACTCAATGTGTTCAGTACTTGCCAAGTCATGTTTCTTCTTCTTCTTCTTCTGCGTTCGTTTTCAAACTCCTGCAGATAAGCAGGATGTAGTCCGGAGAACGGAATACGTTGTATCATGGTTTACAGCATTGCTGCAATATCTGCGCATTTCGGCCTGACACATCCGACTTAAGCATGGCTTTGGGTAATTTGGAAATTTCATCTTTTTACTTTTTTATAGAGTTCATTTTTTTATTTAGTGAACCTGTTGAATAATCTTGTGGTATTTTGTCACATTGACATTTGTACACATGTCCATTTGACTTTCCATGTGGCCAAATTATCCAGTTTCATGTAACCACATTTTTGTTATGCAGAGACACTCAGATATTTGTATAAAACAAACAATATCCCTACTTACCGTATTTCATTCTCACATTTATTGAGGGGAGGCCGTAGAGCTAATGGGTATCACCATCAATGCTCTGCACCTTGACATAACAAAATGGACTATCGATCGCTAGGTTAAAACATAAGTATTTAGATTAATGTTTTAAATTTTGACAAATTTTGTTGGCAGCACTGATATTGTTGTTGAGTGTCATGTATTACTTCACTTGTCAATGACGTGACACCTCCATGAAGAAGTTCAGCCACAGGGTGACTCATCACCACTGATAAAATACATTGTACAAAGCGAATATAAACTGGAGAAGTTCGGCGCTGTGGCAGCCTGATACAGTGTACGCCTAGTCGTAACCTTCGATAACAGTTATCATATTGTTCCGACAGGCCGACGTTGTGCTTGAAATAGTTATGGCACCGCGTGGGTGGGCGGAACAACAAAGAAATCTGTCGCAAGGGCCAGAGTTGTGACCTGATGTCGACGTCTGTTTCGGCGGCATTGGACTCAAAACACAATCAAGTCAAGTGGCTGATGGAACAGAGGGAGGAACACTTATGGGAATGCCCCACGTGCTGTGAGGCCAGTTTTCTAATCAAGATTCAAGTGTACGCCTTTTACTGCCAAGGGTTCGAATCTTGCAACAGGAAATTCTGGATCCGCACCGTTTAGAAAGCAATACTACTGAACGTATTTATATTGCCTAGAAAATCACCACAACCAAAAAATGCTGGGTTGATGGCTACTGCTGGCATAACTCAATTTCAAAAAGATAGAATACTACGAGAAATTTACATGCGACGGAAGCGGAAAGACAAATCCGAAAACTCTCCCACTCGAAACCCTCTGCACTCCTGCATATATAGTAATGGAACTTTTTTTTTTAGCACAAATCGGACTCATCGGGCATCTACTGACGCATAAACCCAAACCAAATTAGACAAACACAATTGTTGTTCTTTTTTTCTTCTACTTGTTTACCAAATTTGTATTTTTTTTAATGTCATGCTCGTCCTCGCTTACGAAGGAGGAACAACATCATTCCTTATAGCACAGATTTTCAAAATTATGTATCGCTAATGATCCTGTTGATGTGTGTGAATGGTTTCTAAAACAGACGGGGGCAATGTTCCCTCTAAGACAAGAGAGCATGTGAACAAATATTCACCTTAAGGAGATGATACATTTCTAACAGGAACCTTTAATAAAATAAAAATGAACGTGTTCAACGTGCCAGATTTACACCCCCTCCCCAATCCCAGTCACAAATAAGCATGAATTTGGTTTATTTATGAAACTTATATTCCAGTGAACCACACACACACACGAAAATGGTTATTTATTATCAAAGATATTTTATATTTATATTATAAAAATAATGCAATACTTTATTTTCACAAAACAATAATTATATAACATTTCTTTAACTTTGTTCCTAAATCTTCTCAGTGAGCTACATAGCCTTGTTCTATCAGATGCAAAATTGACGTAAATGCGTAGATAACAGCAACATCATTACGCCATCCAAGAAAGACAGAAGCACCGTCTGATATAAACATGACCATGTGATTCCAAGCATGACAGAAGCACAGTCTGATATAAACATGACCATGTGAGTCTTTGGAATATCGGTTCATTTGTCTTATGGGGGTCTTACAACCAAACCGTATGAACATTAATCACAAACTTTTTTTATAACCTCTACTACTATATTCCATTTATCCCTGTAATTGTTTTTTATGTGCACGCTCATTAGCAATTATCTTTGTGTTTACTAGATTTCAGTGTTTTTGTTATATAATTTTGTTATTTCTGTTGATTATATTTCATTCCAATATGTCTATTGTTTATGATTATACCCTATTGTGTAATTGTTTCCTAAATCTATTCATGTACGTAACTGTTCTACAGATTGGTACCCACACTCACACGCACACACGCACGCACGCACACATATATATATATATATATATACATATATTTGTATTTGTATATGCATATTATTTTACATGGTTCTGTGTATCCATACAGTTACTTTGGGTGACACATTTGTATGTGTACATATTCTTGTGTTATAGTAATACATGTAAATATCTTCATGTGAACGATTGTGTACTGGAATACATGTATATATCTCTATGTGTGCAAATGTTTATGTTATATGTATCTATGTGAGAAAATGTTTATGTTGATGCATGTATATGTATTTATGTTGATGCTTATTTTGTGTCATTATGTACACCTATTCTTGTGTAAACCCGTATTTTTGTTCGGATATATTTACATGCTTATGCATTTTGTGTCGTTTTCTTTCTTATATCTATGTTTTGATCTTGTTAGATATATTCTTGTGTGTGTGTTCCTAGTATACTTGTTTGTGCATGTATATTTGTTTTTAGATACATATTTGTTCCTAGTATACTTATATTTGTATGTTTATTTTAATATGTATGTATGTGTGTATATATATGTATATGTATAGATATATGTATTTGTGTGTATGTGTTTATATATATGTATATGTATGTATATATATGTAGGTGTGTATATATATATATATATGCATGTGTATATATATGTATGTATATATATATATATATATATGTATGTGTATATATATATATATGTATGTATATATATATATGTTTATGTATATATGTATGTATATATGTATATATATGTATGTATGTGTATGTGTATGTTGTTGTGTATGTAGGCACTTATACACATGTATGCGTCTGTATTCACATATATGCTTTCTTATCAGTATGTAATTATATATATATGTTTTGATATTTGAAACATATGTGCATGTTCTGTATGGTATTTATGTTTATTCAAATGGAATGTACATATGTGTGTGTGTGTGTATATATATGTATATGTACGTGTATATATGTGTGTATGTATGTGTGTATATATATATGCGTGTTGATGTGTATATATTTTTAAGTAAATCCATTCCACATGCTATCAATTGCTATTCTCCCTTGCACATTTGTAAGTTCTCTGTATCTATTTGTAGTCTCCCCTCCCCCCCAATAAACTAATTTTTTTCTGTCTTTTTCTTTTATTTCCCACCCCGTACCCTCCCCCTCCCCCATTCTTGGCATCGTGAATTGGTGTCCCTTTTTTAATTTTTTTTCTTATACTTTAAAATGTGTATTTCAATCTCATTATTTTTCCCATACCCATTTCTTTCTGTCAATACTTCTGCACCTAATCTAATAAACCGGGACAAAATGGACATTTCGGCAATAATTTTTGTTGGGAAATCATTGTCCAAGTCTATTCATTGTTCTTTTTATATAGTTGAGTTGTCTTCATTGGTTTTTTATATAGTTGATTTGTCTTCATTGGTTTTTTATATAGTTGAGTTGTCTTCATTGGTTTTTTATATAATTGAGTTGTCTTCATTGGTTTTTTATATAGTTGAGTTGTCTTCATTGGTTTTTGTTTCTTGACAAAAGTCCCAATAGGACCGACACGTTGAAAATTGTCTTTGTTCTTTGTTTTATTGTTATTTCTGATTTATTTATATTGATAGTTATATTCAGTAACCTTTATAATTAAATTTGTTTTTATCTAACATGTGATTCCAAGCATGACAGAAGCAGTGTCTGATATAAACATGACCATGTGATTACAATCATGACAGAAGCAGTGTCTGATATGAACATGACCATGTGATTACAATCATGACAGAAGCAGTGTCTGATATAAACATGACCATGTGATTCATGTTTTAAATATTCTCATCTTATAATTTCTTTATTCACCCTTCATATAACATTAATGACCAGCAGCATGAAATTAACCACATATTAAACAAAAGAATATATACATAGGCCCCTATATTTAAATTATATTCCATAACCAATACATCTTAATTTGTATTTATCCAACAATAAATATTCAACAGGAACTGCATTGATACCATAAGAGTCTGTGAATAGTATTAAACTCCGCATCAATCATGCCGAAAAAAATGCTAGTGAGGTGCCAAAATGAGTTGTTTTTTAATGTGATTTCTGAGTATGAAACAAAATATGCTAATTTCTAGAAATTTATTATATACATTATTTGTTTATTTCTGTATAGTACTAGCATAATATATTTGAATACGAGTGCTAGGTTGTTATGTAGAACCAACTGTGGGAGTCCGACAGGATGCATAATGTCCCCAGTACTTTTTAACATATACTTAGAGCACATCATACAAGAGACATTAAATGACTACAACACGTCTATATCGATCGGAGGTCGCCCTATTTGCAACTTGCGTTTCGCTGAGGATATTGATCTTATAGCTGGGTCAGAATAATCATTGCAAGAATTAACATCAAAGTTGGAAAAAGTTACCAGCAAGTACGGAATGGAAATCAATACAGATAAGAGCAAAATCTTGGTTAACAGCAGAGACACAGAAAACCAGACCAATATCATGATGAATGGACATAAGCTTGAGGAGGTGAATACCTTCAAATACCTCGGATCCAGTATATGCAGCGATGGTAAATGCAAAGCAGAACTAAAAATAAGGCTGGAGATGGCTTTAGCGTCCTTGTCAAGGCTAACTGATATTTAGAAAAAAAATCAACATCAGTGTTGGAGTGAAAATCAAACTACTCGTATATACGTCGCTGGTGCTTTCTGTTGTGTTGTATGGTTGTGAGAGTTGGACACTCACTGCGGACATGGAGAGAAAATTACAGGCTTTCGAGTACAAATGCTAAAGAAGAATTCTACGAATTTCCTATAGGGAACATAAGACCAATGTGTACGTAAGAAATAAAGTAGAGATGTGTGCAGGTGTTCAGGAGCCATTGCTTTCAATAGTGAAACGACGAAAACTAGCATGGTTCGGACATGTATGCAGGCACGATTCCTTGTCAAAAACAATACTGCAGGGAACTGTTGAGGGTGGAAGAAGCAGAGGAGGACAAATAAAGACATGGATAGACAACATCAAGGAATGGACAGGGCAAGCTATTTCCACACTCATCCGCATCGCTGAGGATAGAATTCGCTGGAGGACTCTGTGTGCTGAAGCATCCAATGTGGTATCCCTACGACCCTGAAGGGTTACTTTTTGATTGATGTAGAACCAATTCTTGATTAATGGAAGTGAAGCATGGAGTGTAAATATAAAAAAGCTGAAAGCTGGGTTGAGGGTACTGAGATATGGTTTTTGAGAAGAATGATGAAATTTTCATAGACAACTAAGAAAACCAAGGAAAAAATAGAATGCAGCTAAATGGAATTTGAACCAATTCCACTGAGATGCCACACACTCACCTCTCAGCTTATCAACACTGATCAACACGTTTTCCATCGTCGACCACACTGCATCTCTAATATACATAACAAATAGTAACACTAATGTCAATGAGGAAAAACAACAAAAGTACAATGACCACGTTATGGTCCAACAGGGACCTTTATCATGAAAACGAAAACGTACCAAGAATAAACAAGTACAATTATCAATGCAGAGAAATAGTCTCACAACTCCGTGTCACTGCGTTTGAAAAGAAAATAAGATCCAACAGGTGGTGAGAGGTAGATGAAGTGTTATATAATAATAAATCTATACTAAACGAATATAAGAAACAATAACAAGTCGACAACGAAAACAAAGTTAGGTAGAGCTGCTAACAAGAAGTATAAATAATCAAATTCATAGAGAACAATCACACTTCATTCCTCTCACCACTTGCACCTTCCTTTCTTTTCTGATGGAATGATATAGTCTCTCGACTATCTTTCTACAATGAAAATTTTTGTCTTTATTTTAGATTCGTCTTTTGTTTTCTTCATAAAGATCACTATTGCATTATAACGTAGAAAATGTCCGTGTTTGTTAACATTAGCCCAAATTTAGAAAGTGCAAAAACTTCTCCATTGCACAATGGATCTTCAAGTCTGTCACAAACATCACTAAGTAAATAGGATATGTGGCCAATGTGCAAGTATCTCTTCGAACACTGTCTCACTTATGAATCTCTGTCTTATTTATGAATTCAAGTTAAGTTTCAATTCGAAAGTCAAAATTGAACCGTGACAATGGGTCGACCCACGACGTCAGAAATAAGTAGTGCACCTACATCAACATAATGTATTCATGGGCAAACAGCAGATTCTTATCTCTGTGACCTTGAGGCTTGTGCTAACAGCAGATTCTTATCTCTGTGTACTTGAGTCTTGTGTTAATAGCAGATTCTTATCTATGTGTATTTGAGGCTTGTGTTAACAGCAGATTCTTATCTCTGTGTACTTGAGGCTTGTGTTAATAGCGTATTATTATAGCTGTGTACTTGAGGCTTGTGTTAACAGTAGATTCTTATCTCTGTGTACTTGAAGCTTGTGCTAACAGCAGATTCTTATCTCTGTGTACTTGATGCTTTTGTTAACAGCAGATTCTAATCTCTGTGTACTTGAAGCTTGTGTTAACAGCAGATTCTCATCTCTGTGTACTTGAGACTTTTGTTAACAGCAGATTCTTATCTCTATGTACTTGAAGCTTGTGTTAACAGCAGATTCTTATATCCATGCACTTGAGGATTGTGTTAACAGCAGATTCTTATCTCTGTGCACTTGAAGATTGTGTTAACAGCAGATTCTTATCTCTGTGTACTTGAGGCTTATGTTAACAGCAACATAAATAATAAAGTTACCAATACTGTTAATACACAAAACGAGAGTTCTGACTAAATTTAGTAAAATTTCTATCGGAAGATCTTTCTCTAGACTTGGGATCCTGCTTACATAAACAATTAAAAAACCAAACCCACTACATAAAATGTATAGGACACAAACACTGAGTAATGTTTTTGTTGTTTTTGATATTATTTTATGGGATGAAATTTTTCGAGAATTGACTCCTTCAGATGATAGTTGTCTGCGCCTATTGATAATTAAACGAACCTTTACTCCAATTACAGCAGAACCAACAGACACTAGAACAATGGGTATGACTCCTGTCATATAATTTACTGTATCTGCGTATATATCAAACAATCCTCTCTCGTCGTCATGCATAAACCGTTCAGTAACCAAAAATGCACCCACACTTTCTCCATGGAAGATAATTTGCTTAAACTCAGTGCAAAGTACATAATGATAAATAAAGCAAATGATAATTAAAATGATAAGACAAGACATGACAATCATTAATCTCAGGGGCGTAACGATCATGTGAACTTTGAGGGGAATAAATATTGCTATTAAACGTTCTCCAGTTATCAATACAGGAATCAGCACTGATAAATAAATTCCAAGATAATTTACAAATAAAAACATCATGAAAAATACATAAAACATGTAATTAACAACTTGAGAGAACATGAAGAATCTGTAGATGTTTGAAACCAGAATATGCCGTGGAAAGTTGTTAAGACCAGCCATAAAACACACATCAGAAACAGCCAAAGCTAGAAGCAGTATATTTGAAGATTTCTGGAATCCCTGTCTAGTCAATGCTACAATACTGATCACGTTACCTGATATTCCCACAAAAGTCGTACACGGATAAATCCCATAGTTAAATATACTTTCTATTTTTCTGATTTGTTCGAAAGCTTCAAGTAAGGAAAAGTTGTAGACGACAGCAACTGTGGTCAACATGGTCGTGTTCATCAACATCTTTATTTGTTTATCTTGTCGGAGACACAAACTTCATATAACATTATGTTCAGTTCTATGTGTTGTACTATAAATATTTATATAGTTTTATCCTAAATTCTGTTATCTAGTTTAGATCAAAGAATAACATTTCAAGTCTGCCTGATAATTAGATGATGATATCATTTATGACGATGAGTGTTATCAGAATTATCATCGTTCACGAAGCTTCCAGACATCAAAACAAGAACAGAACAGATGATATTATTAATGTCTACAATAAACAATGTGAACCACGTGATCAGATCAAATATACATTATTGTTACTAAATTAGATTTCATTCATGAATATTTGTCTCTTCAGTCTATGTCCCTAATTTACCATTTGATAAAAGAGTTTATTGACGGTTTATTGAGCGGAATATTTTCACATTTCTTTGATGAATATTGTAAGATGTTCTCGCAAATTGTCGTTATTGCTCATATTGAAAGATCTCAACTGTGGTACGTAATGTTCGCGATGGTAAGAAATTTGATCTCATTACAAACATACAATGCCCTGACTATCGAGATATTTGAAGAAAGGTTATAGAAATATACAAGTAACATCATCAAAGACTAGATTTATTATCGCGACCACGTAACATTAATCACGTGTTATCTGGAATTTGGAACTAGACATGGTCACCATCTAGATTGACGAAGTGAGAAATCGTTTCAGGATAAGTGTAAAATGTAATTATTAACACGAGAACACACGCAAGAAAGTATCCTGTAACACTTTAACATCATCAATGACATTGTTTATTATTAACGATTTGCCAACATGCAATGTGAAATAACAATTGTTCACCATCTTGTTTAACGACGGAAAAGGAGAATTAACTTTGAAATTATCAAGTAGGTCAGGAAGAATGTGTTGTCTGTGAAAGAAAGCGAGAAAATCGAAGTAACATTTGTAAATTATGTAGATGCTCAAAAGAAACTAACAAGATTTGAATAAGTAATGTTATCGCTATCAATTGATGTCTTGTTTGTAGTCGATGGCGTGGACTGAGATGAAAGTTCACGTAATGTGGTAATAAGTCTTGTTACATTATTGTTAGTTTTGTTTTGATCACGAACCTCCATTCACAAATATTGTGAATATAATCTCACATATCACCATAGTTATTTGTATTGTAGCAGAGGTGAGGCTAGAACCGACATAACTGTGACACCGGCACGAGAATATAAATATGAAATATTCACCACAGTTACTGCTGGTTGTTTCAACTGTTTTTGTTTGATAATTGTGTTTTTTGTGTGTATCCCCAGGCGGAAACTAGATGACGGTATCCAAACTTGCCGTTAAGCGAAGGGATGGGAGCTGTAAGTTTCTGTTCAAGGGCAGATGTGACGCATGAGTCGTAATGAGTCTATGTTTGTGGAGGGTAGTCGTGATGCTATATCAATCCATCTCTTTCTCGGTCTTCCCTTTGCTCTGTATCCAGATGATCTTGTATTATACGCACTCAGTGGTATTTGGTTTGGGCCCATTCTCATAAGGTGACCAAACTACTTTATCTGCTGACGTTATATTCAATACAAATGATATTCGATACAAAGCATTATTCCTACTTTTGTTCTGATATCCTCGTTTCTTATTCTGTCCAGTTTAATATTTTTAGAAAAAATATTCAACTTCCAACTAGAAATATAAAATATATTCATCTTGTAAATGTTCCATACCAATGACTATTTTAAGCACTGGGTCAAGGAATGTACCAGTGTCTTAGGATTATCTCATATACCTTTATCAACACTCCTACCCTACACAAACTTGTAACAAATCATACGCTACTCATAAGTTAGTAACATATTGAATAGTCAAGCAAAATGAATTAAACAGGTTACTAAAACACTTACCTTGCCTATTAATAAAAATATATTTTTAAAAAGTATATATAAAAAAACATACAATAAAACTAAACAGGACAATTCTCCACGTATCGGCTCAAATTGAACCTTTTTCAAGAGACAAACAACAGATAAATTTGTTGTTTATTTCCTAATAAATTAACTAACTAATAAATAATTATAGTTTATTTGTTGTTTATTTTTGTTTATAGCCCCTGCGTTATGGAGACGGGGCTTGATGAAATCTAGTCATCTATTTTGTTTTTTATTATGTTGTTTTCTGTTGTTTGTCTCTTGAAAAAGGTTCAATTTGAGCCGATACGTGGAGAATTGTCCTGTTTAGTTTTATTGTATGTTTTTTATATATATACTTTTTAAAATATATTTTTATTAATAGGCAAGGTAAGTGTTTTAGTAACCTGTTTAATTAATTTTGCTTGACTATTTGTTCATTAGTTTACTGCGGCACCATCCACTTTGTCGGACACCCTCTGACCATTTGGTTATTTATATTTGTCTTCCAGCCGCTACCTTACATGGTTTTCGTTGTCTACTTGTGTTTGTTCTCATTTTCACTTAGTATAGGTTTTTATTATATCACTTCATCTACCTCTTTACGCTTGTTAATCATCATCATGCCATCCTCTAAGCGTTTTCTTCGAATTATCCATTCTTCTATTCACAAAACGTTCTCTAGTTATCTACCTCCTGATATCTCCGACATCGCCATTGCATTTGCGTCGGACACATTCAAGAAGACCCGCTTCTCATGCCATTCTTTCTTTCTACGGCGTTGTCTTAGTTGTAATGTTCTTCCTCGTGGCTTCGTATCGCATTTCCGTCCCCAATTAGGTAACTCCAAACCTTCATATGTTTCCCGCTTTACTCGTATCTATCGACAATATGGATTTTCTTGCATGCGTGCCGTACTGAACTGCCACTCTGACCTCCTCTCTGATTTATCCTCATCATTAGAATCACTCCGTCTACGCCTATTAACTCTCACATCTAACGTTTTCTCTGTCTACTTTCTCGTACGCTTCATCATACATTGCCTTAATAGCCAGTTATACACTTTTCTTAACTCTTCCCATTCACGTAAATTCTCATCCCTATTTCCTTCATCTTATGCCCCCATTTATTCCTCCACCTATCAACCTATCAATTTTCATCCACCTTCTACATCTCCACCTCTTTTTCCACCTACTACTAATCTTTCCGGCACACCTGAACCCCTCTCCTTAGATCTACCAACTAATTATCATCCTTTAGTACGTTGTATACCGCCTGATCTCCCCTTATCTGCTGATGAAATATCCGTTCTCAGCAAAGGTCTTACCTTCTTCATCCCGCTCCGCCCCAGCTGTGATCGCTATTCCTTGGAATGTGATTTCAATCGATTTCACCGTATTCTTCGTCTTAAACAACACTTTTATTACCGCCCTTCGTCCTCTGGAACCGGTTTCACTTGATGACCTTTCTCTTCTTACCATCATCACAAACATGATTGGACCCCCCCCCCCCCTTTCTTCTCCTGAAACCAAAACACTTGATGCCTACATTGACTTTACCCTTCATGCTATACAACAGTTACGTTTTCCTAAACTACGTCGCTCTAATCTCACTAGATCAGAGTCACGGGCGCTCTCCAAACTTCGCTCACGTGATGACATCGTGATTAAACCGGCTGAAAAGGGTGGCACTGTAGTTGTGTGGCAGAAGGACATATATATCAAAGAAGCCACGCGCCAGTTAGAGGACTTGGATTTTTATCGTCCCTGTGCCAAGGATCCAATTTTAGCACATAATGATAAAGTAGACAAAACTCTTAAACAACTTATTAACAGCAATCAACTCCCCATTAGTGCCCTCAAACTTCGGATTATTAAGAGCAATCTGGGCTCTCCTACTCTGTATTTACTACCTAAAATACATAAACCATCTAACCCAGGTAGACCAATTGTTTCCGCCTGTTCTTGTCCAACTGAATTAATTTCTGATTTCTTAGACAGTGTCTTCCAACCTCTTGTCGCATCTCTTCCATCTTACCTAAAGGACACTAACCATGCTCTATCCATATTTTCTTCTATTGCTCTCGATCCTCTACACACCTATCACATATTCCTTCTAGATGTTGTTTCTCTCTATACATGTATTCCTCATAATGATGGGATTCTGGCGTTACAGTTCTTTCTTAACATCAATCCGCATAAGTCTATTGCTACTGCCCATATTCTTCGACTGGCAGAATTAGTTCTCACCTTGAATTCTTTTGAATTCAATTGACACTTTTTTGATCAAATTAGCGGTGTATCGATGAGTACTAAAATGGGACCCAGTTATGCCTGCCTATTTATGGGTCACCTTGAACATCTTATCTTTACCACATTTCAGGGCCCTGTCCCTTCCATATTCCACCGTTACATAGACGATGGGTTTGGGGTTACTGATATTTCTCTTGATAACCTCAACCTTTTCATTGACTTTGAGTGGTTTCCATCCAGCTATTAAATTTACTTCTCTTATTTCCTCCACCTCTGTGAACTTCCTTGACATTGTGTTTCCATAGGATCCACATCCCTTACCACTTCTGTACATTATAAGCCTACTGCCTTTCATAGTTTTCTTCTTTATACATCATCTCACCCAAGGTCTTGTCGTCATGCCCTCCCTTTCTCTCAGCTGCTTCGTCTTCGTCGTCTCTGCCAAGATGATGTAGATTTTCAGGTTCAATCTCATAAGATGCTGGATTTTTTTTCGCCGTCGCTTATACCCTGAGGATATCCTGTCATCAGCCTTACAACGTGTTCTTACTATTTCCTGCTCAGTTGCCCTCGTACCATCTATTAAACATACCTCTGATCGCCCAATACTGGCTATCACTTTTCATCCTCATAATATGCCGGCACTACGTATCCTATTACGACATTTCTCTATCCTCCAGTTAGATCCCATCTCCAGTCCTGCATTTCCCTCTCTTCCACTAGTCGCTTTTCGGAGGGACAGAAACCTTCGGGATCTCTTAGTTCATTCTCATCTGCGCACTTCTGCAGGTAAACTAGGAACTGTCCCTTGTCATCGAAATTGTTTGACTTGCCCTTTTGTTATTTTCACTCCCATGTTACAGTTTCTTAAATCACACTTTGATATTCATGATTCTTTTTCAAGTTTGTCTCGTAATTTAATATACTCTATCATGTGTAAGCGTTGTGATATGAAGTATATTGGTGAGACTGGTAGACGTTTAGCAGATAGATTCGCCGAATATTTGAGAGATATCACGAATCATAGTGACTCCCCAGTGGCTAATCATTTTAACAGTCCGTCACATCATGGTAGCTCTGATGTCTCTGTAGCCGGTTTGTTACGTTGTTATACCGGTGACCGGCAACGTCAGTCCTTGGAATATCGTCTCATTTGTCATATGGGAGTCTTACAAATACACGGAATGAACATTAATCACCGTTTTGTTTGAGTTACCCACCTTTTTTTTATACCCTCTACTCCCGTATTGCACTGATTCTTGTAATTATTTGTCTTTGTACACTTTCGTGATAAATTATTTTTGTGTTTGCCGTACTTCTATATATTTCCTTTATGTCTTCTTTCGTTTTTGTATGTCAATATGTGATTATTTTGTACTCTAGTCCATCAATTGTACATTAGAATGCTATTTTGCTATTGTTAAATCATTTACATATTTAGATTTTGATTTCCTCGTTGTTATTGCAGTTGTCTCTTCGATGGGTGCCCACACATGTATAGTTATTTGTATATGCATTTGGTTTTACATGGTTCTATGTATCCACACAATTACTTTGGGCCACACATTTGTATGTATACATATGCAGTTGTTATAGCATTATCTTTATGTTAACGAACGTTTATATTTACATTAATATATGTATATGTTTCTATGTGTGCGAATGTTCATGTTATTGTTTTTATTTATGTGAGAAAGTGTTTATGTGGATGCATGTTCATATTTATGTATATATATATATAATATAATATATATTTATGTGAGCGCTTGTTTATGTTAATGAACGTATCTCCATTCTGTGTCAATATGTATGCCTATTCTGGTGTGAGCCCTTTCCTATGTGTGGATACATTTACATGGCTGTGCATTTTGTGTGGGTATCCTTCACACATCTGTGTCCATTTTGTTATATATTTATTTCTTAACTCTTGGTGTGTGTATGCATTTCTATGTATGTTTAGGTTTGGTTTTATATATATATGTTTATGTCTATATTTGGTTTCACATTCATTCCATGCGTTTTCAAATGATGATTCTTCTTGTATCCTTCCTTCCCCAAACCCACTCACCCCACCACCACACAACCTCATCATTACTCATCTATCATTATCATATGCCATTCTGGTTGGCGTAGGTGACCATGGTTCTCTGTTCACAGTATTGTTATCAGGATCGTTGTTTCCAAGCCTTGCTAGGTTGTGAAACGAATATTTTCTCACGTCCCCATCTGTCTCTGTTCTCATCAGTCTTGGCTGTTGTGACTATGTTCTTAAAACCTGCCTGTATGATAAAGTGACAAAATGGGTATTTTTCTTATCTTTTTCTTTTATTATTCTTGCACTCATTATAAACATCCCAACTACATCTATAGTGCCTCTAATTTCCCACTTTCCAGTTTGTTTATAATGAATGCACGCATTTTCTCTTTTACTAGATACGTTGCCATCCCTGCGTTATGGAGACGGGGCTTAATGGAATCTAGTCATCTATTTTGTTTTTTATTGTGTTGTCTTCTGTTGTTTGTCTCTTGAAAAAGGTTCAATTTGAGCCGATACGTGGAGAATTGTCCTGTTTATATTTATTGTATGTTTTTTTAAATATATACTTTTTATATATTTTTATTAATAGGCAAGGTAAGTGTTTTGTCGGACACTTTGTCCATCCACTTTGTCGGACACCCTCTGACCATTTGGTTATTTATAACATATTGAAGCTGATAACGATTAGAAAGATGAATTGCCATTTACAGACAGCAATTTATTATTTAGTATAATTTTAGCTGTTGTCTGATAAGAACATGGACACAAAAAATACTGCAACGTTTTCTTGTACATTTTAGAAGTATTTCAGACCAAACAGAAAAATGTTGAGATGTTCGTTGCATCAGAAATACGGCATCTTGAAATCTCTTTACTGGTGCTTTCTTTAGTAAACTGAGGATTCAATACTTGAATTGTGATCTCATGAAATTGCCAGTGATACTGATATTTGTTTTTAGTAAACTGGGGAGTCAATACCTGAACTGTGACCAGTGAAAACCTAAAAGTGTCCTCCGTATATTATTTCATATTCTATTATCTCCCTTTAAGATCTAGAACACGGAGACGAAAGAAGGAAATCAAATATTTGTGTACGATCTGTGTTATTTATACTCTCTGACCACTTGGAAACATGATCACCAGAACTGCCACCTACACTATTTGTATATGTTCATTCTCTGTGACATAAGATGGGCACATATATAATATGTATTTTCCAATTTGCTTTTTTTAATGTGTTAATATGTCTGTGTTTATGTGTATATGTACATGTTTATGTATATTGCTATGAATGAATAAAACCCGTAACCCGTTAGGTGGTATGGGTACCACATTGGATGCTTCAGCACACAGTCCTCCAGAGATTTCTATCTTCAGCGATGCGGAGGAGTGAGGAAAAATATTGTCCCGTCCATTCCTTAATTACTGTTCTCTGTCCATGTCTTCACTTCCCCTCCCCCCTCCCACTTTGGACGGTTCCCTTCAGTACTGTATTTGACAAGGAATCACGACTGCATACACGTCCAAGAAATGCTGGTTTTCGTCGTTTCATTATTGAAAGAAATGATTCTTGTACACCTGCATGCATCTTTATTTTATTTCTTACGTAGACATTATGATTATCCATTGTAGTAATTCAGTGGGTGAAATGATTAGCTAGTGGCGCCCATCTCCTCTCCAGCTGTCCGTACATTGTCTTTATGTTGCAATATATGTACCTATATTTATGATGGCACAGTTCTCCTATCAACTAGTGAAGAGGATCTGAACCAATTGATCCTAGCAACAAGAAGACACGGTGAAGCACAGAACTTATATTTAAACTCCAAGAAAAATAAAATCACAACAACAGACAATATTTCTAAAAAAAACAACAAAAGATAACAAATTAGAATTAGAAATTGTAATAAATTTCAAATATCTGCGAGGGAACATCGACAATGCAGGAGATTGTTCAAGAGAAGAATCCCAATGACGAACTTTAAAACACGTGGAAAACATTTGGCAAGGTGCCAGCTGCAGAATGAAAGTACAAACTAATTCACCATCATTAAGTGCCGTCTCCGCAACGAAGGTTGCCTGCAGCGGACCCTCAACATCATGTGCCCCGTGCCTTGGTGGTGTACTCTGTTACATTGTAACATATAATCTCGTTATGTTTCTCTCCCACTTGCATCTCTGCCTATTTCTTGCTTGCCTCACCTCGATTTTACTTTTTAGTAAGGTCGTCAACAAGGTCTTTTAATGTTCAAAATATTTTATTTTTTCATCTTTATTTCTTTTAATAGTACTATTTTCATAGAAAGTGCTGTTAAAACCTTTTTTTTCGTTTTCTTCTTTCCATGAAGTTCTCCCTATTCTTCTATATATACACATCTCAAAGGAATCAATACTGTCTGTTAGTTATTTGTTCATTGCCCATGTTGTCAAGCCATACATTAATATAGAATAGATGTAGTATTTTGCAATTCTAATTTTTAGATTCTTTGTAATGTGTTTAGATGTCAATATTTTCCTCATGTCCTTTAAAGTACTTTTATCCTTTCTATTCACCCTAAACTTCTATTTCACATCTGCCATCATTTGTGGCTATGTGTCCAAGGTATTGATCATGTTCTACTTGTTGTAGTATCTCTTTGTATATTTTTATGTTAAGCACTACCATTCTTCGATTTTTCTGATTAGCATAGTTTTTAATTTTTTTAAATTAGGATGGAGATGACTTTAGCGTCTATGTTACGCCCTGAATAGGATATGCAACAAATCTGGAGAAATATTATATTCAATAAGTAATCATCTGTTGTTCAAATGCGTATGCAATGATATCGTGCAAGGGGGTATAACAAATAGGAACACTGACACTGCAAAAAGCAATGAACGTCACAAGTGGCGACTAAAGAAAGGTAGATAGTTGTTAGTTTTCTGTCAAAATTAGTGGACGGCGCATATAGTTTTTCCTTAGAACTATTTATAAAACAATTGAACCATCTTATCGATAATGTTTACGTGTTGCGATCAATGAAATAACTGAGTGGAAGTGAATGGCTACAACCAAATAGATTTGTATATTAGATCTTGCTGAAATATTTAATGATGATACTACAACTTTCAGCTACATTGATTTCCAGTAAACAACACCAGAACCAACAACGGGTCATACTTGTCATATTTATCCTTTAAGTAGACATAACTTCAAACAAGCATGCAACCAGTGAACATCCTTTCCAAAGTTCTTAAGATTGAATTCTAAATTTGCTCATTTAGATAAAGCACGTCTCTAGTCTAATGAGAGTTGTAAAATCAAAATTACAGAATTGACTGAGCATCAAGACTGAAAACTGTTTTGTATTTAATTTAATATCAAATGTGAAATTCTGCAGTAATTTATGTTATGATTATAACATTTAAAAGATTCCTTCGAACATTAGATCATGGGTCTCAAATGACAGCTTCTTCAAATACCCGGTATTCTTTATTTTTGTTATACTAGAACAAATACAACTTGGAATATCTAAAAAGAAATGAAGAATAGTTTTGTGATTGAGGTTTCGCAAATGTGAAATAAATTTCATTTGAATATTAATTGACATTAATAAATTAAAGTATAATATCGTGCAAGATTAGTACCTTTCTTTAGTGATTTTCCAAAATATTTATTGCTTTTTAGTACGTTTTGAAAACAAGAGTCGTGCTTTTTCTCATATTACGCTGGCAACTACTTGTTATCGGTCTTAATCAGAGTACACTGATAGAGGTAAACAAATGTATGTGACATGTAATTGATTTTTTATGCAATATAATTTATTATTTTGGCACTATTTACTGCATATGTGAAACAAAAAAGAAATTACATTATAAATTCACAGTGTTACACAATTTAATTTACCTGTAAAATTATGGATAACATTTTATTACGTCGGGAGTAACCAAAGACTGCTTGCAACTAACGAGTAGAATACATAAATTCGTTTTAGAAAAATATACAAGAGATTGATAGCATTGATAGCACATAAATGACTGAGTGGTGCGTTCAGCTGCCCACGTATCTGTTGTGAGTGATATGTAATCAGTGTCAGATATCATTGCTGCAATTTTTACCTTCAGACGTTTACACATGCCAGAAAGGGCATGTTCAGCAATGTACTTTATTGAAAGCAATTCTACCTTTTTTCCATTATATGCATCAACTCTCTGAAACCTGGTCGTTCAACTACTTGATAAGGCTCCATATCTATGGCTATCATTCTGGCTACGGCAGCATAATTTTTACCCGGTCCCATATATATATATATATATATATATATATGTTTATATATTTGTATGTATATGTGTATGTGCATGTTTATTATGGTACTTATGCTTATTCAAATGGAATGTACATTAATATATATGTGTGTATGTGTGTATGTTGATGTGCATATATTTTCAAGTATATCTATTCCATATGTTATCAATTGCTATTCTTATATGCACATTTGTATGTTCTCCGCATATATTTGTAGTCTTCCCTTCCTCCCACCCCCGTGTACTAATTTCTTTATTTTTTTTTTATTTCCCGCCCCCTACTCCCCTCCCCCATCCAATTCTTGGAATCGGGAACTGGTGTCCCTTTTCTTCATTTTTCATCTTATACTTTCAAATTTCCTTTTCAATCTCATTATTTTTCCTATACCCATTTCTGTTTGTCAATATTGAACTTCTGTACATAATCTAATAAGCCGCGACAAAATGGCCATTTCGGCAATGGTATTTGTTGGGAAAACGTATTGACATTGTTCATTTTATATAGTTGTGTTGTCTTAATTGGTTTTTGTTTCTTGACAAAAGTCCCAATAGGACCGACACGTTGAAAATTGTCTTTGTTCTTTGTTTTATTGTTATTTCTGATTTATTTATATTGATAGTTATATTCAGTAACCTTTATAGTTAACTATTTTATCTACCATGTGATTCCAAGGAAGACAAAATCACTGTCTGATGTTAACATGGCCATGTGATTCCAAGCGTGACAGAAGCAGTGTCTGTTTTACACATGGCTATGTGATTCCAAGCATGACAGAAGCAATGTCTGATATAAATATGGCCATGTGAATCCAAGCATGACAAAATCACCGTATGGGGGGAAAATGGTCATGTGATTCCAAGAATGACAGAAGCACTGTCTGATGTAAACAGGGGCCTGTGATTCCAAGCATGACAGAAGCAGTGTCTGATATAAACATGGCCATGTGATTCCAAGAATGACAGAAGCAGTGTATGATATAAACATGGCCATGTGATTCCAAGCATGACAGAAGCAGTGTCTGATATAAACATGGCCATGTGATTCCAAGAATGACAGAAGCAGTGTCTGATATAAACTTGGCCATGTGATTCCAAGAATGACAGAAGCAGTGTCTGATATAAACATGGCCATGTGATTCCAAGCACGACAGAAGCAGTGTCTGATATAAACATGGCCATGTGATTCCAAGAATGACAGAAGCAGTGTCTGATATAAACATGGCCATGTGATTCCAAGCATGACAGAAGCAGTATCTGATATAAACATCGCCATGTGATTCCAAGCATGACAGAAGCAGTGTCTGATATAAACATCGCCATGTGATTCCAAGCATGACAGAAGCAGTGTCTGATACAAACATGGCCATGTGATTCCAAGAATGACAGAAGCAGTGTCTGATATAAACATGGCCATGTGATTCCAAGCATGACAGAAGCAGTGTCTGATATAAACATGGCCATGTGATTCCAAGAATGACAGAAGCAGTGTCTGATATAAACATGGCCATGTGATTCCAAGCATGACAGAAGCAGTGTCTGATATAAACATGGCCATTTGATTCCAAGCATGACAGAAGCAGTGTTTGATATAAACATCGCCATGTGATTCCAAGCATGACAGAAGCAGTGTCTGATATAAACATCGCCATGTGATTCCAAGCATGACAGAAGCAGTGTCTGATATAAACATCGCCATGTGATTCCAAGCATGACAGAAGCAGTATCTGATATAAACATGGCCATGTGATTCAAAGCATGACAGAAGCAGTGTCTGATATAAACATCGCCATGTGATTCCAAGCATGACAGAAGCAGTGTCTGATATAAACATCGCCATGTAAATCCAAGCATGACAGAAGCACCGTATGAGGAAAAAAATGGCAATGTGCTTCCAAGCAGGACGGAAGCAGTGTCTGATATAAACATGGCCATGTGATTCCAAGCATGACAGAAGCAGTGTCTAATGTAAACATGGCCATGTGAATCCAAGTATGACAGAAGTACCGTTTGAGGGGAAAATGGCCATGAGATTCCAAGCATGACAGAAGCAGTGTCTAATGTAAACAAGACCATGTGACTCCAAGCTTGACAGAAGCAGTGTCTGATGTAAACATGACCATGTCATTCCAAGCATGACAGAAGCGGTGTCTAATGTAAACATGACCATGTGACTCCAAGCTTGACAGAAGCAGTGTCTAATGTAAACATGACCATGTGACTCCAAGCTTGACTGAAGCAGTGTCTAATGTAAACATGACCATGTGACTCCAAGCTTGACTGAAGCAGTGTCTAATGTAAACATAACCATGTGACTCCAAGCTTGACAGAAGCAGTGTCTAATGTAAACATGACCATGTGACTCCAAGCTTGACTGAAGCAGTGTCTAATGTAAACATGACCATGTGACTCCAAGCTTTACAGAAGCAGTGTCTAATGTAAACATGACCATGTGACTCCAAGCTTGACAGAAGCAGTGTCTAATGTAAACATGACCATGTCATTCCAAGCATGCAGAAGCAGTGTCTAATGTAAGCATGACCATGTGACTCCAAGCATGACAGAAGCAGTGTCTAATGTAAACATGACCATGTGACTCCAAGCTTGACAGAAGCAGTGTCTGATGTAAACATGACTATGTCATTCCAAGAATGACAGAAGCACTGTCTGATGTAAACATGGGCCTGTGATTCCAAGCATGACAGAAGCACTGTCTGATGTAAACATGGGCCTGTGATTCCAAGCATGACAGAAGCAGTGTCTGATATAAACATGGCCATGTGATTCCAAGAATGACAGAAGCAGTGTCTGATATAAACATGGGCCTGTGATTCCAAGAATGACAGAAGCAGTGTCTGATATAAACATGGCCATGTGATTCCAAGAATGACAGAAGCAGTGTCTGATATAAACATGGGCCTGTGATTCCAAGCATGACAGAAGCAGTGTCTGATATAAACATCGCCATGTGAATCCAAGCATGACAGTAGCACCGTATGAGGAAAAAATGGCAATGTGCTTCGAAGCAGGACGGAAGCATTGTCTGATATAAACTTGGCCATGTGAATCCAAGCATGACAGAAGCACCGTATGAGGAAAAAATGGCAATGTGCTTCAAAGCAGGACGGAAGCAGTGTCTGCTATAAACATGGCCATGTGATTCCAAGCATGACAGAAGCAGTGTCTGATGTAAACATGGCCATGTGAATCCAAGCATGACAGAAGTACCGTTTGAGGGGAAAATGGCCATGCGATTCCAAGCATGACAGAAGCAGTGTCTAATGTAAACATGACCATGTGACTCCAAGCTTGACAGAAGCAGTGTCTGATGTAAACATGACCATGTGACTCCAAGCTTGACAGAAGCAGTGTCTAATGTAAACATGACCATGTGACTCCAAGCTTGACAGAAGTAGTGTCTGATGTAAACATGACCATGTCATTCCAAGCATGACAGAAGTACCGTTTGAGGGAAAATTGGCCATGTGATTCCAAGAATGACAGAAGCAGTGTCTGATATAAACATGGCCATGTGATTCCAAGCATGACAGAAGCAGTGTCTGATATAAACATGGCCATGTGATTCCAAGAATGACAGAAGCAGTGTCTGATATAAACATGACCGTGTGATTCCAAGCATGACAGAAGCAGTGTCTGATATAAATATGGCCATTTGATTCCAAGCATGACAGAAGCAGTGTTTGATATAAACATCGCCAAGTGATTCCAAGCATGACAGAAGCAGTGTCTGATATAAACATCGCCATGTGATTCCAAGCATGACAGAAGCAGTGTCTGATATAAACATCGCCATGTGATTCCAAGCATGACAGAAGCAGAGTCTGATATAAACATGGCCATGTGATTCAAAGCATGACAGAAGCAGTGTCTGATATAAACATCGCCATGTGATTCCAAGCATGACAGAAGCAGTGTCTGATATAAACATCGCCATGTGAATCCAAGCATGACAGAAGCACCGTATGAGGAAAAAAATGGCAATGTGCTTCCAAGCAGGACGGAAGCAGTGTCTGATATAAACATGGCCATGTGATTCCAAGCATGACAGAAGCAGTGTCTAATGTAAACATGGCCATGTGAATCCAAGTATGACAGAAGTACCGTTTGATGGGAAAATGGCCATGTGATTCCAAGCATGACAGAAGCAGTGTCTAATGTAAACATGACCATGTGACTCCAAGCTTGACAGAAGCAGTGTCTGATGTAAACATGACCATGTCATTCCAAGCATGACAGAAGCAGTGTCTAATGTAAACATGACCATGTGACTCCAAGCTTGACAGAAGCAGTGTCTAATGTAAACATGACCATGTGACTCCAAGCTTGACTGAAGCAGTGTCTAATGTAAACATGACCATGTGACTCCAAGCTTGACTGAAGCAGTGTCTAATGTAAACATGACCATGTGACTCCAAGCTTGACTGAAGCAGTGTCTAATGTAAACATGACCATGTCATTCCAAGCATGCAGAAGCAGTGTCTAATGTAAGCATGACCATGTGACTCCAAGCATGACAGAAGCAGTGTCTAATGTAAACATGACCATGTGACTCCAAGCTTGACAGAAGCAGTGTCTGATGTAAACATGACCATGTCATTCCAAGCATGACAGAAGCACTGTCTGATGTAAACATGGGCCTGTGATTCCAAGCATGACAGAAGCAGTGTCTGATGTAAACATGACCATGTCATTCCAAGCATGACAGAAGCACTGTCTGATGTAAACATGGGCCTGTGATTCCAAGCATGACAGAAGCAGTGTCTGATATAAACATGGCTATGTGATTCCAAGAATGACAGAAGCAGTGTCTGATATAAACATGGGCCTGAGATTCCAAGAATGACAGAAGCAGTGTCTGATATAAACATGGCCATGTGATTCCAAGAATGACAGAAGCAGTGTCTGATATAAACATGGGCCTGTGATTCCAATCATGACAGAAGCAGTGTCTGATATAAACATCGCCATGTGAATCCAAGCATGACAGTAGCACCGTATGAGGAAAAAATGGCAATGTGCTTCCAAGCAGGACGGAAGCAGTGTCTAATGTAAACATGACCATGTGACTCCAAGCTTGACAGAAGCAGTGTCTGATGTAAACATGACCATGTCATTCCAAGCATGACAGAAGCAGTGTCTAATGTAAACATGACCAAGTAACTCCAAGCTTGACAGAAGCAGTGTCTAATGTAAACATGACCATGTGACTCCAAGCGTGACAAAAGCAGTGTCTGATGTAAACATGACCATGTGACTCCAAGCTTGACAGAAGCAGTGTCTGATGTAAACATGACCATGTGACTCCAAGCTTGACAGAAGCAGTGTCTAATGTAAACATGACCATGTGACTCCAAGCTTGACAGAAGTAGTGTCTGATGTAAACATGACCATGTCATTCCAAGCATGACAGAAGTACCGTTTGAGGGGAAAATGGCCATGCGATTCCAAGCATGACAGAAGCAGTGTCTAATGTAAACATGACCAAGTAACTCCAAGCTTGACAGAAGCAGTGTCTGATGTAAACATGACCATGTGACTCCAAGCTTGACAGAAGCAGTGTCTGATGTAAACATGACCATGTGACTCCAAGCTTGACAGAAGCAGTGTCTAATGTAAACATGACAATGTGATTCATGTTCAAAATATTCTAATCATGTAATTTCTTTATTCACCCTTCATATAACATTAATGAGTAGCAGCAGGAAATGAACCACATATTAAACAAAAGAATATATACATAGACCCTTATATATAAATTATAACCAATAAATCTGAATTTGTACATATCGAAAAATAAATTTTCAACACGAACTGCATTGACTACCAGCAGAGTCTGTGAGTAGTATTAAAGGCCTCATCAATCATGCCGAAAAAATGCTGGTGGGGTACAAAATGTGTTTTTAATGTGATTTCTGATCATGAAACAAAATGTGATAATTCAAAGAAATTTATTATATACATTATTTGTTTATTTCTGTATAGTACTTAAATATTATATTTGAATACGAGTGCTAGGTTGTTATGTAGAACCAATTCTTGATTAATGGAAGTGAAGCATGGAGTGTAAATATAAAAAAGCTGAAGCTGGGTTGAGGGTACTGAGATATGGTTTTTGAGAAGAATGATGAAATTTTCGTGGACAACTAAGAAAACCAAGGAAAAAATAGAATGCAGCTAAATGGAATTTGAACCAATTCCGCTCAGATGCCACAGACTCACCTCTCAACTTGAATCAACTCGTTTTCCATCATCGACCACACCGCATCTCTAATATACATAACAAATAGTAACACTAATGTCAATGAGGAATAACAACAAAAGTACAATTACCACGTTATGGTCCAACTGGGACTTTTATCATGAATACGAAAAAGTACCAAAAATAAACACGTACAATTATCACTGCAGAGAAATAGTCTTACAACTCCATGTCACTGCTTTTGAAAAGAAAATAATATCCAACAGGTAGTGAGAGATAGATGAAATGTTATATAATAATACACCTATACTAAATGAATATAGCAAACAATAACAAATAGACAACGAGAACAATATTAGATAGCTGCTAACAAGAAGTATAAATAATCAAATTCTCAGAGAACAATCACACTTATTTATCTCTCACCACTAGCACCTTCCTTTCTTTTCTGATGCAATGATATAGTCTCTCGACTATCTTTCTACACTGACAATTTCTGTAATCTTGGTTCGTCTTTTGTTTTCTCGATAAATATCACTATTGCATTATAACGTAGAAAATGTCCGTGTTTGTTAACATTAGTCCAGTTTAGAAAGCGCGAAAACTTCTCCATTGCACAATGGATCTTCAAGTCAGTCACGAACATCTCTAAGTAAATATGATATGTGGCCAATGTGCAAGTAACTCTTCGAACACTGTCTCACTTATCAATCTCTGTCTTATTTATGAATTCAAGTTAAGTCTTTCAATTCGAAAGTTAAAGTTTAACCGTGACTCTAGATCGACCAACAACGTCATAAATAAATAGTGTACATTCATCAACATAATGTATTCATGGTAAAACAGCAGATTCTTATCTCTGTGTACTTGAGGCTTGTGCTAACAGCAGATTCTTATCTCTGTGTACTTGAGGCTTGTGCTAACCGCAGATTCTTATCTCTGTGTACTTGTGGCTTGTGCTAACAGCAGATTCTTATCTCTGTGTACTTGAGGCTTGTGCTAACAACAAATTCTTATCTCTGTGTACTTGAGGCTTGTGCTAACAACAGATTCTTATCTCTGTGTACCTGAGGCTTGTGCTAACAGCACATTCTTACCTCTGTGTGCTTGAGGCTTGTGCTAACAGCACATTCTTACCTCTGTGTACTTGAGGCATGTGCTAACAGCAGATTCTTACCTCTGTATACTTGAAGCTTGTGCTAACAGCATATTCTTATCTCTGTGTACTTGAGGCTTGTGCTAACCGCAGCTTCTTATCTCTGTGTACTTGTGGCTTGTGCTAACAGCAGATTCTTATCTCTTTGTACTTGAGGCTTGTGCTAACAGCACATTCTTACCTCTGTGTACTTGAGGCGTGTGCTAACAGCAGATTCTTATCGCTGTGTACTTGAGGCTTGTGTTAACAGCAGATTCTTATGTCTGTGTACTTTAGGCTTGTATTAACAGCAGGTTCTTATCTCTCAACTTGAGGCTTGTGCTAACAGCAAATTATTATCTCTGTGTACTTGAGGCTTGTGTTAACAGCAGATTCTTATCTCTGTGTACTTGAGGCTTGTGTTTACAGCAACATAAATAATAAAGTTACCAATACTGTTAAAACACATTACGAGAGTTCTGACTAAATTTATTAAAACTTGTACTGGTAGATCCTTCTCTAGGCTTGGGATCCTGCTTACATAAAGCATTAGAAAACCAAACCCACTACATAAAATGTATAGGACACAAACACTGAGTAATGTTTTTGTTGTTTTTGATATTATTTTATGGGATGTAATTTTTCTAGCAGAATTGACTCCTTCAGATGATAGTTGTCTGCGTCTGTTGATAATTAAACGAACCTTTACTCCAATTACAACAGAACCAACAGACACTACAACAATGGGTACGACTCCTGTCATATAATTTACTGTATCTGCATATATATCAAACAATCCGCTTTCATCGTCATGTATAAACCGTTCAGTAACCAAAAATGCGCCCACACTTTCTCCATGGAAGATAATTTGCTTAAACTCACCGCAAAGTATATGATGATAAATAAAACAAGCAATAATTAAAATGATAAGACAAGACATCACAATCATTAATCTCAGGGGCGTAACCATCATGTGAACTTTGAGTGGAATAAATATTGCTATTAAACGTTCTCCAGTTATCAATACAGGAATCAACAATGATAAATAAATTCCTTGATAATGAACAAATATAAACATCATGTAAAATACATAAAACATGTAATTAACAACTTCAGAGAACATGTAAACTCTGTTTATGTTTGCAACCAGAACATGTCGTGGAATGTTGTTAAGACCAGCCATAAAACACACATCAGAAACAGCCAAAGCTAGAAGCAGTATGTTTGAAGATTTCTGGAATCCCTGTCTAGTCAATGCTACAATACTGATCACGTTACCGGATATTCCCACAAAAGTTGTACACGGATAAATCCCATAGTTAAATATACTTTCTATTTTTCTGATTTGTTCGTAAGCTTCAAGTAAGGAAAAGTTGTAGACAACAGCAACTGTGGTCAACATGGTCGTGTTCATCAACATCTTTATTTGTTTATCTTGTCTGAGACACAAACTTCATATATCATTTGTGTTCAGTTCTGTGTGTTGTACTATAAATATTTATATAGTTTTCTCATAACTTCTGTTATCTTGTTTAGATCAAAGAATAACATTTCATGTCCGCCTGATAATTAGATGATGATATCATTTATGACGATGAGTGTTATCAGAATTATCATCGTTCACGAAGCTTCCAGACATCAAAACAAGAACAGAACATACGACATTATTAATGTCTACAATAAACAATGTGAACCACGTGATCAGATCAAATATACATTATTGTTACAAAATTGGATTTCATTCATGAATATTTGTCTCTACAGTGTCAGTCCCGTATTTACCATTTGATAAAAGAGTTTATTGATGGTTTGTTCAACGGTATATTTTCACATATTGTAAGATGTTCCTTGTAAATTGTCGTTATTACTCACGTACAAAGATCTCAACTGTGGTAGGTAATGTTCGCGATGGTAAGAAATTTGATTTCATTACAAACAGACAAGGCTCTGACTATCAAGATATTTGAAGAAAGGTTACAGAAATACACAAGTAATATCATCAAAGACTAGATTTATTATCGTGACCACGTAACATTAATCACGTGTTATGAAGTTTCAATTTGGAACTAGACATGTTCACCATCTTGATTGACGAAGTGAGAAAACGTTTCAGGGTAAGTCTAAAATGTAATTATTAACACGAGAAAACACGCAAGAAAGTGTTCTGTAACACTTTAACATCATCAATGACAACAGTGTTTATTATTAACGATTTGCCAACATGCAATGTGAAATAACAATTGTTCACATCTTGTTTAACGACGGAAAAGGGGAATTAACCATGTAATTATCAAGTCGGTCAGATAAATTGTGTTGTCAGTGTAAAAATACGAGAAAAAAAAGTAACATTTGTAAATTATGTCACTGCTCATAAGAAACTAACAAGATGTGGATAAGTAATGTTATCGCTATCAATTGATGTCTTGTTTTTGTAGTCGATGGCGTGGACTGAGAATAAAGTTCACGTGATGTGGTAATAAGTCTTGTTACATTATTGTTAGTTTTGTTTCATCACGAACCTCCATTCACAAATATTGTGAATATAACCTCACATTTCACCATAGTTATTTGTGTTGTAGCAGAGGTGAGCTAGAATCGACATAACTGTGATACATGCACGAGAAAACAACATGAAATATTCACCAGTTACTGCTGGTTGTTTCAACTGTTTTTGTTTGATAATTGTTTATTGTACATCCCCAGGTAGGAACTAGATGATAGTATCCAAATTTGCCGTTAAGCGAAGGGATGGGAGCTGTGAGTTTCTGTTCAAAGGCAGATGTCACGCATGAGTCGTAATGAGTCTATGTTTGTGGAGGGTAGTCGTGATGTTATATCAATCCATCTCTTTCTCGGTCTTCCCTTTGTTCTGTATCCAGATGATCGTGTATTATACGCTCTCAGTGGTAATTGGCTTGGGTCCATTCTCATAAAGTGACCAAACTACTTTATCTGCTGACGTTCTATTCAATACAAATGATATTCGATACAAGACATTATTCCTACTCTTTTTTTAATATCCTCGTTTCTTATTCTGTCCAGTTTAATATTTTTATACAAAAATATTCAACTTTCAACTAGAAATATAAAATATATTCATCTTGTAAATGTTCTATACGAATGATTGTTATAAGCATTAGGTCAATGAATGTGCCAGTGTCTTAGGATTGATCTCATATATCTTTATCAACACCCCTACCCTACACAAACTTGTAACGAATCATATGCTACTCAATAGTTAGTAACATATTGAAGCTGATAACAGTTCATCATCATCATCAGGTGCCATGCCGGGTGGCGTAGGCGGTCATGGCTCTCCACAGCTCTCTATCCACAGTATTATGTATCAAAGTCGTTGTTGTTTCTTTGCCGTGCCAGGTTGTCAAACTGTCTAATATTTTCTCACGTTGTCGCCCTCTGTCTCTGGTGCCTTCAATCTTGCCTGTTGTGATTATGTTTTCTAAACCTGCCTGTCTCATGAAGTGGCCAAAAAAAAGAAGATTGCCTTTTTCTTATATTCTTGATTAAGGTCCGTTTCGCATTTAACTCTTTTAACACATCTAAATTAGTTTTTCTGGCAGTCCATGGTATTCTCAGCATTCTTCTGTAGAACCACATCTCTGTTGCCTCCAATCTCCCACTTTCCAGTTTGTTTATTCTCCAAGACTCGCACCCATATGTTAGTATATGGGTTATATAGCACTGCAGAACTCTCTTTCTCACCTCTAATGACAAGGTCATATTTCACAGTATATTTTTCATTTTTCTGAATGTTGTTTTTGCCTGTCCTATTCTGCATCTTATTTCTGTTGAACTTCTTCCATCTGCTGTAATAATTGTACCTAGATATTTGAATTGGTGGACCTGTTTTAATACTATATCATTCACCATGATCTTGCAAGGTGTGTTATTTTCTTTCTTTGAAATAACCATTACTTCTGTTTTCTTGATATTTAGGAAGAGGCATTTCTCTTTGCTTTCTGTGACTACTACTTTAATTAAGTTTTGAAGGTCTTCTTCCCTTTTTGCAATCAGAACAGTGTCATCCGCATATCTCAAATTATTTATGTTATGTCCTCCCACTGATATTCCTGGGATATCTACTATTGCCCGCAATATGTTTTCACTGTATAGAGAGAACAGGTCTGGTGAAAGCACGCATCCCTGTCTGACTCCTTGTTTTATTTGTTGAAAAGGGCCAAATTGAGTTCCTACTCTTATTGCTGCTGATTGTTGCCAGTACATGTTCTTGATTATTCTTAAATCCTTGCTGTCAATGTTCAGATTCTCTAGCATGTGTATAATTTCGCTATGTTTAACTTTGTCAAAAGCTTTAGTGTAGTCTATAAAACAGAGGTACAGATCTGTTTTTACTTCTATAGACCTCTCTATTAGTGTTCTCAATATATAAATCGCATTGTTGGTGCCTTTGCCTTCTACAAATCCACATTGTTCTTGAGTTATTTCTGATTTTATTTTGTTTCTCACTCTCCTCATGATGATTCTGATAAGTATTTTGGTTATTTGGCTCATGACGCTGATTGTACGGTGTTCTTCACATTCGGTGGTCCCTGGTTTCTTAGGTAATGCTATGAATATGGATCTCATTAAGTCATCGGGTATGTTTCCGCTGTTATATATGTCATTCAGCAATTTTGTGATTATTTCAACTCCAAAGTCATCTAAAGCTGCTAATTCTTCTAATGTGATATTGTCTGGACCTGGGGCTTTGCCATATTTCATGTGTCTTAGTGCCTCCCTTACTTCTGCTGTGAGTATTGATGGACCCTCGCCGTTATCTTGTATGTTTATTTCTGGTCTATTGTCATCATAAAGTTCTTTGATATATTCTGACCATCTCTGTACTATGTGATCTATTCCCATTAATACCTGCCCTGTCTTAGATTTTAGACACCCTGTAACTGTTTGCGTTCTCTTTCCTGTTATCATCTCAATTTTCTTATATAGTAATGTTGTATCTTGGTTGTAATGCAATTCTATTTCTGTGCATTTCTTGTTCAGCCAGCTTTCTTTTTGATAACGGTTAGAACAATCAATTGAACTGCCATTTACAGACAACAATTTATTATTTAGTATAATTTTAACTGTTGTCTGATAAGAACATGGACACAAATAATACAGCAACGTTTGCATGTACATTTTAGAAGTATTTCAGACTTAACAGAAAAATGTTGAGATGTTTGTTGCCTCAGAAATACGGCATCTTGAAATCTCTTTACTGGTGCTTTCTTTAGTAAACTGAGGATTCAATACTTGAATTGTGATCTCATGAAATCGCCAGTGATACTAATATTTTCTTTAGTAAACTGTGAATTAAATACTTGAACTGTGACCAGTGAAAACCTAAAAGTGTCCTCCGTATATTATTTCATATTCTATTATCTCCCTTTAAGATCTAGAACACGGACAAGAAAGAAGGAAATCAAATATTTGTGTAGGATCTGTTTTATTTATACTCTCTGACCACTTGGAAACAAGATCACCAGAACTGCCACCTACACTATTTGTGTTTGTTCATTCGCTGTGACATAAGATGGGCACATATGTAAATATGTATTTTCCAATTTGCTTTTTTAAATGTGTTAATATGTCTGTGTGTATGTGTATATGTACATGTTTATGTAAGCAGACCTGCTCAGAGGATACAGACTTGAGGCAAAAGCTATGAAGCAGCCGCTCTGACCTGGAGAAGACAGTGGACGTCGTCTTGACGACAGGCCTGACGGTATAGCAAGACCACAGATGCTGAACACAGAAGAAGAAGATGTATGTTGTTAGGAATGAATAAAACCCGTAACCCGCTGGGTGGTATGGGTACCACATTGGATGCTTCAGCACAGAGTCCTCCAGAAATTTCTTTCTTCAGCGATGCGGAGGAGTGTGGAAAAAAACTTGCTCACGCAATATATATATATGTGTAGGTGTGTATATATTATATATATACATGTATATATATATATATATATGTGTGTGTGTATGTTTGTATATATATATATGTATGTGTGTGTGTTTGTATATATATATGTGTGTATGTGTATATATATATATGTTGATGTGTATATATTTTCATGTACATCCATTCCATATGCTATCAATTGCTATTCTTCCTTGCACATTTGTATGTTCTCTGTATCTATTTGTAGTATCCTCTCCCCCAATGTACTAATTTCTTTCTCGATCTTTTCCCATTTATTTCCCGCCCCTACCCTCCCCCATTCTTAGCATCGTGAATTGGTGTTCCCTTTTTCCATTTTTCATCTTATACTTTCTAATTTGCATTTCAATATCATTGTTTTCCCCATACCCATTTCTGTCTGTGAATATTGCACCTAATTTAATAAGCCGCGACAAAAGGGCCACTTCTGCAATGGTTTTTGTATGAAAACAATTGTCCAAATCTGGGCATTGTTGCTTTTATATAGTTGTGTTCTCTTAATTGATTTTTTGTTTCTTGAAAAAAAGGTCCCAATAGGACCGACACGTTGAAAATTGTCTTTGTTCTTTGTTTTATTGTTATTTCTGATTTATTTATATTGATAGTTATATTCAGTAACCTATATAATTAACTTTTTATTTACCTACCATGTGATTCCAAGCATGACAGAAGCAGTGTCTGATATAAACATGGCCATGTGATTCCAAGCATGACAGAAGCAGTGTCTGATATAAACATGGCCATGTGATTCCAAGCATGACAGAAGCAATATCTGATATAAACATGGCCATGTGATTCCAAGCATGACAGAAGCAGTGTCTGATATAAACATGGCCATGTGATTCCAAGCATGACAGAAGCAGTGTCTGATATAAACATGATCATGTGATTCCAAGCATGACAGAAGCAGTGTCTGATATAAACATGACCATGTGACTCCAAGCTTGACAGAAGCAGTGTCTGGTGTAAACATGGCAATGTGATTCCTAGCAAGACAGAAGCAATGTCTGATGTAAACATGACCATGTCATTCCAAGCATGACAGAAGCAGTGTCTGATGTAAACATTACCATGTGATTACAAGCATGACAGAAACAGTGTCTGATATAAACATGACCATGTGATTCCAAGCATGACAGTGGCACCGTATGAGGTAAAAATGGCCATGTGATTCCAAGCATGACAGAAGTCGTTTCTGATGTAAACATGGCCATGTAATTCCAAGCATGACAGAAGCAGTGTCTGATATAAACATGACCATGTGATTCCAAGCATGACAGAAGCAGTGTCTGATATAAACATGACCATGTGATTCCAAGCATGACAGAAGCAGTGTCTGATATAAACATGGCCATGTGATTCCAAGCACAACAGAAGCGCTGTCTGATGTAATCATGACCATGTGATTCCAAGCATGACAGAAGCAGTGTCTGATATAAACATGACCATGTGATTACAATCATGACAGAAGCAGTGTCTGATATAAACATGACCATGCGATTCATGTTCAAAATATTCTCATCATTTAATTTATTTATTCGCCCTTCAAATAACATTTATAACATTTATGACCAGCAACAGAAAATTAACCACATATTAAACAAAAGAATATATACATAGTCCCTTATATATAAATTATAACCAATAAATCTGAATTTGTACATATCCAACAATAAATATTCAGCACGAACTGCATTGACTATCAGCAGAGTCTGTGACTAGTATTAAAGGCCGCATCAATCATGCCGAAAAAATGCCGGTGAGGTGCCAAATTTTTTTTTAATGTGATTTCTGATCATGAAACAAAATGTGCTAATTCAGAGAACTTTATTATATACATTATTTGTTTATTTCTGTATAGTACTAGCATAATATATTTGATTGCGAGTGCTAGGTTGTAATGTAGAACAAATTTTTGTACTGGATCTTCAAGTCAGTCACGAACATCACTAAGTAAATAGGATATGTGGCCAATGTGCAAGTGTCTCTTCGAACACTGTCTCACTTATCAATCTCTGTCTTATTTATGAATTCAAGTTAAGACTTTCAATTCGAAAGTCATCCGTGTGTCCATGCCCGAAAGGGGGGCAAAGAATAGCAAAACTGTTTACATTCCACGCATGTCGTAAAAGGCGACTAAGGAGGTTATCGGATGGTGTTGGCTGTCCTATCCCATATAGGGTCAGTGACCCAAAGCCATGCTGAAGTCGGATGTGTCAGGTTGAAAGTCGCAGATATCGCAGCAATACTGTAAACCAATCACTACGTATTCCGTTCTCCGGACTACATCCTACTAATCTGCAGAAGTTTGAGAAAGAACGCAGAAGAAGCAGAAGAATCGGAAAGTTAAATGTGAACCGTGACTCTAGGTCGACCCACCACGTCATAAATAAGTAGTGCACCTACATCAACATAATGTATTCATGGGTAAACAGCAGATTATTATCTCTGTGTACTTGAGACTTGTGCTAACAGCAGATTCTTATCTCTGTGTATTTGAGGCTTATGTTAACAGCAACATAAATAATAAAATTACCAATGCTGTTAAAACACAAAACGAGATTTCTGACTAAATTTAGTAAAACTTCTACCGGAAGATCCTTCTCTAGACTTGGGATCCTGCTTACATAAACAATTGAAAAACCAAACCCACTACACAAAATATATAGGACACAAACACTGAGTAATGTTTTTGTTGTTTTTGATATTATTTTATGGGACGCAATTTTTCGAGAAGAATTGATTCCTTCAACTGATAGTTGTCTCCGTCTGTTGATAATTAAACGGACCTTTACTCCAATTACAACAGAACCAACAGACACTAGAACAACTTGTACGACTCCTGTCATATAGTTTACTGTATCTGCATAAATATAAAACAATCCGCTCTCGTCATCATGCTTATACCGTTCAGTAGACAAAAATGCGCCCACACTTTCTCCGTGGAAGATAATTTGCTTAAACTCAGTGCATAGTACATAATGATAAATAAAACAAGCTATAATTAATATGATAAGACAAGACATGACAATCATTAATCTCAGGGGCGTAACGATCATATGAACTTTGAGTGGAATAAATATTGCTATTAAACGTTCTCCAGTTATCAATACAGGAATCAGCAATGATAAATAAAGTCCTAGATAATGAACAAATGCAAAAATCATGAATAATACATAAAACATATAATTAACAACTTCAGAGAACATGAAGAATCTGTTTATGTTTGAAACCAGAATATGCCTTGGAATGTTGTTAAGACCAGCCATAAAAAACACATCAGAAACAGCCAAAGCTAGAAGCAGTATGTTTGAAGATTTGTTGAATCCATTTCTAGTCAATGCTACAATACTGATCAAGTTACCGGATATTCCCACAAAAGTTGTACACGGGTAAATCCCGTAGTTAAATATACTTTCTATTTTTCTGATTTGTTCGAAAGCTTCAAGTAAAGAAAAGTTGTAGACGACAGCAACTGTGGTCAGTATGGTCGTGTTCATCAACATCTTTATTTGTTTACCTTGTCCGAGACACAAACTTCATATAACATATGTGTTGAGTTTATGTGTATTGTACTATAAATATTTATATAGTTTTCTCATAACTTCTGTTCTCTTGTTGAGATCAAAGAATAACGTTTCAAATCTGCCTGATAATTAGATGATGATATCATTTATGACGATGTTATCAGAATTATCATCGTTCACGAAGCTTCCAGACATCAATAACAAAAACAGAACAGACGATATTATTATTGTCTACAATAAACAATGTGAACCACGTGATCAGATCAAATATACATTATTGTTACAAAATTAGATTTCATTCATGAATATTTGTCTCTGCAGTGTGTGTCACTTATTTCTCATTTGATAAAAGAGTTTATTGATGGTTTGTTCCGCGGAATAATTTCACATTTCTGTGATGAATGTTGTAAGATGTTCCTTGTAAATTGTCGTTAATGTTCACTTACAAATATGTCAACTTTGGTACGTAATGTTCGCCATGGTAAGAAATTTGATCTCATTACAAATAGACAAGGCCCTGACTATCAAAATATTTGAGGAAAGGTTACAGAAATACACAAGTAACATCATCAAAGACGAAATTTATTATCGCGACCACGTAACATTAATCACGTGTTATCACGGCGCAATTTGGGACAAGAAATGTTCACCATCTTAGTTGACGAAGTGAGAAAACGTTTCAGGGGTAATTCTAAAATGTAATTATTAACACGAGAAAACACGCAAAAAAGTGTCATGTAACACTTTAATATCATCAAAGACGCCGTTTATTATTAACGATTTGCCAACACGCAACGTGCATTAACGATTGTTCCCCCTCGTGGTTGACGAAGGAAAAGGGAAAATTAACTAAGAAATTATCAAGTCGGTCAGGAAGAATATGTTGTTTGTGTTAAGATGTCAGAAAGTAATTAAAAATTAGAAAGATACTTTAGGTAACAGAATACAATCGCTACTCATTGCACCAACGTCTAGATGAGTCAACGGGAAAATTAAAAACGAATTAAGCGCGGCAGATCATGGATGGCAGAGGCTGAAGACACACTGCGAATAGTATGAGAATTCGAAGAAATAGGAAAAGGCAGTGAATGGGCGAAGGTAGACACTGAGAAAGAATAACTGAACTTAATAATACAACTAGATAAAGACTTAGGAAATCTCACTGCTGTCAGAGCCCAGGTTACGGCGCATGAGCTCGCCCATCTACACTCGAAACCACAAGACATAATTATATACACAGACAGTTCAGTGAACAGAACTACAAATAAAAGCTGCTGGGATTATGTTGCCTACAGAAACGGCGTGAAGTTGGTTGAGAAATCTTCAGCATATTCCACTGTAACATCGAGCATGTGGATGGAGTTAGAGGGAGTTATAGAAGCACTTAATTAATTGATAACTGATACATTAATACACTCGGTAATACTCACAGACTTTCAAAGCATGCATCGCAAGAAAGAAAATGCATGCTCATAAAGGAATAATTTGATTTATTGAAAAACTCAATTGTCCAGAGTATTACATGAATATACTGCCATCATCATGCCGGGATCAAAGGAAACGAGAGAGCCGACTTATTGGCAGGCAATGCAGCGATGAATGGTGCAATGCTGAGATGAGATAAAACAAACTTGATTAAGGCAGTCATAAATTCATGGCAATATGAATATGAAATTAAAGAGGATGAGAACGTACACATACAAAGAATGTCTGAAAATGGGAGTGACTAGAAGTGATGGAAGGAAAACTAATATTTTTGGAAAGTACCGAAGATCACACAATCAACACATGACCGGGATTCTACATACACTGATATGGCTTCTGGAATGGAGAGTGGACAGCTTATGGAAGTGTCCTGCGTGCTGTAATGCAAGTTTCTAATCAAGATGGTGGGGGGGGGGGGTGATTTTCATAACATTCGTAAATTATGTTGCTCCTGAAAAGAAACGAACAAGATTTGAATAAGTAATGTTATCGCTATCAATTGATGTCTTGTTTCTAGTCGCTGGCGTGGACTGAGATGAAAGTTCACGTGATGTGATAATAAGTATTGTTATATTATTGTTAGTTTTGTTTCATCACGAACCTCCATTCACAAATATTGTGAATGTAAACTCACATATCAACATAGTTATTTGTGTTGTAGCAGAGGTAAGGCTAGAACCGACATAAATGTGACACCGGCACAAGAATACAACATGAAATATTCACCACAGTTACTTGCTGGTTGTTTCAACTATTTTTGTTTGATAATTGCTTATTGTATATCTCCAGGTGGAAACTAGATGATAGTATCCAAACTTGCCGTTAAGCGAAGGGATGGGAGCTGTAAGTTTCTGTTTAAGGGCAGATGTGACGCATGAGTCGTAATGAGTCTATGCTTGTGGATTGTAGTTGTGATGTTATATCAATCCATCTCTTTCTGGATCTTCCCTTTGCTCTGTATCCAGATGATCGTTTATTATACGCTTTCAGTGGTAATTGGCTTGGGTCCATTCTCATAAGGCGACCAAACTACTTTATCTCCTGACATACTATTCAATACGAATGATATTCGATACAAGGCATTATTCCTACTCTTTTTCTGATATCCTCGTTTCTTATTCTGTCCAGTTTAATATTTTTAGAGAAAATATTCAACTTTCAACTAGAAATATAAAATATATTTATCTTGTAAATGTTCTATACGAATGATTGTTTTAAGCACTAGGTCAATGAAAGTACCAGTGTCTTAGGATTGATCTCATATATCTTTATCAACATCCCTACCCTACACAAACTTGTAACAAATCATACACTACTCAATAGTTAGTAACATATTCTAGCTGATAACGGTTAGAACTATGAATTGAACTGCCATTTACAGACACAAATTTATTATTTAGGATACTTTTAGCTGTGATCTGACAAGAACATAGACACAAATAATACTGAAACGTTTGCATGTACATTTTAGAAGTATTTCAGACCAAACAGAAAATGTTGAGATGTTTGTTGCCTCAGAAATGCGGCATCTTGAAATCTCTATACTGGTGCTTTCTTTAGTAAACTGGGGATTCAATACTTGAATTGTGATCTCATGAAATTGACAGTGATACTAATATTTTCTTTAGTAAACTGTGAATTAAATACTTGAACTGTGACCAGTGAAAACCTAAAAGTGTCCTCCGTATATTATTTCATATTCTATTATCTCCCTTTAAGATCTAGAACACGGACAAGAAAGAAGGAAATCAAATATTTGTGTAGGATCTGTTTTATTTATACTCTCTGACCACTTGGAAACAAGATCACCAGAACTGCCACCTACACTATTTGTAGATGTTCATTCTCTGTGACATAAGATGGGCACATATGTACATATGTATTTTCCAATTTGCTTTTTTTAATGTGTTAGTGGATACCATCACACTGTGGAATCATGGGAAATGAGAAAGCGGATGCTCTGTCAAAGGCAGGAAGTGAAATGGAGCAACACAGACACCCACTGTCTTACGGAGAAGTAAAAATAATAATCCGAACACATCCTCAGCAAAGTGGAAGAAATAAATGGAAGTGGAATACGAACATGATGCAATACATCCCCATTCAAAGATCTCAACAGACAACAATATTTCGCCTTAGAACAGGCCACTGCAGACTGTTGGGTCACCTTTATCGATTAAGGGTCTCATACACAGATGAATGTCCATGCGGATCCGGAACCCAGACTCCAGAACTCATACTTCAGGACTGCCCAACATACAAAGAGCAAAGACAGCAGACCTGGCCAGAGGATACAGACTTGAGGCAAAAGCTATGGGGCAGCCGCTCTGAACTGGAGAAGACAGTGGACTTCGTCTTGATGACAGGTCTGACGGTATAGCATGACCACAGATGCTGAACGCAGAAGAAGAAGAAATATGTTAATATGTCTGTGTTTATGTGTATATGTACATGTTTATGTATATTGTTATGAATGAATAAAACCCGTAACTCGTTGGGTGGTATGGTCACCACATTGGATGCTTTATGCACACAGGGTCCTCCAGAGATTTCTATCTTCAGCGATGCGGAGGAGTGAGGGAAAATCTTGTCCCGTCCATTCCTTAATTAATGTTGTCTGTCCATGTCTTCATTTGCCCTCCCCCCCCCCCCACTTTCGACGGTTCCCTTCAGTACTGTATTTGACAAGGAATCGCGTCTGCTTACACGTCTAAACAATGCTGGTTTTCGTCGTTTCATTAGTGAAAGAAATGGTTCTTGTACACCTACATGTATCTAAATTTTATTTCTTAAGTACACATTTTAATTATCAATTGTAGTATTTCAGTGGGTGAAATGATTAGCTAGTGGTGTCCATCTCCTCTCCAGCTGTCTTTACATTGTATTTATGTTGCTATATATGTACCTATATTTATGATTGCACAGTTCTCCTATCAACTAGTGAAGAGGATCTGAACCAATTGATCCTAGCAACAATAATACACGATGAAGCACAGAACTTATATTTAAACTCCAAGAAAAAGAAAATCATAACAGACAATATTTCTTGAAAAAAAAAACAACAAAAGATAACCAATTAGAATTAGAAATTGTAATACATTTCAAATATCTGCGAGGGAACATCAACAATGCAGGAGATTGTTCAAGAGAAGAATCGCAATAGCGAACTTTAAAACACGTGGAAAACATTTGGCTAGGTGCCAGCTGCAGAACAAAAGTACAAACTAATTCACTATTATTAAGTGCCGTCTCCGCAACAAAGGTTGGCTGCAGCGGACCTTCCTTCAACATCATGTGCCCCGTGCCTTGGTGGTGTACTCTGTTACATTGTAACATATAATCTCGTTATGTTTCTCTCCCACTTGCATCTCTGCCTATTTCTTGCTTGCCTCACCTCGATTTTACTTTTTAGTAAGGTCGTCAACAAGGTGTCATGTCTTTTAATGTTTAAAATATTTTATTTTTTTATCTTTATTTCTTTTAATAATACTATTTTCATAGAAAGTGCTGTTAAACCCTTATTTTTCGTTTTCTTCTCCTTTCTTCTTCTTCTTCTTCGGCGATCATTACTCAGTCAGGTTGGGACTTCGGATTCTATGATATAGGCTGCTGTCTGTTTTAAAGTGTCCACTGTGCCATACAGTTTCTCTTCAACACTGATTGGGGTGGGCCATGTCTTGTTTCTCAGGTCTGCATACTGGGGACATTCTTGTAGGATATGTTCTGCTGTCATATTTGCAAGGCTGCAATGGCAGAGCCCAGTTGTCCCTATTTTGAATTTGGTGTACAAGTGATGTCTCATTTTGTTGTGACCAGTTCTTAGGCGCAGCAGGATAACCTGGTCTCTTCTGGAAGTTGGTAATACCCGTCATCTGCATTATATTTGGGGTGGTCTTCTTTCCACTTTTGTTATAGTTGCCTTTAATGATGGTCTTCACTTCTTCATAACTGACTAGATAGTCTTCTTGAGGTAACTTCCCTCCTTCTTTGGCCAGTCTATCTGCAACTTCATTCCCTTCAATGTTACAGTGTGCCGGTATCCACTGGATCACTACTCTTTGGAAATTATTGTACAACTGAACTAGCACTGCCCTCAATTCATTCAGTTCGGTGTTCTTGTGTAGCTTCAGTGCTGTTATGACAGAGAGTGCATCTGTTAGTAGTACAATATTCATGTGCACTTGTTCTTTGTGTTGTAAGATAGTTTCTGCTGCTTTCTTGAGAGCTTCCATTTCTGCTTTAAAATTGGTTGAGAGCTTGCCTGTAGCTATGGCTAGAGTAACATCTTTCCCGCATTTTAGTCTGAGGGTCACTCCTCCACCTCCATTCTCAATTGCGTTTGTGGCCGAGCCATCTGTATAGGCATGAGTCCATGCATCTTGTGGGTAATTAAATGCGATGTGTTGTTCTGTGATACGCTTTCTCTCCAATTCTGTCTGAGTTCCTTTCTTTTCTATACCTTCTATTTGTTCTTTTAGTTGTGAGAGTCTGTATGCCCAAGGGGGGATGATACTGACTAGTTGTATGGGCCTTGGTTTCGCTTGTCCTATAGTTGGTGCCTTTTGTATCAGTTTCTTTGCATTTGCTGAGAAGTTGCTCCTCTCCAGCCTGCTTTTGCCATAGCCATTAATTCTTTGGTGCATAGGATGATTCAGGAGTCTCTTGTATTTTTCTGCTTGTTGAACTACTTTCATGTTTCTTCTATCTTGCATTGACTGAAGGCCAGTTATTGTTTCTAATGTATTTCTGGGTGTAGATTTCATAGATGCAGTGATAATACGTGTAGCTTGATTCTGGGTTTTGTTTATTTTGTTGAATTGCGTTTTAGATGATGTGGCCCAGGCTGCGATGCCATACTCTAGTACTGGCCTAACTCTACCTGTGTATAGCCTTTTCAAGATTTTGCTGTCCGCTCCCCAGTTTGTGCCTGCTAACTTTTTCATTATTGCCATTCTATTTCTGGCTCGTTTCTCTGCTTTTTCTGTCTGTTTTTCCCATGTCATTCTAGAGTCAAGCGTAATTCCGAGGTATGTTGGGTTCTGCTCTAGTGGGAGAACGTGATTGTTTATTTTTAGTGTTGTTTTCTGTACCTTGTTGGATAGTGTGAATATTGTGTGTGTGGTTTTCTTTTCATTAATGGTAAGCAACCATTTCTTGGTCCAGCTTTCTAGTTTGTGCAGTGCCCCTTGCATTCTATTTTTTGCAACTGCTATTGTCACCCCTCCTGTCCACAAGGCCAGGTCATCTGCATACATTGCAGAGTGTACCCCAGTTGGTATGCCCTCCATAATATCATTTATGTAAATTAAGAAGAGTGTAGGGGATAGTACACCTCCTTGCGGGACACCTTGTTCTAGTATTCTCTTCCTGCTACGTTTTCCCTGTACTTGCACTCTAGCTGTTCTTTTTTCCATATAGTTGCATATCCAGTTATATAAGTGTCCTCTGATTCCTAGTCTAAGGAGCTTGTTCTTGAGTCCATCTTTCCAAACTTTGTCAAATGCCTTCTCCATATCAACCCACACTGCAAGCGTGTTTTTTTTCTTGGTATGCGTCTTCAATCTCTTGGGCTATGTAGGCGACCTGGTCCTCTGTTGATCTGTGTTGTCGGAAGCCGCTCTGTTGTGCTGCTATGAGTTGTTTTCCTTCCAAGTGCCACATGAGTCTTCTGTTGACCATTTTCTCCATTAATTTGCCCATACAGCTGAGGAGACTGACAGGTCTATAACTACTTGGGTCGAGTTTGTCTTTGCCTTGCTTTAAAATGGGTACCATGATAGCTTCTTTCCATGCGGTGGGCACCTGTCCTGTTCTCCAGCTAGTGTTTACTATGTTTAGAAGTTTTCTCTTTGCTCTAGGCCCCAGTTTCATAAGCATCTCATTGGTAACCCCATCTTTACCTGGTGACTTCTTGAGTTTAAGGTTCTGTAGTGCTTCTTCTAGCTCAGATTCCGTAAATTTTGCCAACATTTGCTCTTCTATAACCATAGGCATATCCTTTAGTCCATGGATTTCATTCTTGACTTCTATTTTTCTTTCTTTTGGTATGTTTATCTGGCTCACAGTTGCATAATTTTTAATGAAAATGTTTGCTGCTGCTTTTCCCGTGTGCATTTTGTTCTTATATTCAAGTGTTATTGGAGGTCGGCTACTGTTTTCATCACTCAATGCCATGGCAAGTTTCCAGAGTTTGTTTCCATCTTTGTCCATGTTAAGGCTCTCGGTTTTTTCGATCCATCTCCTCCTTGCTGATGTTTTTACCTCTCTCTTGTATTTAGCTGAGGCTGCCTTGAGAGCAATATTGCTTTCTGTACTCTGCTCTGTTTCTGCTAATTCTCTGGCCATATTCAGGTCTTCTTCAAGCTTTTCTATTTCTTTGGACCAGTACGGTTTGTAGTTTTTTCTTGCCCCTCTTGGTATTGCGTCTTTTGCTGCCCTACGTATTGCCTCAGTTAGCTTTTCCGTCATGTTCTTAATTTTTTTTGATGGGTGTTGATAGGCTCACTATATGCGTCTGAGAGTTTTGCAAATTTGTCCCAGTCTGCTCTCTTATAGTTCCAGCGGGGAAGAGGTTTCTGCTCTTCCTGTGTGTAGTTAAGGTTGATAGTGAGTTTTATTGGTTTGTGGTCACTGTCCCCTAGCTGGTTCATAACTATTCTACATATTTTATGGGATAAATCGCCAGTGGCAAACGCTAAATCTGGGGTTGATGTTGATTTCCATCTCCTTGAGTAGAAAGTTGGGGGATCATCCTGTGCATTCAACAGAAATAGATTGTTATCGATTTCCCATTCTTCCACTTCTTCTCCTCTTGAGTCAGTTTGCTGGTAACCCCACCTTTCAGAGTGGCTGTTAAAGTCACCCACTACAATACAGTGTGTGTCTGTAATATCCATTGTTTCTAATTTAAGGGCTCTTCCTACTGGGCTGTATATGTTATAAATTCTGATGGGCTGGTTTTCTATGTACACATCTGTTCCTATAATCTCTGATTCTCCTATTGTATTTATTTCTATCTGCTTTGTTGGAATGGTGTTGCGTATCAGTGTAAGTACCCCTCCCTTATGCCCTTCTCTGTCCTGTCTGAATGTTTGGTAGCCCCTGATAGAGAATCTATGGTTTAGGTTAAGATGGGTTTCTTGTATGCAAGCCACATCAATCTTGTCGTTATCCAGTCTAGCTGTTAGTGCCTGCTTTTTGTGGTAAATGCCTTCCGCATTCCAATGCAGTATGTTTAGTCCTTTTGTCTGGTGTGTGGTTTGACCAGTCATAATTTCCCGCTGTTCCCATTTCCTGGTCTTCCAAAATGGGCCAGGGTGACCACCAGTAGCTTGGGGTGGGCCCCTTCGAGGCATGGGGCCCGGCACTCTACCCGCCTGGTGGGACTCCTCAGGCAGAGCACCATACCTAGAATCCATTGTCTCAATCTGCATGAGTGTATATGAGGTACGTTGCACTTTGTTATGCGCCATATAGCCAAGTGCATCCGATTTCCGCCAGCTATTTATTTTAGGTTTGCTTTCCTTAGATGGTCTACCCTCCCGGGATCATGAGCACCATCTGTCCAGGCTTTGTGTAGAGTTTTCCATCTCCTAGGTGGCCTGTCTTTCTGGACTCTTGAGCGCCACCTGCCCAGCAGTTAGGGGAATTTTTTAAGTTTTCCTGCCTTTTTCCTTTATGGGATGGAGCTGATTGGGGCCTAAGTATGGTTTTACTGACTTCTCCCTTTGTATGTTTTAGAAAATAGTTTCCCCTATTCCCCTATTTTAAAGGTCCCCCCAACCCTGGGGGACGCGCATGCTGGGGTCAATGACCCCAGCTGTTGGCTTGAGCTTATAGCGGCTCATACTCGCTTGATGCTGCCCGTCACGAGACACATGGGGTATTTCAGTGGAGATATCAGTGCCACCTGATATCCCACCCCGTCCTGTTGGGCAACATCGCCAGTTTGTCCGCGACTGCTTATTCGTCCAGAAATCTGGATTATTCGTCCAGAGATCTGTCTTATATTGCAGCCAACCACCAGATATGGAGACTCCATATCCGGAGGTTGTTCCACGATCCGCAACCTGTGGACGCGCCTGGTAGGGGATGGTCGCCCCCCCCCAGGTTCTTCTCCTTTCCATGAAGTTCTCCCTATTCTTCTATATATACACATCTCAAAGGAATAAGTACTAATGCTAGTTATGTGTTCATTGCCCATGTTGCCAAGCCATACATTAATATAGAATAGATGTATGATTTCAGCCTGTTCTTCTGTGTCTACTCGAATTTCAGAGGCAACGATATTGTTTTTCACAAGTATAAGAACTCCTCCTTTATGTCTTTTTTCTCTATCGTTCCGAAATGTTTGGTATCCTCGGATGTTGAATCTATTGTTGTTTTTGAGGTGTGTTTCCTGTATGCATGCTATGTCGATTTCCTCTGTGTGTAATCGGTTTGCAAGTGCAGTCTTTTTATTGTACACACCCTCTGCATTCCACTGCAATATTTTTAAGTGCTTATTTTTGTCTTTGTCTGCATCATGATCTATATGTGATTTTTTTGAACCTTAGTTTTTTTCCTCTTATCTCTTTTCCTGGCTCCATAAATTGAGACAGAGGTACCACCAGTCGCTGAGGGTGGGCTCCTTCGAGGCTTAGAGCCCGGCACTTTATCCGCCTGACGGGATTCCACAGATGAAGCACCAAAACGAATCACTGTAACCTTTTATTTGACATGTGAAGTCATTGCGTGACACTGTGGTTTTCAGCCTTGGCTGGACTATTTTGTACCTTTCGGTCCAGTGTCTCCGTCTTCCATCTTACTTTTGAGTTAGGATGTGTTTCCCTAGCCCTTATCCATCCAAGGATTGTCCACAGGGCAGTGGGGTTTCATTTTGGAGTTTTCCTTCTCCTAGACAGCTTGCCTAACAGGGTTAACGAGCACCATCTGCCCAGGGTTTTGAGGTAGAGTTCCCCTCTCCTAGGATAATTTTTGTGTTGCCAGGTATTCATTATCCTCCTCTGTTGTTTATTTCTTGTAATCTAAGACACCTCTCACTCAGGGAAGGTGATGTAAGAACATTGCTCTATCTTGTTCTAATGTCTATAATTTCCCATTTACCCTACCCAACCCTCTAACCCTACCTAAACCCTATCCCTACCCCCCTCCCCTCCCCCTGGCACAGTGATCCCCACTCCAGCAACCTGAGCTTATAGCGGCTCATACTCGCTTTAACCCTTCCAACTAAAGAGGTCACAGTATATAACTATTACTGTCTACAAGACAAGAACCTATCTCTACACACAATTAACACAGAAAAAGATAACTGTCTTGTGATTGGTGACTTCAATAGCCACTCACAGAGTTGGGGATATACAGAACAAGATACTAGAGGAGAAGAAGTGGAAGACTGGCAGTGTGAGGTGAAACTTCAACTGCTTAATGAACCTGAAGACCACCCAACTTTCTACTCTAGACGATGGCACACCACCTCAACCCCTGACCTAGCCTTTGCAACAGACGCCTTAGCGAAAATAACATACAGGGAAGTGCTGGAGCAGCTTGGTGAAAGTGACCATCGCCCCATCAAACTCACCATTGACATTAACCATACCCCTGCTGGCCCTACAACCACACCCAGATGGAACTTCAAGAAAGCAAACTGGAGTAAGTATGCTGACCTGACAGACAAATTCACAAAAACCTTAAATCCAAGGATTAAACACGTGAACAAAACTTTACAACTCCTGGCTTCTGCACTTCTTCAAGCATCCAAGCAAACCATACCAAGAGGTGCTAGGAAAAATTACAAACCGTACTGGTCTGACGAACTAGATGAGTTGGAGAAAGAAGTGTCAAAGGCCAGAGACACAGCAGAAAAAAGCCCATCCACAGAAAACAACATATCACTAAAAGCAGCTATAGCCAAACTAAGAAAAACAACAATTACAAACACAAGGTAAAGCTGGCATGAAAAAACAGAACATTTAAACTTCGACAAAGAGGGAAGAAAGCTATAGAAAAATAACAAACATGCTCAACAACGAAGATAACAAAACAGCACCAGTAGCTATAGAGAATGGTGGAGATGTACTCACAGGAAAGAAGGCTGCAAATCACTTTATACAGCATTACCAAAGTAGTGCCTGCCACAAAGTCGATGAAAATAGGAGAAGAGAAGTAAGAAAAGAACTATGGAATATCGAAAAAGACATCAGCAAAGATAAACAAGATGTCATGAATATTCCATTCACAATCAATGAACTAAATGAAGAACTAGCAGTATTAAAACTTAGGAAATCACCTGGCCCTGATGACATACCAAATGAACTGCTAATTCACATCGGACATCAGCAAAAAAGAAATTAATAAAAAATTTTAACAACTGTTGGGATAGAGGTCTAGTGCCACAGGTGTGGAAAACCGCCATAATGATACCCATCCACAAGAAAGGCAAGCCAAAAAATAATGTGGACAGCTATCGCCCAATAAGTCTGACCAGCTGTGTTTGCAAATTAATGGAGCGCCTGGTAAACAAAAGAATGATGTGGTTCCTAGAAAAAAATAAAATCCTGCTAAATCAGCAAGCTGGCTTCAGAAAGTGTAGATCAACTGAAGACCAGATTACACTAATTGCCCAGGAAGTAGAGGATCTTTCCATGAAAAAAAAAGCAGACATCAGTGGTGTGGGTAGTTATAAAAAAAACCTTTGATTGTGTATGGAAAGATGGACTCCTCCTTAAACTACAACAAAACAAAGTGACAGGACGCATGTATTACTGGATAAAACACTACCTGCACAACCGAAAAGCAGCAGTGAAGCTTGAAATGAAGCATAGCAGAAATAAACTCTTTAAGCATGGAGTACCACAGGGAGGTGTTCTATCCCCCACTCTATTCCTTATATTCATGAATGACATTGACCAAATTCTCTCGCGTAAAGTAAATGCTGCAATGTATGCAGACGATCTGGCGATATGGTGCAGTGAAGAGAGTGTAGGCACAACAAAAATAAGGTTGCAAGAAACTATGGACAATTTGGCCAAGTGGACAGACCAATGGGCCATGTCTATCAATGCCCAAAAAACTACCTATACCATCTTCAGCATGTCCACCAAACCACAGAAAATCCTACTAACAATAAATGGTCAAACATTGCCAAAAGATGAGACACCTACATACCTTGGAGTCACTTTTGATCCAAGACTTACATGGAAACAGCACATATACAAGTGCCAAACAAAAGGTACAATGAGGACAGCACTCCTTAAAAAATTGGCTGGAACAGATTGGGGTGCAAATGGACAAATTCTAAGTAGAGCATATACAGGTTATGTAAGACCAGCTTTGGAATATGGAATGTCAGCATGGGGGACTGCAGCAAAGAGTAACACTCAAAAATTCTTAAAGATACAAAACCGCAATCTCAGAATTATAACAGGAGGTATGAATACTACCCCAATCACGGAAATGGAAACATGCACAGGTTTGCCATCAATGGAAGAAAGAAGAAATGAAAAAATCCTCACACAGTATGCAAAGTTCAAATGTTTGGAGAGTCATCAAATGAACCAAAGACTAAGCAGACCTACAAAAGAGCGACTCAAAAGAGGTAGCTTTCTAACAAAGAGGTAACAGTTCCAGAAATCACTCACAGATATATAACTACAAAAACTAAAACCACTAAACACCTTTAACACATATCCAACCTAGGACAGGAAAAACTTCCCAAGAATTATGGACAATAAAACCAAGCATTATTTCAAAAACAGAAACTACTATACAAGTACTAAAAGAGACAACTAAGACTCACATACAGAAAGCATACCCAAAGGATATATGGACACATGTATATACAGATGGATCAGCGAAAGAGGCAGTATTAGATGGAGGATCGGGAATATATATAATAACACCAGATGGAAAAATAAAGAAAAATCCATACCCACAGGCAAACATTCCAGAAATTTCAATGCAGAAATGGAAGCCATAATAGAGGCAGCCAAAATGCTCATGAATTGCTTGCCGAGTCACAACAGACATGTAGTATTTCTAACGGATGCAAAATCAGTATTGCAGGCATTGAAAGATCCAAAGAACACGAGCATGAATGAACTTACGGCCTGCTTACTACACCTCAGCAGTACCACCAAAGAAACAGTACTGCAGTGGATCCCAGGTCACTGTGGCATACCTGGAAATGAAAAAGCTGATCTCCTGGCAAGGAAAGGGGGATCACTGGAACAAATAGAAAATGATAATACGTACTATGAAAGTAAGACCATGTTAAAAGCAGAATATAAGAAAAAGTGAAAGCAAATGCACCCAACTGCAGAACCAAATGACCCCTACCACCAAATGTCACGCAAGGAACAAACCATCATTTTCAGACTACGAACTGGTCACAACAGTACTGAGAAGTCACATGCTCCGAAAGCTGAAGATTGGTGAGACAGACCTGTGCAACTGTGGACTGAGCCCAGAGACTGCAGAACACATTCTTCATGCCTGTCAACTCTACCAAGAAGAGAGGAAGAAAATATGGCCTACTGAGACGGCACTGCTTCCAGACTTGAGGGGTTCCATTGATGACCTGAAGCGAATCACACAATTCATTGAAGCTATTGGTGCTGTAACCTGATATCTGACTGAAGCTATTGGTGCTGTAACCTGATATCTGACTGAAGCTATTGGCGCTGTAACCTAATATCTGACTGAAGCTATTGGCGCTGTAACCTGATATCTGACTGAAGAACGATGAAGAAGAGAATAGATGCATTATTTTATAATTCTAATTTTTAGATTTTTAAAAATGTGTTTAGTTGTCAATATTTTCCTCATGTAATTAAAAGTACTTTTAGCCATTTCTATTCTCCATAAACTTATGTTTCACATCTGCCATCATTTGTGACTATTTGTCCAAGATATTGATCATGTTCTATAAACCTTAATACTAAATGTCATCGACAAATAAGACCTAACTTCAAAAATTAAACAGGCCTTCATTCGTTACGTTTCTGATTATTGCCACGTTTTCCATTGGTTACTATTTATATACTTCGGAGTAGCCTTGGCTATTTTTTGCATGCTATTCCAAGAAGGCATATATAAATATTTACCAACGGTAAACACGGGAATAATCAAGAAAAGGAACGAATGAAGGCCTAATTAATTCAGAGACCATGCCTTCTGTCGATCGGTCAAGATTGAACTTACAACATAGTTTTAAATTGAGAACAGGCCACGCCAGACTCGAACAACGCATGCGTAGGAAATTTGTAGTTGGCCGCACTTATACGCGCTTCTTGTGGACAATCTGCAGAAAACATGAAGCATAGGCCCCTGTCCATTGTATACACCACAGGAATAAAACTGTTGTCACCTAACCGTCTCTATAGAAGACCCCTGCACAGAATTAATTAGGATTTCATTCGTTATGTTACTTGATTATTGTCTGGTTTTCATTGGTCACAATTCATATACTTGGAGTCGCATTCTAAAAAAAGCCAATGCAACTCCAAGCATATATATATAGTGACCAACGGAAACACGACAATAATCTCCTTCAGCGTTCATTCTCAAACTCCTGCTGGATCTCCCTTATAGCAAGACCATGGTCCTACTATATTTCCAGCAGGATATAGTCCAGGGAATGGAAATGCGTTGTGTCGCCTTTGTATTTGCGCCAAACACATCCGTCTTCGGCGGAACGACAATAACCAAAACCGCATCGAATCAAGTCCTAATTAATTCTGTGCAGATGTCATCTATACCACAGATGGTCATGTCTGACACAGCTCTGACTGACAAGTTATACCGTTGCTCTTGACACTACAGGCCTTCTGGCTGAATTAATTTGGACCCCGTTCGTTACGTTTTTGATTATTGTTTGAATTTTAATTGGTCGCTATTTATATACATGGAGTCGGATGCCAAAAATAATCAAGGCCAACCAATAGGTTTCACGCAAATCGGAAACTAGTTTATGTTTACGTTTTGGTTGACATGCCTCCTATACTGCCGTGGTCGTGGTTATACGGTCATATCAATAGAAAACCTTAGTAGATGGTATGCCTTTATATTGATGCACTCTTATGGAAGCTTTATAGCATAGGATCTATACAATTATAGACCCCTTTTAAGTAGAAGGCTCCTTCAATAGGAATTGCACTAAACCGAAAGATGAAGTCTCCTGGGTATGAAAGAAAACTCAGAAAAACCATCCCACTGCACAGCTTATCGCTCTCAATTCCTAGGGTTCTCAAACAAACAAACAAACAAAACGATACTATCATGGGAACACTTAGGCTATTAATAATGCACTTTAAATGTAACAAATGCAACACCGACTCCTAGATCCTGGTCACAACCTCACTTTAAATGTAACAGCGGCGCAACTACGGTATAAGTCTTCACTGTGACCTTTGTTCTAGTTTCGAGATATTTCCTAACCTTTATTGTGAAATTCGGTAAGGTTAAGTACTTAGATTACGGTTAGGATTAGAAATAATATTTCTAATGCCTGCGCGCACCTCGCTCCGTGTGTAACGCGCATAAATAATGTTCGCTCAGTACAAATCATAGGGAGTGTAATATAGATAAGTAAATTAGATATAAGTAAATATGTAAATTAGATAAGAAACAGATTATGCATAAGTTCGTCTGTGTCTAGAGTTGAACTCAGTGATTGTCGGGATTTGACGTCAAGGCAGTCATTAATTTCATTGGCAATACAGGGAAATCCGTGACGTCGGATAGTTAATAATGTAAACAGTGTGCTATTTATAGCACAGTGAAGACTTATTCCGTAGTTTAACCACAGCTATAGATTATAGTGTGTTCATCAAAAGTTATCCACCGATATTGTCTATTGTCTCCGTAATTACTGAGCGTATCGAATCCATATTATGCACGAGTGTATTATTTCATAACTACGTTAAAGATTTATGATTAATTATTACCTAGACTGAACGGATTTATCGCAGCAGTAGCTACGTCATTTTGTTTGTAATGGCAGATTGGCGGGTAGAAAGGTTATGAAGCGATATTAAGTTATTTTGACATTGTTTTGACAGTCTTCTGCGTCGTAGCGGAGCGACAAGACAGTGAATCGTGTTTATTAAAATTTTAATTACTATTTGTCAATGGTATATCAAGTGACATCATTGTATAAACTGCTGAAAATTTGAGAAAACTGTAAGGTAAGTTCTTCGTCTGTGATTATTAAATTATTCCACGATGTTTCCATTCTGTAAAATATATAGGGCCTAAATAGTCAACGGATTTCACAGCTTACGGTCGATCAAAAATACGGTAGGTCTATATCGAGATAGGTCTAAATCTGTCTTTATCACTTTCTCACACGTCTCGTATCACGCACACACAAACAAAACTTACACTAATGTATGCAGAATTTAATTCTTTATTCATATATGCAAATATTATTTAAATATATGTAACAGCAAAAAAGTTATCGCGATTTCAAAACAGCTACCGACGATTGTATAACATTTCCGAAAACCAATTCTGCGGCAGAAGAGAAATTAGCAATTCTTGTTTGTTGATTGACACAAAAAAATAGACAAGAGTACCAGACAAAAAAATAGACAAGAGAACCATGTTCTGTGTTTTATTTTACACGATCAGTTGATATCGGTAAGAAACACGTGAAATACTAAAAAGTAGCACCAGATTGTTTGTATTCATAGTTATATATTAGAATAATAGCTAAACGTCAGTTTCCTCAGAGGCGTATCTCATATTCGACGTGTTTTTATTGTGATGTATTCAACATATGTTTGTGTAAATTATTACATAATATTATAAAGCAGCATTTAAAACTGTTATGTTATGTTCCTCCAGGGCCATAGGCGGCGCATAGGACAGAAACCATAGCTTTCCATTTCTGTCTTTGTGTTGCCAGGTCTTTCAATTGTTGCGTGTTGTTTAGGTTCATTGACATGCCTTCTCTATTAATGGTTCTTCGTAGAGTTTCTCTAGGTCTCCCTCTTCTTCTTACTCCAGGTGGCACCCAATATAGTGACTGCTGGGGAATTCTTAGGCTGTTCAATCTGAGAACATGGCCGATGTAAGTCCAACGCCTTTGTCTAATGAAGGAAGATATATAGGTTTGTTTGCTTTCCTCTCTTATAGTAGTGTTAGATTTAAAGTCACTCCACTTAACGTTCAGAATGGTACGTAGGCATTTGTTTTCAAAGGAGTCGAGTCTCTTATCTGTGGCTTTTGTGGATTTCCAACGTTGGAGTTAAACAACCTGAGTTTTGTGGTGTTTCTTAGTGTGTTTGACGTCCAGATGTTACGTAGTTTATTGAAAGCACCCGCTGCAAGGGCAATACGGTGTAAAATTTCTTTAGATGAGTCTCCATCCAATGCTAGATTGGTGCCTAAATATGTAAAATTGTTGACTTTTCATAATGGAACATTTTGAATTTTTATGTTATCTTTGGATCTCGTAAAATCTAGTATATGAGTTTTTGATGTGTTGATTTTCAACCCTGTCTGATTTGAGTAGTGTTGGAGATTGTCAAGCTTAGATTGAGCATCTGTGTGGTTTGCGCTCAAAAGGGCCAGGTCATCTGCGTAGTCAAGATCTTCGAGAACGGTATTATTAATCAATTTTATTCCTGTCAGCTCATTTTCAGTGCTCTTTCTCATGACCCAATCAATAGCGACGCAGAAAAGTAATGGGGACATAATGCATCCCTGTTTAAAGCCCGTAACAACTTGGAACCATTCTGACTTCTCAGTGTTTGTTTGAACACAGCAATGTGAGGTGGTGTAAAATGCCTTTATAACATTGATTATTTTAGTAGGAAAACCGTATTGCTGTAGAATATTCCATAACGTAGGCCGATGAAGACTATCAAATGCTTTTTCAAAGTCAACAAAGTTAAGAACTAGGCCTATAATATAACCATATCGTTGAAAGTTAAATTCGTTTCATTAAAAAGTATAGCTATTAAATTGTACAAATATTTTTCACAAGAAGCGCGATGTGGTACTCTATTTCATAGTATTTCTAAGCCCTCAAAAATAACACAGCACGCCATGGGTATAAACTGCGAAATACTGTCAAGGTGGTTACGAGATGATAACCATAATTTTTACAAAACCAAAAGAAACGAGAGGAAGATTAAATGTTGTATATAGTTTCGATAAAGAAATTATTAAGCGAGTGATTCATAGACTTTTGGATTGCAAAGAAGCAGTGACAATAAAGACATTGAAAACATATCTAGAAAAGAACAACATTCACATTTTTTATAAAACAAATGATATTATAATCAACAACACAGAATAATTATTCGGAATACAAAATTTTCACGCACAATTGGAACCAGAAAGAAATGGAATATAAAGATGATTGGATATGAAATAAACAAGAAAACGTGCAACAACTACAGAATAATTAAAATGTGTATTCAGAAAAACTTATTTAAACAAACACATTCGTCAAGCACATAGATACCCAAGTTTATGCCTGGTACAAGTATAACTGCAGAATCCCGGTAATATTTATACTAACAAGAAGAACTAGCAGAACAAAAGTAATATAATATACCCAAGAGCCATACCAAGCATGTGTGTAGACAACGATAATAGAACAGTAAAAGTAGCTGTAAAATCAAATTTAAAAAGAAAGAGGAAAGACATATGAAATCGGAGGCAGACCATGCACACACAAAAAATCACAGATATGACGCTCACAATCAACACATAAGAAGAAATTCTGCAGAGAACGCTTCTACTTGCAAGAACGAAAGCTAAACAAGGGTCATAGCATATAGATAGAGATATAAATAGACAATAAAAATGATTATAAACGAATACTTATATAAACGAGAAGAAATTTTATTTTGATAACATCAATGTAATAGAGCACATATTAAAACAACGCAGTCAATCTGAGATAAATCAAACTGAAAGGTTTCTGATAAGAAGTGAAAAACGAAAGGTCTAGACTGATAATATTAAATGCTGGACAAGTATAATTTTCTCTGAATTGTAGAATGCACTAAGAAAATGGTTCCTCGAAGATTTCGGAAAAACAACATTAGTACTGAGATAGATCATACTAGGACAAATATGATGATGATGATGACGGTAAGTACAGTGTTCGTTGTCGTTTATTTTAAATTCACTAGTTCGTAAATAATAACCTAATTTAATTTCATGAACGTTTCACTATTAACTATAGGCCTATATCTCGTTGCATATATTCTCATTGCAACGAAAGAAAAATATTATTTTCGAAATATCTCATTTTTACCCACGCTATGAAAGATGTACGATACGCCTATACATGCAATTACTGTAAAATTTATTTTCTACGTACAATAAAATCGTTACTAACTAAAAACGAAATTCGTAGCGACTGATGCGATAAATCCGCTCAATATAGATAATAAATAATCATAAATCTGTAAGGTGGTTATGAAATGATGCACTCATGCAAAATATGAAGTCTATACGCTCAGTAATTACAGAGACCTTAATCAACAATATAAGAAAAAGGCAATCTGCTTTTTTTGGCCACTTGAGACAGGCAGGTTTAGAGAACATAGTCACAACAGGCAAAATTGAAGGTAACAGAGACAGAGGGCGACAGCGTGAGAAAATATTAGACAGTTTGACAGCCTGGCACGGCAAGGAAACAACAACAACCTTGATACATAATACTGTGGACAGAGCCATGACCGCCTACGCCAGCCCGCATGGCACCTGATGATGATGAATTACAGAGAAAAATGTAAATATCGGTGGACAACTATTTATGAACAGTTCATTTGTCAACATCTTTCACTTAATTGTCTTTGCTGACAGCCTCTCCCCCTTTTTCTGTAACAACCCCTTTTTCCAGGATCCCAGCTCATATCATATAATCCGTTGGAAGTATAACATTGAATCATGGCTATCTAGACGTAAGCATCACTTGACACTAGACAAACTGTATCAAATCGTGGATTTTAAGAGAAAAAGATAAGGGACAATTAACGTCACGTTGTGTGGCTGGCAGCAACACACTGTGTAGTAGTACATTTAACAAACAAAACCGGTACATAGGTACCCGGTAGGTATCTATATATTAGTCAGGTGTTGTAGGCCTACTTGAGGGATAAATGTTCCAGTGTAGGGTAACAAGGCCTACTTGAACAGTTCTTTACATCGTCACGAGACAGTGGTGAGGCTGCCTCGTCAGCTTTCATGTAGTTCTAGTGTGTGTCACAGCTGAAACTCCGTATTGTGTTTTCTGGTGAGAGCATACATGTGAGAGCTATTTTTATTTAGACATGAAAAATTATAAGCATTAAAGGATTTTTTTTTACGTGGAATTTTCTGTGCTTTCCCAGTGTTTTTTTTTTGTGTGCTCTTCACATTTTCTTCTCCCTCTCTGTCCTTTTCTCATGTAATGTACTGACTTTTTCCTCTGTCCTTTTCTCATATAATGTTCTGACTTTTTCTTCTGTCCTTTTCTCATGTAGTATTATGACTTTTTACTTTTGTCCTTTTCTCATGTTTTTGTCATACATTTTCTTGTCTTTTGCTCAGCTATTTTCTGACCCCCACCCCTCCTGTATTTTTCTCATGTTGAGCTATATTCTAATTATTCCCAATCTTTTGCTCCTGTTTTTGTATACTTTTTCTCATATCTTTTTGTTGTTATCTCATGTCATACCATTTTCTGTCTAATCCCTATGTCATTTGCTAATTTACTTTTGTATTCCGTCTGTATTTTGTTCATTTAGTTTAGCTGTACATAGGCCTATGCCATTTTTACACTTATACACTTTGAAGAAAAATAACCAAGAATTGTAGGCCTATATCACGTTTGTCGACCAAGAAAAACCTTTGACAGAGTAGACAGACAACAGCTATGGAAAATGCTATCAAAATATGACGTTCCACAATACCTAATCAATTCTTGAGACTAACGGGAATTGAATCAATTCGTTCAACAGCACCAAATCACCTAGCAGCTATTACACACGCGTTCTTCCGTACTTGACTAACTGCATCTCCAAAAAAAGATGTGATTTTGTCAAGCCATTCAAACCATGCACTCACGGTTCAATTGAATTCCCATTAGTCTCACGAATTTGTAAAATTGTCCTCTGGCTTCCTACTTAAATTTAATACCTAATCAACTTGTGAAGTAGTAATTACACAGGTAGTCAATGTACAGTTAGAATGAGTGTATGACTTTCAGATAAATTCCACACACACACTCTGGCATGCAACAAGGATGTATTCTATCTCCCTTGCTATTCATCATATAGGCCTATATTGATTGTATATGTAAAATTGTGAACACTAATGAAGAAGACAACCTAAACAATCTCCTGAGTGAATTTCTTCTTGCTGACATTCAAGTAATAATATCCAAACAAAAGAACAACTACAACAACATATTGATAGACTTCACACAACATGTAGGATGTAGGGACTTAAACATGAAGATAAACACAGAAAAGAGGTAATGTAAATTGCAAAAACAGAAATGCTATTATTTTCATCGATGACCAACAACAAACAGGTGAAAGAATTCACTTATCTTGGAATCATAATATCATCGAATGGAAAAAACACAAAAGAAATCCAACTAAGATGCAACATAGCATATCGAATCTTAGGACAAATGTCTTTAATTTTCAAAAACAAACATAAGAATATGAACACCAAAACTGCACTATATAAAATTATCATCACTATGCTACCAGTCAAATGTGGACAATAACAACAAAAACCAAAAGAAAACTTGTTACAACAGATAGGGCCTATGACTAGTTTATATTGAATTCTCAGAGTAACAATAACAGACAGATTCAGAAATTAAAACATCAGAAGACTAACAAACATAATGCCAATCCTGGATTACATAAGAAGACAACATATTAAGTGGTTTTCACATACTTCCAGACTACCATCAGATAGTGCTATTAAAAAAATTGCTATACAGACACAATGAATACAAAGCCAGGGTAAGACCATGCAAAAGATGGATCTAAGAAATAAAAGAGTCAACGAAAACAAACATAGGCTATATGTGCTTCATGCACACAAAAAGGCAGTCTTCCAAAAACCCTTCTACCCTGGACAATACAAAACATAAAAGGGTATAAAGCGAACAGAAGATTAATTATTCTTGTCACTAATTCTGGGTGGAGATAAGACAGATCTACAAATAAGAAAAATCCTATAAAGATAAAAGTGGAAAAATTATATTTGATAAAACAGAATTGCTTACAATAAGATTATGTTTTATGACCAATGGAACAAAAAATCTACAGTACACAAAAAAGATGGACCAACAATACTGAAATTAGAATTAGAAAACACAATACAAACAATAAAATGTCAAAAGGCTGCAGGCTCCGACAACATAACAGCAGACATAATAATTTGGTGTGAAAACTGTCACAGAACTTTGCAATGACATATATGAAACAGGTTACATATCTAAAGACCTAAAATCATCAATATTCATACCACTATCTTAGGCACCCAGGGCTGTAGACTGTACAGAATACAGAACTGTGTTTTGATGAGCCACATAACCAAAATACTACTCAAGATAATAAATGAAAGAGCTAAAAACAAGATAGACACTGAGGTCGGTGAAGAACAATTTGGTTTTAGGAAAAGCAAAGGAAACAGAGAAGCTATACTTAGTATCTGATTATTTATAAATAAATATATAGAAGTCCAAAAAAGTCTTGATTCTTGATTAGAAACTGGCCTCACAGCATGTGGGGCATTCCCATAAGTGCTCCGCCCTCTGTTCCAGCAGCCATCCGACTCAATGGTGTTTCGAGTCCAATGCTGCAGAAACAGATGTCGACAACAGTAACTAGTTAAAGCACAACGTCAGCCTGTCAGAACAACATGGTAACTGTTATTGAAGGTTACGACTGCAGGAAAAAAAGTATCTATATTTGCTTCATAGACTACAGCAAGGCCTTTGACCGAGTCCAACATGAAAAATTACTCAAATGTCTTCAAGAAATAGGCATAGATGGAAAAGATATCTGACTGATTAGAATTATATATTGGGAACAAACTGCATCAATAATGTGTGAAAACAGATACTCACTATACATAGAAATAAAAAGAGGGGTAAGACAAGAATGTATTTTATCACTCAGCCTATTTAATATCTACACAGAGAATATCTTTATACATGTAGAAGTAATGCCAGGACTCGAGCTCAGTGGCAAAATAATAAACAACCTGAGATAAGCAGATGACATTATCCTTTTAACAGAAAGTGAACAGGAGCTACATAGACTAGTAGATCAAGTTGATATATCAAGTAAGAAATATAGATTACATATAAACATCCACAGAACAAAAACCATGATAATCAGCAAAGTCACAGATAAGCAGGTACTAAACATAAAAATGCATGGAGATAAACTATAACATGTAGAGCAATATCAATATCTCAGACTCATAATCACAGATGATGAAAGATGTGAAATGGAAGTTAAAAGGAGAATCAGAATGGCTAAAAATGACTTTTAATGACATGAGGAAAATATTAGCATCTAAACAAATTATAAATAAGCTAAAAATGAGAATTATAAAATGCTAAATCTATTCTATAATAATGTATGACTTAGAAACAATGACAATGAACAAACAATTAGAAGACAAATTTAATGCATTTGAGATGTGGATATATAGAATAGGGAGAACATCATAGAAAGAGAAGATAACAAACAAAGAAGTCTAATAATACTTAGAATGAAGAAAGAATTATTGCAGGAAATAAAGATCAATAAAATAAAATAGTTTGGACATATTAAAAGACATTACATCAGAAGACAACATAATATGTGGTTTTCACAGACTACCATCAGATAGTGCTCCTAAAAAACATTGCTATACAGACACAATGAATACAAAGCCAGGGTAAAACCATGCAAAAGATGGATCTAAGAAATAAAAGAGTCAACGAAAACAAACATGTGCTTCATGCACACAAAAAAGCAATCTTCCAGAAACCCTTCTACCCTGGACAATGCAAAACATAAAAGGGTATAAAGACCTTACTTGAGGTTAAAGATGAGGGAAGGTGAGCAAGAGGTAGACAGAGATACAAGTGGGAGAGTAACATCGCAAGATGAACAAGTTACAGTCTAGCAGAGTGCAGCACCAAGACAAGAACCTTGGGATTCTGTATTTCTGTTGCATCCAACCTTTATTGCGGAGACAGCACTTCATGATAATGATGTCACCAATGGTTGATGTAATCTGACCTCATTCTTACATTTATATTTATATATATATATAAGCCTACTGGTATATATTTGATTATATATTTGTACACTAGGTATACACTAAATAAGAAGACATAATTGATGTCTTTGAGATATATAGAAGAATAGGAAAGAGAAGTAAACAAGAAAACATACAAATTACAATACACAAGACATTTTCAACGTTTCGAACCATCAGGTCTTTCTCAAGAATATATAAAACAAACAGTGAAAAACAATGAAAATATTTTCATTGAAACATTGAAAATGTCTTGTTATTTGTAATTTGTATGTTTTCTTGTTTGCTACTCATAACCTCTTAGTTTTAGTGATAGTCCATCGTTTTCTTCAAGTGGAACTTTCTAAAAACCTGTGTTCCACATAAGTACTATTGTTGTTACATTTCATGCAGTATTACCTTATATTGAAAGAGAAGGAAACGAACAAAGACAAAGAGGCCTAAATATTTTAAAAGTTATATGTTGAATGTATATATATATATTTGAAATGAAGTGCTACAGAAAGACCTTACAAATGTCATGGACAGAGAAAAAAAAAGATTGAAATAATGAAATTACTGAATCTAAATGAATGGGTGGCTTCTAAATACCATCATAAGAAAAAAGCTACAGTATTTTGGACACATAAAGCAAAATGATGGTATTGAAAGGCTGATTCTAGAGGGGCAGAGTGCAAGGCAAGAGAAGAAGAGGAAGATTAAGAAGATGATGGACCAGCAACATCAAAGAATGTATGTACATGTGTCTGGTCAATGCAGGCCTGCTTGTCCAGGACAGAGAAGAGTTCAGAGTATCCACGATGAAAACAACATTCTGGAGAAAAAAAATATGTCACTTCATATATATATATTAATTGAAGCACAGGCCTATTCATTCAGGACACAGCTTTTCAACAATTGTTGAATAATACTTCACTACTGCTTCTAATTTCATCACCAGAACAATGTGGACAATCAGCTTTCAAACCATGAGAAAATTATATTCAATCATGTTTGTACTGAAACGCTGAGGCAGACATATTGACCAGAGGAAACAACACTGGAATCAAAACTCTATGGGACACTGTATGAACTACAAAAGACAGTGAGCTTTATTAAGGAGACAGAATTACAGATATAGACATGTTTCAAGTGAACGAAAGAAGAAGAAGAAGAAAATGTTTGTACTAACTAGACACTCTACCAGCATACCAGCCTACTGTTATCTATGAAATAATAGTAATTCTATACTGTAGCCTCATGAATATTTTAATTTATTGTGACACAATCTCATATTTTGCAGACAGCATCCACAATGAGTCTTAGAGAAGAATTCCGCCTGAAGAGATTGCTCTTTACCGGAATTTCAGCAGAAAGGTTTTGCGTTTTCCAGGTAAACTGATTAGTATGTAGGGTTCTATAATGTCATCACAGGGTTTCAAAACAGCCACATATAGTCAGAGTGACAAAGAAACTTTGAGAAATAGAAGGTTTGCTGTAACACAGATCAAATAATTAATATGAACAAAGATAGGTAATATAATAATTATCAAAATGCCAGAAAAGATCTAACAATCTAGTATGGGCTGCAGTAACATACATAACAAAGCAATTATATTAAACAAGTAATATATATATATATATATATATATATATATATACACACTTTGATGCTCCTACAGGAGAGATCCTTCCATTTTACACCTTCATTTCCGGATCTTTTTTTGGTTCCTGACAAAGGTATTGATACCAAAATGTCAATTTATCTGTATATTTGTCAAGTATTTAAGCGTACATATTAACAACCATCTCATCCATTTTTAATGTCATTAATAATAATTATCATCAGGTGCCATGCCGGCTGGCGTAGGCATCATGGCTCTCCACAGCTCTCTGTCTACAGTATTATGTATCAAGATCGTTGTTGTTTCCCTGCAGTGCCAGTTAGTTAAACTGTCTTAATATTTTCTATTTTAAGAGTTGTCGCCCTCTGTCTCAGTTGTCTTCAGTTTTGCCTATTGTGACTATGTTCTCTAAACCTCCTTGTCTCATAACGTGGCCAAAAAATGAAGATTGTATTTTTAATATTATTGATTAAGTTCTGCTTCACCTTTGACTCTTTCAACTCCTTCACATTAGTTTTTTACTGACAGTCCATGGTATTCTCAGCAATCTTCTGTAGAACTACATCTCTATTGCCTCTAATTTTCCACTTTCCTGTTTGTTTATTGTCCAAGACTCGCATCCATATGTTAGTATAGGAGTTATGTAGCACTGCAGAACACTCTTCCTCACCTCTAATGACACGGTCATATTACACAACATATTTTTATTTTTGATATATATTAATACAGAATTAATACAGTCATAGATACAGAAGAAAAAATGCACCCCATATCTTCCAACTAGTCAAACTCCAACAGAAGAAAAAATGCACCCCATATCTTCCAACTAGTCAAACTCCAAGATTTCATTCAAGATATCAGCACAGTCTATTGAACTGCCGTCTGTCACTGTGACCATGCTGGCAAGTCTATCTGCTCTTTTATTTTCCTTAACATGTCCAGAACAAAACATGTCCAAAACATGTCCAAAAACATGTCCAAAAACATGTCCAAAAACATGTCCAAAAACATGTCCAAAAACATGTCCAAAACATTTCCAAAACATTTCCAAAACATGTCCAGGTACAAAAATGAAGGTAACTCTCTTCAGCACAGATTTTGTCATCCACTCAAGCCACTGATTGTGTAGATATATTCACTCTACTATATCAATTAGTCCTGAATGCGGTAGAGTATACTTTGGCTATCCTGATCCTTAGCCCAATGCAGATTGATAGACATGACAGGATTCAGAATGAAGCAATGTGTGTAATTCTTGAATGCCCAAGAGATACAAAAATAGTGAAAATGTGCTTCTTGCTGGATTATCCTACCATGATGCAAATATTGGATATTTGCCATGCAGGTTCATACCTGCAGGCATCAGTGCTGACAAGTACCATTCACTACTGATGATATTGAGAAAATCCCAGGGAACAGATTAAAGAGGGGGAAGTCATAGCTTGGCAGGGCAGAGGAGGTTATTAAATGGGTATGCACATTAGGGGACATAAAACCTGGGTGATAATCAGACTTTCTGGAAACTTGACAATGGCATTCCAGTACTTGAAACCAGAGTTACTGTTAATGATTAAAAAATGCACACAGGACAAAGACTTTTCATATAGATAAAGTAATCCAAGATCATGGCCATAAGTGTTAAGATTGCCACTGTACTATTCACATTTAAATACAATAGAATTTGTTGGGACAAATGTTATAATTCGTTGGGAGGCAGGTGGCAAGTGAAAACAAAACCTTCAACTGACAGATGTACAGAACATTTCATGTACTACCCACTCAGCTATTAACAAACAATTCTGGATAAAATGTGATGATCATATATTGAAAGAGAAAGAAGAATATTGGCAGAAAGATGGATTGCATTTCATTCCAACAATCATTCATCTTTATGATTCATCTGAATGTGAACAGTATGATTACTCTTATTCTAATTTATGTAAATGTTTATTTTAAATTAACATGATGTCAAGTAATACATACATCGGGCATGTCCTATGTGTAGACACCACCAGAATACACCACCGATCTCTTGAATGGATACCTACAGACAAAATAGCCAGGGGTAGATCAAAAGAAACACTCAGAAGAACAATACTTAAAGAAAGTAAAACAATCAATATCCATACAATTCAAGAACTGCACAGAATATCTTTGAACAGACAGAACTGGAGAGATCTGACCTCTGCCCTATGCGCTAACTTCAGAGCACAAGGAAAATGAATGAATGAAGTAATACATCCGTTTAATTATTGCTTAGCTGTAAATGTTAGATTTTATTGCATGTAATCTTTAACACAAAAAACCAAAACTTGACATTTGAAATTTTTCGGTCTCACCGCCATAACGTTTAATAGACTGGGACTCTCCACACAGTTACTGTAAAGTGTTTTTCTGCATATATGCTAAATATTGGTCTCATAAAACAATATTGATAGCGAATACTGCAGCAAATATGTACAATCTACATAATAATGAAGCATAAATCCTTAATGTCCAAATGAAAATATGCACCTGTGCAAAATATCATGACCATAGGTTTTAGTAATTATCAAGTACATTTCTGATGTCACACATTGATGAACACATTACCAAGATAATAGTACATTTCTGATGTCAATAATTGATGAATACACTATAATAATAATAATTCTTTCAGCTTCTTTTTGAGCAGTCAAATATACACCCGTGTTTTCTGACATGCTATCTTTTCTATATATTTATGTTTTCCAGACACCCTAATTTTTCAACTTTACTGCACATGAATCTATGGATCTTTTATTGTTTTATGTTTCTGGTGATTGTAAAATTATTAGCAATAAAATGTCAGCATCTGTTCTTAATCTCTTATTCTACTTGTTTTTGCTTGATTTTCTTACCAGTGTTATCTTTATTGACATAGATTTAGGTATGTTGATTATCATTTTCACAAGCTAGAGATGTCTGCATCTTGTACTGTGGAGTCCCACCCCATTCTTTTATAACAAATGTCACTATTTAACAACACTTTTCAAAATCCCCAATTATATTTATTCTTTATTTTTTTGTACTGTATATATTGAATTTCTGTTATTACATACATATTTGCATGGGAAAAACACAGGAACTAAGGTATGTTTGTTACATACATGTGTGTTCCCAGTGGCGACCTATTGTTGCAAAACATGGACAATAAATAAAACTGCAGCCCAGATAATAAAGGGCTTTGAAATGACGTGTTATAGAAGAGTCCTGAGAATACTATGGGCAGCAAAAAAGACCAAACAAAACGTGCTAATAAGAATCAACATTCAAGAGGGCTGACTTTTAAACACCATATTAAGAAGGAAGTTAAATTTTTTTCGGCAATGTGAAGAAACATGGAGGTAGGGACAGAGTGTTGTTGGAGAGGGCGATAGAAGGCAGTAGAGGCAGATGGCGACCAATACATCGTTGGACAAGAGATATTTAGGAATGCATTTGCTTAATCAGGTTTGAAACACATGACTCAATTTCTTGTATCATTTCAGTTACCTTGTTTTATTTTTGTCTATTGATGGTTCATTGGTGCATAAACGAACACCGCTATTGCTTTATAACTAAATATGATTGTGCCTTTTTTCTTCAAATACGATGGAATGTAGCAGTAAGACAATCACATTGTATTGATCCTATTGTTTATGTTTATTTCTAGTTCATGGCTGTTTCTTGATAAGGTCCCTATTGGACTATAATGAGAAATAGTTCTTGTTCTTTTGTCATAGGTCAGGTGTCAATTAGTATGAATCTTCTGTATTGATACAGATTCTGGGTCCCCCACAAAGTTTCATTTGGTGTTAAATTCCAGTAATTATTACTAATGGAGACCATTTTTGTTTTTATCTCACATGCACATACTGATGGGCAAAAAAAAGATCTTTTGGGGCTAAATATGAACATTCTTATTAAAATATGCATGCGTTGGGTCAAACGGCATGAGCCCATGGACCGCTGGATCAGCAACCAACCAACCATTAAAATATGCATCAATTGTAAAAATTATGAATTTATGAATAAATAAGTTGACATATATGCTTTTTTGTTATTTTTTTCATTGACATTACTTTACATTTGTATAATATTTTGCTATTAGTTATATTAGTTATCAATGACAATAATCCCATATCATAGGTGTTATTGCTTGTATAACCAATCAAATTAATCATGGATTGGCAGATTTAATTAAGATATGACCTGCATGACTCATTCTCGCTCAACTCGTCACTACAAGTTTGCTTCGGACTGCCGGTCACGACAAATAAGGTCACATACAGTGTACTTTATATAATCTTTTGTTTATTTGTTTAGATCCCCATGAGCCATGATGCTCATTTTTCCAATGTGCAAAGAGAAACACTCCAGAGCTTTCTTTCATACCCAGACAACACAAACTCTCAGTGGTATTCAATGCTTTAAAAAGTCTCCTACTCTAAGGAGATTCTTGTGTTATGTATTAGACATGTTCCACCATTTATATGCAGACATCCAATCACATGAAAACATTCAACCATTCGATGGTATCATGTTAACCATCTTGAATCATACAGCCTACATGATCTACATGGCTTCAATAAGATCAATCCATTTATGTTAAAATGTTAAAACAAACTAAATGCAGCAATAATAAATGCAAATACAATTTTTATCTCACAGTGGAGGACACCTGGACTTCTTTATTTAACATATAGAATATTCATGGCTGTTTACACAACTGTATGGCTAGCAATAACTTCTGGAAGTTTCCAAATGCCAGATGTATCAGAGGTAAGTACATTTTCATTAAAATTGATGAAAAAACCCTTCAATAGTTATTACATATTTATTACAAATAGTTATTACATATTTATTACAAATAGTTATTACAAATATGATTGATAACAAATCATTGGTGAAGTGTGACTTTTTCAGATCTGTAAGGAATCATTTTTTGGTTGCGTATCCTATTCAGGACGTAGCCATCAAACAAACATTTTTTGGCTGTAGTGATTTTCTAGGGAATATAAATATGTTCAGTAGTTTGCCAGTTCTTTCTGAACAGTCTGTGGCGAGGATAGAACAGTCCTTGCCTGTGGCGAGGATCGAACTTGGTACATTGGCCATCATGGAAGCAATAATAGGGAACCCATCACCAATGTCGATACATCTGTAGATGTATTGAAAAAAGTGGAAGAATATAGTATTCATCTTATTGTGCCCTCAACCTGAATCTACAAAGTGATTGGTGGGCATTAAACCTGACAGAAATCCCAGCAGCGAAATTTTTAATGGGATCAACATTTCTCAAAAACTCTCATTGAGAGTTATAAATTGTATATAATATAAATTGTAAATAAGTTATAAAATCTGAGAGTTATAATTGACAGTCTTTGTTTTAGAGAAGTGAGTTTTATTAAGGAGACAGAATTACAGATATAGACATGTTTCAAGTGAACGAAAGAAGAAGAAGAAGTTTCAGAGAACATGTTGACCCTGGCATAATCTAAACCTGCAAAGGTATTTTGGCAGAAATGCCAATCTTGTAACATTCCCCAACATCTACTTGCACTGCTATATCAGGGCCTTATTGTTCCTAGTATAGAATATGCTTGTGTCATATTCACTGTTAGTGATACATATATTTCCATGCTATATCAGAGCCTTATTGTTCCTAGTATAGAATATGCTTGTGTAATATTCACTGTTAATGACACATATATTTCCATGCTATATCAGAGCCTTATTGTTCTTAGTATAGAATATGCTTGTGTCATATTCACTGTAAGTGATACATAGATTTCCATGCTATATCAGGGCCTTATTGTTTCTAGTATAGAATATGCTTGTGTCATATTCACTGTTAGTGATACATAGATTTCCATGCTATATCAAGGCCTTATTGTTCCTAGTATAGAATATGCTTGTGTCATATTCACTGTTAGTGATACATAGATTTCCATGCTATATCAGAGCCTTATTGTTCCTAGTATAGAATATGCTTGTGTAATATTCACTGTTAATGACACATATATTTCCATGCTATATCAGAGCCTTATTGTTCTTAGTATAGAATATGCTTGTGTCATATTCACTGTAAGTGATACATAGATTTCCATGCTATATCAGGGCCTTATTGTTTCTAGTATAGAATATGCTTGTGTCATATTCACTGTTAGTGATACATAGATTTCCAGACTGAACTAGATTTGGAATGAGGCCATGTTGGAATCATGTTTGAATGCATCAAGAATACACCTTGTGTAACTATGAAATTTCTTCAAGACTTCCTGACACTAGGAGCTAGATTCAAGATGTGGCGAGTTCTGGTATATCTTAAAATCAGTGCAGATACATTACATCCAGATCTCAATAAGGTGAAAGGTTCCATGCTCAAAAGGGGCTTATCATGATTGGGGAAGGCTGAAAATACTCTCACACAAGTATGTGAACCTACTTGCTTTGTTCCTGGGGAGAAGTGGATACCCACTTCATCTGAATTATGTGGTACCTTCTGTGTAATCATCATACTTGAAGGTAAGTTGCAGGTAAAACATCTATTGTAACGGATCCAGAAGTCAAGGCACTAATTGATGATAACACCACAGAAAATGATGTAATAATCTACACTGATGATTCAGTCATTCATCATCAACCCTGTGCTTGGGCCTTTTCTGCATGGTCTGGTGGGAAAACTGTCAAAGAATCCAGTGGTGTTTTCACCACAACCACCAGTAGTCTTGCAATGGAAATAAAAACTGTGATGGAGGAGGAACAATCATAACTTGTGTCACAAGACTATTCTCATGCATGCATACTAAATGAACATGCTTTGCAATGCTGGAGTCATCCGCCGTCAATGGGTGGAGTTATTGGTACAATCTCTGACCAGAAAAATTACCTTTATATTCATGCCCAGATATCCAGGTTTTGAGGGCAAGAACGAGTTGATACACTGGTGATCATGGCCACAGTATCAAAAGATACGTCAATGGACTGGTCAGATATAGTCAATAAGAGACCTCATTGATAAGATATAATGCTCTGAGAGACCTCATTAATAAGATATAGTCAATGCTCGGAGAGAGACCTCATTAATTTTATGTGCAAATAATGAGAAACATTCTATTCAATGGAGTAATATCACTGCCTAAATGAATTCAAGTGCTAGGATGTTATATTGAGCCAATTCTTCTTTAAGGAAGTGAAGCATGGACAGTAATAAAAAAAAGTGCCCAAGATAAGCTGGAGACAACTGAGATATGGTTTATAAGAAGAATGATGAAAATTCCATGGGCAACTAAGAAAACTAATGTAGAAGACCTCAAGAGAGACTGGAGTAAAATGACAAATTATAGCGAATATTTGAAACAGATAGTCAAGATTTTTAGGGCATGTGATGAGAAATGTAAAACTTAAACATTTAGTAATAACTGGAAAGATCAAGGAAGACAAAGAGAGAAATTTCTGGATTTTTCACAAAAAGATGCCACCATATGAACTTATTAACAACACAAGAGACAGAGAGTTGTGGAGAAGCATGATCGCCTACATTACTTGGCATCACACTTGTTTGATTAATTGTGCAAATAATGTTGCATTAATTCTGTCTATTTATTGTCTATTTATACAAATACTGTTGCATTAATTCTGTCTATTTATTGTCTTTATACAAATACTGTTGCATTAATTCTGTCTATTTATTGTGTCTATTTATACAAATAATGTTGCATTAATTCTGTCTATTTATGCAGATACTGTTGCATTAATTCTGTCTATTTATTGTGTCTATTTATGCAAATACTGTTGCATTAATTCTGTCTATTTGCTGTGTCTATTTATGCAAATAATGTTGCATTAATTCTGTCTATGCAAAACAATTTCAAGCTACTGTTGATTAGTTATGCTTTCAAACTTTGTTTCTATTTATAGGCACAAGCATGGGGTGCATATTTGACCAACTGGACGTACACACTGTTGACAATATATTTTATTGCTCATGCTCTAGTGACTTTAATTGCATATATGCTGTGCCGGGGAGCCGGACTAAGACTATTGCATCCTTCAAGACCAGATGATCATAAAAGATTATTTCATGAGATTCACTTTTCTGCTAGTGGATATGAGGTCATCCATGAAGATGGTGATCTAACTGTGGTGGTTGCTGAACAAAGGTTGGTTGGTCTTGTATTATTTGTTCCCAGCACATTGTCGAATGTAGATTTAGTCTAAGAGCACAATTAAGTCATTTTGAGATAACTGCAGATAACAGATTAATTGTCCTACACCTGTCCGTATGTTACCCAGACCTGGTCCGCCACGTTCCCCAAGGCCACCTTCTCCAACGAGGAGAGTTTCTCCTGTGTGTCCCGGAACGTCATCTATGCCATCATCTGCAAGAGCTGCACCATGATGTACATAGGTGAGACTGGCAGGAGGGTTGCTGACCATTTCTGCGAGCACCTACATGGCATTAAACACCATTCGGGCTATCCCGTGGATGTTCATTTTAACGGCACGGACCATTGGGGCGCCCAGGATATTCAGGTGACGGCCATCAAAGCATGCTTCCCCAATGACCGGACTCATCAGGCTCTTGAGTACTGCTATATATACGAATTTGGCACTCTGAAGTCTTTGGGTATGAATGAGCGATTGACATATGCTTAATATCGGGTTGTTTCGCTATTTCTCTGTCTTAGGAGATGATATCATAGTGTTTGAAGTCTATACATGAATGTTGTGGTGAGAAATCTGACTGGGTTTTTATAGCTAGTGACCAAGTGCAACAGAGCATACAGGATTACTTCTTCTAGTATGAGGATAGAGTTTGAGCTCTTCAATGGCTCTCTGAGTTAAATTTTACTAGGGCAGTTATAGTGTGTGATTTTCAGTTCATTCTTCAAAAGATTGAAAATGGCCAGTGTCTGTGCAAGTGGATGGACTCTATTGCTTTAATCTCAGCAGTATGGAAGACCTGTTTGCAGAATTAATTAGGCCTTGATTTGTTATGTTTTTGATTATTCTTGTGTTTCTGTTGGTCACTATTTATATACTTTGGCATGTGACACAAGTATATAAATAGTTACAACGGAATGCACAAGAGTAATTTTAAAAAGTAAAGAATAAAGGCCTAATTCTGTGCAAAGGTCTTCTATTTCAGACAGTCATGCTATAGCATGTTCCAATCTTCTGGGTGTCACATGTATTTACTTCCAAGGACATGCTTTTGTTTGTGGAAATGTCCTTATATGTTACTATAGTCTATGAATTGAGAATGGATAAGGGAGACATATAGGATATAACTGGAAGAATTTGATATTCAGAGTGGCACACGTAAGACTGAGCATCTGAGAGGAAGAATGAGGAATGTGCTAAACCTGCGAGCCATGAGAACCATCAGTATGTATACACTTGGATATATGCTTGGGGAGACTCAGTACCTATGGGTATGGCCAGAATGCAATTATCTTAGTTCTTTGATATCTGATCCCAGTACATTAACCTATCTATTAATGGCTGGTTCATTGGTTGCTGATCCAGTGGTCCATGGGCTCATGCCCTTTAACACAATGCCATTGTGTGATATATGCATGTGTTTGTGAGCTGTTGTTTTGTTCCATTTAATGTGTTTCATTTATCTGGCCTTGGAGGGAGAAAGATTTTCCTGATGTCATCCAGCACTGGGCATTCAAAAAGGTGGAGGTCAACAGTTTCATAGGGATGAGTGCACAGTCGGCACTCTGGAGTGTGTTGTGGTTGTATTCTGTTCAGGTGATTGTTAAGCTGTACATGTTGTGTGTGCAGTCGGAAGATGATACTTCTGTCGTTCCTTCCAATGATGTTGATGTTGTCTTTAGGATTTGGGTTGGTCATATATTTATAGATTTCCCTCCCAGTATTTCCCATGGCCCATCTATTCATACAATTTTCTTTGTTCACTGATTTCAACATCATTTCAACTGTGTGCATGGTTGTTTGTGTATATGGCTGTTCTTGTTGAGCTCCCATCTTTGCTAGTCTATCTGCCTTGTCCACTGCATAACACTGCTGACTTCATAAGATGTAAGCAACTGGTTGACATGGTGATATATTTCCACTAGCTCGGGCTTACAATGTCCATCACATTCTAGTGCTTGAAGAGCGGACATTAAGTCTGTGAAAATAACAATGTTTAGACTATCTATCAATAATACATTAATCTATTTATTAATGAATCTATCTATTAATAATGCACCTGATTCACATATTTAAAACAGATCTAACATTGTGTTTCAGCAACAGTGTACCATGGTATATGGCAATAATATGGATTCTTTTCAATGCGGTCAGTGTGGGAGCTATCATGGTGACTCTTGTGTTTTGGGCGATACTTGTACCAGGGTCTGATGTTGGAGTCATCAACAATGCTAACATCCAGCTGCACTTAGTCAACAGCATTCTAATTCTTATCGAGCATTTTTTGACAGCGGTACCAGTCAGGCTACTACATGTGGTGTACCCCATTTCTTACGGTATCATCTATATGCTGTTCTCGCTGTTTTACTGGATACCTGATCATTCACATGTCATGTACTTTATCTTAGACTGGGGAAAGCCTGGTGAGACTATCGGCTATATCATTCTTGTTGGATTTGTCATAATGCCGATTATCCATCTGATTATTTATGGTATATACAAACTAAAAATATTGCTGTTTAAGAAAGTGTATAGAGAGTAGTTAGTCTATTTTTAAAACAGACACGTGGAATAAATATTATTTTATTGTAAATTTTTTGTAATACAGTAGAAATCTGATTATCATAATCCCAATTAATTGAATCCCCAATTATCCGAATTGTATTTGGTTGAAATAATTTTAGAGTGAGAGCGCTAGCGGACGAGGAAGAGAGGTCTCGGGGCAGTGCGCACATGCCGTTACTATATAGTTTATTTGCAATACATAGTTGCTTACATATTGCTGTACTTTTATCAATAAAATTCTTTAATTTCAATGTATGATTGTACGTATGTACACTATTTTGCTTCATTCATGAGATATATCCAATTATCCGAATTTTTGATTACCCGAATCAGCCAGATCCCCAATTAGTTCGGATAATCGGATTTCTACTGTACATTCCATTTGTAATTAATCATATACAAAGATTACATTTATAAATGACAATGACAAGATTATTTTTATGACTTGCTAATTTTGATATCCATTGATATTAGAATGAAGGAGGTACTTTTATAACCTCTGTATCATCTCAATGACGATAATAATATACAATTTGGTACTATCTTCATAGTCCAACCACCATTTTTGTTCTTTTTTCCCATTAGTGCCTACCTATGTATTTTGTGGTTAATTGATCTGAAAATTATATCAATAAATAATCAATAATTATTTGAAATATTCTTTTTTTAGGGTGGGGTTAGTTATGTTTTACATAATTAATTCTAACTCTAAATATAATAATATTTAAATTAATAAATGATAAACATAAACTGATAAACATAGGCAAGGGAAATAATCACACACGTAGGCACTAATTGATGCAACAGTGTTTGGACTGTGATCATAGTACCTACAATTTTTATAGATACAGTATGTCTACTCTGTGATCTGAAATTGTCACATGTGAAGTATGCCTACTGTGATCTGAAATTGTCACATGTGAAGTATGTCTACTCTGTGATCTGAAATTGTCACATGTGAAGTATGCCTACTGTGATCTGAAATTGTCACATGTGAAGTATGCCTACTCTGTGATCTGAAATTGTCACATGTGAAGTATGTCTACTCTGTGATCTGAAATTGTCACATGTGAAGTATGTCTACTCTGTGATCTGAAATTGTCACATGTGAAGTATGCCTACTCTGTGATCTGAAATTGTCACATGTCAAGTATGCCTACTCTGTGATCTGAAATTGTCACATGTGAAGTATCCCTACTCTGTGATCTGAAATTGTCACATGTGAAGTATGCCTACTGTGATCTGAAATTGTCACATGTGAAGTATGCCTACTCTGTGATCTGAAATTGTCACATGTGAAGTACGTCTACTCTGTGATCTGAAATTGTCACATGTGAAGTATGCCTACTCTGTGATCTGAAATTGTCACATGTGAAGTATCCCTACTCTGTGATCTGAAATTGTCACATGTGAAGTATGCCTACTCTGTGATCTGAAATTGTCACATGTGAAGTATCCCTACTCTGTGATCTGAAATTGTCACATGTGAAGTATGTCTACTCTGTGATCTGAAATTGTCACATGTGAAGTATCCCTACTCTGTGATCTGAAATTGTCACATGTGAAGTATCCCTACTCTGTGATCTGAAATTGTCACATGTGAAGTATCCCTACTCTGTGATCTGAAATTGTCACATGTGAAGTATGCCTACTCTGTGATCTGAAAATATCAGGTGTGAAGTATAGCTACTTAATTATATATAGTTGTATTTTAACCTTTACTGCACTCAATACACATTACATAATTTGCCCCCAACCACCAGCTTGTTAGAACTTCAGTCTCTTAACTATCGCAGTTCAGATTCAAAATAGTAACGACCTGCAATTTTCTCATTCGGGGTTTAAATAAAAATTCCAACTTGGTCATCGCCTATTTTCATTGCAATTCCATTTTCATTAGATTTCTTATGAGGTTTTTGTGGTAAATTATGAAAGATGGGAGAGGGTTTTTGCCACTATTTTACTAAGTTCTTAGTACTGAATGTCGTATTCTGATTTCCTAGGGATGGGGTGGGTGTTTGAACCCCAGTTCCTTTCATCTGCAGGCTTATAAATAATGATTTATGACAGGTCAGAGTTAATTTCCACAACATATGGAATCCTACTTGCACTCCTTAATACATGCAGTAATGACTACACCACACCATTATCTGCGATAATGAAGCATGATGAAGACATATGTTTGGGCTGCTGGGAGGACATTTTACTTGCAGTGTGCCTCAAGATTGCAAGACTCATAACAAAATACCCTCATGAGTAAAAGACCTTATATCATTGTACCATACAGCGACATTTTACAATACAGTCACATTATACCATACAGCCACATTGTACCATACAACCACATTGTACCATACAGTCACATTGTACCATACAGTCACATTGTACTATACAGCCACATTATACCATACAGCAACATTGTACCATACAGTCACATTGAGTAAAATAGTCATGCATGAACTCTGGAATACTTTCTCATCAAAGAAACAAAAATTTAGAGTTGAAAGAAAAAACATCACCTTGCATAGAGAACAAGAGTCACAAACTTATAATACTTTGAAGTTCTATCATCATCATTGTCATCACTATTGAACCTCTATGTTTAAATGTCTTTGATCAAAGAAGCTTTTACGCATGTGGTTGCATCTGTGGGTCTCACCAATGGCCCACTAAACAAACCACCCATGCAATAGAAAATCTTAGTGGATGACATGCCGTTATATTGAGGTTATCTTCTTATAGAAGCTTCATGGCACGTCATCTATACAATTATACTTTTATTTTGTTGTTGAAATGTGTTTCATGTTTACCTGAATATATATGTATATTGGGTGGGAGGGAGCCAGAGATGTACTGTGCAGCACTGGGGAGGAGGAATATGACATCACTGTTTTTCCTATAGCTGAGGCCCATGATAGAGGCACAGTGACTCAGAACATGACAATCCTTTTGACTTGAACATTTGGTTGCATGCCTGGAGCAATAGAGAAGTTCGGCATAACCAGTAGTCAATTGGTGGTGGGGAATGAGCACAGTGAACCCTATCTTGGCTGCATGGCTAGGAGCAGTGCATAGGTTGAAACCTACCTTCCTGGAGGTGTGATAGTTATTCTCTGGCTCTGTCCCGGGGTGTGCCAAAAATCCACAGACTTCCCAGCAATATAATAATGCCATTCAATGGCATTAGGTCAAAGAGCATGAGCCCATGGACAGCTGGATGAACCAACCAACCAACCAAAGAAGCTTTCAGTTGTAACATACATTGCTGTACATTTTGTAGCAAGAACATTCAGAGCATAGTACCTCATTTTTAATTGTAGTTTTTGTTTGCACATGTACAACAGTTGTTGTGTTTTATAAATCTCTTATGACAGGTAGGCCTATAGGCCTACATTGTTTTTTGAATAATCAAAAAGTACCTCTTCTGGTGATGCACGTTGCTTTAAACAATGAATATTAGTCCAGTTTGATTATATCAACGCTTTTAATCATTAAAAAAATAGCGGAGGTCACCATGATCTCTAAGATTACTTATATGCAGGGTACAGTACAAGTAAATGCCACCACATGTTTAATTATTTCCCTTGTCTATATTTGTAACTTTCATGTTCTTCATCATCTAATAATTGAAATATTTATTTATTTAGGGTTGGGGTTAGCTATGTAAAACACAACTATTCTAGCACAAACCCTAAAAAAATTAATACTTAAATCATTAAAAAACAAACATGAAATTTACAAACATAGACAATGGAAATAACTCGACTATGCGGTGCCCTCTACTTGTACTGTACCCTAATGAACGCAGATCTGTTGTGCCAATTTTATGTGGCTGTTACTGGTCCAATTCAGAACTGTGACTAATGTCATGTCTTGAGAGTTAAGAGTAATGGGTTTGAATTCAACTGCAACCAATTGAAGCAGAAAGCAGTGATAAACTAATGAATGTAATTATTGTATATAAATTTAGTATATCTAATAATGCTGAGTTTATTGCAGCATTCTGAATAGAATATGCAACCAATTTTCGCCGGTCAATATCCTCTTTGAAATACCAACTGGTCCAGCATGGCCACTGGTTTCTGACATAGTAATGACATAGAGCCTACGTAGCAGAAGAAGAGGAATGTGTGCATTTGTCCTCAAACTCCTGCAGATTCGCAGAATGTAGTCCAAAGAATAGAATGTGTTTTCATGATTTACAGTTTGGCTGGGATATTTTCCCTATTCATTCTAACAGATCCAACTTCAGCATGGTGTCATGGTCACTTTGACCCTCTATAGAATGGAACAACCAACTCTACCTCCTAAACCTCCTTAGTTGCTTCCTACAAGAAGCATGGTAGATATGCACGTGTGGTATATCGGGTGATATGTTACATAGATTTGTCTATCATATTACTCTCAATTCAATGCTTATATTTAATGATATCAGTATTTGTAGTCAGCCCAAGTTCAACTCTACTGACTACCATTCTCTCAATCAAAACTAACAAGAAATTTGGGCAAAATGTTCTGATACAGGATCAATATCCAAGCAAAATACCAAATTCATCTTTTGATATAAGGTAGGAGCCATCTTTTCAAAAATTGCGAACTGCTATGAGTTAAAGGTTTCTGGGCATGAAGTAAACAAGTTATGAAGAATCCTCCTATTGCACACAGAAAACAATAGTTCCACTGCATGTAATTTGTGGTGATGAAACAAATACAAATAGCCAGACAGATCCATCCATGTACTCAAAGATATTATTCTTTTCAATTATATCATCATCATTATCATGAAGTGCCATCCTCGCAACGAAGGTTGTCTGCAACAGACCTCCAACATCCCATGTCTCTTATCTTGGTCGCACACTCTGCTAGACTGTAACCTATCTATCTCATGATGTTATTCTCCCACTTGTATCTCTGCCTACCTCTTACTTGCCTCCCCTCAACTTTTCCCTCCAGTAAGGTCTTCAACGAGGTGTCATGTCTTTTAATATGTTCAAAAGATTATGTCCAATTCAATTATATAGATAATAGCAAACTGCTGTTACTTTTATTATTATTATTATTGTCATTATCAAATGCCATGCTGACTGACATAGACAATCACAGATCTCCACAATGTTCTATCTCTGGCATCTCACATTGAGAACTATGTCATCATTGTTCTTAAATACTTGAGTTGGTGGATCTGTTTTAGTATTGAGTCATTTACTTACATTATTTCAGTAAAAATTAATATTGAGAACTGCAATTTGGAAGAAGTGCCACATTTTGATTATATAGGAACTAATATAAACAATGTGGGGGACTGCGCAGTTGAGATCAAGAGAAGAACGGCAATGGCAAAATTAAAACAGATAAAGAAACTATGGCAAGGTACTAACATAAGAACCAAATTGTGTTTACTACGAACATGTGTATTTCCTGTGGCGACATATGGATGTGAAGCATGGACACTAAATAAAACAGTGGCCAAGAGAATAACATCATTTGAATTAAAGTGTTATAGAAGAGTTTTGAGAATACCATGGACAGCGAAGAAAACAAACCAGGAATTGTTACGAACAATTAATGTCCAGGAAGGCTGGCTTCTGAACACTATATTAAAGAGAAAGCTAGCTTTTTTCGGTCATATTAATTGACACGATGGCATGGAGAGAGTATTACTGAAGGGGATATAGAAGGCAACAGGGGCAAAGGCAGACGAAGACGCCATTGGACAAAAGACATTCAAGAATGCCTGCGCATGTAACTGGAAGATGCAGGGCAACTTGCTCAAGACCACGGAGAATGCAAGAGATCCATAGGAAAGACTACGTTCTGGAAAGAATATGTCACTTGATGATGATTTCAGTAAAAAATAAATATCAAGGAAAGAAAACAATGGCAATTATATCAGAATGTACCATCACTTCAAGAGACAGAGAAAGATCTAATTATTAGGCAAAATTTGATTTAAGGGGGCATTTAATATTTAATTTGTTTCCTGAGAACCAAAGAAGGAAGTTGCATTTAATATTTAATTTGTTTCCAAAGAACCAAAGAAGTAAGTTGCATTTAATATTTAATTTGTTTCCAGAGAAGGAAGTGGCAGCATTTATATTTTTGTTACCATGCTGTAATAAATGGTAACTAAATATTGATCTCAATGAGATACCTTGTCCTGTTAACTGTTAAATACATTCCAAGATCACAGTTATTTATATAAAATCTATTTTTACTGTATTCATATTTTCCGATAATTGGAATTTAAAAGAATATTTTCATGTGTAGTGTATTATCTACATTCAAATTTTAAATTTAATGTTGAAGTCAGAGTATTTTTATACTGTTGAATGCATTTTGACTGATACATGCATTTTGACTGATACATGCATTTTGACTGATACATGCATTTTGACTGATACATGCATTTTGACTGATACATGCATTTTGACTGATACATGCATTTTGACTGATACATGCATTTTGACTGATACATTCATTTTGACTGATACATGCATTTTGACTGATACATGCATTGTTACTGATACATGCATTTTTACTGATACATTCATTTTGACTGATACATTCATTTTGACTGATACATGCATTTTGACTGATACATGCATTTTTACTGATACATTCATTTTTACTGATACTTTCATTTTGAGTGATACATTAATTTTGACTGATATATGCATTTTGACTGATACATTCATTTTGACTGATACATGCATTTTGACTGATACATGCATTTTGACTGATACATGCATTGTTACTGATACATGCATTTTGACTGATACATTCATTTTGACTGATACATTCATTTTGACTGATACATGCATTTTGACTGATACATGCATTTTTACTGATACATTCATTTTGACTGATACATTCATTTTGAGTGATACATTCATTTTGACTGATACATTCATTTTGAATGATACATTCATTTTGACTGATATATGCATTTTGACTGATACATGCATTTTGACTGATACATTCATTTTGACTGATACATGCATTTTTATGATGCTCTTATGCCAATGTCTCGATGAAACTCAACCATTTATTTCTTATCAATTTTATGATGTATATGATTTGATTTGTGATAAATCTTATGAAATTCTATGACGTGTGAAATATTTGTACATACATAGGCTAACATACAAGGAATGTTTAAATGAAACCCACCACCCACCTGTGCTATGTCTCACCTATGCCAGCATGTGAAGAGAATCGAAACATCATCGCTATTGTAATGAGTACACACCAAAGAACAAATGGTATCATGGTAATTCTCTTCGTATGATTAGTGTCTGGTGGTGGCAGTCAACAACATGGAAGGTGTGATAACAAATCTTTATAAAATAGATCAATGATAAGTGATTTAGTTTCTAACAACTAAAGGATTCTGACCAACTGATATTCATCAAATAATGCTGGCAGAATAATATGGTGAAAAGAGGGATCAAAAACAACAGTGAAGGATTGGGCAAGAATGTTTCAGGAAGTGTGGCAGGTAAGAAATGATCTTTCTGTGGCCAGGTCAGGCACATGTTGTTGAGCAAAGGAATATGAGGGAGCCAGAGATGTACTGTACAGCACTGGGGAGGAGGAAACTGACAGCACTATTTTTTTCATATGGCTGAGACCCATTATAGAGGCACAGTGACTCAGGATGTGACAATCCTTTTGACTTGAACATTTGGTTGCATGCCTGGAGCAATAGAGAAGTTCAGCATAACCAGTAGTCAATTGGTGGCAGGGAATGAGCACAGTGAACCCTATCTTGGCTACAGTGGCTCGGAGCAGTGCATAGATTGAAACCTACTTTTCTGGAGGTGTGATAGTTATTCTCTGGCTCTGTCCCGGGGTGGGCCAAAAATCCACAGACTTCCCAGCAATATAATGTCATTTAATGGCATTCAGTCATAGGGCATGAGCCGATAGACCGCTGCATCAGCAACCAACCAACAAAGGAATATGCATCAAAGGAAAATTTCCCTAATCAAAGATGCATGGAGAGAGCTACAATTCAAGTCTTAAGTGACTTTTTACAATCGGAATGATGATGGAGAATTTATACCCTCATATATATATATATGTATGTATGTATGTATGTATGTATGTATGTATGTATGTATGTATGTATGTATGTATGTATATTTGTTGAGAATTAAGTTTAAAATAAAGGATTCTGTGATTTATTTTTAATTCTCTTTAATTTATCTACAATGAAGTATATTGGAGGGTATGACTAATTGGTTAGATTATTATACTGATTATTTGGTTAGAAAACTAACACATCAGCAAAAGGTGAACACATTGATCATTTGTGAAATGTGTAAAGAATAACTTGTATACGTTACCTATATTCGATTGTTACTACACATTTATGTGCTATCATTTGCACAGTTTTGTGTGTTTGTCAAGTTAACATGTTTCAAAGACCTATGAATTACCCTACTTCATGTTTTTTTCTACTGAACAAAGCAAATATGGCTGTGTAAGAACATTGTTAATACGCAGATTTTTTTTCAGATAAAAATTTATATTTTGTCATGAGGTATGCTCTTTTCAACTGCAGACATGAGTCCAATTTGGTTATATCGGAGTCAGTGATCATCAAAAGTTGCAGTTCATGCAATTTTTGCCACCATGACTTTTAGTGATGAATATATAACACAGATTTGTACTCTATGTTATACTTATGTTATAATGTCTATGTTATACTTATGTTATAGTGACTATGTTATACTTATGTTATAGTGACTATGTTATACTTATGTTATAGTGACTATGTTATACTTATGTTATAGTGACTATGTTATACTTATGTTATAGTGACTATGTTATACTTATGTTATAGTGACTATGTTATACTTATGTTATAGTGACTATGTTATACTTATGATAAGACTATGTGATCAGTTATTATTGCACAGTATATATATATTATTGTTTTCTTAATATTGAACAGGTGTGTCAGCATCCTCCATTCTATTTACTCCATATATAAGTGATGACCCTCCCATGAAACTAACTATGAAACCTTCCCGACTGTCTGATGATTGTACCATTGTTAAGAATGACCCTTCCATGTCACTAACTATGAAACCTTCCCGACTGTCTGATGATTGTCCCATTGTTAAAAAAATGGTATCTCCTTCTTCTTCTTCTTCAGCGTTCATTCTCAAACTCCTGCTGGATCTCTCTTGTAGCAGGACCATTGTCCTACTAGATTTACAGCAGGATGTAGTCCAGAGAATGGAAATGCATTGTGTTGCTGTTTTATTTTCTCCAATGGCCCAGCACATCCATCTTTTGTGGGAAATTGGAGCATTGGTCATATTTCCTATGTTTTAGATTAGACAGAATTTTATGCTTGTGTACAAAGCTCACATTTATTCACCTTTGATAAAGATACACAACTACTAGCACTAATCTTTTATTCTCCAAGTAGAAAATAGGAATGCAAATGTCACTACACATTTATATTTTATACCATCTTCTTTAGCTTTATCCAAGATTCTTTAGCTCTAACGATCTTCTGACCTTATTTTTTACTTTTTTTGTCAGGATTTTGCTTTGTTTTATTTTCTTCTCCACTTTTGATTAAAATGAATATATGGTTCAGTGTGAAATTGTTTCCTGAAAGAAAGATAATTTTACATAATTCCATATTGATCTGAGAAAGTTAAAAAACTAATGAGACTTTTTATATATAATCCAAACATTTTATTTGTATTAATTATATATTTTCAGTAAATTCTAATATTTAACTGTGCAGATAAGGATGTTGTTGTATATGTCTGCTCATTAGTCAGTTATTGTATTTATGAGATCTCTGCTTGTGACAATTGATCCAAGACATGCTCAGAACATTTCCTTTCTAATTCATTCCAAATAATATATCACTAAGAATTATAGCACCAATAATAATTGTAAAGTAATAAATGACCAAACATATTTTATGATTGTATAATATATTTTATGATTGTATAATATATTTTATGATTGTATAATATATTTTATGATTGCATAATATAAAACTGATACAATGTGTTTTGTTTTATTTTTATATTAAGTTATTTCAGAAGAAAATGTTTAAGAACAAAAAGAAGAGTTATCAACAAATGCAGAAGAGCTCTGTTATCACATGCTCAAGAATATAATGAATAGGAGATGAGAGCACATATGGAAATGTCTGGAGTGCCGGGATGATGAGATGATGTGACATGAGGATGAGATGATGTGACATGAGGATGAGATGATGTGACATGAGGATGAGATGATGTGACATGAGGATGAGATGATGTGATATGAGGATGAGATGATGTGACATGAGGATGAGATGATGTGACATGAGGATGAGATGATGTGACATGAGGATGAGATGATGTGACATGAGGATGAGATGATGTGACATGAGGATGAGATGATGTGACATGAGGATGAGATGATGTGACATGAGGATGAGATGATGTGACATGAGGATGAGATGATGTGACATGAGGATGAGATGATGTGACATGAGGATGAGATGATGTGACATGAGGATGAGATGATGTGACATGAGGATGAGATGATGTGACATGAGGATGAGATGATGTGACATGAGGATGAGATGATGTGACATGAGGATGAGATGATGTGACATGAGGATGAGATGATGTGACATGAGGATGAGATGATGTGACATGAGGATGAGATGATGTGACGTGAGGATGAGATGATGTGACGTGAGGATGAGATGATGTGACATGAGGATGAGATGATGTGACATGAGGATGAGATGATGTGACATGAGGATGAGATGATGTGACATGAGGATGACATGATGTGACATGAGGATGAGATGATGTGACATGAGGATGAGATGATGTGACATGAGGATGAGATGATGTGACATGAGGATGAGATGATGTGACATGAGGATGAGATGATGTGACATGAGGATGAGATGATGTGACATGAGGATGAGATGATGTGACATGAGGATGAGATGATGTGACATGAGGATGAGATGATGTGACGTGAGGATGAGATGATGTGACGTGAGGATGAGATGATGTGACGTGAGGATGAGATGATGTGACGTGAGGATGAGATGATGTGACATGAGGATGAGATGATGTGACATGAGGATGAGATGATGTGACATGAGGATGAGATGATGTGACATGAGGATGACATGATGTGACATGAGGATGAGATGATGTGACATGAGGATGAGATGATGTGACATGAGGATGAGATGATGTGACATGAGGATGAGATGATGTGACATGAGGATGAGATGATGTGACATGAGGATGAGATGATGTGACATGAGGATGAGATGATGTGACGTGAGGATGAGATGATGTGACGTGAGGATGAGATGATGTGACGTGAGGATGAGATGATGTGACGTGAGGATGAGATGATGTGACGTGAGGATGAGATGATGTGACGTGAGGATGAGATGATGTGACATGAGGATGAGATGATGTGACATGAGGATGAGATGATGTGACATGAGGATGAGATGATGTGACATGAGGATGAGATGATGTGACATGAGGATGAGATGATGTGACATGAGGATGAGATGATGTGACATGAGGATGAGATGATGTGACATGAGGATGAGATGATGTGACATGAGGATGAGATGATGTGACATGAGGATGAGATGATGTGACATGAGGATGAGATGATGTGACATGAGGATGAGATGATGTGACATGAGGATGAGATGATGTGACATGAGGATGAGATGATGTGACATGAGGATGAGATGATGTGACATGAGGATGAGATGATGTGACATGAGGATGAGATGATGTGACATGAGGATGAGATGATGTGACATGAGGATGAGATGATGTGACATGAGGATGAGATGATGTGACATGAGGATGAGATGATGTGACATGAGGATGAGATGATGTGACATGAGGATGAGATGATGTGACATGAGGATGAGATGATGTGACATGAGGATGAGATGATGTGACATGAGGATGAGATGATGTGACATGAGGATGAGATGATGTGACATGAGGATGAGATGATGTGACATGAGGATGAGATGATGTGACATGAGGATGAGATGATGTGACATGAGGATGAGATGATGTGACATGAGGATGAGATGATGTGACATGAGGATGTGATATGAGGATGAGATGATGTGATATGAGGATGAGATGATGTGACATGAGGATGAGATGATGTGACATGAGGATGAGATGATGTGACATGAGGATGAGATGATGTGACATGATGATGAGATGATGTGACATGAGGATGAGATGATGTGATATGAGGATGAGATGATGTGATATGAGGATGAGATGATGTGACATGAGGATGAGATGATGTGACATGAGGATGAGATGATGTGACATGATGATGAGATGATGTGACATGAGGATGAGATGATGTGACATGAGGATGAGATGATGTGACATGAGGATGAGATGATGTGACATGAGGATGAGATGATGTGACATGAGGATGAGATGATGTGACATGAGGATGAGATGATGTGACATGAGGATGAGATGATGTGACATGAGGATGAGATGATGTGACATGAGGATGAGATGATGTGACATGAGGATGAGATGATGTGACATGAGGATGAGATGATGTGACATGAGGATGACATGATGTGACATGAGGATGAGATGATGTGACATGAGGATGAGATGATGTGACATGAGGATGAGATGATGTGACATGAGGATGAGATGATGTGACATGAGGATGAGATGATGTGACATGAGGATGAGATGATGTGACATGAGGATGAGATGATGTGACATGAGGATGAGATGATGTGACATGAGGATGAGATGATGTGACATGAGGATGAGATGATGTGACATGAGGATGAGATGATGTGACATGAGGATGAGATGATGTGACATGAGGATGAGATGATGTGACATGAGGATGAGATGATGTGACAGGATGATGAGATGATGTGACAGGATGATGAGATGATGTACCAGGATGATAATCTGACAACTAATTAGAAGATAATATGTTGAGTTTAAAATGAACTGCAACATTATCATGACGGTCACAATCATCATTGATGTACCACCACAATAAATCATCATCCTAATACTCATCACATCATCATATTTATGATTCATCAATAAAAAACTGTGAACCAGCTGCTTACAGTTTATGAAGTCAGCATTGTTATGCAGTGTATTCCTGGCCACTCAAACACACCTGACAATGACAAGGCAGACAGACTAGTAAAGATGGGAGCTCAACAAGAACAGCCATATACACAACCATGCACACAGTTGAAATGGGTCATGGGAAATACTGGGAAGGAAATCTATAAATATATGACCATCCCAAATCCTAAAGACAACATCAACCTCCTGGGAAGGAAAGACCAGAGTATCATCTTTCAAGTGCGCACACAACATGTACAGCTTAACAATCACCTGCACAGAATACAACTACAACATACTCCAGGGTGCCGGATGTGCACTCATCCCTATGAAACGGGCCCAGAGATAACATGCACACCAGAGTGCACCGGCTGGCGCTCTATAGCTGGTCGAGTATCAGGGTCAGTGAACCACAGCTGGCCAAGACCCTCAGTACACTTCCACGCAGTGGGCCTGGAAACAGGAGTGCAGCAACCCTGATGTACCCTGGCCAAGTACTATGGATCGAAGATACGGGAATGCCAACCCGCCCCAAAAAAATGATGGTTGAAGACGGATGTATCAGGTCGAAAGACGCATTTAACACAGCTTGCTGTAAAACATGACACAATGCAGATCACCCTCGTATGTCCTTCTCAAGACGGTCAGCGGAATGCTTTCAGAGGGTCCGCTGCAAGGCGTACGACGAAGAAGATCCCTATGAAACTTGACCACCACCTTTTTGAATGTCCAGCACTGGATGGCATCAGAAAAATGCTTCTCCCTTCAGGGCCAGATAAATGGAACACATTATATAAACAAAATAACATCTCACAAACACATGCATATATCACACAATGTCATTGGGTCAAAGAGCATAAGCCCATGTACCGCTCGATCAGCAACCAACCAACCATCAATAACAACACAACCACCAATCATAACTTACACTACTGCCAACACAGCCATCAATCACAACTATTACACTGCTGCCAACACAACCATCAATCACAACTATCAACACAACTATGACCATCACTCATCATCATAAACATAATTATTATCATTGTGTCACCAACATCAGTCATAATCATTTCACCGGTTACAATACATACATTTACATCAATTATCATCACAGCTTTGATTGCCATCAGCATCCACAGAATATGCCAGCTCTGTGACTCCAGGGATCTTTGCGTCACTTCATCGATCTCGTCACTAACCCTGTGGTCTTTATCAGATAGTCACCACCCGAGTCCATTTGGCTGTCCAATAGGACAGTATATTCAATGTGTTCAGTCTGCTTGGCATCGGTCCATAACTGCTCGGATCTCCTTCAAATATCACACACGGTGTAGTGAATGACCACACCCAATCTGTGTTGTTTCATTAGTCTCCTCTAGTTACCTGAATACTATTTCTGTGTATTCAAACCATATATCATTTCTATGTAGACACGATGCTCATGCCTATATCAATAACAGAGACAGTATTTACCAATAACAGATACAATCTTTATCAATAACAGATACAATCTTTATCAATAACAGATGCAATCTTTATCAATATCAGAGACAATATTTACCAATAACAGATACAATCTTTATCAATAACAGAGACAATCTTTATCAATAACAGAGACAATCTTTATCAATAACAGAGACAATATTTACCAATATCAGAGACAATCTTTATCAATAACAGAGACAATATTTATCAATATCAGATACAATCTTTATCAATAACAGAGAAACAATATTTATCAATATCAGAGACAGTCTTTATTTGTGAAAACGTTATGAGAAAGAGAGTATTGGAGAACACAGAACAGCAAAATAGAAGGCAAGAAATATCGAGGACGACAATGTGAGAAAATATTCGATGAGTATGACATCGTGGCATGGCAAAGAGTAAACAACGATTTTCATAAAATATGCCGAAAATAGAGAACTGTAGAGATTCATGATCTCACGTCGGTCTTCTCGGCACCTGATGATGATGGTAGTCTTGATTATCACAGTGATAATTAATAATTACACACACACAGACATACATATATTCAACAGAGACAGATGCCGGAATAAGACATTGAAAAACTGAACATCATGTCCTGGATGACATTCAACAACAGAATTGATTAACAAGTAAAAATATGAAAATGTGATCGTGCTTAACTGTATGCGTGTATGCCAGTTTTTATGCCATGTAAAAGATACGTTTCAGCACTATCATCTTATATTGCTATGCTAGTGACACGGGCACATGAAATAATCAGTATATTCAAGTAGGAAGCATGAGGATAAATGAAAATAATTGAACCAGGTGTGTTCTAGCAGCACTGAATCGCTTTGCAACACAAGTAAACAGGTTTTCCGCACTTGACCAACCACATCCTCAAAAAAGATGTGGTCTCGCCAAGACTTTCAGCCTGTGTACTCAATTCACTGAGAACAGACCAATCGAAATAAGGACTATTACAACATCAACGATTCCCGTTGATTTCCCGTTCAATTCCCGTCAGTTGTAAGAATTATTTTCATTTATTCGCATGCTTCCTACTTGAATTTAATTGTATAACCTATTATTTGAAGCAACATTGTTCTGTCTATATGTTATTTATGTTTACAAGAAGACCTATTGGACCTTGTGTACGAATATGCATGGTTTGTGTTCCTGAGGATACTTTAATACTTGTACGGGATGTTCGTTGATGTAATAATCAGTTATACACTTTTAGATGGCTGACGGAACGGCATGCAGGGCATATATGCGAATTCCCCCAGTGTTGTGATGCTTGTTCCTAATAATGAATTAAGCTAGTGTTTGAAAATTATGACACCGATTTAGGCCTGAAGCTCTGTGGGCCCGGGGATTCACATTTAAAGCCATAAAATGCGCAATTTCTGGTGCGTTCACTTAGTAGCCACACAAAATGTTAACGTCAGTATGTGATATCAAGGGCGAGAACCGCAGAATAGCTTGGCGAAGTCACAAGTATGTAGCCTTGCCGTGGTAACAATGAAGAAATAGAAGCAGAACTTTCTTGTGGACAAGTACATAGATCTCGGTTTCAAGTTCGCCTTCACGTGACATCATCAGACATCTATAAAGAAGTATACATTAACATGTCTCACACGCGGCGAAGAGGCTCCAAGTTTGTACTCTCATAAATCCGAATTTTTGTTAGTAGAAATTGAGCCATTTTCTAAGAGAAAAAAATGCTATTGAAGTGTCCTAGATGCAATCGAATGCGCTGCTACAGAAAACTTCATTATAAATACCAGGCAATACGTGACAGGTAAATCTCGCATCTTGGGTTCTAATTCGTGGATATTTCAAAAATTAGGTCTAGCTGCAATTATGATTCAGTAGCTAATGATGCACGACCAACTTGTCAAAAATACAAGCATATTTCCAACTAAGAAAAGGCAAAGACAACATACACTTGCCCACTTGCCTTCTTGCAATTTAGAACTAGATGAATCTGGAGACACGTGTTTAGACGAAGAAGCAAAAAATATTCTCAAAGACATTTGCATAAAGATGGCGGAGCTCAAACATAAAATCGTTGACATTAATGCCATTGAGACAAAATATGTTAACGATGTCTGGCACGAGGTGTCTGCTCGGAGAAGCAAAGAGCAGCCTGAGGTCACTGGACCAGTTCAAAGTAAGAATGATGTCAACAGCTTTACAAGAAATGTTGGCACAGAAAAGATCAGATGTTTTGATCAAGAAGTACTACGTGAAAGTAACATAATAAAGGTTGATTCTATTCCAACGGCATGGGAGAAAATGTCTTTGCAAAACGGAATTACAGCGTCCAAAGCAGTTATTTGGGTAAGTTGATGAATGCTTAATTGATATTAATAAGTTAAAGTATGAAACACATGTCAGTAGAATAGATTTATATCACCATCGTCGTCGTCCCCGTCATCATAATGTGCATTTTCTAGGAAATATTTGCGTTATGTAAACTATACGTTACAGTTGATTTATGAACGGTCCGGGGGTACAACTTCATGCGGAGAAAATTAAAACTGGTTCATTGAGATGGATTTGTAGCTATTCGTCACAGAGCTTCAGTTTATAAATATAAAATGTCCAATATAATTACGAATATAGACAGTATGGTATATATATATATAATGCCACTGATTCATAAGTCAACTAGGGTTACCTGTTGCACACGTTTATGTATGTTCTGGAATAGGAATAATAAACAGGATGAACAGTTCACAGAATAGGAACACTGCTTCTTTCCAGATATTTCGTATTAAACATAGATCTAGACCCCTATACACCCCAGAGGTAGAACAAATAGATCTATGCACCCAGAGTTACAAAGTCATGTTAACTCACTATCTGCAACATGTAGAAAATACAATACGAAGACCAATACACAAAAGACGGAAACTATAAAAATATGCAGGACTCAGAACCCACTAAACATACAGATAGACAACATAGGAGTAAAACAAGTAACAAAGTTCAAATATTTTGGTAGTATTTTTACAGGAAATGGAAGCCTAAACAGAGAGATAGAGACGAGATGCGAAAAGGCAAATGCAGTAACATACCAACAGTCACCACTACTTCTTCATCCCAAAATCGAAATGGAAGTTAAGAGACAAATGATCTACAGTATATTGCTACCAACGTTGTGCTACCAGTGCCAAACCTGGTCTCTCTCATTTTCACATTACAGAAAGATAGTGACATGTGAGATGAAATGCTTGAGGAAAACAGCAGGGCTCACCAGGTTCGATAGATTACGAAATGAAGACATCAGAGAAAGAATAGGTATAATACCTTGCACATGATACATAGAAAGGCAGCAGATCAAGTGGTTTGGCCACATTATGAGAATGCATCACGCCTAGTTGCCCATACAGGCATATAACCAAAGGAGGTCGGGGTACAAAGTCAGAGGAAGACTACGGAAAAGATGGATAGACAACAAAAGGGACATCATTAACAAACACGGTCATAGCACAGCCGAAGCCACACGTCTGGCTTTAGAACAAGCTTCAATCACCCCTACGCTTAACGGCAAGAGCGGATAACAAACCACCTGGGGAAAGACAATAGACCAAATAGATTTATGCACCTTCCAGAGTTAGACCAAATAGATTTATGCACCAACCATAGGCAGAGCTGGAAAGAGAGAGGAAAGACTTAGGGTTAATGAAAGTTGGGAGATAGGCTGAAAACCTGTCACATGTGGCAAACATTAGCATTGTCACTGCATGTCTTCTCTCGATTTCTTATTTTTCTTCTGTCACACTGTCCCAGGGGATGGCGAAGAGATTCAGGCCAGCAGACATTGCACACTTGGGCCTATCCTTTTATTGCAAACTCTTAGGTCAGGGCTATTCAATTGGCGGCCCGCGGGCCAAATCCGACTCGCGGAGGCCTAGCAATGGCCCGCGGGTCATTGCTAAAACAGTGACATAAAGTTATTTTTAAAAAAACTAAATATATAAAATCATTCAATGTGTTATTTTATAAATCTGGCCCGTGATGATCCCCATTTTCTACATTTTGCCCCCCCCCCCCCAAGTAAATATAGTTGAATAGCCTTGTCTTAGGTGGTTGGATATCACCGGTGTATTCCCTACCAATACTTCCTTTGGGTCATCATATCTCACAGAAGAATAATGAACTAGTTGACCACAAGTGTATATTACCCTTCTGACGGGACGTGATGACCCTGGGGTACTCCACTGGAATGTCTCTTCTTCTGCGTTCGTTCTCAAACTCCTGCAGATTAGCAGGATGTAGCTCGGAGAACGGAATGCGTTGTGTCATGGTTTACGGCATTGCTGCGATATCTGCGCCTTTCGGTCTGACACATCCGACTTCAGCATGGCTTTGGGTCACTGACCCTATATGGGATGGGACAACCAACTCCATCCCATAACCTCCTTAGTCGTCTTTTACGACATACGTGGAAGGTAAACAGTGTTACTACTCTTTGATCCCCTTTCGGGCCCCAGCAACACACGGGCGACAGTAATGTCTCTATTCGGAGACTAAACATGCATAAACCTCCATGACACAACTATGTCTTTGAGACAACAAATCATAAATGGGTTTGGATGTCACTTCGGTTACTAAACAGAGTAGATCCTGTGCTTTCCTCTGAGAGACCTTGGACTGTCAAGAGTTACCTGCTCACAGCTAAATGGATTACTCCATCATCATCATGTGTCCATATCTCTTGTATCTGCGTCTAACTTGTTCCTCCAATTTCCCTTTTTTTTGGCGGGTCTTTCTCCTGCTCTTTATTATACCTGCTGATTCATAACAATGTCTGTCTTGTAATGATTTCCGCTAGTCTTCTTAATGTCTCAAGAGCCGTTGCTTAAAGTAATTTCTCTCTTTCTCTCTCTCTCTCTCTCTCTCTCTCTCTCTCTCTGCTAGTATTTGTTCAGTTATTTCCCAGAGTTATTGTCGATGCTCTTTTGAATGTTATGAAATTTTATGAAGAAATCCTTTTAAAATCATATATTATTAATCAGTCATCAGATTACGAAAGTTTGTAATTTTCTTGTCCCCACTTTTATTGTTCTCCGTGTTGTGGAGACTGTAGGCCCTACATTGACCCTTAAGCATCATTTTAACATTGGGGTCATTTTTTGTGTGCTCTGCCCTACCAAGGAGAGAAATAGCAAGACTCACTCCTAACCATCTCAGTCGTCTTTTACAGTATGTACTGCATGTGGCAATTTTACTAGTTGGTTCATTCATTTTCGTTTTGCGCTGAGGTTAGCGCGTAGGGCAGAGGTCAGATCTCTCCAATTCTGCCTGTTCAAAGATATTCTGTGCAGTTTTTGTTGATTGGTTAGTTGGTTGCTAATCACAGGAAAAGTCAGCAATTATATTTTCTTCCTGTGTGCAATGGAGTGTTTCTCCAGAGCGTTCCTTCATACACAGTAAACTTCCTTAGGTAAAATACTTATATTCAGAGGGAGTAGGCCTCTCTAGCAGTGTTACTATTCTTGCTCCACTTGCCAGCCTGGATAACATACTCTATCTTCTAATACAGTGATTCTCAATCTGTGTGAGTCCGTAGCCGGTTTTTAAAAAAAATAAACAGGCCCCGGTTCAAATAAATTATCAATCAATCAAGTGCCATGCCGAATGGCGTAGGCGACCATGCTTCTCCACGACTCTGTCTCGTGTGTTGTCAATAAGCTCGGTTGGTGAACTTCTACCGTGCCACAATACTAGCACATCTAGCAACTCTCTCTTTGTCGTCCCCTATCTCTTCTTCCTTTGATCTTTCCAGTGGTCATTAAGTGCTCAAGCTGTGTTCTCCTCGGCACATGCCCTAGAAACCTTGACTGCCTGCCCCTAATGTTTGATCTTTTTTTTACGTCAGCATCAATGAGAACCTCTTCATTAGTTTTCTTAGATGTCCGTGATATTAAACAAAGTATATATTCTCATAAATAACTTTACAATTCTAGGAAAAGATATGGCGTCCCGCTAGACTTGCATCACGTGGCCTTGCGACTGTGAAGCATTGATGTAAATATATGAAACCTTGCCTTGGCTTGTAAAGTAATGATTTACATGCTCTAATTGTGCAGTGTAACCGTGATGCTAGTCAAACCGTAGATTATAAATAACCTAAAGTCAGGCACTAATAGACAACTAATACTAAATCAATAGTTATTCAGGGATGTGTTACCAAGGGCAACAACAAACGCATACGATAATATTTGCGAACTGACGTTGGCGGTCTCCGTGTGAATGACTGCAGGAAAAACAGCCAAAAGAGATCATGTACTGTGGTAAGAAATTCACAGAAAGATTATTTTTTTTAAACAGCGGTGTTCAGCCTGTTTTAATTGAGTACTGTCTAAAAATAAAAACAAAAAATAAAATTGTGACATCAATAATGATTTTTAGGAATATATGTAAGGGCTGCCGTCCTCGATCACATTAAGGGTGCCACGTATATTTTATGAAAACATGTTTTGCAATTTTTAACACCCTCTCTCTCTCTCTCTCTCTCTCTCTCCCTTGTCAAGAATCAACAGACTTAATTGCGTTATCAGATACTTAATTATGTCAAAAACTACTTAATTATGTCAACAAACGCTTAATTATGTCAAAACTACTTAATTATGTCAACATATGATTAATTATGTCAACAAATATTTAATTATGTCAACAAATACTTACGTTAACAAATGCTCCCTCCCTGTAAAATGTATAAATGCATAAAAAGTGCGGGAAAACGACGTAATTTTATTTTACTTTCATTTCAAATTCACAAAATTTTACTGGCATTTCTTCTTCTTCTTCTTCAGCGTTCATTCTCAAACTCCCGTTGGATCTTCCTTGTAGCAGGACAATTGTCCTACTAGATTTCCAGAAGGATGTAGTCCAGAGAATGGAAATGCGCTGTGCCACAGTTTTATTTGCGCCAACTGTTCGACACATCCGTCTTCAGCGGCAGTTGGCATATAAAAGCAGTTTTGTTGATGTCAACTTTTTCCATCCCCTTTCCCAACAACAGTCAAACTTTTCAGACTCCCCCCCCCCCCAAATGTTGATGTATTTTATGGACATCCCCCATATATATTTACTGGCGCACGCACACAAATCATCTCCATGCATCTTTGGTTTTGCTCTCCAATTACTGATCTCACATCATCATCAGGTGCCATGCCAGCTGGCGTAGGCGGTCATGACTCTTCACAGCTCTCTGTCCACAGTAATATGTATCAAGATCGTTGTTGTTTCCTTACCGTGCCAGGTTGTCAAACTGTCTAATATTTTCTCACGTTGTCGCTCTCTGTCTCTGTTGCCTTCAATCTTGCCTGTTGTGATTATGTTCTCTAAACCTGCCTGTCTCATGAAGTGGTCGAAAAAAGAAGATTGTCTTTTTCTTATATTGTTGATTAAGGTCCGTTTCGTATTTGACTCATTCAACACCTCTACATTAGTTTTTCTGGCAGTCCATGGTATTCTCAGCATTCTTCTGTAGAACCACATCTTTGTTGCCTCTAATCTCCCAGTTTCCAGTTTGTTTATTGTCCAAGACTCGCACCCATATGTTAGTATAGGGGTTATATAGCACTGCAGAACTCTCTCACCTCTAATGACAAGGTCATATCACACAATATATTTTTCATTTTCCTGAATGTTGTTTTTGCCTGTCCTATTCTGCTTTTTATTTTTGTTGAACTTAATTTCTGATCTCTAGCTGCTGTATATCTTCTTCTATATTGTACTTCTTGGTCTACTTCCTCTGGGTAGAGCATATATCTATTCTGTCAACTTCTGGGTGATGCATGGATCTACTTGGTATATCTCTGGGCGCACATATATTTGATAACCTTTGTGTAAACAAAATCGTTGAGGTTTGGATTTTTTTTTGGCTTTTGACCTGCCTTTTAGCCAAGTTCATAGTAGGCCACTAGATGTTCCGATTTTCTAAGGGGTGGGGGGTAGATAGGATTATACACTCCATACCCCACCCTATCTACGGGCCTGTTCTATTGTCATATGAAAACAAGATATTGCTAACAAATATTTTGTTTAATATAGATAGTAAATACTTCATCGCCGACCAGTGCTATGTCGGAGCCCGAATGAGAAACGAATGGCAACATTGTAACCAGCCGTACATTTAAACATCGACTAAGAAAATTTATGGCGGCGTTTGTTTTAACCCCCTCTCATATGTCAAAGTAATCCAAAAGCTATGATGAAGCTGTATGAGTTCAGCAGAAAGGCACAGATGAGGCACAGAAAGGCACAGTCGAGCTGGTAACAAAGAATGGCGATATATGTTTTCTGGACCACATCGTGCTAACCAGTAGAACTTCGAGAATAAACACTAAAGAAATTAATCGTTTCCTACTAGTTCTTGTATCTGTAATACATAGGCATATTCTGGTGTATTTAAGTAGATGGGCAATGCTTACAGCTGATTAGGTTTCGTGTTTGCGAGAACGAAAATTACTATTTAAAAAAGTTCAAACCGGCATTGAAAATCAGTGAGAACAGGAATGAACATGATTTGGCTTCAGTGGCTTGCGGTCACCAGACTAGCATGGCCAGACTAATCTCCAGTAATTCTAGTTTCCTTGCTGCTTTCATCCTCAATTAGAAAGATCTCTCGTGCGATATTTTTGGCGTTTTTCAAACTCCCACCGGATCTCTCTTATAGCAAGACAATGGACCTACTAAATTCCCAACTCGATGTAGTCCAAAGAACTGAATTGCGCTGCGTCGTCGTTATATTTACGCCAATGACCCAGCACATCCGACTTTGCGTTTAGTGCGATTTGGATCGGTGATTCTGAATATGGTGTGCTAGTATGTTACTTGCGTTTTATGGTCTTATGATTTGATTTTGGTTTATCTTTAGTTTGGATGGACTTTCCGAGCATATGATGATAGCATTCAAATCTGTTGTCGGGCGTGGGTACTGTGTCATCTTTAAGCCATGAAGGTTTATCACTAGCAGTGTCTTTGACCTTTGAAAACTAAAAAAAGGGTTCAAAAGTCGTAAACTTCACTGTGCTGGTTTCTTATCCGCCACTCTCAACGAAGCGACACGCCGCATGTCGAGAGTATTACTCAAAGTACGTAACTCCGTAGCTTTACGCGATAATCCACAAGGATCTCCGAAAAATTCACCTTGTAAACAAGATGACACGAGCCGGATTCAAACCCATAACTTTTTGAATGCAAGGCGAACACCTTAACCACTACACTAGGGAGATCCCAAAACGTTGCCAGTGGTGTTGATATTAGGTCGACTATTTCTTTCTTAGACGAGATTTTCCATTGTTTGTGAACCGATCTTGTCTGGGGATTCCATTTACATCTGCAGACATTTAATCATTTCTCGTCCGGGAATCCGGTTTCCGTAAAGGAAACGCTCGGCAAGTAGAGTTGGACTTACGCTGCTTTGTCCTCTTAGACAAAATTATGTTTCCCAGAATCCTGAACATCCCTCCGCTCCCAAGTGCACGTTTTCACACAATGACACACAGTGTCGCAGTCCAAGGGCCTGTTACTGTCGAAGGTCACGAAACAGCCCCATAAAACGTAAATTTCGTTGATGCAATTAAATCAGTCTGGTTCCAAAAGTCATGGTTTAACCCGTGGCGATCTACGGTAATGCAGGCCTTCTAAAACGTAAACATGACATATGGGCCAATTTCATGAGATCTATTGGTTGGCATTGGCTATTTTTTTTGCATGCGACGGAGACTCCAAGTATGTAAATAGCAAACAATCAAACACCCAACAATAATTTTAAAAAACGTTACAAACTGGGTCTTATTTAAATCTGTTAGAAGGACTTTACAATCGAAAGCTACGGTTAAACCTAGTAATCCATAGGGTGTTAATCCACACGAATTAACCGAAAGACGAAACTTAGCTGATTTTTATTCTGGACAGCCGTTGTGGCGGGCGCATCGCCATTTGAAAACCACTGACATAGTGAAAATGATAAATCGTTGAATGGATTACCTTTCTTGTGGTAAACTCCTTCCTAAACACACAAGTCTAAAACTCTCAACTGAACGAATGTGTTTTTCAGAGCAGCTTAATAAACGGTTTGCTAGTTATGTTATGCAAGTACGCGAAGTCACACTTGATATTGTAATAATGAACCCTTCGTAGTCACACTTAAATATACAGTACAATTTATCAGTGGGGGTGCCTATATATACATTGGCTTAATTTTCGAAAACAACAACCCTTCAAGCATACAAAATTGGAAGTGCCTGCAGTTACCATCGACGGACAATCACAATGGTCCAACCATCCTCATCGAGTAGCTGGTTTGTGAAGGTCTGTATTTTATTATTGATTAGACGTTAATTTCGCCATCTGATGTCCTAAGAGTAGGCCTATTATGTCAGGGAAACAAAATGATTGAATCGTCGTCAATATTTTCATAGCAGACGAAGGTCACAATTTAACCAGGGCCACATATTCCTATACGTCATTGGTATGGGGAGAGTTACATACAAATGTAATCTTCGTATAGTTTTTGGTTTTTGTAGGTGTTTTTTTTGGGGGGGGGGAGGGCATTCATTAAAGATGTAGCGGGGGTTTGCCCACTTTGTTGGCTTGTTTCTTAATGCTACTTGCCTTGTTCTGATTTTCTAAAGGGCGGGCGAGAGGGGTCAATTCTTCACCCGACCCATTACTTATGGATTTGCACTTAAATATTCCATTTCATCGTGCAGAAAACGTCACTGTCAAACAGACACACTATGCTACTGTGACGAATTGTTAATGGACTCAGGCAATAACACAAACAAACCAAAAAAGTGGGGGGGGGGACTAAACTGGAACAGCACGGCCGCTCCTATTGCGGGACGAATAAAAATATAATCCTAGAGGTCGCCACAATCGAAATGCTGTTTGCTCGCGAAGAATGTATTTATAGCGTTATATTAATCGTTTGGCTAATCAAGCAGAAATGTGTGTGAGGCATGCGTACACATCGACTGTGGCATGCTTACACATCGACTGAGGCATGCTTACACATCGACTGAGGCATGCTTACACATCGACTGAGGCATGCTTACACATCGACTGTGGCATGCTTACACATCGACTGAGGCATGCTTACACATCGACTGAGGCATGCTTACACATCGACTGAGGCATGCTTACACATCGACTGTGGCATGCTTACACATCGACTGAGGCATGCTTACACATCGACTGAGGCATGCTTACACATCGACTGTGGCATGCTTACACATCGACTGAGGCATGCTTACACATCGACTGAGGCATGCTTACACATCGACTGAGGCATGCTTACACATCGACTGAGGGATGAAGCAACATGCCCACGTGACGATATCAAGTATTTTTTTTTTAAATTTAAAAGGTACCCGTTATGTTCCTTTCAAACGTGGACAACGTCTGGTAATATCAGAGCTTTAACCATTGACCATAAACAAATAATAACCATTTAACCTATGGACTTATCCGGAGTGCAATGACGATGATACAATGACTAGCTAACTAACTACCGGTCTATTGTGTTTCCCCAGGTGGTTTGTGATCCACTCTTGCCGTTAAGCGTAGGGGTGACTGGAGCTCGAGCTTGCGTTCTAAAGCCAGATGTGTGGCCTCGGCTGTGCTATGACCGTGTCTGTACATGATGCCCCTGACGTTTTCTATCCATCTTTTCTGTGGTCTTCCTCTGGCTTTGTACCCTGATCTCATTTGGTTATATGCTTGTACGGGCAACTTTTCGTGGTGCATTCTCATAATGTGGCCAAACCACTTGATCTGTTCTCTCTCTATGTAATCTGTACAAGATATTATACCTATTCTTTCCCTGATATATTCATTTCGCAATATATCAAGCCTGGTGACCCCGGCAACTACCGGTAACTACTTAAATAATGGAGGTTGATATTCGTGAATCAGAGCCTTCGAGTTACGATTGACTTGTTATCGACATGTAGCCGTTACAACCATGGTTATATAGTCATGATAGGAGCACGGGGGATTCGTCTTTCTAGACAGAATACTAAATGTTCAAGAACTGCACAGCGAATTGGATATTGTTGTAATGCACGCTGAGCTCTGGCGAACCAAAGAAAGCAGCTATGACATGGTTCTCTCTGAATAATCATATCGCACATGCAAATAATGTCACTAGCAATCTTTGTGAGTAAATAATACAGAGATCATCAACTTTAAAATACACGAGATTGCTGTTTGAATGAGCATGTAAATTACACAATCCTTGGAGCTCAAAAGGGGTTGACAACAATGGGGTTGGTGGTTGCAGTTTTGAGTAAACAACAACTTCTTGCACTGCTATATCAAGAGCTAGACTTGTCAGTAGTAAAGTATGCCTTGGGTATCCTGACCATTCATCCAACGCGAATTGAAATACTTGATAAGATACTTAATTAAGCTATGAGTATCATTTTTCGATGCCCCAGAGATACAGAAATAGTGACAATACGCTTCTTGCAGGTTTATTCTACTATGAAGCAAAGATTTGCCTTGTTCGTTCATACCTGCGCATCATTGCAAAGAACCACCCATTACATGATGCTATTAGAAAGATCGAAGAATACAGATTAAACAGGGGTAATCACGATTTGGCAGAAAATTGAAGGGTGTTAAACACATTAGGAACATAAAACATGGATACGAGTGGGAAAGTAAGCATACTAGTTTACAAATTTCATTGAAATGATTATCAAACTTTCCACAACTTTTGACAATGGAATTCAAGTACGTTTATATTCAGAAAAACAGGATCTGGTCAGTTAGAATATCTCGGACGGAGATATTAATGTGTGCACTGATGGGTCGACACGGCGGATCAATGCAGAGGGAAAAAAATAAAAAGTGTTGCTTTTTGTACAACCACACTTAGGAATGACCCAAAATCAACTAAAGTAGGCATATGTTTGTTTCTAACTGGACATTGTTCCCTACGCTCTTTTGATAAAGTTAACTCTGTAAAAGTCAATTTGGTGACAGTAAGGCATGCATGAAACTAAAGCCTAGAAGATCTAAGTTTTAAATATGTTTTAGCCTAGAAATACGGCGAATCACACAACGTATATTTAAAAGCACAAGAACCAAAAACCATGTCAACAGATATAAATAACAACACAACAACCAAAAAACAGAATAAACAATACCGAGATAGAATGCGTGGCTAAATTCGAATACTAAAGAGCAAATATCAACTGTCTAAGAGACTGCATGGTAGAGATAAGGAAGAGATTGGCAATGGCATATTGTAGCATAACAAAGTTGAAAAACATATGGAAAAACAACAAAAGAGAAGCGAAACTGCTAATGCTACGAACGCTTATTTTTCCGGTTGCAATATTCATTAGGTGCCATACGGATGGCGTAGGCGATCATGACTTTCCACATCTCTCTATCTCCAGTATTATGTATCAAGATTGTTGTTCTTTCCCTGCCGTCCCATATTGTTAAACTGTCCAATATTTTATCACGTTGTCGCCCCTGTCTCTGTTGCCTTCAATCTTGCCTATTTGTGACTATATTCTCCAAACCTCGTCTCATAACGTGGTCAAAAAATGAAGCTTGTCTTTTTCTTATATTATTAATTAAGCTCCGTCTCGCATTTGAATCAACACCTCCACATTCGTTTTCCTGACAGTCCATAGTATTCTCAGCATTCTTCTGTAGAACCACATCTTTGTTGCCTCTAATCTCCCACTTTCCAGTTTGTTTATTGTCCAAGACTCACGTCCATATTTTAGTATAGGGGTTAGGTAAAAAGCACTGCAGAACTCTCGTCCTCACCTCTAATGACAAGGTTGCACATACGGCTGTGAAATATAGCTCCTAAGTAAAACAGCGGCAAAGAAAATCAACGCCTTTGAGATGAAATGCTACAGAAAGATACTTAGAATATGGAAGGGAAAAAAAAGAGATATTCAGATATTATAAACAGATTGAATATTCCAGAGTGTTGGTTACTAAACACAATAGCGAAAAGAAAACTACACCTGTTTCGTCATATAAAGAGACACAGCTGTTTAGAAAGACAAATAATGGAGGGGAGAGCACATTGGAGGAGGAGGAAAGGCGGGCCAAGAAGACGATGGACTGACGACACTAAAGATAGCATGAATACGTCGTTAGAAAATACAATCCGCATCGCCCAAGACAGAGAAGGGTCCAGAGAGACAACGTTCTGGAGAGAATACGTCCCATGATACGCACACAATCCTTACTTGCTGTCTATGAATGTAAGTTCCTAAATAAATCAACATTTCTCCACAACAAGATTGTGATAATGATAATGCGAGAGGTATACAGAATGGTATAATCAACCATCGCTTTATGAAAATTTAAAAATATGTGGATTTTAAAACAAATATATAAATGTGATAAAATCATTCTATACCAACTCAAAATGCTGTATTCGAACAGAAAAATGCAATTCAGAATGGTTACCTGTAATTACTATGTTACCCCATTACTATTCAATATCACAATTGACTAGGCTATGAGAAAAAGCACATCCAACGAAAATTTAGGAATCATATGGATAAATAAAACAACTCTAGAAGACCTGGATTTTTCCGATGATCTTGCACTATTGAGTGAAAACCATCAAGATGCATAAACAAAAACTGATAGATTAAAACTCATCGCAGGACAAATAGGTCTCCAAATCAACTCATCAAAAACAAAAATTATGGACTTCACTAATTCATACTTTAAATGGACAACTTAAAAAGGTACACAAATTCTCCTATCTAGGAAGCAAATTAACACTCCACGGTGATGTCGTGACAGAAATTACAACTCGCATTGCACTAGCATCAAGTGCCGTTAACAGACTGTCTAATATCTGGAAGTCAGAGTCAATCAGCACACGCACGAAAATACGCTTATTTAATTCCTGCGTTATTCCGGTGCTATCATATGGATGTGAGAGCTGGAAAAGCTCTTTATCTTCAGAGAAAAAAATTACTGAGTTTCAAGAACAAATTTCTTCGTAGGATAACTAACACCCATTGGAGTGAATTCAAATCAAATGATAAAATCCGAGAAGAGATACATCAATATTTCATCACAGATGTTATCAGAAAACTCCGTTGGTCTTACATCGGGCATGTCCTACACGCAGACACCAACAGAATACACCACCAATCTCTTGAATGGATACCTAAGGCAAAAGAGCAAGGGGTAGACCAATAGAAACACTCAGAATAACAATACTTAGAGAAAGTAAAACAACCAATATTCATACTATTCAAGAACTGCACAGAATATCGTTGAACAGACAGAATTGGAGAGATCTGACCTCTGCACTAACTTCAGCGCTAAAGAAAAATGATTGAATACAGAAATTGCAGCGAAGAAAATATTATGTAAAGAGCACGTCCAATCCATAGATAGATAAGGTGGCAACACTGGGTGTGATCTCGTACGAAAAGAACGTGATTTTGAACGATACCTGGAAAAAACATGGCGGGTTCCATGACGACGAAGTGCTGGTGAATTTGAACACTAGATACTAGGCCCGCCGTTGATATTGGCCAAGTGCCTCAAAATACTGACACGATTTAGTGTTGTTTGTGGGTGCACCATACTGTACATAAATCGCTCCTTGATATTATGAAATAGCAGTATATCCAGCAAGTCCTTCACGCAAAAATTAAAGCTCACTCTACGACTACGACCGTATCTACCGACAGGCCTCTGTTTACATTTTTTACACTTTTTTTTACCCTGAGTTTACACTTGTACTTCTAGGCTTACATGTGAACTGTAGTAAAGTTTACATCTCAATAACTTAAATCAACACGTTTTATTGTTTATACTACAAGTCAATTGGAATCTTGAAAGCAGAATTGTACGGAGGATGGATTATTTCAATTGAAGCAAATCAATTGTTGGGTGAACCATATTTTTAGCATATGAAATTAGTCAATTAAAATAATAATTAGCCTAGGCTATGCCTATTAATTATACTAGAATAAATGCAGAACATTAGGCCTCATAATTAACAATGACAGAAATTGTGGTTTTCGTTCACATTATTAAAACAATTACGGCTGGATATAAAATTAAAATGAGACATTCATTTTGTTGACAGGAACTCAAGTTTGCAAATAGGGCAGAAGTTTTGGCATAAAAACACCATATTTATATTCATACTATCATATTAATGCATATAATTAAATTAGCCAGCTAAACGTGTCTCTTTAATCCTTAAAGAGAGTATAATGTCACACAAAATCTTTGAAATGCTACAATGTACAGTCAACAATAATAACATCAAGGAATATAATTATTTAATAGGACATTGATAAAAAAAAAGAAGAAAATCCAGTTTTGTCTTGAACATAGTACAAAGGCCCTCCTACTTGTGTACAGTAACAGTTCAGACAAGGAATATGGTGATAGTCAGATAGTGCGACATGGAAGTTAACATAAACTAGGGTGTTCAGAGAATAATATGAACAGTTATGTAAAACTGGGAGGTGAAGAGTCTTCAAAAAATGTAGACCAATTAGCCTTCACATTTAATCATGGAATATGTTCTAGAAAGGTGGAGAATCAGAAATCAGATGTTGTAGTAAGGCAACAAGAGATCATTGGCCATGAAAATAAACATGTAAGTTGAACATGTTTATGATATGTGCTTCTGTATTTTGGCAAAATATATATTATATTAACTTAGTTAGTCGTTGGATCATTGTCATTGCACTCCGGACAAGTCTATAGGTGCTCAGATCTCTCCTTGAGTGTATCCGCCATTACATGTTGACTGACAGTCCCAGTATGCTGTTGATTGACCATCATTCTTTCTTGCCCACGAAACCGCTCCTTTCTAGCAACACCACATTTCAGACCAAGCTCCCTTATTCCAGTCATGGAACTAGAGTCATCGTCACTCGTACAGTCATTTGTTCATGTGTTTTCCCATAGGGCATTCAAAATTATTGCTCTAACCATCACTCCACCAACATCCGTAGTAGCAGCGTGGGCGGCCAACCTATCCGCTCTCTCATTACCGTGGACTCCCGCATGTCCCGGAACAAAAATAAAAGTCACTCTACTCACACAGGAATTATTCACTGCATCTAGCCACTGTTCCCGAACGTACCCCACCTGAACGTTCACAATCATGCTCAAAATTTTGTTAAATTTTAACCTGCTATCATTTACCCCTGTCCAGGATCATAGATAAAGGACGGGATAATGTGAGGAGTGCAGTATTGTAACCTCTTTTTAAGCTGCAATAGAGTTTATGGTGGTTAAATCATAAGAGAAATGTTTTAAATCATTTGTTCTCAAACTCCCACTGAATCTCTTTTTTAGCAGGATGATGGTGCTACATTTCCAGCAGGATGTAGTTCAGAGAATGGAGATGCATTGTGTCCCTGTTTTATTTGTGCCAGTGGCCTTCAACACATCTGATTTTGTCAGTATAAAGAAAAATATATGTGGTTATATGAGAGTGACTCCCATCAAAGATGAATGTGTTGGGCAATTGGTGCAAATAACAGAGACACAACTCATTTTCATTCTCAGGACTCCATCCTGCTGGAAATCTAGTAGAACCATTTTCTTGCTACAAGAGATATCCAGCGGGAGTTTGAAAATGAACGATGAAGAAGAAGAATATGAGAAAATGAACGATGAAGAAGAAGAATATGAGAGTGACTAAAAGATAAGTATAAAATTGTATGCTTAAAAGATTTAAAACAAGTCACAGAAATACATTTTAATCTTATCATTGTGAAGCTGGTGGAGAAAAAGTAATGCACATAGTGACAAAAATGTTTACTCTCCAATCTAGTTGCAAGAGAAGTCATTTTTTTGGCAAATTATAGAATAAAAATAGGAGATTTGATTAGAAATAATGACATCAAGAGATAAGTAAATATGTTACTTGCACTGAAAACAATAATCAAGCGAAAATATTCAGACATGTAATTAGATTATTACCAGACAGCATTCATCAAAAAGCAATGTTATAAGAGCAAAGTTGCAAAAAGGTTACCAGCAAGTCTATCTATACACTGTGGCCCTTGTTTGTCTTGCGGCATCAGGGGTGGAAGAGTTCTCTGGAGATGGCGCTGTTTGTAAGCTTGTTCTTCTGGCTTCTTTGATTTCTGTGATCCATCTTTTACACGGTCTGCATCTGGCTTTATAACCTTTATGTCTATGCAGGTTTATAACCTTTATGTCTATGCAGGTTTATAACCTTTATGTCTATGCATCATGGCCATTTGTGGCATGCTATCTGTCCATACCATGTTCATTCCATACCAGCAAGTATGGAATGAAAATCAACACAGAAAAGAGCAAGATCTTGGTTAACAGCAGAGACACAGAAGAACAGACCAACATCATGATGAATGGATATAAACTTGAGGAAGTAAATACTTTCAAATACCTCATATCCAGCATATGCAGCGATGGAAAATGCAAAGCAGAAGTAAAAAATAAGGCTAGAGATGACTTTAGCATCTATGTCAAGGCTAACGGTGATTTGGAAAAGCAACATCAGTGCAGGAGTGAAGTGAAAGTCAAACTGTATAAGTCCCTGGTGGTTTCTGTTGTGCTGTTTAATTGTAAGAGTTGAACACTCAATGCAGACATGGAGAGACGATTACAGACTTTCGAGTACAAATGCTACAGACAAATTCTACAAATTTCCTATAGAGACCATAAGACAAATGTGTACATAAGAAATAAAATGGAGATGAAAATAGGTTTACAAGAACCATTGCTTTCAATAGTGAAACAATGAAAACAAGCAAAAATTGTTCAGACATGTATACCGATATAATTTCTTGTAAAAAACAATGCTGCAGGGAACCATCGAAGGGGGAAGAAGCTGAGGAAGGCAATTAAAGACATGGACAGACAACATTAAGGAATGGGCAGGACAAGATTTTTCCTCACTCATCCGCATCGTTGAAGACAGAAATCGCTGGAGGACTCTGTGAGCTGAAGCATCTAATGTGGTACCCTGACAGGTTACGGGTTTATAGAATAGAATGTTATTTAGATTCAATAGTTTTAAGACTAAAGTAGGTACTTGGACAACAATTTCCAAACACGCTAATCCCAGATGTCCAAGTACCTAACTCAAGTCTATGTGTACCAAAGGTAGACCAAAGAAATATCAGAACACAGAGCATCACTGTATATGAAGCATAAACTTCATTCTGAAGATCTCTTAGGTATACCAGGCATCATCGAAAAGACGTTAACACATAATGAATATTTGTTTGAGTAATGAAGAGTTGTTTGAGTAATGAAGAGTTGTTTGAGTAATTAATATTTGTTTGAGTAATGAATATTTGTTTGAGTAATGAAGAGTTGTTTGAGTAATGAATATTTGTTTGAGTAATGAAGAGTTGTTTGAGTAATGAATATTTGTTTGAGTAATGAATATTTGTTTGAGTAATGAATATTTGTTTGAGTAATGAATATTTGTTTGAGTAATGAAGAGTTGTTTGAGTAATGAAGAGTTGTTTGAGTAATGAATATTTGTTTGAGTAATGAATATTTGTTTGAGTAATGAAGAGTTGTTTGAGTAATGAATATTTGTTTGAGTAATGAAGAGTTGTTTGAGTAATGAATATTTGTTTGAGTAATGAATATTTGTTTGAGTAATGAATATTTGTTTGAGTAATGAAGAGTTGTTTGAGTAATGAATATTTGTTTGAGTAATGAAGAGTTGTTTGAGTAATGAATATTTGTTTGAGTAATGAAGAGTTGTTTGAGTAATGAATATTTGTTTGAGTAATGAAGAGTTGTTTGAGTAATGAATATTTGTTTGAGTAATGAAGAGTTGTTTGAGTAATGAATATTTGTTTGAGTAATGAAGAGTTGTTTGAGTAATGAATATTTGTTTGAGTAATGAAGAGTTGTTTGAGTAATGAATATTTGTTTGAGTAATGAAGAGTTGTTTGAGTAATGAATATTTGTTTGAATAATGAATATTTGTTTGAGTAATGAATATTTGTTTGAGTAATGAATATTTGTTTGAGTAATGAAGAGTTGTTTGAGTAATGAATATTTGTTTGAGTAATGAATATTTGTTTGAGTAATGAATATTTGTTTGAGTAATGAATATTTGTTTGAGTAATGAATATTTGTTTGAGTAATGAATATTTGTTTGAGTAATGAATATTTGTTTGAGTAATGAATATTTGTTTGAGTAATGAATATTTGTTTGAGTAATGAATATTTGTTTGAGTAATGAAGAGTTGTTTGAGTAATGAATATTTGTTTGAGTAATGAATATTTGTTTGAGTAATGAATATTTGTTTGAGTAATGAATATTTGTTTGAGTAATGAAGAGTTGTTTGAGTAATGAAGAGTTGTTTGAGTAATGAATATTTGTTTGAGTAATGAATATTTGTTTGAGTAATGAATATTTGTTTGAGTAATGAATATTTGTTTGAGTAATGAAGAGTTGTTTGAGTAATGAATATTTGTTTGAGTAATGAAGAGTTGTTTGAGTAATGAAGAGTTGTTTGAGTAATGAATATTTGTTTGAGTAATGAATATTTGTTTGAGTAATGAATATTTGTTTGAGTAATGAATATTTGTTTGAGTAATGAATATTTGTTTGAGTAATGAATATTTGTTTGAGTAATGAAGATTTGTTTGAGTAATGAATATTTGTTTGAGTAATGAAGAGTTGTTATGATATAAAATGGTAATGAAAACTTGTATATATAACTGTGAGCTGATGAAAAAGGTTAAAATTATGTACTTTCACCAGAAAGTTATACATGTTCCTGGAAATTATGAATACGACTGCAAAAAAACTTAAATACATTGTTGCTTTTTTATTATAGCCAGAGAGACCAACCAGACAAAGCATGCTCCCAGATCAGGTTGCTTCTAGTGGGAAGGAGGTACATTGTCTTAAGTAACACATGTTATGTCTTTTGTTAATCTATTGTTCATTTATTTTATATTCTTCCCAAGCAATATTTAAGAGTTTTCTAAGCCATTTATTGAAATTTCTTAGCCATGTAAAAAGAATATCAACTGATTGTAATTTCAAAAGAAATTCTCTTTGGAGACCTTTCATCTGGTGGATGGCAAAAAATTAGATCAAAACTGAGATTTAAGGATATCTGTCAAATAGCTTTCAACAATTTCATGATCAATTCACATTTGTTAGAACAATTGGTTGATGATCATATAGCATTGGATGCTGCATAGACTGAGGCATCCAGTCGTCTGAACTGGGAACCTGAGGGAACAGCTAGAACAACAAGCGATGTAGATAAAAAGCTGCAAACTTAATCTCAGGTTTGTCATGTATATTTTGCTCTCACCCCTGCAGATTGAAAATCGGCAAAATCAGCTACAACAAAAGTTGAAATTTGAGGGCTTCATAGTCATTTGAAATCTAACACTGGTCTGCTTCCTTGCAAAAAGCTGTCATCATCATCATCATCATCATCATCATGGTGAAATTTATGAATAAAAAATGCATTCTTGAGGTGGCCAGAGGACATTCTACAAGAACTTATTAAAGGCTTCACTGAAAGGCTTTCACGTAAACCATGATACACAAAACAGCGCTACTTGGTGCTCTGCAATTAAAAAAAAGATGCAGCATCTTGTGAGAAGAAATTCAGCAACTCAACAGTAGGAAGTGGCTAGAAGACACTGACAGATCAAGCACTATCTAATGTAGTCCTACCATGCCCAGCCTGGTCAAGGACCTTTGGAACCAGCAGAAAACCTATTAGTTATTTGTGAACGCATAGACAAAGATATAACTCTAACTAAATTTCCTAAAGTGAAATTGTCAGTCGTTATCAAGTAGAACTTCATAACCTGTCTTCCACGTGAGTATTATTTTCATTCAGCTCTACTAGCAGTACTACCTGTTATTGATTATAAAGTAAATGTAGCAAATGGTCATCATCACTTGTGTTGAATAAAGAAAACAGATCAGGGATGGGCAACCTATTTTGGTCCATGGGCCGAAATGAAGGATTATTTGACTAGCCATTTGCCATTTCTGTCACCACAAAATAAGACAAGACTTTGTGTGCTATGCATGTGCATGTCTGAAAGAAGAGGTGGGTTGTATTCTGTTCTGATTTCCGTAAACAGCCACTGATTATTCCTTCGATCAAAAACTTGCTAGTCGGGAGACATAGCATTTGTCATCTCATGTTCTGATCACTAAAGGAGCTGACCCAACATGGGTCATTAGTAATTGTTTCCCAAAGTCTAAGTTGGTTCTGAGCACATATTTTATCATTATTTTGTTTGCCGCTTGAATTCTACATCATCAAACAAGTCTTCTGAATCAACTTTACTGTTGTCTGCAGTTCTTATTTGGTTCCATATGTCTTTGGTTGCGAGCGCCAATATGTATCTCTCATTTGTTTATACTGGGTACAGTTATTCAAGATATGCTCCCATATCTGTAAGATCTGAAGTTTCCCACTACTGACCTATCTGTTTAAACATTATGCAACAGTAATCACCCAGTTCAGTCATGTTAGAGTCTAACAGAGTGCATCACCAAAACAAGACTTGGAGGTATGTTGCAGGCAGCCTTTGTTGTGGAGACGACACTGGATGATGAAGCACTCAGTAGAAAGACATGCCAATATCAGTCAGTCAGTTCCTCTGTTGCCAAGTTTGGCACATAGGGCGGATGTCATAGTTCTCCATGCCTGGCGGTGAGTTGCTAGGTCTTGTAGTAATGCAAAATGATGTAAAAAGGTTACTAAAACACTTACCTAGCCTATTAATAAAAATATATTTTTAAGAAAAAAAACAAAAAACATACAATAAAACTAAACAGGACAATTCTCAACGTATCGGCTCAAATTGAACCTTTTTCAAGAGACAAACAACAGAAAACGACAAAATAAAAAAATAAATAGATGTCTATATTTCATCAAGCCCTCGTCTCCATAATAGCGCAGGGATGGCAACGCATCTAGTCAAAGTGAAAATGCGTGCATTCATTATAAAAAAACCGAAAGTGGGAAATTAGAGACACTATAGATGAGTGCAAGAATAATAAAAGAAAAAGATAAGAAAAATACCCCTTTTGTCACTCTATCAGACAGGCAGGTTTTAAGAACATAGTCACAACAGGCACGACTGAAGGGAACAGAGACAGATGGGGACGTGAGAAAATATTCATGTGACAACCTAGCAAGGCTTGGAAACAACGATCCTGAGAACAATACTGTGAACAGAGAACCATGGTCACCTACGCCAACAAGAATGGCATATGACAATGATAGATGAGTAACGATGAGGTTGTGTGGTGGTGGGGTGAGTGGGTTAGGGGAAGGAAGGATAGAAGAAGAATCAACATTTGAAAACGCATGGAATGAATGTGAAACCAAATATAGACATAAACATATATATAAAACCAAACCTAAACATACATAGAAATGTAAACACACACCAAGAGTCAAGAAATAAAAACATAACAAGATGGACACAGATGTGTGAAGGATACCCACACAAAATGCACAGGCATGTAAATGTATCCACACACAGGAAAGGGCTCACACCAGAATAGGTATACACATTGACACAGAATGGAGATACGTGCATTAACATAAAAAAGCGCTCACATAAATATACATATATATATGTATACACAAATATGAACATTCATGCACATAAACACTTTCTCGTATAAATAATAACATGAACATTCATACACATAGAAACATATACATATATTAATGTAAATATAAACGTTCGTTCACATAAAGATAATGCTATAACAACTGCATATGTATACATACAAATGTGTGGCCCAAAGTAATTGTGTGGATACATAGAACCATGTAAAACGAAATGCATATACAAATAACTATATATGTGTGGGCACCCATCGAAGAGACAACTGCAATAAAAACGAGGAAATCAAAATCTAAATATGTAAATGATTTAACAATAACAAAATGGCAGAGTACAAAATAATCACATATTGACATACACAAACGAAAGAAGACATAAAGGAATTATATAGAAGAACGGCAAACACAAAAATAATAATTATTCACGAAAGTGTACAAAGACAAATAATTACAAGAATCAGTGCAATACGGGAGTAGAGGGTATAAAGAAAAGGTGGGTAACTCAAACAAAACGGTGATTAATGTTCATTCCGTTTGGTTGCAAGACTCCCATATGACAAATGAGACGATATTCCAAGGACTGACGTTGCCGGTCACCGGTATAACAACGTAACAAACCGGTTACAGAGACATCAGAGCTACCATGATGTGACGGGCTGTTAAAATGATTAGCCACTGGGGAGTCACGATGATTCGTGATATCTCTCAAATGTTCGGCGAATCTATCAGCTAAACGTCTACCAGTCTCACCAATATACTTCATATCACAACGCTTACATATGATAGAGTATATTAAGTTACGGGACACACATGAAAAAGAATCATGAATATCAAAGTGTGATTTAGGAAACTGTAAAATAGGAGTGAGAATAACAAAAGGGCAAGTCAAACAATTTCGATGACAAGGGACAGTTCCTAGTTGACCTGCAGAAGTGCGCAGACGAGAATGAACTAAGAGATCCCGAAGGTTTCTGTCCCTCCGAAAAGCGACTAGTGGAAGAGAGGGAAATGCAGGACTGGAGATGGGATCTAACTGGAGGATAGAGAAATGTCGTAATAGGATACGTAGTGCCGGCATATTATGAGGATGAAAAGTGATAGCCAGTATTGGGCGATCAGAGGTATGTTTAATAGATGGTACGAGGGCCACTGAGCGGGAAATAGTACGAACACGTTGTAAAGCTGATGACAGAATATCATCAGGGTATAAGCGACGGCGAAAAAAATCCAGCATCTTAAGAGATTGAACCTGAAAATCTACATCGTCTTGGCAGAGACGACGAAGACGAAGCAGCTGAGAGAAAGGGAGGGCATGCCGACAAGACCTTGGGTGAGATGATGTATAAAGAAGAAAACTATGAGAGGCCGTAGGCTTATAATGTATAGAAGTGGTAAGGGATGTGGATCCTATGGAAACACAAATGTCAAGGAAGTTTACAGAGGTGGAGGAAATAAGAGAAGTAAATTTAATAGCTGGATGGAAACCACTCACAAAGTCAATGAAAAGGTTGAGGTTATCAAGAGAAATATCAGTAACCCCAAACCCATCGTCTATGTAGCGGTGGAATATGGAAGGGACAGGGCCCTGAAAAGTGGTAAAGATAAGATGTTCAAGGTGACCCATAAATAAGCAGGCATAACTAGGTCCCATTTTAGTACCCATCGCTACACCGCTAATTTGATCAAAAAAGTGTCCATTGAATTCAAAAGAATTCAAGGTGAGAACTAATTCTGCCAGTCGAAGAATAGCGGCAGTAGCAATAGACTTATGCGGATTGATGTTAAGAAAGAACTGTAACGCCAGAAGCCCATCATTATGAGGAATACATGTATAGAGGGAAACAACATCTAGAAGGAATATGTGATAGGTGTGAAGAGGATCGAGAGCAATAGAGGAAAAGATGGATAGAGCATGGTTAGTGTCCTTTAGGTAAGATGGAAGAGATGCGACAAGAGGTTGGAAGACACTGTCTAAGAAATCAGAAATTAATTCAGTTGGACAAGAACAGGCGGAAACAATTGGTCTACCTGGGTTAGATGGTTTATGTATTTTAGGTAGTAAATACAGAGCAGGAGAACCCAGATTGCTTTTAATAATCCGAAGTTTGAGGGCACTAACGGGGAGTTGATTGCTGTTAATAAGTTGTTTAAGAGTTTTGTCCACTGTATCATTATGTGCTAAAATTGGATCCTTGGCACATGGACGATAGAAATCCACGTCCTCTAACTGGCGCGTGGCTTCTTTGATATATAGGTCCTTCTGCCACACAACTACAGTGCCACCCTTATCAGCCGGTTTAATCACGATGTCATCACGTGAGCGAAGTTTGGAGAGCGCCCGTGACTCTGATCTAGTGAGATTAGAGCGACGTAGTTTAGGAAAACGTAACTGTTGTATAGCATGAAGGGTAAAGTCAATGTATGCATCAAGTGTTTTGGTTTCAGGAGAAGAAGGAGGGGTCCAATCATGTTTGTGATGATGGTAAGAGGAGAAAGGGTCATCAAGTGAAACCGGTTCAGAGGACGAAGGGTGGTAATAAAAGTGTTGTTTAAGACGAAGAATACGGTAAAATCGATTGACATCACATTCCAAGGAATAGCGATCACAGCTGGGGCGGAGCGGGATAAAGGTAAGACCTTTGCTGAGAACGGATATTTCATCAGCAGATAAGGGGAGATCAGGCGGTATACAACGTACTAAAGGATGATGTTTAGTTGGTAGATCTAAGGAGAGGGGTTCAGGAGTGCCGGAAGGATTAGTAGTAGGTGGAGATGTAGAAGGTGGATGAAAATTGATCGGTTGATAGGTGGGGGAATAAGATGAAGGAAATAGGGATGAGAATTTACGAGAATGGGAAGAGTTAAGAAAAGTGTATAACTGGCTATTAAGGCAATGGATGATGAAGCGTACGAGAAAATAGACAGGGAAAACGTTTGATGTGAGAGTTAATAGGCGTAGACGGAGTGATTCTAATGATGAGGATAAATCAGAGAGGAGGTCAGAGTGGCAGTTCAGTACGGCACGCATGCAAGAAAATCCATATTGTCGATCGATACGAGTAAAGCGGGAAACATATGACGGTTTGGAGTTACCTAATTGAGGACGGAAATGCGATACGAAGCCACGAGGAAGAACATTACAACTAAGACAACGCCGTAGAAAGAAAGAATGGCATGAGAAGCGGGTCTTCTTGAATGTGTCCAACGCAAAGGCGATGGCGATGTCGGAGATATCAGAAGGTAGACAACTAGAGAAAGTTTTGTGAATAGAAGAATGGATCATTCGAAGAAAACGCTTAGAGGATGGCATGATGATTAACAAGCGTGATGAAGTGATATAATAAAAAAACCTATGCTAAGTGAAAATGAGAAAAAAAAACAAGTAGACAACGAAAACCATGTAAAGTAGCGGCTGGAAGACAAATATAAATAACCAAATGGCCAGAGGGTGTCCGACAAAGTGGATGGTGCCGCAGTAACCTAATGAACAAATAGTAATGCAAAATGATGTAAAAAGGTTACTAAAACACTTACCTAGCCTATTAATAAAAATATATTTTTAAGAAAAAAAAACAAAAAACATACAATAAAACTAAACAGGACAATTCTCAACGTATCGGCTCAAATTGAACCTTTTTCAAGAGACAAACAACAGAAAACGACAAAATAAAAAAATAAATAGATGTCTATATTTCATCAAGCCCTCGTCTCCATAATAGCGCAGGGATGGCAACGCATCTAGTCAAAGTGAAAATGCATAGTGAAAATACATAAACCATCTAACCCAGGTAGACCAATTGTTTCCGCCTGTTCTTGTCCAACTGAATTAATTTCTGATTTCTTAGACAGTGTCTTCCAACCTCTTGTCGCATCTCTTCCATCTTACCTAAAGGACACTAACCATGCTCTATCCATCTTTTCCTCTATTGCTCTCGATCCTCTTCACACCTATCACATATTCCTTCTAGATGTTGTTTCCCTCTATACATGTATTCCTCATAATGATGGGCTTCTGGCGTTACAGTTCTTTCTTAACATCAATCCGCATAAGTCTATTGCTACTGCCGCTATTCTTCGACTGGCAGAATTAGTTCTCACCTTGAATTCTTTTGAATTCAATGGACACTTTTTTGATCAAATTAGCGGTGTAGCGATGGGTACTAAAATGGGACCTAGTTATGCCTGCTTATTTATGGGTCACCTTGAACATCTTATCTTTACCACTTTTCAGGGCCCTGTCCCTTCCATATTCCACCGCTACATAGACGATGGGTTTGGGGTTACTGATATTTCTCTTGATAACCTCAACCTTTTCATTGACTTTGTGAGTGGTTTCCATCCAGCTATTAAATTTACTTCTCTTATTTCCTCCACCTCTGTAAACTTCCTTGACATTTGTGTTTCCATAGGATCCACATCCCTTACCACTTCTATACATTATAAGCCTACGGCCTCTCATAGTTTTCTTCTTTATACATCATCTCACCCAAGGTCTTGTCGGCATGCCCTCCCTTTCTCTCAGCTGCTTCGTCTTCGTCGTCTCTGCCAAGACGATGTAGATTTTCAGGTTCAATCTCTTAAGATGCTGGATTTTTTTCGCCGTCGCTTATACCCTGATGATATTCTGTCATCAGCTTTACAACGTGTTCGTACTATTTCCCGCTCAGTGGCCCTCGTACCATCTATTAAACATACCTCTGATCGCCCAATACTGGCTATCACTTTTCATCCTCATAATATGCCGGCACTACGTATCCTATTACGACATTTCTCTATCCTCCAGTTAGATCCCATCTCCAGTCCTGCATTTCCCTCTCTTCCACTAGTCGCTTTTCGGAGGGACAGAAACCTTCGGGATCTCTTAGTTCATTCTCGTCTGCGCACTTCTGCAGGTCAACTAGGAACTGTCCCTTGTCATCGAAATTGTTTGACTTGCCCTTTTGTTATTCTCACTCCTATTTTACAGTTTCCTAAATCACACTTTGATATTCATGATTCTTTTTCATGTGTGTCCCGTAACTTAATATACTCTATCATATGTAAGCGTTGTGATATGAAGTATATTGGTGAGACTGGTAGACGTTTAGCTGATAGATTCGCCGAACATTTGAGAGATATCACGAATCATCGTGACTCCCCAGTGGCTAATCATTTTAACAGCCCGTCACATCATGGTAGCTCTGATGTCTCTGTAACCGGTTTGTTACGTTGTTATACCGGTGACCGGCAACGTCAGTCCTTGGAATATCGTCTCATTTGTCATATGGGAGTCTTGCAACCAAACGGAATGAACATTAATCACCGTTTTGTTTGAGTTACCCACCTTTTCTTTATACCCTCTACTCCCGTATTGCACTGATTCTTGTAATTATTTGTCTTTGTACACTTTCGTGAATAATTATTATTTTTGTGTTTGCCGTTCTTCTATATAATTCCTTTATGTCTTCTTTCGTTTGTGTATGTCAATATGTGATTATTTTGTACTCTGCCATTTTGTTATTGTTAAATCATTTACATATTTAGATTTTGATTTCCTCGTTTTTATTGCAGTTGTCTCTTCGATGGGTGCCCACACATATATAGTTATTTGTATATGCATTTCGTTTTACATGGTTCTATGTATCCACACAATTACTTTGGGCCACACATTTGTATGTATACATATGCAGTTGTTATAGCATTATCTTTATGTGAACGAACGTTTATATTTACATTAATATATGTATATGTTTCTATGTGTATGAATGTTCATGTTATTATTTATACGAGAAAGTGTTTATGTGCATGAATGTTCATATTTGTGTATACATATATATATGTATATTTATGTGAGCGCTTTTTTTATGTTAATGCACGTATCTCCATTCTGTGTCAATGTGTATACCTATTCTGGTGTGAGCCCTTTCCTGTGTGTGGATACATTTACATGCCTGTGCATTTTGTGTGGGTATCCTTCACACATCTGTGTCCATCTTGTTATGTTTTTATTTCTTGACTCTTGGTGTGTGTTTACATTTCTATGTATGTTTAGGTTTGGTTTTATATATATGTTTATGTCTATATTTGGTTTCACATTCATTCCATGCGTTTTCAAATGTTGATTCTTCTTCTATCCTTCCTTCCCCTAACCCACTCACCCCACCACCACACAACCTCATCGTTACTCATCTATCATTGTCATATGCCATTCTTGTTGGCGTAGGTGACCATGGTTCTCTGTTCACAGTATTGTTCTCAGGATCGTTGTTTCCAAGCCTTGCTAGGTTGTCACATGAATATTTTCTCACGTCCCCATCTGTCTCTGTTCCCTTCAGTCGTGCCTGTTGTGACTATGTTCTTAAAACCTGCCTGTCTGATAGAGTGACAAAAGGGGTATTTTTCTTATCTTTTTCTTTTATTATTCTTGCACTCATCTATAGTGTCTCTAATTTCCCACTTTCGGTTTTTTTATAATGAATGCACGCATTTTCACTTTGACTAGATGCGTTGCCATCCCTGCGCTATTATGGAGACGAGGGCTTGATGAAATATAGACATCTATTTATTTTTTTATTTTGTCGTTTTCTGTTGTTTGTCTCTTGAAAAAGGTTCAATTTGAGCCGATACGTTGAGAATTGTCCTGTTTAGTTTTATTGTATGTTTTTTGTTTTTTTTTTCTTAAAAATATATTTTTATTAATAGGCTAGGTAAGTGTTTTAGTAACCTTTTTACATCATTTTGCATTACTATTTGTTCATTAGGTTACTGCGGCACCATCCACTTTGTCGGACACCCTCTGGCCATTTGGTTATTTATATTATGCTAGGTCTTGTGCATTTATGCCTCTTGATTTTAATTCATTCATAATTGTTCTTCTGAACGTTGTTTTTGGTCTTCCCTGTTTTCTGCCAATATAATGAGGCTTTTATCTTGTGGATGCCCTACAGCACTTCATCTGTACAATTACATTTCTATGAATGGTGCAACATTTAGTGACCCCAACATTGCACATTTACTGGGGAATCAGATGAGCTCTGGCCTTAAACATGGTCCTAGCTGTCACAGTGTACGAAGTACCCCATTTATGAACAGGTGGCTCATGGAGTGTTGGGAAAAGTAACTTTGTGTTTGACATGATAATTCCCTTGTAGAGCCCAGAGTCAGGCAATCATGTTAGCCTAGCATAATTGTAGGAGCCCGGATGGTGAAAAATGCATAGAAAGTTTCTTCTCAAGTAATGTACGCTGCTGAGAGTTGAAGTTTTCTGGGTATGAAATAAAGCTAAGGAGAAACATTCCTATTGCATAAATGTATATAAAAGCTATATTGCTCGTAATTCCTGAGGATCAAAGCAAATTATCTGTTGCACAAGTGCACAGTGATGTGGTAAATGGTTGCAGCCTGTGCATGTGTTTTATTCCATCTGTTGTATCCTGCTCTCTGATGAAGTGTAGTGACCTGTCCCTGCTGGTCTGGATACTGGTAGGCATCTTTTGTCAAGTTATTTTCACTCGATGGTTAGTATTTCTCATCTTTTGACTATATAAGACATACTTGTCTTTGTGCATTCTCTTACTTTTTTTTGTCCAGCTCATCAGCCTTTTCATGTCTAAGAACTTTACAATCTGATGGTATCCAAAGAAGCACAAGTTCTCCTATTTCTGTTTGATTTGATCTTCAGTTTTCTCTCAGGTGAAAGAGCTTACCACCCTCGTGAGCCTGCAGAGTAGAGTTGTTCATAGATTAGACCATCTGTGAAGATGACCACTTGTTGAAAGTGAACATGTATTCAGCTAACAGGATCAAATATTTGACATAATCATTCATTATATCTGGTTAATAACTCTTATTATTTTCCATTTGTTGATACTATTTATTTAGAAATTGTGTTTTGTGCATACATGTTTGATGTTGGTATTTCTGTTTCTTGTGCACATGAGAGTGAGCATGCATGTTTGACATTTCTATTTCATGTGCACATGAGAGTGAGCATGCATGTTTGACATTTCTATTTCATGTGCACATGAGAGTGAGCATGCATATTTGGGATTTATGTCTCTTGTGCATTTGTTCTCAATCTCCTGTCAATTGTCACGTTGTAGTCCAGGGTGAGCATTGTAAATGTTACCTCTAAAGAGAAAAATTTGCTTCCAACCATGACTGAAAACTGAGACCCCACGATTGCGAGATAAACATTTTAACCATGCAGCCAGATGATCCACATTAATATAGTAATTTTACATCAGCATGACAGGCCAGGTTGACAGGCCAGATTTAGACCATATTTTGGCCACCACTGTTGCAGATTAAAAATCTGTTCAATACCACATCGGCTTAACTTGATTTCTAAAGCTGTAATTCCTTTTACTATAATCTGCATGCTGCTTTTATGACTTATTCAGAAAGGTATTAATTTGCTTTATAGAAATAAGCGTAAAGATCAAAGAAAAGAGTTCTAAAATCATTTTCAGATGTGTCCTAGAAATGTCATTTTGTAAATATAGGGATAGTGGATAGTGAGTCAACCTCACAAACCCAACTCAGATTGAATTAGCTTGTGTTTCAAAAGTGGATTGTCTACATTGTACTGGCAATATGATTGGATGCATTAGTGGCACCTAAATATTCAACAACAATTGAATAGTAATATCTAATACAAGATAAATTTAGATTATTAGATTATATAATTTACTCCAGCTTGGTTATGATTTCAATGTACAAAATTTGTTTCAGGAAGAGGAGGGTGGGATTGTTATCTGCCCATACCTAGAAAAGCAAAATGTATTGGAAGAAATGAGTCCATCAGACAACCCAGACATCAGCTGCACAAAGATCCACAACTCTTCAGGATTGGATAATTTGCACCAAGGTTCAGACTTACATTTTTTCCTCATTAACAACTCTTTTTTGTGTGCATAGCTTGATATCAAATATATCTGAGCAAACATTTGAGAACAATAGTTCTGTATGAATCAGCTCAGCAAAAACATTATCTAGCTAAATGAGATTTTGTGTTGAACCTACATATCATAAATTAAAAATCAGTCTAGTTTACCAAGTATTATTATTGGTAGTATTATTGTTAGTATTATTATATTTTGACAGAATTCAAGATGTTTCAGGGAAGTTGACCACATTATCATAAGGGCAGGCAAAGACTTAGCAGCAATGAAGGTTATAGCTGCTGCGTAGTGTGAGCAGAGGTTGTTATTTCTTTTGTACCAGGGTTTGGTGGTGGATGTGGTGGAATATGCACTGGCAATTCTGACTCTTAGCCAAAACAGATTGAAAGACTGGATAGAATCCGGAATGCACCAATGCATATCATTCTTGGGTGCACAAGAGACACATCGACAAGAGCTATGTGGTACCTACTTGACTGTCCAACAGCTGAGCACAGATTACAGTATTGCAGTGCATGGGATTACCTTCAAATAAATGCAGATAAGGAAGACCAATTGCATTCTGAAATACAGAAAGTTAAAGGCAGCAGACTCAAGAGAGGGAGGTCATGGATGGGACATGCTGAGGATGTCATACAAAGCAGGTGCAGATTCCAAGATGTGGCAGCAGGTGTGGAATTGATAAGTCTACCCATAGATTTCGAAACTTGTTTTAGATTAGTAATAACACTTAGCAGGGAATGCAGAGAATGGTGTCCCATAGCTGTTGAGAAAGAAGTACAGGCTTTGGTCAGTGAGAATGCCAAAGAGGGGAATTGATTATATACACTGATGGATCTGTGATTAGACATGTTCACAGTGCTTGGGCCTTCACAGCTCAGTGCGCAGGTAAAATGATCAGGGAGGAGCCTTTGCTGTGACTACGAGTAGCATGACCATGGAGATTATGGCGGTGACCAGGGCATTTGAGTGGGTAGGCACACATAAGGTAACGCAGGTCTGCATCTTGAGTGACTCTATGAATATGATTAGGAAGGTACAAGTGGGTCTCGTTCGCGAACAGTGGATTGAGGCCTTGAGAAAGATGAGGCTGAAAGTGGTTACATTTATTTTCGTTCCAGGACATGTGGGTGTTCAAGACAATGAAAGAGAGATCAACTGGCATCATGCATGATTGTGGCACAGGGCGATGGGGCAATGGATCGAACTGACATTTTGAACTCCTTAAGAGATATAACATGCAAGAGTGAGACTAATGTGGATGATGATTCCTTTTCAATGGCCAGGATTAAAGATCAGGGTTTGAAATGCAGTGTTTATAAATCTAAACATTTTGTAGGGCACAGTAGAATGATGGTCAACCAGCATAGAACCGGTACTGTCAGCAGAAGTGTAATGGTGTGAAGGTTTATGTTTCTTGGTATGAAATTTAAGGAATTCATGTGAATACAGAGATTTTTCTTGGCTTGAAGGTTTATGTTTCTTGGTATGAAATTTAAGGAATTCATGTGAATATGATATTTATCTTTATTTCAAAGTGTATATTTTTGGTAATTAACCTGTAGCAACCTGTAGTCTACAACTGTCGACAAATTTAATATAGCGATAGAAACCCAATGTCGAAATATGTCACCATTGAGATAGTCATTTGTAATCATGGACAACAATCGTCCATGCTAATTTTCCATCATCCCATAATTTCCCATACTCTTATAATAACTCTGTGCTAAAGTGATTGTCACTTAATTTTGTGTGGCAATATAAATACCCAGTCGTAATTTATTCGGCCTTTTCACGTTTGCAAGCCAAACTGTACGGATCTAACTTCAGTGTTGCCATTGTTCGGGAATTCTTCATGAATGATGATTCAGACAAAGATGATTTTTACGGCTTCAGTGTTGCAGGTACTGTAGATCAACATATGGGGGTTGAGGAAGATGTTGATAATATTTAATTGTGATGCTGATGGTGTGATTTATGATGAGGAATTTGAGGAGCCGTGTTATCTACAGATAGGTCCTACTGATGACCTTGAACAGTAAGTTCTTTGTGTGCATTTGTCCACAGTCGATGTTGGTTGTACACAACATAACACTGACACACATAAGCAAACAACACCTCCAAACCACATCCAACATCCACTTATCTCTACTGTCTCAGAATTTGAAATAAATAACTCAGCAAATAAAAAAGTTACGCCAAAAAAGCAAACATGTGCAGAAAAACCAGAAATCATAAAAAATGGCCAGGTTTCAGAGGAAGCATGCATTATTTGTCTCTGGATTGCTTCATGTTTAGAAATGTAAGAAATATAATATTTTTGCATTACTTTTTCAAAGACTCCTGGACGCAGAACAGCTCAGAAATATTGTTTAGCATTACTAAAGACAATGATGTGGAACTTTGCGACACGTCAAACAACAAACCAAAAGAAGGCAGTGACACGAGCGATAAAGGTAAGTTCAATCTTACGTATATTTGTTCATGTATTTGTTGTGTTAAATAGATTTTTGAATTGGGTACCCTCAAGCATTTTGGACTCCATTCCGACTACTCTTTTGTCTAGTCCTGGGTTGGTGTGGTCTTTGTCTTTATTAATTTTACGCCGTCATTTACGTCATCTTTTTGTTTGTTTCGTTTCCACATATATTTACGCTGATAATGTACTTCCTGTCCTTCTGGCATCTCACTTCCATATTTCGGATGGACATCTTTGTGTGTTGTGATCATTTCCATTTGTTGTCTTTTGTTGTTTTGTGCGTATCTTGACAAAGACCTTTTGGTTGAAATGCTGAATATGTTTTGTATATTGTATTTTGTATATTTTCTTATTTGCACATCATTACCCTCTAGTTTTTGTGATAGTCCGTTGTGTCTAAGTGGAACGGTTTTAAACCTGCGTTTTAGGAAAGTACAATTGTTGTTACGTTTCACGCAGTTATCACCTTATATTGAGTGTTATGTTAAATAAATTCTTTTTACATTTCTTATTTTGTTTAGATGTATTTATTTTAAAATATGTAAAGCTTGCCATTACATTGCATGTACTTCATAATTGTTGTCAAGCTTGCCAGTCGATAAGATTAGCAGATAATAGTAATACTAGTTAGTTAGTCATCAGGTCATTATCAGTAGACATAGATCATGCCCATAGATGCTCCAATCTCCCCTCGAGTGTATCCACAATTATACGATTACTGACTATATTCCAGTTCTCTGTTGATTGATAAACATTATTCCAGACCGCAGCAGTGCTCATTTCTGGTGGCACCATTTTTCAAACCCTGCTTCTCGATCATCGTCATTAAGTTTATTTATCTGTTATTGTTTCTTGTAAGGAGTTCAGTATATCTATCTATCTTTCTGCTGTGGCCCTTGTTTGCCTTGCGGCTTCAGGGGTGGAAGAGTTCTCTGGAGATGGCCATCTTGTGTGCTGTTTGTAAGCTTGTTCCTGTGGCTTCTTTGATTTTTGTGATTCATCTTTTACATGGTCTGTCTCTGGCTTTATAACCGTGATGTATGTTTGGCGTAGAAATGGCATTAACCTACAGACTAAGCTGAAAGTTTACAGAGCAGTGGTACTTCCAGTGCTGTTATACGCTAGTGAAACATGGACTTTGTATAGAAGTCATGTGAAAAAACTCAATCATTTTCACACAACTTGTCTCAGAAAAGTTATGAATATCAGATGGCAAGATAAGATTCCAGATACCACTGTCCTTGATAGAGCTGGTATCCCCAGCATTGACACGATCCTGATACAGATTCATTGGGCAGGTCATTTGGTGCGTTTGCCAGACCATCGTTTGCCAAAGATACTTCTCTATGGCGAGCTGGAGAAGGGCACACGATCTGAAGGTGGCCAAAAGAAGCGCTATAAGATCTCGTTAAAGACCTCACTGAAATCCTTTGAAATAGACCACGATACATGGGAAGAACTTGCACAAAATAGATCTACATGGTGTTCTAAAATCAAAAAGAGGGTATCATCTTGTGAAAAGAGGAGAAATGCAGCAGCACAACAGCAGAGAGCAGCTAGAAAGTCACGGATAGACTAAGATCCGTCTACAGTCATCATTCCATGTCCGAACTGTCCAAGGACATTTACAGCTCAAATAGGGCTCATTATCCATCTACGAACTCATAATCAAGGACATAACTCTAATTGAATTTTCAAAAGTGGTTGTAACAAATGGTCATCATCACTTGTGATGGACGAACAACAACAGCAGTGATGTCTATGTGTCATGGCCATTTGTGGCATGCTATCTGTTGGTAGTCTGGAAGCATGTGAAAACCACTTGATCGGTTGTCTTTTGATGTGTTCAAATACTACTGGTATTGTTTTGTTTATCTGTCTGATGTTATCATTTCTAATTCTATCTCTTAATGATACTCCGAGTATTCTTCGTAGACATGTCATTTCTGCTGTTACTATTTTTCTTTTGTCTTGTGCTGTTATTGTTCAGGTTTGGCACTGGTAGCACAGTGATGGAATAATAAGTCTTGTATAATGCAACTTTAGTGTCCATGTTTACATTTGTGTTCTTGAAAATACGGTTCAGCATGTGACACCAATTATTGCTCTTCTTGATTAGAAACCAGTGTAATGGCACACATGGGATATTCCTATAGATACTTTGCTTTTCAACAAGCCATCCAAGACTATACAAACTCAAAATCCCGGTCAGTAGTTGCTTATGTGATGCTCAGATCTTTCCAGAGGGGACACACTTTCTCTCCTCACTGCTGGTCATTCCAATATCTTTAATTCCTTGTATGTGCATATTATCATCTCCAGTTTTGTCTTATTAACACTGTAGTAAATCAATGAATGCCCTTATTAGGTTGGCTATATTTCTTCTCAGTACTGTGCCATTAACAGCAGTATTGCCTGCCCAATGAATGTCCTTATTAGGTTGGCTATATTTCTTCTCAGTACTGTGCCATTAACAACAGTATTGCTCGCCCAAGGAATGAGCTCATTGATTGCTTCAGACCCATTGCTCTACTAGCGGATACAGTGAAAGAACTCACTAAGTATGTTCTCTCATTGACTTTAACATCTAAATGACCATATTCAATTTCATCAGCAGGTGATTATGCATCTGGAATGCTCCTAAAAAATGGCAAACTACTAAATGTAAATATTGCCTAAAACCATTAAGTGAAACAATTATTTGTTAATCACTAAATCTTGAATAGGATATGCTACCCTTTTTATTGATTCTGAGAATAGTTGATATACTAGTATACTTAGTCAGGTATATATATGTTCGTTTAATATTGTTTAATAAGTACACATTTATTTTCTGAGTTTCTTTGTCTGTTCTTCTTAGAGAATGATCTTGTGGGAAATGATATGGCCGAGTCATTTGCATCCGCCCGCAGTAAGACTATGCCTACTTTGGGGAGGCCAAAGATGACTCCACAGAAAGTATCTTCGATGAATGATGGAGAGAGACTTTTAAAAGCAAAGGAGATTGTTGAACGAGCTATTAAGGTGAGAGAAGTGGAATCATTAAATAGACATATTTTCAAAAATTAGTATTTAACGTAGCTGTTTAACCTTTACCACACTACAGTCTAAAAACTCCAGTAAGGTCAATGTATTTTACACTTCTGGAGTCCAAAAATTCCACTAAGGTCAATGTATTTTACACTTCTGGAGTCCAAAAACTCCACTACGGTCAATGTATTTTACACTTCTGGAGTCCAAACACTCCACTACGGTCAATGTATTTTACACTTCTGGAGTCCAAAAACTCCACTACGGTCAATGTATTTTACACTTCTGGAGTCCAAAAACTCCACTACGGTCAATGTATTTTACACTTCTGGAGTCCAAAAATTCCACTAAGGTCAATGTATTTTACACTTCTGGAGTCCAAAAACTCCACTAAGGTCAATGTATTTTACACTTCTGGAGTCCAAAAACTCCACTACGGTCAATGTATTTTACACTTCTGGAGTCCAAAAACTCCACTACGGTCAATGTATTTTACACTTCTGGAGTCCAAAAACTCCACTAAGGTCAATGTATTTTACACTTCTGGAGTCCAAAAATCTCCAGTACGGTCAATGTATTTTACACTTCTGGAGTCCAAAAACCCCACTAAGGTCAATGTATTTTACACTTCTGGAGTCCAAAAACTCCACTACGGTCAATGTATTTTACACTTCTGGAGTCCAAAAATTCCACTAAGGTCAATGTATTTTACACTTCTGGAGTCCAAAAACTCCACTAAGGTCAATGTATTTTAGACTTCTGGAGTCCAAAAATTCCACTAAGTGTATTTTACACTTGTGGAGTCCAAAAACTCCACTAAGATCAATGTATTTTACACTTCTGGAGTCCAAAAACTCCACTACGGTCAATGTATTTTACACTTCTGGAGTCCAAAAATTCCACTAAGGTCAATGTATTTTACACTTCTGGAGTCCAAAAACTCCACTAAGGTCAATGTATTTTAGACTTCTGGAGTCCAAAAATTCCACTAAGTGTATTTTACACTTGTGGAGTCCAAAAACTCCACTAAGATCAATGTATTTTACACTTCTGGAGTCCAAGAATTCTAAATTTGCTATGCACTCATTCTTCACCTATTGACTTGTACAAATTGACGTCATACATCTGGGCAACACGGGAATTGGAAGTCGACATAATGTACTTTCATTTCCCTTGAAATCTAAGCATCGTATTCCGATTCAATTCTAAGTCCGATTCAATTATTGGGAATTATTTTTTCAATCTGACTAAATATTTCCGGAGGCCATTTTTAAGATTATAATTTTTATTCAGATGCCGAATTTCTTGGTTGCAGGCATTGTTTCCAGGTAATATAGCTGACAAGGTTATTAGGCCTAGACCTAGTGTAGAGTGACAGACATTTTACATGTACATGTTTTCACAGGCGATATTATTTTACTTTGGACAGTTTGGTTATGTTACCACATAAATACAATGGACTAGGTAAGTTAGAAATACTGTACCAAGGTTGCCACACAAGGGAAAAGTATTGGTGAGCAGGGAATATTTGTTCCGCATTATTTTTTAAATTTTTTTTCTTCAATTTTTGCCTTTACAATTGTATACACCTATTATATCAGACATATACAGACATAACTAACACAATATATTCAATATTAAATTCTTTATGTCCAATACTTTCATGTCCAAAAATTATTAAGAAATTATAAAAACAAAAAAACTTAGTGCGTTTTCCAAACACCAATAAAAAAACAAATTTTAAAAAAGAATAAGAATTTAGTGGCAGGGGAAAGAGTGTTCAGAGCATGAAACGCTGAGGCAGACATATTGGCCAGAGGAAACAACACTGGAATCAAAGCTCTATGGGACACTATGAACTACAAAAGACTTGAGTTTTATTAAGGAGACAGAATTACAGATATAGACATGTTTCAAGTGAACGAAAGAAGAAGAAGACGTGGTAGGGGTGAAATACATAATTTCAATTTAGAGTGCTAAAGGTAAAATAGTTTAAGCAAAGTCGAACATGAATTTGAGTAGCTACTAATGATTGACTTAGTCAAAAAGGTCTGCAAACACACACCTCGCTCAGTAATTTTTCAATTGACAGTTTGTTTTTTGTTAACCATCTCCCTTCAAGGGGGGTGGGGTGTGTGTGTGTGTAAGGTTTTTCTTAATTCCAAAATTTGGTTTTTTTAAGTTCTCGTACAGTTTTTAGTCTCAATCACACACCGTAGTCGCCTCTTACAACATGCATGAAATGCAAACAGTATTGCTAGTCTTTGTTCCCTCTTTCTGGCCCTAGAAACAGACGGCCGGATCTCAAATTTGTTTTACAATGAAACAAAAATATTGTGCACAGTGCATCCCATAGTAAATTTAGTTAAAATCAGTTGTGTGCTGCAAGAGGTAATTCATGTATTTGTCATAATTTAAATGACTTCTAATGATGATTGGATCATTTATACACCACATTATTGTTATTGGATGAAATTTTTTTCAGTTCAAAAAAGTGTTTACAATCCAAGGTGGTTACTCTACCATTCGTCACAGTTTAAGAAGGCGAGGCTGGGTGGAAAAATTCTACAAAATCCCAATTCCCCAAAAGAAACCATCTCAAGTAAAGAAGCAGAAGAACTCTGATGAAGATGATGTTGATTTTGACGATGATGTTGATGACGATGATGATGATGACGATGATGATGCTGACAGTAAGTTATGACATATGCCTACATATGTATGTGTAATAACTACTTGTGTAATGTATGATGATGATGATGCTGACAGTAAGTTATGACATATGCCTACATATGTATGTGTAATAACTACTTGTGTAATGTGCAAAAGCAACTGGGTTTTGTTTTATTTTCATGCAAGGAATATCCTGTTTATAAGAAGAACTTTTATTGATTATTGATTATAAATCAACATCAGTGCACTGCGGACAAACCCAAGGGTACTCTGTCTCCCCAAGCAAATATCAATGTTTATGTATACTGATGATTCCTATGACTCACTGATTGAATAGATTCCTCATTCTGCCTCTCAGATGCCCAGTCCTTCTCATGCTTCATTGAGTACCAAACTCACTCAAGCATATCCTTGATGTATGATCTATAGTAGTGCCTACATTCAATAGACGCACATCAAGCAACCACAAAATGTCTTCATCCATTCTCAATTTACCGCAATTTATGTAAGCCTATCTGTTCTAAAATATATAGATAGCTAAAATGCGGGCATCACTACAGAAATTAACTCTTATCTTTGTCACTGGACACGCAGGCGTGGAGGTAAATGAACAGGCCGATCAATTAGTAAGGATTTAAGAATCATCAAGAACATGTACTGGAACAGCAGCAATAAGAGTAGGAAATCAGTTTGGCCCTCTTCAACAAATAGAACAAGGAGTTAGACAAGGATGTGTACTTTCACCAGTCCTGTTCTCTTTATACAGTGAAAACATATTGTGTGCAACAGTAGATATCCCAGGAATATTAGTGGTAGGACATAACATAAATAATTTAAGATATGCGGATGACACTGTTCTGATTGCTAAAAGTGAGGAAGACTTTCAATATTTACTTAATTTAGTAGTCACAGAAAGTAATGAGAAAGGCCTCTTCCTAAATATAAAGAAAACAGAAATAATGGTTATTTCAAAGAAACAAAATACCACACCTTGTAAGATCAAGGTGAACGATATAGTATTAAAACAGGTCCACCAATTCAAATATTTAGGTACAACGATTACAGAATTTGGAAGAAGTTCAACAGAAATAAGAAGCAGAATAGGGCAGGCAAAAACAACATTTAGAAAAATGAAAAATATATTGTGTAATATGACCTTGTCATTAGAGGTGAGAAAGAGAGTTCTTAAGTGCTATGTAACCCCTATACTAACAAATGGGTGCGAGTATTGGACAATAAACAAACTGGAAAGTGGGAGATTGGAGGCAACAGAGATGTGGTTCTACAGAAGAATGCTGAGAATACCATGGACTGCCAAAAAAACTTATGTAGAGGTGTTGAATGATTTAAATGTGAAACTTACCATAATCATTAATATAAGAAAAAGACAATCTTCATTTTTTTACCACTTCATGAGACTGGGAGGTTTGGAGAACATAGTCACAACAGGCAAGATTGAAAGCAACAGAGACAGAGGGTGACAACGTGAGAAAATATTAGACAGTTTGACAACCTGGCACAGCAGGGATACAACAACGACCTTGATACATAATGCTGGAATCATGATTGCCTATGCCAGCCGGCATGGCACCTGATGATGATGATGAGTTTGACTTTAGTTAGTTTTCTAGAAAGAAATAGTAAGTGTTGCTCCAACTAAAAACTTGATGTAAATTTACTTATGCATTCATTTTTTTTGGTCCAAAGTTTATTTGGACCTTTCCACCTTTCCCTCCAAACCACACATTATAAAGAAATTGGTACCACAACCACTGAAACATGAATACACAAATAACAAATAACTATAACAAATAACTTTTCCAAATTTTTTTTTTACATATTACACAGACCTAAATATTCTTCTTATTTGCTCTTTGATGGCTATCATAAAAGTTTGTGTGATTTCTGCCTGGTATTGTGATATATATTGTGCTGCTAGTTTCACAGCAGAGCTGCATTATTTTGCTCTTTCCGACCAAGCACATCCATTTTGAGCATAGTACTGTTTGAAGTGAGCTTCCTTATTCTGTGACAGCCTTTCTATCTGTTGTCAGGCAAATGAATGAGTATGTGCTCTGACGGTCTATCACCCACTGGGCCCTTTGGCTCTGCAGGCCAAAACTTGTCCCTTGCTGGAATTTTCTGAGGAGACTGTGAGCAGGAATTTAGGATTTGGTTGACTACGCTAATCTCATACGAGGCGTTCAACTACCAGTCAATTTGTCTTGTGTAATTAGACGCCATTGCTCTCTGGTACCTTATCTCAATTACTATGCTCTTCCAGTATACGTAATTGCTGAAACAGTACAAAGTTGAACTATTGTTGGTGTACTCTCTTAGCTGAGGTTTCATTAACTGACATTGTTTAAGTTTGAGCTTCTACCCACGTTTTCTTTGTAATGGGCAGGCATGGTATCCTATTTTTATCTTTCCATGCATGACAGCTGATGCTGTTTGATGAAGGTTGACAGCTTTTTCTCGAGCATGAATTATGGTTATGATATTCTCACTTATTCTTGCACATGTCGCTGCCTTCCAGGACTGTGCTGCCTTTGCGCACACATAAGAGACAAATCATACAATCTTCTGAGACTTTCTCACTATTCTTGTCAGAGTGAGCTTTCGGGCATAACAACGCTCCAGGCCAGCCACTACATTTAACTGTGCTGTAACAGTTTTTTGGTTGCAGGGACAGAGATATTCTATTTAGAGATATTGTTTGTCTAGTGTCTAAAATTCTCATTCCATCTTGGTCTACATTACTCAGACATGACCCATAAAGCATTAATCACATTACTTAGCACAAGCTTCGAAGAAATTACTTTCCAGGGTGCACCACAAGGAGGTGCATTTAAGATCTTGGTTATTTGCTAAACCTGGGATTGCATGAGAGCAATACATATTCTTTTACACCTCATACCTGAACCTAATACACTTGAAATAGTCCATAAACCATCATGAGAAACCATAAATGGTGTAAATGAGGGTTAACCTTCACCAAGCCTATATCAACCCTGGATGCCGAAAAACAAAATGGCGGCGCGCACTGTTGGCGGTCCGTCCCACCCAACGGGAATATCGTGAGATTTACACGTACCACAGTCCGTGCACATAGCTGGGGACATGCGCAATCGAAGCCGGTACATCCCCCACTTCCGAAATTATCATTGTTGAGAATGGCTAGCTATTCGTAAACGTTTAAGAGCAATTAATCTGACCACATCTGCACACCGGTACGATGCCATGATGGTGGATCTGTTTTATAGACCTTTATTTCATTGTATTTCGAATAAAATAACATTGAATCATGGCTTGAATCATGAATTATTAGGTTATTTAGTATCACAGCAGTGAATATACAGAATGCCATGTTGGTTTGGGGACTTGTACGTTTGATATCGAATATTTTGAAATGGCAGAAAAAATAACTCTAGACCTAAGCTCAAATAACTATTTTACTGCAAATCTACATGTTTTATACAGTTCCCCCGGCTATATTTTGATAATTTCGCAGTGAAAGAACATAAATACAACAGATTTGCATGATTTAGTTTAGTGTTGCCAAGGAATTCAATATGTAAGGTAAGTTATTTTTTGTTACTTATTATTTTTCTCTGTATTTGTTATAAAATATATGTTTTTTGTGAAAAATGTCTTTACCACTTTCTCATATGTCTGGTATCACACACACATGTACATAAATTACACCAATATATGCATAATTCAATTCTTTATTTATATGTGCAAATATTATTTAAATATCTCTAACAACCAAAAAATTATCACATTTCAAAACAGTCACCATCAATAACGCAAATTTTCAAAAAAGAATCCGGTGGCAGGGAGACGTTTCGTATTTTTTAAATCTGGCTTGCTAAAGGTTAAGCTTGCTAGAGCTAGTTGTAATAATTCAGTCTTCATCAGACTTTGAAACTCTAAATTCCTAACACTACTCTCTTTACCATTCAAACAAGCATTTCAGAATTACTGTATAGAAAACTCTCACTAGAATCACATGTTATTGTCATCATCAAGATTTCCTTGCTGCACAATTTAGATGTTCTTTTCCACTTTTTTACATTGCAGCTGCCAACCAAACTTCTAATGATAAAACAGGTTCAAATATTTCAATTTATTCCTGAACTTTTGAAGCATAATTTACATGTTCATATTATTTTGCCACAATTTTTGTGTTCATTTTTTTTAAAAATATTTAAAAATTGAATGAAATTAAGACTGCAGTAAAACAATATATGCTGCAAGTGATAATGTAAAACTGTGTACGTGGCAGGTAATAATGTAAAACTGTGTACGTGGCAAGTAATAATGTAAAACTGTGTACGTGGCAAGTGATAATGTAAAACTGTGTACGTGGCAAGTGATAATGTAAAACTGTGTACGTGGCAGGTAATAATGTAAAACTGTGTACGTGGCAAGTAATAATGTAAAACTGTGTACGTGGCAAGTGATAATGTAAAACTGTGTACGTGGCAAGTGATAATGTAAAACTGTGTACGTGGCAAGTAATAATGTAAAACTGTGTTCGTGGCAAGTAATAATGTAAAACTGTGTTCGTGGCAAGTGATAATGTAAAACTGTGTTCGTGGCAAGTGATAATGTAAAACTGTGTTCGTGGCAAGTGATAATGTAAAACTGTGTACGCTGAATGGTCTAAAAGTTTTGCAATATTTTAAGAAATCATAAAGACGGGCAGGATCGCTTTGTATCATTTTAAAGACACACTATTGGTTGACGATACAGAGAGTGAAAAGTTGAAAAAATATAATAACAATCACAGTAAACATAATCTTTTTCCTCATTGTTGAAAGTCGACTTGTTCTTGACATTTCCAACTTTGTTCTGTCAAAGATTGGAATGTTGGAGGCTGACATAGTCACATGTAGTATTGGGAAAACCCATAGATTCGAAATGAGCCTTCTGCTGATTTTGCACCATGAGAATCTTTACCCCCACCTACCCTACTAGTTTTCTAATAGTAAATGTTGAAACTTCTGAGTCTCCTCCATGTGAACATTCTAATAGTAAATGTTGAAACTTCTGAGTCTCCTCCATGTGAACATTCTAATAGTAATTGTTGAAGCTTCTGAGTCTCCTCATGAACATTCTAATAGTAATTGTTGAAACTTCTGAGTCTCCTACATGTGAACATTCTAATAGTAATTGTTAAAGCTTCTGAGTCTCCTCATGAACATTCTAATAGTAATTGTTGAAACTTCTGAGTCTCCTACATGTGAACATTCTAATAGTAATTGTTGAAGCTTCTGAGTCTCCTCATGAACATTCTAATAGTAATTGTTGAAACTTCTGAGTCTCCTCCATGTGAACATTCTAATAGTAATTGTTGAAGCTTCTGAGTCTCCTCGTGAACATTCTAATATTAAATGTTGAAACTTCTGAGTCTCCTCGTGAACATTCTAATAGTAAATGTTGAAACTTCCGAGTCTTCTCCATGTGAACATTCTAATAGTAATTGTTGAAGCTTCTGAGTCTCCTCCATGTGAACATTCTAATAGTAATTGTTGAAGCTTCTGAGTCTCCTCGTGAACATTCTAATAGTAAATGTTGAAACTTCCGAGTCTTCTCCATGTGAACATTCTAATAGTAATTGTTGAAGCTTCTGAGTCTCCTCCATGTGAACATTCTAATAGTAAATGTCGAAACTTCTGAGAATCCATGTGATATAGTTTTCATGTGTCAGTATCTAAATTCTATAGACTAACTATTGTAACTTGTAACACCTAGGCCGGCTTGCTTTCAAGTGTCAGAATTTTTTATATTGGAAAATAAATATAGCTGTACTAACAAACTAGAAAGTAAGAAAATACATCAAATAACAATATGTTTCTACAATAATAATAAGAAAACATGGATATATCAGACATGTACTTAGGCTGCCTAATGAAAACAGACTGCCACTACAAGCATTAAAATTTGTACCAGATGGTAAAAGGAAAAGAGGAAGACCGAGAAAGACCCTATGCCAAATGATGTATTATGATTTGTTGTGTTTACAAATTGGCCTGGTTATTAGAAACCATTCAGTTTCTTACATGTAAATGTGTACAGTGCATCCACTGTTGATAAATTAGATCAGTAATGACACTTTAAAATAAGATAGAAGAATGTCGATGATCTATTAACTTTTTGGCTGAGCGATGGCATATGAACTAAGTTAATAGAACAATATTTTGGATTCAGGGTTAGGAAGCATTCTTTATATTTTCGTGTTCATTTCATTATTTGTTTTTTGAATTTACTATAATGTTGTTCTGTTAAATTGTTTAAAATTCTAAAATGTGTTGTTTTTTTCACTGTGATTTATGTTCAGATAATGGCCCATGACAATGCAATTTTGTAAAAATAATATAATTATTTTTGTATAATTTGTAAAATTTTGTAACAGGATTATATTTTTATTTCCTATTTAACAAAATTTCAAATTGTGCAAATACATTTACAGTAATTCTGCCCTGTAGGTGTTTGTAGTCAATTGGATAGAGAACCAGACAGTGGGGAAAATTTCAAGCATTTGGTTGCGTGTCATAAATGATTAGAATTTTCTACGAATAATTTGTATAATAATCCTTATAATTAGGGCTCGGATTTTCATGAAATGTCATATTTTTTTCCTGAAGCATATTTTCAGTTTTAAGTTAATTTCTACATGTTTCAAGCATTTCTGAATAATTTTAAGCTGTTTTTATTTGTCATATAAATGCATATTTTGACCATAATTTTGATGAGGTCATATTTTGCCTGAAATTGGAGATTTAGGTCATATTTTGGTCATATTTTGCATATTTTCTGGTGTACTCAACGTTCTGGTGTACTCCGTTTGCTTATCAATGTTAGCACATCTTAAACTATGTTTAGAGACAAATTGTGAGGATTGGCTATATTTCTGAATGTGTGTATTAGTGAATATGCATGTGTGTCTTTCATGTGACTGTAGGGAAGGGAAGACATCAGTCAACTCTTTGATGTCAGTTAGCATCTGAGAATATAAAAGGGAGTGACATCCGCTCAATACTTCAAAAGAATTTTCTGGGTTTTGTTTCAAAAGTAAATTGTAGGAAACAATTTCAAATGTTTCAACGTCAAGAGCGAATATTCCTGGATTTGTTAAAACTTCCAGTTTCAATTTAAACCGTTTGGCGCCCATTTGTATGTTACAATTATTAATTTGCCATTTGCAACAGTGACTACATGATCTCGTGCTCTAGCTCATAGTTATATAATAGTCTTAATAATAGTGTTATATTTTATATTGTTTATGGTTGATTCACTGGAATAACTTTGTTTTACAATGCCTAAAGTGTCTAATTCTAATGGTGGAAAGTTGCGTAAATTTGTGCAGGAATTTGGTTCAAAAGTATTTAGTACTGATGGAGAAATATTGTACTGTACACTGTGTGAGGTCAAGGTTACAGCTGGAAAACGGTTTAATGTGCAACAACATTGCAATACTTCTAAACATATGAAATGTTTAAGTAGACTTTCTAAAATGGAAGGAAGACAAAGTTTATTACTTGAAAAATGTTCTGCTACTTCCTCTTCTTCTTCGGGAAACACAGAGACCGGTTTTTATAAAGATTTGTGTCATATGATGGTTTCATCAAATATCCCTTTAAATAAATAGCAAAATCAATATTTCCGACAATTTCTGGAGAAATACACTAGCCATCCTATCCCAGATGAATCTACTTTAAGGAAAAATTATCTCTCCAAATGTTATGAGGACATGTTAAATAAAATTAGAAATTCTATTGCAGATAACAAGATATGGGTTTCCTTAGACGAGACTACTGATGTAGATGGCAGGTTTGTCGCAAATGTTATAGTTGGAACTTTAAAAGGAGATGAACCAGGAGAAAAATTTGTCCTTAACTGTGAAGTTCTTGAAAGAACAAATCATACCTCCATAGCTGTTCTATTTGATAATTCCATGAAGCTGTTGTGGCCAAATGGAATAGAAAGAAATAATATCCTTCTATTAATAACAGATGCTGCTCCCTATATGAAAAAGGCTGCTAAAGGACTTCAAATTCTCTACCTGAAATTGATCCATATTACTTGCCTTGCTCATGCACTGCATCGAGTAGCTGAGGAAGTTCGAGGTAATTTTCCTGATGTGGACAAGCTTATTTCAAATGAGAAAAAAATATTCATCAAGGCTCCTCTTCGAGTACAAAAATTCAAAGAAGAAGCTCCTCAACTACCACTTCCTCCACAACCTATCCTTACACGTTGGGGTACATGGCTGGACACTGTAAAGTATTACTGTGACAACTATTCAACACTAATTAAAATATTTAATGCCCTAGACAAAGACGACGCAACATCAATACAAGCAGTGCAAAGCTTATTTTCTACCAGACTATCACAAAATCTGACTTATATAAAGTCAAACTTTTCGGCAATTTCAAAAGCAATAAAACGTCTGGAAAGCGAAGGGACTGCACCTTATGATGCATTAGATATTGTGAAACAAATTCAAATAGAAATAAATGGATCACGTGGTGAAGTAAGCAACAGGATTAAAGTAAAATTAGAAAGTGTTCTTCATAGAAATTCTGGTTATTTCTCATTGTGCAAAATTGCAGACATACTTAGTGGTAAACATGCAACATTTCAAGAGGATGAACCTGAACTTTCAGCAAATGATCTGACATTATTTAGATTTGCCCCTGTGACATCATGTGATGTAGAACCAAGTTTTTCAAAATATAAAACAATTCTCAGTGACAATCGACGATCGTTCAAATTTGAAACTCTAAAAATGCATGTTGTTGTCGGTTGCAATTGTACAAACAATGAAAACTGAGGAATAAATGTGGAAAGTGTTTTTATACATGCTTTGTTAAGTATTACTACTATGTAGGTACTATGACTACTATGTAATGCGTAAAACATGCAAACAATAATAATTTGCTTTTTTTTTTGTTCATAAATGAGAAAAACCTTATGGTCATATTTCGGCATATTTAGCATATTTTAGGTCATATTTTGCCTTATTTAGGTCATATTTGCATGTCATATTTTAGGATTTTTAGGTCATAAAAATCCGAGCCCTAGTTATAATAGTCCTTATAAAGAGGCTATGATGCAGACCTAATGGCAATATGGCTATAAATATCAAACATTCAGTGCAATTGGTAAAACACTGAATGTATATAGATACAACTGCTGAAGTTAGATGTGTCGGGTCATTTGTGAAAAAAAACTAACATAATGCATCTACATCCTCTGGAAATCTAGTAGGGTCATTGTCCTGCTATAAGAGAGATTCAGCGGGAGTTTGAGAATGAGCGTAACAAAATGTGGCTATATTTTTGACAAGGAATGATCTGTGCATATAGTGGTTAGGGCACAGGCTTTCAAAAATATTAGTCAAACCTAATCTACAGCTGTGAAACGAAAAAACAAGGTTCTCAAATACCACACTTTAGTAGGAGTTTGTGCATGTGATTTTTGTACTTGTCCAAACGGCCTTCTAATCCATGCACTGAAAACATATTTTAGAGTGAATATAGTTGGTTTTGTCATTCTATTGAATGTCAAAGTGGTGCCGAAAATGTCTTGCTGAAGTTGGATTTGTTTGGCCAGTAGGTACAGATATCACAGTCAAGTAGTAAACCATGACACAGTATATTCAATTTTCAGGATTACAACTTTTTAACCTGTAGACTTTTTTAAATAAACACAGAAGGAGGTGAATAATTTAGAGGTAAATTGGCTTGAAGTTCTTTACCTTTTTTCTTTGCAAACTGAGTGCACTCAAAATTTTAATTTGGTGACTATGCGATGCTGGGGGTTACAGAAACTGTATCCTGTTTCTATTCTTTACAAAGCAATCAATATAGTCATTTCAGATTGTTGTGAAGGACAGTCACCCTCAGTTTCCTGGATGAGGAATATCCATAAGATATATGAGTCAGAGTATACACAGATGGGTCAGCACATAATGCAGTGAGGAATGGAGGTGCAGGTGTATATATAGAATATCCACACAAGCCTAGAGATACAATCAGAACACCGACAGGAAAATTATGCAATAATTATGATGCAGAAATCCAGGCAATTAGTGTGGCAGCTAAAAAACTGCTGAACTCCAACTCTGGCCTACAGACTGTGGTATTCCTGACAGATGCAAGGTCAGTGCTTTAAGCTCTCCAGTCTGGAAAACTAACAGACTTGAAAAAACTACTTAGCGAATTGTCTTACCAGTATAGGGTAACCATGCAGTGGATACCCTCTCACTGTGGAATACCAGGAAATGAAAAAGCAGACCAACTGGCTAAGGAAGGTGCTGCCGAAGATCAACCAGATATACCAATCACCTACCATCAGAAAAAACAGATGATCAAGTCAATAAGAAAGCCACAAACACCAACACAAGATGACTATCATATTATGAACAGACCAGAACAAGTTATAATTCTATGTCTAAGAACAGGACACAACCGACTCCGCAGTCACATGTATACAAAGTTCAAGATTGGCAATACGGCCATGTGTACATGTGGACAGGCAGCACAGAGTGCCAAACATATACTTCAAGAGTGTTCTGTGCATGAAACGCTGAGGCAGACATATTGGCCAGAGGAAACAACACTGGAATCAAAGCTCTATGGGACACTGTATGAACTACAAAAGACAGTGAGTTTTATTAAGGAGACAGAATTACAGATATAGACATGTTTCAAGTGAACGAAAGAAGAAGAAGATTGTTGTGATATGTCTAATAGATTTCTGATGATTTAAGATTTTCCAATCTTGTAAGTTTTAACCTGATATAGGCAACAAAAAAAGAGAAACTCAGATATTATAAACACATTGAAGATTCCAGAGTGTTGGTTACTAAACACAATAAAAACAAGAAAACTACACCTGTTTGGTCATATAAAGAGGCACAACTGTTTAGAAAGACAAATAATGTAGGGCAGAGTACATGGGTCGAGGAGAAAGGGCAGACCAAGAAGATGATGGACTGACGACATTAAAGATAACATGAATACATCGTTGGAAAATGCAAGCCGCATCACCCAAGACAGAGAGGGGTTCAGAGAGTTCATTGGGAAGACAACGTTCTGGAAAGAATACGTCATATGACAAATTCTTGATCAATGCCCAGTAAAACTGAACCCACCTTATTCCTAATTTATTCTATTATGCTTTCAGATGATCAACCAAAGGTTCCACCTTGGGAAGAAGATGATGGCATATATGGCATTATGGTAAGTAATACTTTGACCACTATAACATAATGTTAGGCAAAATGTGACAATTATGGTAAGTAATACATTGACCACTATAACATAATGTTAGGCAAAATGTGACAATTATGGTAAGTAATACTTTGACCACTATAACATAATGTTAGGCAAAATGTGACAATTATGGTAAGTAATACATTGACCACTATAACATAATGTTAGGCAAAATGTGACAATTATGGTAAGTAATACTTTTACCACTATAACATAATGTTAGGCAAAATGTGACAATTATGGTAAGTAATACTTTGACCACTATAACATAATGTTAGGCAAAATGTGACAATTATGGTAAGTAATACTTTGACCACTATAACATAATGTTAGGCAAAATGTGACAATTATGGTAAGTAATACATTGATCACTATAACATAATGTTAGGCAAAATGTGACAATTATGGTAAGTAATACTTTGACCACTATAACATAATGTTAGGCAAAATGTGACATATATGGTAAGTAATACTTTGACCACTATAACATAATGTTAGGCAAAATGTGACAATTATGGTAAGTAATACTTTGACCACTATAACATAATGTTAGGCAAAATGTGACAATTATGGTAAGTAATACTTTGACCACTATAACATAATGTTAGGCAAAACTTGACAATTATGGTAAGTAATACTTTGACCACTATAACATAATGTTAGGCAAAATGTGACAATTATGGTAAGTAATACTTTGACCACTATAACATAATGTTAGGCAAAATGTGACAATTATGTGTCTCCTTTTCTTCATCATTCTCCATTCAGTCATCAGGTTTCAATACCAATAGCTTCAATAGAATGGTCTATGGGATTTGCTTCAGGTTGTCCATGGAGATACTGAAGTACTGTGTGTTTACATACTTCCCAACTGTAATGGAATATGCATAAATCTGACATATTTTTGCTGTTTTCAAAATAAAGTGAGGATACCCGGTATTTATTGAACATTTTGATGACAATGGCGTTGATCTTTATTCTGAATTGCTTACAAAAACATCATTGAAGCTGAAATAACATTCTGTTACTGTTACATTCATGTTGTTTCCACTGTCTAAAATTAGTAAAACAACAATTTCTTGCTCAAATCCATGCCTGTGTAGCACTGTGCCAGTAGTTACACCATTAACTTCAAGTACCAGTTTCTAGTCATTTTTCTGATGAAAACATTCTTCTGAACATGCAGTTTATGAATCTGTAGTGATGCCAAATTAACATCCAGTGTCGTACAAGTCTAAGGGGATGGCAGTCATTGACAGGCAAATGCTACAAGTCTAAGGGGATGGCAGTCATTGACAGGCAAATGCTACAAGTCTAAGGGGATGGCAGTCATTGACAGGCAAATGCTTGCTGACTAACAATTGTGATTTGTAGGTTTTTCTCAAGCGTTTCAGTTTACTGCATGCAAATAAAGTATTTATTTTACACCTTAAAACACTTGACTCTCTAATGATAAGCAATCTCTTAGCTTCATTGGGCAATGCTACAATTCATTCATTGTCAGAAACAAAAAAACAATTGTGCTGCCAATAGATTTATAGTGTACAGATACCTTCCAGGTGTTCATCTGGTACAGATTTTATTATCTTATGCAGAAAACAGGTGATGAAGTTTTACTGCACGACGACTAACACACTATCGCTATCGGAAGCTCACGTGAAATAACACACACAACGGAAAACAAGCTAAAATTATACAAATAACAATACACATGACATGATCAACATTTTGACCTAAAGGTCTTTATCAAGAGAAGCGCAAAACATCAAAAGATGACGAGTAGAAATTAACACACCACACAAACGTGTCTAACCGAAATATGGAAGTCGCCTTTTATTGACTGACATGTTATTATCATAAGGTTGACAAGTATGACATATTTATCTGTTGTTTAAAATTAAAATAATTCAATAAATATTTGGACAGAAATCAATGAAATGGGTACTGTCTGTTAAAGATACAATTATTTCACAGAAATAAGCAAGTAGGTATTATTTCTCCTTATTTGCGGTATGCAAATACCAGCTTACATAATTAGGACACATAATATTCTACAAGATGTAAATATCTGGAATTGAAGAACAATGACCTATTACATTTGAAACATATTCTTGGTTTGTTTTGTTTCTTAAATCACTATTTGTGATGAAATTGCTCCATTTTATGTTCATCAGTTTCTGGAAACATTTGTTTTCGAAGCTGTTTAATTTTTGGTCTGTTGCAGGAGTTGATTTCCAGCTTTCACTTCTATACATTAATACTGAGACAATAGAGGAGTTGAATAGCTTTAGCTTGATGTTTTATTTCTAGATCTTTGGATTTCCAGATATTAGTTAGTTTAGTGAACGTGCTAGCTGCAGCTGCTATGTGTATATTTCTTTCTTTCATTATGTCTCCATCAACAAACATTCACAGTGAAAAAACAAACAGTACAAAACAATGTAATTGTTTTTAATGGCATTGGGTCAAAGGGCATGAACCCATGGACCACTGGATCAGCAACCAACCAACCTACCAATTAACAATAGTACTTATGTAGAACACAGGTTTTTTAAGTCTCACTTGATGACAACTGACAGAATGTGTTTTATCGTGTTTTCACTGTATGTTTTGTATATTCTTGACCAAAACCTAACAGTTCAAAACATTGAAAATTTCTTGTGTATTGTTATTTGTATTTTTGTCTTGTTTACATCCCATAGCCCTTTAGCGATAGTCTGTCAGTTGTCATCAATTGAAACTTCAAAAGCCTGTATTCTACATAAGTACTATTGTTGGTTGGTTGGTTGGTTGGTTGGTTGGTTGGTTGGTTGGTTGGTTGGTTGGTTGCTGATCTATGAGCTCATGCCTTTTGACCCAATGCTGGGAAGGTTTATTGTTAATTAAACATGTGCCTTTATGGGCAGGATGCATTGATGCTTGGAGTTCCTGAATATTTGGGTTCATGTTGATAATGTGAAGTCGTAGATTACTTCCTTCAACAATGTTTAAACAATTTCTAGTTTTCATAAGAAATTATGCTGCAGCTTTAAAAAATACAACGGTAGCCTACGGAATGTAAATATTTCCTAGAAAATTACTACAGCCAACAAGTACTGTATTGATAGCTGTGACCTGATTAGAATATATTACAAACACATTTAATGCTATAAATTGTCACAGCTTATACAACATTTTACCTATTTTTCTTCCCAGTCTCGAATGGTTCGCAACGTTACACCATCATTGTTCTGGGTTCTGAAGCGTGATGCTATTGATTATCGCTACCTAACAAAGGATCAGATGGTCAATCACTATTGTAAAGCCGGCTCATTTACCACCAAGGTGACATTATATACAATTTACATGAGTGCTTTTATTCCATATAGAACATAGAAACTTGAGTATTATGAAGACTTTCATTCCTTATTTACCCTTTGTTAATATCTACCATATTTGATTGTTTAAACGTGTCCCTGGTGGAGGCAGGTCAACTCGCCCAAGATCACGAGATGTTCAGAAGGTCCATAAAGAAAACTACATCCTGGAAAGAATATATCACATGATGATGAATATCTGCCATCTTTCATTTCCTTGTTAAACAAGTCTCCTTCTTCTTTCGTTCACTTGAAACATGTCTATATCTATAATTCTGTCTCCTTAATAAAACTCACTGTCTTTTTTAGTTCATACAGTAGACTATAGAGCTTCGATTCCAGTGTTGTTTCTTCTGGCCAATATGTCTGCCTCAGCATTTCATACTCAGAACACTTCTGAAGTATATGTTTGGCACTCTGTCTGCCTGTTTACATGTACACATGGCCACGTTGCCAATATTGAATTTTGTGTACATGTGACTGTAGAGTCAATTTTGTCCTGTTCTGAGGCGTATAATTACAACTTGTCCTGATCTGTTCATTCATAATGTGATAGTCATCTTGTGTTGGTGTTTGTGGATTTCTTATTGACTTGATCATCTGTTTTTTCTGATGGTAGGTGATTGTTACATCTAGTTGGTCTTTGGCAGCACTTTCCCTAGCCAGTTGGTCTGCTTTTTCATTTCCTGGTATGTGAGAAGGTATCCACTGCATGGTTACCCTATACTGGTAAGACAGTTCATTAAGTAGTTTTTGTAAGTCTGTTAGTTTTCCAGACTGGAGAACTTGAAGCATTGTGACCTTGTATCTGTCAGGAATACCATGAGCTGTAGGCCAGAGTTGGAGCTCAGCAGTTTTTTAGTTGCCACATTAATTGCCTGAATTTCTTCATCATAGTTATTGCAGAATTTCCCTGTTGGTGTTCTGATTATATCTCTAGGCTTGTGTGGATATTCTATATATACACCTGCACCTCTATTTCTCACTGCATTGTGTGCTGACCCATTTGTGTATACTCTGACCCATATGTTTTGTGGAAGCAAATCTCCAACAAACTTCTTCCAACCTTTAATGTTATTAGCAAGTCCATTCAATTTTGTTCATATCATACCTATCTCTTCTATATTGTCTGTTCAAGATTTTATGTCCTCTCTCCCATCAGGTTTTCGAACAATGTACATCTTGTAATGCTTTTTTTTTTGTCTCACTGTATAGTTTAGCACATATGACACTACTGCTTAAATAACAGTTTTACTTAGATCAAAGATTTCATCTACAAGATAGAACAAATCAATATTTCACTTGAAAGTTCATTATTGAGATATGGACACATAAATACAGAATAGAACAATAGCATAGTTGAAGACTAAATGTAATTCTGTAGTCTACTAGAAATGGACAGAAGCGATAAGAGAGTAGCAATAAAGGAAAAAAAATACAAGTATGTGAGATTATAAGACAAGAAGATATAATACAAGGAAATGTGATATTAAAAACAAAGCTACAATTAATAATGATGGTGTAGCTTGATTGGGCAATGCTACAATTCACATCAAAATTTCAACCATTTTGAATAATATTGTTGAGATTACTGTAGCGTGGGAATGTACACGTTGAGTTTTCACTAAAATTGCTTCTATTTTTAGGAATGCGGTGTGGTCGAAGACGGAAAATGTGTTGACGCAAGTTGCGAGGTGAATGAGTGCAGTCTGAGTGGGCTTGGTTCAAATCCTGTTTGCTACATTATTTTTCATTAGCCATATTTTCAGACCCATGTGAAAGGAATACTAATCGAGGACGAACAGAACAGTGTGCAGCGAAGGACAGTCACCCTCAGTTTCCTGGATGAGGAATATCCACAAGATATATGGGTCAGAGTATACACAGATGGGTCAGCACAGAATGCTGTGAGGAATGGAGGTGCAGGTGTATATATAGAATATCCACACAAGCCTAGAGATACAATCAGAACACCACAGGAAAATTATGCAATAAATATGATGCAGAAATCCAGGCAATTAGTGTGGCAGCTAAAAAACTGCTGAACTCCAACTCTGACCTACAGCCTGTGGTATTCCTGACAGATGCAAGGTCAGTGCTTCAAGCTCTCAAGTCTGGAAAACTAACAGACTTGAAAAAACTACTTAGCCAATTGTCGTACCAGTATAGAGTAACCATGCAGTGGATACCCTCTCACTGTGGAATACCAGGAAATGAAAATGCAGACCAACTGGCTAAGGAAGGTGCTGCCGAAGACCAACCAGATATACCAATCACCTACCATCAGAAAAAACAGATGATCAAGTCAATAAGAAAGCCACAAACACCAACACAAGATGACTATCACATTATGAACAGATCAGAACAAGTTATAATTCTACATCTCAGAACAGGACACAACCGACTCTGCAGTCACATGTATACAAAGTTCAAGATTGGCAACACGGCCATGTGTACATGTGGACAGGCAGCACAGAGTGGCAAACATATACTTCAAGAGTGTTCTGAGCATGAAACGCTGAGGCAGACATATTGGCCAGACATACTGGAATCAAAGCTCTATGGGACACTGTATGAACTACAAAAGACAGTGAGTTTTATTAAGGAGACAGAATTACAGATATAGACATGTTTCAAGTGAACGAAAGAAGAAGAAGAAATTAGCCATATTCAAGAGACATAATCAGAAGGCACCAGTGGAGTAAACAAGATCAATCGAAAACTTTGATAAGCGTTGAGATAGAAAGTTCTGGATTGTTATAAAGAACCAATTATGATTCTTGGCCAAATAAAAGAAGCCATGAAAACAAATGTATAGCGTATCATGCGCGCAAAAATAGGGAACCCGTCTTCAGTTTCCTAAAGAACTCTTCTAAATCTGAAGCTACAAGCCACTAAGGGATAAAACAGAAAGAAGCAGAATTTCATGACAGTGCAGTTTTGCTGTTTGAACAACATTCTGAAATTGTTACACAAAATAAACTGTCTCCTAGTCACGTGATTATCCTAGTCACATTATTTTCCTAGTCACATGATTATAGGAGATTTTCTGACTTTCTTGTTTCTATGACCAGGTTGGACTGTGTGTGAATATGAAAAATGTTGTTTGGTTTGATAATTGCGACCATGATACATTCTTCCCTCGATGCTATCGTCTAAGTCATGATGAGGAAAGAGATGCATTTATCGGTGAGTATATGTCCATATCTACAACACCTATTCTCTTGTAAACACACACACACACACTCACACAAAACCACTGTTTATAGTGCACAATCTAGTCACACAAGGTTTACATTATGCATACAAAGCAAATATTTTTGGTAATTGTATGTGATGATGTGCATTCAACCACCTAACAAACATGACAAGGAAAAACAATAAGTAAATATACCAAACTATGACAAAAGCGAAAGTTGTAAAATGACAAATGCACTGGAGAAGAAATTGAATTAATTTGAAAATAAGTTTCTTAGAGAACTCTTGGATATTGATTGGGAAGTATTCAAGTCAAACAAGCAAGTAAGAGAAGACACTAAACAGCTTTCTACAACAATAAGAATAAAACAATGGACTTATATCGGACATGTACTTAGAATTAATTAACACAGACTGCCATAGTGGGCATTAAAATGGGTACCAGATGTCAAAAGGAAATGAGGAAGACCAAGAGAGACTCTTTGCAGAACAACTATCAAAGTGGGTATGATTATTTGTCTCAACAACATGTAAGAATTACACAGAGTAACATCACATTTGCTGGAACTGGAGAGCTCTGGTTACTGCCTTAGCACTATATTCAGCGCTGAAGGAACATAGATTAGATTTAGATATAGATTTTGATTAGATTAGATTAGATTAGATTAGATTAGATTAGATTAGATTAGATTAGAGGATCACAGTGTGGCAAGATCTGTGCACAAGCAATCAACTTTATCAGATGAGACAATCATAAAAGCACAGACTGATATAATGATAGAAATGGAAGTGGCTAGGAGAAAAGTGAGAAAGTGCATCATCTCTGAAGATATGAAGTATCCACAACTATCAACTAACTGGGACAGTTAACCACTTTTCTGACTGACCGGTTGGCAAGCTGAGCACTTATAGGAATTCCTGAGTGCTGTGATGCTGGTTCCTAATTAAGAATGACATCAGAAAAATTAGTTTAAATGACTGTTGCAAAAAAAAACAAAGGAGTGAAGACACAGAGAATTATTCAGCTATCTTATGATAATTTATACCCATGAATCTTATGATAATTTATACCCATGAATCTTATGATAATTTATACCCATGAATCTTATGATAATTTATACCCATAAATCTTATGATAATTTATACCCATAAATCTTATAATAATTTATACCCATGAATCTTATGATAATTTATACCCATGAATCTTATGATAATTTATACCCATGAATCTTATGATAATTTATACCCATGAATCTTATGATAATTTATACCCATAAATCTTATGATAATTTATACCCATAAATCTTATGATAATTTATACCCATAAATCTTATGATAATTTATGCCCATAAATCTTATGATAATTTATACCCATAAATCTTATGATAATTTATACCCCCATAAATCTTATGATAATTTATATCCCCATAAATCTTATGATAATTTATACCCATAAATCTTATAATAATTTATATCCCCATAAATCTTATGATAATTTATACCCATAAATCTTATGATAATTTATACCCATTTATCTTATGATAATTTATACCCATAAATCTTATGATAATTTATACCCATAAATATTATGATAATTTATACCCATAAATCTTATGATAATTTATACCCATAAATCTTATGGTAATTTATAACCATAAATCTTATGATAATTTATACCCATAAATCTTATGATAATTTATACCCATGAATCTTATGATAATTTATACCCATGAATCTTATGATAATTTATACCCATGAATCTTATGATAATTTATACCCATGAATCTTATGATAATTTATACCCATGAATCTTATGATAATTTATACCCATGAATCTTATGATAATTTATACCCATAAATCTTACGGTTTTTTATACCCATAAATCTTATGATAATTTATACCCATAAATCTTATGATAATTTATAACCATAAATCTTATGATAATTTATACCCATAAATCTTATGATAATTTATACCCATAAATCGTATGATAATTTATACCCGTAAATCGTATGATAATTTATACCCATAAATCTTATGATAATTTATACCCATAAATCTTATGATAATTTATACCCATAAATCTTATGGTAATTTATAACCATAAATCTTATGATAATTTATACCCATGAATCTTATGATAATTTATACCCATGAATCTTATGATAATTTATACCCATGAATCTTATGATAATTTATACCCATGAATCTTATGATAATTTATACCCATGAATCTTATGATAATTTATACCCATGAATCTTATGATAATTTATACCCATGAATCTTATGATAATTTATACCCATGAATCTTATGATAATTTATACCCATAAATCTTATGGTTTTTTATACCCATAAATCTTATAATAATTTATACCCATAAATCTTATGATAATTTATACCCATAAATCTTATGATAATTTATACCCATAAATCTTATGATAATTTATACCCATAAATCTTATGATAATTTATATCCCCATAAATCTTATGATAATTTATACCCATAAATCTTATGATATTTATACTCATAAATCTTATGATAATTTATACCCATAAATCTTATGATAATTTATACCCATAAATCTTATGGTAATTTATAACCATAAATCTTATGATAATTTATACCCATAAATCTTATGATAATTTATACCCATAAATCTTATGATAATTTATACCCATAAATGCACAGTTTTGCTTGTACAAAAGTAGAAAATTGTCATAAAATATGAGTTTTATGAGTATTAGTTGACGTACATAAGATTGATTTATATTCATATTTTCTTTGGTAGATGACTATAGGTTAACAGCGTGCATGAATATAATCAAAGTGGCTATAAAACAGCATGGAGGCTGGAATCATACAGGCGATGAAGGCAAGAACAAAACTCAGGCAAGTTTAACAGTGGGGGACAACAGCAAAGTGCTATTGTTTTTTGTTTTTCCACATGTGGATGGTGACACTGCTGGTTCACACTTGTTGTTAAATGCATTAGTGGGAGCTTTAGTTTTCACTCCAATGTCAGGCCTTGGTAGTAATATATCCGTTTGCTCAAAATCTCTATGTTATTTATCCATTTCTTTCTTGAACTTCCTCTGGCTCTGTAATATGTGCACAAATACTGCACAAAACTGAAACTCAACAGAAAAAGCCAGGAATAAGGCAATGAAGTTGTGCTAATTACTGGAAACACACATAATAACACACACAAATTGACATTTCGACCTAAAGGCCCTTATCAAGACAACAAACACAACAGAAAACAAGTAAGAATGACACTATAGACATTCAAATGAATGAGTTAACTGTAATGTCACCAGAAGAGTTGTAACTAGGTGAAAGGTCAAACAGCGAGGATCAGCAGTGTACAAAACATAGCTACATACATGTGACACAAGACAAACAGAGAAATTATGGAAAAACTATTTATGAGACATTTTATAACATGAGACAGGTGCTCATTGTTCCCAAAGGGTGTAAGAGTGCCAAATTGGTATATGTAGCAGTTCTAAAGCACAAGACGGGTCTGGTCATCAGAGAAACATGACTTAATAGCCGTAACCTGAATGATTCTGATCGGTACTGTTCGCAGAATCTGTCTGCAAGTTTCCATCTCGCCTATATATGTCATAGCACAACACTTACATATGATGGCATAGATGACGTTGCAGGACACACACGTGAATTTCTCTTCAGTGATGAAGGTAGCTTTAGGGAATGTGACAGACCAAGTCTGGGTAACATAGGCACATAGGCACTTCCATTTGCAGCTGATGGTGCCGAAATGCTTAGGAACGTCAGGCTGGAGGTGACTCCGGACAAGTAGATCCCTGTTGTTCTTGATACATCTGTAAGCAACCAGAGGAAGATCACAGAGCACTTCCTGTGTCTTGAGATCCAATTGCAGAAGAGGAAGGTGTCGGAGAAGGAAGAGCTATGGGGGTTAGAAAGTGAGAACACATTTGACTCTATCCTAAGAGGAGGAAGGCCTTCGAGTGCTCAAGAGAGTGCTCTGACGGGAGAGGCTACAAACTCAAAGAAGGGCAGACCTGAGGACTCTGTCAGGGTATAGGCAACAGTGGAAGAAATCCATCATCTTGTGGACTTTCTTGAGAAAGTCCTCCTCACCACTACATATGTGTCGGAGACGAAGAAGAGAGAATAGGCGGGAATCCTGGCATGCAGAGGGATGAGAGGAGGTGTATAAGAGAAAGCTGTGGGCATCAGTTGGTTTGTAGTGTACCGATGTGCTGAGACAGGAGGGCTGGACAGTGATGATATGTCCAGGAAGTTCATATGAGAAGTGGAGATCTCTGATGTGAACTTGGATGGCTGCCAGGTGAAAATTATCAATCATTGAGTGTATGAAGCATGATAGATCAGCCTCAGACATATCAGTGATACCAATCCCATCATCGATATGCCCATGGAACACCAATGGGAGGGGCCCATCATAGGATTCCCATACCAAGGTGACACATAAACAAGCGGTCATCTTGGTGCAATGGCGACCCCACTGATTTGGTCAAAGAAATGCCCATTGAACTCAAAGGAGTTGAGAGTGAGCACAAACTTCACAGGGTAGATGAGGGTAGATGTAGACACAGAGGGATGATGGTGCTGGTCAAGGAAAAACTTGTAGCCTTGAGACCCTCAAATGGGGCATGGAGCTGTAAAGAAAGCAGACATCACGCCGAAAGAGATCATAGGTGTGAGTAGGGAACAGTGAAATAGAGGCAAAGATGGACAGGGCATGGTTAGTATCTCTCAGGAGTGTTGGGAGTTGCTGCATTAATGTAGGAAGACACTATCCAGGAAGTCCAAGATGCGTTCCATTGGGCAGGAGCATGCTGAGACAATAATTCTACCAGAGTTAAGAGGCTTGTAGATTTTGGGCAGCATAAAGAATGCAGGCCTACCCACACTGCTTTCCTTGAGACATTGAGCAGTAGCTATAGTAGAGAGGAGATTGTCAGCTATTAAACCCTTGATGGTGGTAGAGACTGTATCGTTGTGGTCTACAATTGGGTCTTTCTTACATGTACTGGCCCTGTAAAACAAGGGATTGGACAACTGTGCCTCTTGTAGATAGAGGTCCTTCTGCCAGATGACAACAGTGCCCCCTTGTTGGCCGGCTTAATTACAATGTTGTCATGATTGTGAAGTTGCTTAAGGGCATGGAACTTGACTGGGGAGATATTCGTATGCTTGAGGTGGGTAAGGTGGAGACGTTCGATTTCACACTGGGTGTCCCTGATGTGGCTGTCCAGGATCCGGGATACACCAGACTTAGGTGTCCAGTCATGCTTATGGGAAGCATACCGGGAGAATATATATTGTCAGAAATACAACTATCTTCACTAATCACATTACACTGTTTCTAAGTTATAAGTATCACACCTCACAACCACATTATACTGTTTCTAAGTTATAAGTATCACACCTCACAATCACATTACACTGTTTCTAAGTTATAAGTATCACACCTCACAATCACATTACACTGTTTCTAAGTTATAAGTATCACACCTCACAATCACATTACACTGTTTCTAAGTTATAAGTATCACACCTCACAATCACATTACACTGTTTCTAAGTTATAAGTATCACACCTCACAATCACATTACACTGTTTCTAAGTTATAAGTATCACACCTCACAATCACATTACACTGTTTCTAAGTTATAAGTATCACACCTCACAATCACTTTGGCTTCATTCTCAAGTCTTGTCTCAGCAAAACTTGAGTGTATCTTCATATGTTTTCAAGTCCTACGAAAATCACATATTCTCAACACTGTAATAATGAATAGCGACACCCATAGATAGATCCCAATCCCATAGATGGTCAAAATGACCCATAGGCCATGTTTAAGTCCGATGTGTGAGACAGAAAGGCTCAGATATTGCAGTAAACTGTAAATCTTGACACAATGCATTCCATTCTATAGACTACATTCTGATAATCTGCAGAAACGTGAGAACAAACACAGAAGAATAAATGTTGTATTCTGTGATACGAAACCAATCACTGTCCAATTAAACATCATAGACTATTGACTTCCTTGAGTTGTACACTATTATGTTGCTATAACTACCACAAACATGTCACTTTCATATCATCCATCCCAAACCTATCATTTTCACACCCAACCACTACTATCATGCTACATACATGCTGCCGTTTCCTTGCATTCTCTCTACCTGATCTGATCAAAAACAAGAGAGAACATTCTCTTGTTAAGTTTTCTCATCTAAGTTAAATTTGATCAAGTTTCTTGCCAAGTTTCTCCCATAGACTTCAGCTCATTCCCTCAGTTTCTGCCCTCAACTAACTGCCTCTTACCAAGTTTCTCCCATAGACTTCAGCTCTCTCCCTCAGTTTCTGCCCTCAACTAACTGCCTCTTACCAAGTTTCTCCCATAGACTTCAGCTCTCTCCCTCAGTTTCTGCCCTCAACTAACTGCCTCTTACCAAGCTTCTCCTATAGACTTCAACTCTCTCCCGATGTTCAGTTTCTGCCCTTGACTGACTGCCTCATTTTCTAAGTTTCTGATCTCAACTAAACTGATCACCTCTTGCCAGTTTATGCCCTAAACCTTAACTGCCCATCTGGTCAAGCTTCATCTTTTTTTCCTGCTCGATCACTTGTCTCTGAAAAGCTTCAACACGAAAGCCTAGATCTGATTCACTTATTCCACATCTGCCATAGTTCTCGGATAACCTTACGTAAGAACGAGACATTACTCTCTACATGGATCTAACCATGTCTCACAGTCACATGTGTGATCTAATGTCATCTCACAGTCACATGTGTGATCTAATGTCATCTCACAGTCACATGTGTGATCTAATGTCATCTCACAGTCACATGTGTGATCTAATGTCATCTCACAGTCACATGTGTGATCTAATGTCATCTCACAGTCACATGTGTGATCTAATGTCATCTCACAGTCACATGTGTGATCTAATGTCATCTCACAGGCACATGTGTGATCTAATGTCATCTCACAGTCACATGTGCGATCTAATGTCATCTCACAGTCACATGTGTGATTTAATGTCATCTCACAGTCACATGTGTGATCTAATGTCATCTCACAGTCACATGTGTGATCTAATGTCATCTCACAGTCACATGTATGATCTAATGTCATCTCACAGTCACATGTGTGATCTAATGTCATCTCACAGTCACATGTGCGATCTAATGTCATCTCACAGTCACATGTGCGATCTAATGTCATCTCACAGTCACATGTGCGATCTAATGTCATCTCACAGTCACATGTGCGATCTAATGTCATCTCACAGTCACATGTGTGATCTAATGTCATCTCACAGTCACATGTGTGATCTAATGTCATCTCACAGTCACATGTGGGATCTAATGTCATCTCACAGTCACATGTGTGATCTAATGTCATCTCACAGTCACATGTGTGATCTAATGTCATCTCACAGTCACATGTGTGATCTAATGTCATCTCACAGTCACATGTGCGATCTAATGTCATCTCACAGTCACATGTGTGATCTAATGTCATCTCACAGTCACATGTGCGATCTTATGTCATCTCACAGTCACATGTGTGATCTAATGTCATCTCACAGTCACATGTGCTATGTCATTTCCCAGCAGCACCACATAGTAACAATGAAGCTAGGCCCTATTGTTTATATACATCACAAGTCATCTCATCGAAACACTTGCCGTAAATATTTACATTTTCAGACGCACACAGCACAGTTATAGGTGGACACTGCAGGTATCGTTGCCAGCTTGTCTGAAACTGGGTTTATGAAAGGGGGAGGGAGGGGAATAAATGTCAACATGTTCAGACCTGATATCGCCATAACTAGAACAATGTCTCTGCCTACCTTACCTCTTACTCACTTCCCCTCATCTCTACCCTCAAGTAAGATCTAATTGTTGCTAGAACCTCTTTACTTGTTTTCTTCTCTCCCCATTCTTCTATATATCCATATCTCAAAGCATCAGTTCTATCTTCTAGATGTTTGTTCATTATTCATGTTTCTGAGCAATACATTAACATAAAGTACATGTCATCATCATCATCAAGTGCTGTCTCCTCAACGAAGGTTGGCTGCAACAGATCTCCAACATCCCCTGTCTCTTGTTTTGGTGGTGCACTCTGCTAGACAGAAACCTGTCCATCGTGCGATGTTACTCCCCACTTGTATCTCTGTCTATCTCTTTCTCGCTTCCCTTTAACTTTACCCTCAAGTAATGTCTTCATTAAGGTGTCATGTCTTTTAATGTGTTCAAAATATTTTATTTGCCTGATCTTTATTTCTCTTAATAAATCTTCCTTCATATTAAGTATTTTTAGAACCTCTTTATAATGCCCATGTGTTGTCCGGGCCTGAAATGGGAGTAAAGAATAGCAACACTATTTACCTTCCATGCATGTCGTACGAAGTGACTAAGGAGGTTATGGGATGGAGTTGGCTGACCCATCCCATATAGGGTCAGTGACCCAAAGCAATGCTGAAGTCAGATGTGTCAGGCTGAAAGGCGCAGATATCGCATCAATGCTGTAAACCATGACACAGTGCATTCCGTTCTCCGGGCTACATCCTGCTGATCTGCAGGAGTTTAAGAATGAACGCAGAAGAAGAACCTCTTTATCATATGATGATCTGCCTTAGTGTAATTCTAACAATGCATCCTACAGTCATGCAGCAATCCAGACTTCACAAGCACTACCCCAAGACGTAGCTCCCGGGCTGAGAAATGTGTGTGTGTATCAGCTGCTGATGAGAACATCATCAGTGCAGATATAAAAGTTCAAGAAGTGGCAGCAGAGACACCAAAGGATGATGATTGTAAGTTAACGATATGTGAATGGTAAATGTATCGTGTACACTCTTCCATACAAGCAGTTAACTCTTTATCAGTGTCAAGTAATGTCCCATCTAAATTCTCCAGCAGCTGAGCAAGGCAAATCGTTTTGCGCACACAAGTTGGCCAGCTCCTCAGGAAAGAGAGAGAGAGAGTTGGCATGTTAAATGTGTCCGTGTAGTGTGCGTATGTTAAATGTGTCAGTGTAGTGTGCGTATGTTAAATGTGTCAGTGTAGTGTGCGTATGTTAAATGTGTCAGTGTAGTGTGCGTATGTTAAATGTGTCAGTGTAGTGTGCGTATGTTAAATGTGTAGTGTGCGTATGTTAAATGTGTCAGTGTAGTGTGCGTATGTTAAATGTGTCAGTGTAGTGTGCGTATGTTAAATGTCTAGTGTGCGTATGTTAAATGTGTCAGTGTAGTGTGCGTATGTTAAATGTCTAGTGTGCGTATGTTAAATGTGTCAGTGTAGTGTGCTATGTTAAATGTCTAGTGCGCGTATGTTAAATGTGTAGTGTGCTATGTTAAATGTGTCAGTGTAGTGTGCGTATGTTAAATGTGTAGTGTGCGTATGTTAAATATGTCAGTGTAGTGTGCGTATGTTAAATGTGTCAGTGTAGTGTGCTATGTTAAATGTGTCAGTGTAGTGTGCTATGTTAAATGTGTCAGTGTAGTGTGCTGTTAAATGTGTCAGTGTAGTGTGCTATGTTAAATGTGTCAGTGTAGTGTGCTATGTTAAATGTGTCAGTGTAGTGTGCGTATGTTAAATGTGTCAGTGTAGTGTGCGTATGTTAAATGTCTAGTGTGCGTATGTTAAATGTGTCAGTGTAGTGTGCGTATGTTAAATGTGTCAGTGTAGTGTGCGTATGTTAAATGTCTAGTGTGCGTATGTTAAATGTGTCAGTGTAGTGTGCTATGTTAAATGTGTCAGTGTAGTGTGCTATGTTAAATGTGTCCGTGTAGTGTGCATATGTTAAATGTGTCAGTGTAGTGTGCTATGTTAAATGTGTCAGTGTAGTGTGCTATGTTAAATGTGTCAGTGTAGTGTGCGTATGTTAAATGTGTCTGTGTAGTGTGCTATGTTAAATGTCTAGTGTGCGTATGTTAAATGTGTAGTGTGCGTATGTTAAATGTGTCAGTGTAGTGTGCTATGTTAAATGTCTAGTGTGCGTATGTTAAATGTGTCAGTGTAGTGTGCGTATGTTAAATGTCTAGTGTGCGTATGTTAAATGTGTCAGTGTAGTGTGCGTATGTTAAATGTGTAGTGTGAGTATGTTAAATGTGTCCGTGTAGTGTGCGTATGTTAAATGTCTAGTGTGCGTATGTTAAATGTCTAGTGTGCGTATGTTAAATGTCTAGTGTGCGTATGTTAAATGTCTAGTGTGCGTATGTTAAATGTCTAGTGTGCGTATGTTAAATGTCTAGTGTGCGTATGTTAAATGTGTCAGTGTAGTGTGCGTATGTTAAATGTCTAGTGTGCGTATGTTAAATGTGTCAGTGTAGTGTGCGTATGTTAAATGTGTAGTGTGCGTATGTTAAATGTGTCAGTGTAGTGTGCGTATGTTAAATGTGTCAGTGTAGTGTGCGTATGTTAAATGTGTAGTGTGCGTATGTTAAATGTGTCAGTGTAGTGTGCGTATGTTAAATGTCTAGTGTGCGTATGTTAAATGTGTCAGTGTAGTGTGCGTATGTTAAATGTGTAGTGTGCGTATGTTAAATGTGTCAGTGTTGTGTGCGTATGTTAAATGTGTCAGTGTAGTGTGCGTATGTTAAATGTGTCAGTGTAGTGTGCGTATGTTAAATGTGTCAGTGTAGTGTGCGTATGTTAAATGTGTCCATGTAGTGTGCGTATGTTAAATGTGTCCGTGTAGTGTGCGTATAATTTTGGTTGTTCCTTCAAATAGTAAAATCATTAGCTTGATGATCTTGATAAAGGTATTAAGTATTTTTATTATCATTTTCATTCGCATACCAGACATGTCCATAGGTGCTCAGATCTCCGCTTCAGTAAATCTCTCAGGGTATAACGGCTGATGGTTCCAGTTCTATGTTGGTTCAGTGCTCTGTTTGAAATCTTTGTTAGGTTTTCTCTAGAGACAATGCCTATCTTCACTCTCAAATCTTTGTTAGGTTTTCTCTAGGGACAATGCCTATCTTCACTCTCAAATCTTTGTTAGGTTTTCTCTAGAGACAATGCCTATCTTCACTCTCAAATCTTTGGTAGGTTTTCTCTAGAGACAATGCCTATCTCCACATTCTCTGATCATGCAGACTTACAAAGAGCAATGAGTATGTCTGCTCGTTCCAGAAGCTCATTAGCTGTTATGGTGCTGAGGCTAACTAATTTGTCTGCCCGTTTGTCTCCCTCCATATTCCATCAACTCCATATACTCCATATTCTTCTTGGTCATCGTCCGTATCTTGCTGTTTCCATTTTCATATTATATGCTCTTGTCACTGGTCAATAAGAGTTCATTCTCATTAGGTGGCCTATCCATTTCAGTCTCTGTTTTTCAATAAATTTGACCACTGATGTTGTTCTAACAGTTCTTGTAATCTCCTCATTTGTACATGATTTCTTCTTGTTCTGTTTGCTGCTTTTCTTAGACATCTCATTTCACACTTAGTAAGCTTCCTCTCTTGTTTTTTAGTCAGTATCCATGTTTGACATTGAAAACATAATGTTGGGATGAATATTAAATTTATGATTTGCCTTTTGTTTTCCATCCGGATAGATGTGTGTGTGGTTCAAAATTGGTTACATTCATAATTTGCATAGTTAGCTTTTTGAATTCTTGTCTCAAGCTCTCTGTCCATTCTTGACAGGAATTCCAGCCATGCAGGGAAGCAGCCAGCATGCAATGGAAACACTCTGTCCATTCTTGACAGGAATTCCAGCCATGCAGGGAAGCAGCCAGCATGCAATGGAAACACTCTGTCCATTCTTGACAGGAATTCCAGCCATGCAGGGAAGCAGCTAGCATGCAATGGAAACACTCTGTCCATTCTTGACAGGAATTCCAGCCATGCAGGGAAGCAGCCAGCATGCAATGGAAACATTCTAGATCACTAAAGAGTGCTTTTTCTTCCAAGTCGCTGATAAATGTAAATAACTCCTGCTAGATATCTCTTGTAGCAAGACAATGTTGCCAATAGCTCAACACATCTGGCAGTAAATGTTCTATATGAGTCATAACAACAACTCACACATGCAGAGACCACACAATTACATTGAGTCAAAGATCAGGAACACTGACCACAAAATAAACTCAAGGGGTGTAGAGAGATGGCTTTATTGTACTCAGGTTTGTTTTATATGTTCTCCATCCCTCTCAATGACCTGCCAAGTGTACCACTCATAGAACATAATGATGTAGCACCAAGTGAAAATCTCCAGGGATCTCTTAACAAATGCACTTGTATGTCATGATCCGGGATCAAGCCCATGACTTCTTGGGAATACATCAAATGGCTTAACCACTATGCCACAGAGATCTAACACAAACCACAAGGTCAATCAAAGTACTAATCAACAATAACTAAATTTATATTTCTGATGTACATGTGTACAGAGACTTCAACAATTTCATAGTGAATGAAATCTGATATTTATTCCAGTATAATCATAGTGAATTAAGTAACATTTGATATTTATTAGGGTATAGATTTTGTTTCTTCCTAATGTGTATTTATTAGGGTATAGATTTTGTTTCTTCCTAATGTGTATTTATTAGGGTATAGATTTTGTTTCTTCCTAATGTGTATTTATTAGGGTATAGATTTTGTTAATTCCTAATGTCTATTTATTAGGGTATAGATTTTGTTTCTTCCTAATGTCTATTTATTAGGGTATAGATTTCTTTCTTCCTAATGTGTATTTATTAGGGTATAGATTTTGTTTCTTCCTAATATCTATTTATTAGGGTATAGATTTGTTTCTTCCTAATATCTATTTATTAGGGTATAGATTTGTTTCTTCCTAATGTCTATTTATTAGGGTATAGATTTGTTTCTTCCTAATGTCCCCCACATCCAGCTTTATTTATTTCAGGGCAGCCAGTAATCACACAGTTGGCAGCCATAAAAAAGAAGAACAAACAACGATACATGATTCCGGTCCAGGTACTGGAGACAGCTGTTTATCAATGTGAGAAATTCCTGGCCTCCAAGGACCATGAGGACATAGATGTGCCAAGGGAGGTCTGTTAAAAGAGCAATAAAAAATGTTAAGATAGTTATAAAGCTTTTTCGATTATTAGTAGAAATACTGCTTTATTTATGTTTATATTATCTTTGCATACTCTGAACTGTACTGTATGGGTCATATTGCATTGCCCTAGATTATTCAGCTTGGCACATCAAGATCACTGCTGGCATCACTAAATTTGAAAAAGAGAGAACACTGTTTGAGAACAAAGAGAGAACAATTTGCAAGAGACGGAAGCAGAAGGATAAATTCGAAAACTCTCCTACTCAGGACCCTTTGCACTCCTGCAAACACTGTAATGATCCCTCCAGGCATGAATCTGACTGATCAGGCATCTATGAATTCACAAACTCAAAGCAAATTAGACAACTACAAATGTTTTTGTTTTTTTCTGCTTGTCTTCGCTTGCAAAGGAAGAACATTATCATCATCATTGGTCAGAAACATGTACACCCTCTTTTTTTATATTTGTTCATGTATACTCAGAGAATCAGAACTTTATTATACGATTCATAAACATAGATCCTTTTTTATATTTACAAGGACTTTTCATTTAGTTTTGAAAAGATTTTTTTTCCTAGAAAATCATACTACGTAGTGCAGTGGTTATTGTACGTCTGTACCTAATATATGTGAGAATATGCCATTGTATATACCAAACTGGAAATTGGTAACTTCGTGCATGTGCTATGTGGAATCCTGTAAATGAAGGTGACATCGTAGTGCTCGTTACATTTTTAATATGGATGTTAATATTCAACAACATGTGTTCATTGATCTCTGCTTTTGTCTTTAAAATTTTTTGTTGATATGCTGCAATCAGGTCTGGATAGTTCTAAGTCAGTCTAAAACAAACTCCAACTCTGACCTACAGCCTGTGGTATTCCTGACAGATGCAAGGTCAGTGCTTCAAGCTCTCCAGTCTGAAAAACTAACAGACTTGAAAAAACTACTTAGCGAATTGTCTTACCAGTATAGGGTAACCATGCAGTGGATACCCTCTCACTGTGGAATACCAGGTAATGAAAAAGCAGACCAACTGGCTAAGGAAGGTGCTGACGAAGACCAACCAGATATACCAATCACCTACCATCAGAAAAAACAGATGATCAAGTCAATAAGAAAGCCACAAACACCAACACAAGATGACTATCATATTATGAACAGACCAGAACAAGTTATAATTCTACGTCTCAGAACAGGACACAACCGACTCCGCAGTCACATGTATACAAAGTTCAAGATTGGCAACACAGCCATGTGTACATGTGGACAGGCAGCACAGAGTGCCAAACATATACTTCAAGAGTGTTCTGAGCATGAAACGCTGAGGCAGACATATTGGCCAGAGGAAACAACACTGGAATCAAAACTCTATTTGACACTGTATGAACTACAAAAGACAGTGAGTTTTATTAAGGAAACAGAATTACAGATATAGACATGTTTCAAGTGAACGAAAGAAGAAGAAGAAGAAGTCTAAAACATTTAAATGATATTCCTGTTACACCGGTGGACACAGAAGCTTTGAATATAATCCCCATCATGGCAGGTTATCCAGCTCCCCCACTGATGAGATAGTAAAATTTGTGTAAGAAATCGTAGACTCTTACAGATGTCTGGCTATCAGATAGGCTGCTGAGGATATTGAAATATCAGTTGAGGCTTGCTGTAAAATAATTATCTAAAGAGTTACACATGAGACAGATGACAGAAAAACTCATGTCCTGACTGAGGACCAGAAGGATGATCGGTTGTCCATTTGTGCTGACCGTCATTACCAAGCAAAAAACAATGCACATGTCAAGTTCATAATAATTGCTGGTGATAAAATCTGTGTGTACTGGTATGAGTACCATACTCATGCATGGGTTTCCTTGGCTAGGAAAAAAATCTAGGTGTACTGATATGTCTAGGAAACAAAGCAAATCTGAGTGTACTGGTATGTCTAGGAAACGTAGCAAATCTAGGTGTACTGGTATGTCTAGGAAACAAAGCAAATCTTGGTGTACTGATACGACTGAGAAACACAACAAATCTAGATGTACTGATATGTCTAGGAAACAAAACAAATCTGGGTGTACTGGTATGGATCAGCAGCAGACAAGATAGCTGGATCAAATATGAAGAATGGATAACAACTGTCTCTCTTAACAAATAGTATCTGTTAATCTTTGAGAAGAAAGGAGGCTTCAGGCAGATCATTCCTGAGATATAAAGATTAATGCAAGGCTTCAATGATTAAATTTTTAACCCCACACACCCACACACTCCCAAACAGCCGTGAAAATATTGTATAGATAGAATTGCTTTAACAGAAATGTTTCAGTTTGTTTTTTTAATGTGTGAATACCGGGTACTATTAAAAATTTGTGCAGAGCAAGCTGAAATAAAATGAAACTTATCAAAAGCAAAAGTCACTGCAAACCAACAGTGATACATCTAACATTGTAAATCAACACACAAACCATCTAAAGTGTTAAATATAAAGGGTTTTTTTTTTGTATTAAAAACCATAAATTGTGTGGTCAAAAGTGGCCAACGTTGATACCTCCAAATTGTTGCAGACATTTGTGTAATTGCACATATACAGCTGTGGAACATGCCTTCTACGCACGCACACACAACACTGTAACATGCCTTCTATACACACACACACACACACACATAGAGCACATGTGAGTAGGAGGCCTCCTCTCAAAGCATTGCATACAGTTGAATTTTGGAGTCTTCTGACTGTGAAAGGAACTTACACAGAACACAGAATAGTGATGTTTTGTCTATTGTGTTTCCCCAGGTGGTTTGTGATCCACTCTTGCCGTTAAGTGTAGGTGTGATTGGAGCTTGAGCTTACGTTCTAAAGCCAGATGTGTGGCCTCGGCTGTGCTATGACTGTGTCTGTTCAGAATGGCCCTGACGTTTTCTATGCATCTTTTCCGTGATCTTCCTCTGGCTTTATACCATTGATCTCATTTGGTTATATGCTTGTGTGGGCAACTTTTCGTGATGCATTCTCATAATGTGGCCAAACCACTTGATCTGTTCTCACTCTATGTAATCTGTACAAGATATTATACCTATTCTTTCCCTGATATATTCATTTCGTAATCTATCAAGCCTGGTGACCCCCGGCAGCTTTCCTCAAGCATTTCATCTCACGTCACAATATTTCTGTAATGTGAAGATCAGAGAGACCAGGTTTGGCACTGGTAACACAGTTTTGGTAGGAATATACTGTAAATCATTTGTCTCTTGACTTCATCTCGATCTTGGGGTGAAGAAGTAATAGTGACAGTTGGTATGTTACCGCATTTGCCTTTTGACATCTTGTCTCTATTTCTCTATCGAGGCTTCCGTTTTCTGTAAAAATACTACCGAGATATTTGAACTCTGTTACTTGTTTTACTCCTATATTGTCTGTCTGTATGTTTGTTTGTTTGTTTTTCGTTCGCTCCATTGTAACCATCACGGATATCCGTGCGATTTCCGCCGGGAGCGTGATTACGTTGTGCCACCGTTATGCGCCTTGTAGGCCTAGCACATCCGATTTCGGCATGCCTTGACAATTCGGGTGGGCTACCCTTAGCCTGTGACAGCCTCTATATCTGTCTCCAGGCACGCGTAGTGGAGACTCTTCGCCCAGACGATTTTCTTGCTCTTAGTCTGACTCAAACGAGGTGTTCCACTGTCTATGAACTTGCCTCGTGTAATTGGACGTGCTGTGCCTGTGCCCATTGGGTACTGAACCGTTTCTCATCCGTGAGCCTGGTTCCTTAAGGGGAAGAACTCAACAGAGGAGTTGGACCCTGGCTCTTTCGCCCTCTTAGCCGAGGTGTCATTCACCGACGTGTACCCCTTGTCCAAGTTCGAGTCTCACACCACGCGTTTGAGAGCAAGGCGTTCTCGAGCTGAGCGTCCTTGTCCCAATAGCGCCTGAGCCCATCAGGTACTGAACCCTTTCTCTCTTCAAGTGTATTTCCGGTGTAGGAAAACTTGACAGTAGAGTTGGGCCAGGGCTAAATCGTTGTCCCTTTTGTGCCTGAGCGAATCGAGTACGGAACCCTTTCTCTCTGCAAGTGTACTTCCGGTATAGGAAACATTGACAGTAGAGTTGGGCCAGGACTACCATCGTTGTCACTTTCTTGCCTAATCCCATTGGGTACAGAACCCTTTCTCTTCGCGAGCATATTTCCGGTTTAGGAAGGCTCGACATTAGAGTTGGGTTAGGTCTTCTTGCTTTACCAAACGCCAGTGAATGGGTCTGGGTCTCTGCCTGTAAGGAACTCAGGTAACTAGAAGCCCGTCTCGAGCTGACGGAGCTTGTAGCTCCCCCTTTCCTAGGGACTTTTCACTTTCTATTTGCAGTTTGCGCTGCCCTCTAGCGCTGTTCTGCCCTTTCATTGTTTCATTGTACTCTGTATGAAACATATTTGTCTCTCGCCATCCATTTACCTTTACGTGCATTTTTACATTGGCCGCCCCTCCAATGTTCGGACTGGACTGACTAGCTTCACTGTATGGCGACAGTGTCGCTATATGTGGTGATGCTGGTGGTGTCGGAGATATGTCTGTCCGTGTGCAGGCAAATCTCTTTCCATCTGCTACCTCCACATTTTCGGACACGATCCCCAAATGATTTGGCCAGAATCAGCTCGAGCTGCTGTATTTCTGTTTCCAGGGTGCACCGCGTGGAGGTACATTTGGGATCTTGGTTACCTGCTAACCCTGGGTCCGCCTAGAGCAATGCGTTCCCTTTGCACCCCGTCTGTCTGTATGTTTAGTGGACTAGTAATAGTGATGTTAGTTTAGTGATGTTTTACAGTTCTGAATGGTGAAAGCTTATGTAAAACCGTGTGTTCTACATAACTACCTTGTGTTCTACATAACTACCTTGTGTTCTACATAACTACCTTGTGTTCTACATAACTACCTTGTGTTCTACATAACTATCTTGTGTTCTACATAACTACCTTGTGTTCTACATAACTACCTTGTGTTCTACATAACTACCTTGTGTTCTACATAAGTAACTTATTGGTTATACAGTTTTACTGCACTCTCACTTATTATAGATTAGGTATGAAATTAGCCAATAATTTTGTGAGGTCCAGAGTTCAATCCAGTTTCTCGATAAGGACTGGGGGTTTTTTCTTTTGGAGTGTAAATTAAAAAACTTACAATGAATATGACATGGCGACAGCAAGGGCATGCTGCCTTCATCATACAAGCTACTCGAACACTCTTTATAACTCCTGAATGGGAATAATACAGTATGACAATTTTTTTTAGTTTACAGTATAAATTAAGCTCTGGAGGATTCCTGAAATGATTTCTGATGTACTGCAAGTTGTTGTATGTTTATCAACATTACTAAAATGATTCCTGATTTACTGCAAGGTGTTTAGTGTCATCAACATTCCTAAAATGATTCATGATTTACTGCAAGGTGTTTAGTGTCATCAACATTACTACCATATTTCTTGCTAGTATATTCAAATAAAAATAAAAGTGTATGTCCTTTATTTCAGGTGGGTCAGCTGACAGATCAACAGTGGGATGATCTTATCAAGTGGCACTATCAGCTAGTACAGTAAGTTTTACATGACAACTCATGAGGATTTATCTTGTTAGTTCTAGAGACAATGTGTACAGGGATCTGATAATTTAATGTTAGTTCTAGAGACAGTGTGTACAGGGATCTGATAATTTAATGTTAGTTCTAGAGACAATGTGTATGAGATCTGATAATTTAATGTTAGTTCTAGAGACAATTTGTATGAGATCTGATAATTTAATGTTAGTTCTAGAGACAATGTGTACAGGGATCTGATAATTTAATGTTAGTTCTAGAGACAATGTGTACATGGATCTGATAATTTAATGTTAGTTCTAGAGACAATGTGTACAGGGATCTGATAATTTAATGTTAGTTCTAAAGACAATGTGTATGAGATCTGATAATTTAATGTTAGTTCTAGAGACAATGTGTACAGGGATCTGATAATTTAATGTTAGTTCTAGAGACAATGTGTACAGGGATCTGATAATTTAATGTTAGTTCTAAAGACAATGTGTATGAGATCTGATAATTTAATGTTAGTTCTAGAGACAATGTGTACAGGGATCTGATAATTTAATGTTAGTTCTAGAGACAATGTGTACAGGGATCTGATAATTTAATGTTAGTTCTAGAGACAATGTGTACAGGGATCTGATAATTTAATGTTAGTTCTAGAGACAATGTGTACAGGGATCTGATAATTTAATGTGAGTTCTATCAAATGTGTTTACTATAGAGCAATGGTGGGCAAAATATCACCGGTCAAACCATTTTTTTCTAGCCCACCCGGCAGATCTAAAAGCACTATATGCACTGGCCCCTTTACTCAGAAAGTAGTACTTCAAGCTCCAAAGAACTAAATAGAAAAGGTTTTTGGTCCCATATCATACAAAGAGTTCTGATTGCAAAAAGTGAGTAAGACCTTCAAGATTTAATTAATGTAGTAGTCACAGAAAGTAAAGAGGAAGGCCTCTTTCTAAATATCAAGAAAACAGAAGGAATGGTTATTTCAAAGAAACATAATACCGCACTTTGCAAGATCAAAGTGAATGATATAGTATTAAAATAGATCCACCAATTCAAATATTTAGGTACAATGATTACAGCAGATGGAAGAAGTTCAACAGAAATAAGACGTAGAATAGGACATACAAAAACAACATTCAGAAAAATGAAAAATATATTCTGTAATATGACATTGTCATTAGAGGTGAGAAAGAGAGTTCTGCAGTGCTATATAGCTCCTATACTAACATATGGATGCTAGTCTTGAACAATAAATGAACTGGAAAGATGGAAATTAGAAGCAATAAAGATGTGGTTCTACAGAGGAATGCTGAGAATACCATGGACTGCCAAAAAACAAACCATTTGATAAAACTATGTGGAAGTGTTGTAAGAGTCAAATGCGAAACGGACCTTAATCAATAATATAAGAAAAAGACAATCTTAATTTTTTGGCCACTTCATGAGACAAAGAGGTTTGGAGAACATAATCACAACAGGCAAGATTGAAGCCAACAGAGACAGAGGGTGACAACCTGAGAAAATATTAGACAGTTTGACAACCTGGCACAGCAGGGAAATAACAATGATTGTGATATATAATACTGTGGACAGAGAGCTGTGGAGAGCCATGATCACCTATGCCAGCAGGCGTAGATGATGATGATCTGATGATGATCACACAAAGACCGCTCAATCCACCCCACCAAAATAAAAAGGATTTTATCTCTTTTGTAGAGCTATATTTAAATAATTGTTCATATTTTGTGTATGTACATTTTCTGATATTCTTCATTGTGTCCAATCCTTAAGAATAATTAGTTTATATTATGTAATTTTGTTGTTTACCATAAAAATCAGATTACCAGGAATAATACTAAGATCTTCTGTGTTCATTTTCTAAATTTCTTTTAGTTAGCAATATGTAGTCAGAAGAGTGGAATGCATTATTTATTTGTTTACAGCTTAGCTGCGATATCTGTCATTCAGCCCAGCACATCATACAATCAATCAATCAAGTGCCATACCGAGAGGCATAGGGGATCATGCTTCTCCACAACTCTGTCTCTTGTGTTGTTAATAAGTACAGTTGGTGGTATCTTTGTGTGCAGCAGTGGCAACTCATCCAGAAATTTCTCTTTGTCTTCCTCTGTCCCTTCTCCCCTTGATCTTTCCGGTGGGTACTAAATGTTGACATTTTGCTGTTCTCATCACATGCTAAAATAAATCTTGACTCTTTGCTTCAAATTTTAGCTATAATTTGTCTTTTTATTCAAGCATCTCTGAGGACTTCTACATTACATTTCTTAGCTGTCCATGGAATTTTCATAATTCTTCTAAAAAAAACCCGTAGTCGTAACTCTCGATAATAGTTACCATGTTGTTCCGACAGACCAACGTAGCTCTTGAACTAGTTACGGGCACCGTGTGGGTGGGCAGAACAACAAAGAAACCTGTCACAAGGGCCAGAGTTGTGCCCTAATGTCGATGTCTGTTTCTGCAACATTATACTCGAAACACCATCAAGTCGAATGGCTGCTGGAACAGAGGGCGGAGCACTATTGGGAATGCCCCATGTGCTGTGAAGCCAGTTTCTAATCAAGAATCTCAAAAACCACATCTCAGTTGCCTCCAAATGATCTTGATCTCTTCCATTTACTGTCCATGATTTACATCCATAAAGAAGGATTGGCTCAATATAACATCCTAGCGCTCGAACTTGTGTTTGCATTGATGTTACTCCATTGTATAGAATGTTTCTCATGTTTTGAAATGCTGATATGGACTGTGCTATCCTGTTCTTTATCTTATTGGAACACCAACCATCTGATGTTAAAATGGTGCCAAGATACTTGATTTTGTTCACTTGATTTAATTTTTGCATAATTGATATTAATACTGCATCTTGGTGGTGTGTGCTTCTTTGAAATAATCATTACTTCTGTTTTTTCTTGTTTAGACATGCCTTTGTTTTCACTTTCTTGTACTACTATGTCTAACAGGGCTTAAAGTTCACTGCCATCAGAATTGTATCATCAGAATATATTAGATTATCCAGATTGTAACTTCCAACTTCTATTCCTGACATACTTTCTATGTTTCACATAATATCCTCTGTATACAGGGAGAAAAGTTCTGGTGGCATTACACATCCTTGTCCTACGCCATTTCTATCTTTTGGAATTCTCCTGAATTGCTGTCAACGCTCATCACAGATGTTTGTTTCCAATTCATATTTCTTACTAACTTTAGATCTTTCTCATTAACAGTAAATTTTTCTAAAATTGTCATTTCTGAATGCTTCACCTTGTCAAAGCTTTACTATAATCTATAAAGTACGAGTACAGGTTTATTTTGTACTTCTATTGCCCTCTCCATCAATGTTCGTATTATATACAGGATATTTCTTGTGCCTATCCTTCCACAAATCTACATTGCTCTTCTGCAATATTGTGTTTTAATTTTCCTCTTATTCGTCTCATGATTATACGATACATGATCCATAATAATTTATTAATCATTAGTGCTGCAAAGAACCAAAAAAACCACATGTTGATCTCATAAAAGATGGAGTAACATATTACATTGAGAGAACAGGAGCAGTTCATACAGTTATGTTGCTGTAAGATTGTAAAGAGACAAGGACCAACTATCATGACAAGCATGTGAGGCCAAGAGTCGAGGACCAACTATCATGACAAGCATGTGAGGCCAAGAGTCAAGGAGCAACTATCATGACAAGCATGTGAGGCCAAGAGTTAAGGACAAACTATCATGACAAGCATGTGAGGCCAAGAGTCAAGGACCAACTATCATGACAAGCATGTGAGGCCAAGAGTCAAGGACCAACTATCATGACAAGCATGTGAGGCAGAGAGTTAAGGAGCAACTATCATGACAAGCATGTGAGGCCAACAGTCAAGGACCAACTATCATGACAAGCATGTGAGGCCAACAGTCAAGGACCAACTATCATGACAAGCATGTGAGGCAGAGAGTCAAGGATCAACTATCATAACAAGCATGTGAGGCTTAGAGTCGAGGACCAACTATCATGACAAGCATGTGAGGCCAAGAGTCGAGGACCAACTATCATGACAAGCATGGGAGGCAAAGAGTCAAGAACCAACTATCCTAACAAGCATGTGAGGGATAGAGTCGAGGACCAACTATCATAACAAGCATGTGAGGCCTAGAGTTGAAGACCAACTATCATAATAAGCATGTGAGGCCTAGAGTCAAGGACCAACAATCATAACAAGCATGTGAGGCCAAGAGTCAAGGACCAACTATCATAAGTATGTGAGGCTTAGAGTTGATGACCAACTATCATAACAAGCATGTGAGGCAGAGAGTCAAGGACCAACAATCATAACAAGCATGTGAGGCCAAGAGTCAAGGACAAACTATCATGACAATCATGTGAGGCCTAGAGTCGAGGACCAACTATCATAACAAGCATGTGAGGCCTAGAGTCGAGGACCAACTATAATGACAAGCATGTGCGGCTTGAGTCGAGGACTAACTATCATAACAAGCATGTGAGGCCTGGAGTCAAGGACCAACTATCATAACAAGCATGTGAGGCTTGGAGTCAAGGACCAACTATCATAACAAGCATGTGAGGCTTGGAGTCAAGGACCAACTATCATAACAAGCATGTGAGGCCTAGAGTCAAGGACCAACTATCATAACAAGCATGTGAGGCTTGGAGTCGAGGACCAACTATCATAACAAGCATGTGACGCTTATAGTCGAGGACCAACTATCATAACAAGCATGTGAGCCTTAGAGTCGAGGACCAAGAGCACAATTGAAGAATAACATTGAATAGTCTGTGAAGTATCCAGGGATTAGGCAAGATGAGAATCTGATACAATCGTGAAAACTTCTCTCTGAGTGATCTCTCTCTCTCTGGGTTGAGAGGAATGACTAACTAGACATATTCAAGTTTTTACATAAATTGTTTTTGTTCATTTAAAATAAACAGTATAATTCATAATATTGGATATTTTCATTGTTATAATTATTCATTTCCTTCTTTTTTGCAGTCATGTCATATATAGGGTAGGTGGGGGCAAGACGGCGCAAACTTTTCATGTTTTAGCGTATTCTGACAACTAGACTTAACTATGAGAGACCAAACTGCCATCAATGTATAGCTTATCCATCCATCTAACATTAGTGAGAGCATTAAAAACATACATCTACATGCAGAATGATAATTTTCAAAAATATGTAAAAATAAAACACCCATCTTTCCCCGTTTTATGGATGATACAAACCATTATAAAATTGAGGGAGATCGCCACTGCTACAGGTCAAGCACACAAGCAGTGTGTAAATGTGCGTTAAGAATAGATAGAATAAATAGATAGATCTAGTTTCGTAACTTCTAAAAAAAAAAGTTTAAATAAAAAATATTTTGTAGGTTCCTTTTTAAAGCTAGTAATATCTCTGTAAAGTTGGAGGATCATTATAACCATATATATAGGTCTCTCCAAGCTTTAAATCGGCATTGGCAACCTCCTCATGACCTCAACTTTTTTTCTTTATACATTTTGAATGCGCCACCTTGCCCCAATAAATGTGTGCTTTTTCCCCCCAAACCACATTTTTGGCAACTATCATAAATTGCAATAAAAAAAACCAAGTAGCATGCCAAGATAATTTGCTTAAGAACTTAACAACATATCATATATTTCAGTTTAAACATTTAAAAAATCACGATGTTAGTGATAACAGCAAACAGAGTGCCAGAAGTTGGAAAAAAATTAAATCAAACACATTGAAAAATTATTTTTCCCACATCATTGAAAATTGACTCGTCCTTGACCTATCAAACTTCATTGTGTGACAGAATGGAATGTTGCCGCCTTACTAGTCATGTGTGCTACCGGGAAAAAACCCATAGGTTGGAAAAACTTGCTGTGCCGTCTTGCCCTCTGTTCTGTCTTGCCCTCACTTACTACCCTATTTGTTATAACATAATTGGTTTCCCTCTAGAGAGGAAGGCACCCTTTCCCATATCCCATTAAATCTGGCCAAGCAATGTGAGAGCTTAACTCGCCGTCTTGCAAGTCACTGCCCGCAGTTTGAAATGGATGGTATCCGCAATGTGTGGATTGTGAAACCAGGTGCCAAGTCACGTGGCAGAGGTTTGTGTACCAGAATTTAAAATTTTCTTGTTTTTAAGATTTATTGTGATTTATCCAATTAACTGCATAGGTTTATGAAACATAGGTGTGTGAAACATAGGTGTATGAAACATAGATGTATGAAACATAAATGTATGAAACATGGATATGTGAAACATAGATGTATGAAACATAGATGTATGAAACATAGATGTATGAAACATAAATGTATGAAACATGGATATGTGAAACATAGATGTATGAAACATAGATGTATGAAACATAAATGTATGAAACATAAATGTATGAAACATAGATGTATGAAACATAAATGTATGAAACATAGATGTATGAAACATAAATGTATGAAACATAGATGTATGAAACATAAATGTATGAAACATAGATGTATGAAACATAAATGTATGAAACATAAATGTATGAAACATAAATGTATGAAACATAAATGTATGAAACATAGATGTATGAAACATAGATGTATGAAACATAGATGTATGAAACATAGATGTATGAAACATAGATGTATGAAACATAGATAGTCCTATGTGAAACATAAATGTATGAAACATAGATAGTCCTATGTGAAACATAAGTGTATGAAACATAAATGTATGAAACATAGATAGTCCTATGTGAAACATAAGTGTATGAAACATAAATGTATGAAACATAGATGTATGAATAATTTAGGATTTGGATTAGTATTAGGATATTTGTGTTTTACATAACTAACCCTAACCCCAACCCTAAATAAATATTTCAATAATTTTATTAAATGATGAACATGAAATTTACAAACACAGACTAGGGAAATAATTAAACATGTGGTGGAGTCTACTTGTACTGTACCAAAAAGTATTATTTCTTCTAGTAATTATTGGTCAGTAGCATGTGTCTGGAAGAAATGAATCGACTAATAACTGTTATAGACTAAGTATTTGTTTATTATTGCCATACAATTATTGAGTTAAAAATTGTACTGTTATTCATTGTGCAAAAATGCAACCCATGTGTCATGTGACGTATTCCTTCCAGAACATTGTCTTCCCCATGAACTCTCTGAACCTCTCTCTGTCTTGGGAGATGTGGCTTGCATTTTCTAGCGATGTATTCATGTTATCTTTAATGTCGTCAGTCCATCGCCTTCTTGGCCTGCCCTTTCTCCTCTTCCCAGGTACTCTTCCCTCCATTATTTGTCTTTCTAAACAGTTGTGTCTCTTTATATGACCAAACAGACGTAGTTTTCTTTTTGTTATTGTGTGTAGTAACGAACACTCCGGAATCTTCAATGTGTTTATAATATCTGAGTTTCTGATTTTATCCTTCCATGATATTCTAAGTATCTTTCTGTAGCATTTCAACTCGAAGGCGTTAATCTTCTTTTCCGCTGTTTTACTTAGGGTCCATGTTTCACAGCCGTATGTTGCAACTGGCAAATAAAAGCTCGTAACATTAGCACTTTCATTTCTATTTTGTTGTTTTTCCATATGTTTTTCAACCGTGTTATTTTGCAATATGCCATTGCCAATCTCTTCCTTATTTCTGCCATGCAGTCTCCTGCACCGTTGATGTTTGCTCCTAAGTATTCAAATTTATCCACACATTCTATCTCGGTATTGTCTATTCTGATTTTTGGTTGTTGTCTTGTTATATCTGTTTTTTGTTTTCTGCGTGTTTAAATACAGGTTTTGTGCTTCGCTATATTTCTTTGTGTTCTTGATTAGTTGTTTCAATCCCTTTATATCGTTTGAAAGAAGCACTGTGTCGTCTGCGTAGCGTAGTTCCAGGATTAGGAATCCACCAATGTTTAAAGCGTGGTCGTCAGTGTTGTGTATGTCTTCTCTCACATTCTTCATTATACTTTCTGCGTAGATGTTGAACAGGTATGGGGAGAGTGTGCATCCCTGCCTTACTCCAATGCAACACATGCATCATTTAAAAAATTAAACCTTGCCATTTTTTGTTCTTAGTTAATGTGTAATAAATATTCTTTTTTCAGAGTTTTAAATTTAGTATTTTGGATTAGAATAGTGACAGTAGATTAAATAAATGAGATTTGTTCACAGTTTTCCCATTAGATAATATTGATATCTCATTTATCTACTGAAGCACCCTGCTTGCAAGACATCCTGCATTCTCTTACACTTTTATTTGCAGGAATCACATGCTATGAAAAGTTGGAGGACATGCTGAAACTGGTTTGCACTCAGGTTGTCAAGAAAGATGGAAAATTTGTAGTACAAAAGTACATAGGTATGAATCGTCCCATCTGTAAAACATGGGGTAGGTAAAGGTCCACATGGGACAAAGATCCACAACAGGTTTATTTCAAATCATGTGATTTTCCTGATACCACACGCGAGTACCGTGGATGCCAACATTCCAATCTCTCACAGAAGGAAGTTTGATAGTTCCAGGACAAGTCCATTTTCAAAAATGAGGAAAAATGTCACTGTCTTTAATATAATTCTTGTTCAACTTCTCACTCTCTGTCTGCTTTTGTCATTTATTTTGTGATTTTCTACAGTGTTTAAACTGAAATATATGTGGTTTTGTTAAGTTCTTAAACATATTATCTTGTCTGGCTACTTTGTGCATTCATGGGAATTTATGATAGTTGTTAACAGCATGATTTGGGGTAAAGATCCGCACACTAGTGAGACAAATGTCTGCATTCAAAATGTGTGAGGAATCGTTCTTCATTAATACTAATGTCATGAGGAAAATGCTGATTCTGAACCAAAGCTGGGAGAGACTGATATATATGATTATAACGGTCATCCAACGTTACATATACATTTTGTGTGCTAGTAACTATATATATATTCATTAACTATATATATATGACTATAACGGTAATTCAACGTTACGTAGACATAATTTATTATATATATATATATGATTATAACTGAAAAATGTACTGTGTAATATGACCTTGTCATTAGACGTGAGAAAGAGAGTTCTGCAGGTCTATATAACCCCTATACTAACATATGTGTGCGAGTCTTGGACAATAAACAAACTGGAAAGTGGGAAATTAGAGGCAACAGATGTGGTTCTACAGAATAATGCTGAGAATACCATGGACTGCCAGAAAAAGTAATGTAGAGGTGTTAAAAGAGTCAAATGCGAAGAAACGGACCTTAATCATTAATATAAGAAAAGGGCAATTTTTTTTGGGTCACTTCATGAGACAGGCAGGTTTAGAGAACATAGTCACAACAGGCAAAATTGAAGGCAACAGAGACAGAGGGCGACAACGTGAGAAAATATTAGACAGTTTGACAACCTGGCACGGCAAGGAAACAACAGCAACTTTGATACATAATACTGTGGACAGGGAGCTGTGGAGAGCCATGACCGCCTACGCCAGTCAACATGGCACCTGATGATGATGATGATGATGATTGTAACGATCATCCAACGTTACATAGACATAATTAACATCCAAAATTACATAGACATAATTAACATCCAAAATTACATAGACATAATTAACTCTAAAACGGAACTTAGATACCACTCCAAAATGAGATGGAAAGAACAGATTATTTTCCCATGGAAATTGTAAAAAACATAATGTGTATTTCTTCTTCTGTGCTTGTTCTCAAACTCCTACCAGTTAGCAGGATGTATTTGGAGAATGGAATACATTGTGTCACGGTTTACAGCTTTGCTGTGATAGGCCTATGGCCTTTCAACCCAACACATCTGTCATCTGCAGAATATTTTTTTGGGTCACTTTTACCTTTTAAAGGATTGGAAAGAATCTTTCCTATCCCTTAGCAGGCCACATTGTAAACTAGTACGCCAACATGATTCCCTATCACAAACCATCCTGTAGGGAACAGGTGATTGTGGAAGAAACAGTAGAGGGATCAAAAAAGTTATGGGCAGACAACATCACAGAATGAACTGGTGAGATTTCTACACTCTCATCCGCATCGCTATGGCAGAAATCTTTAGAGAAGTTTGTGTGTTGATTAATCAAATGGGATACCTCTACAACCCTGACAGGTTATGGGCTTAATGGATTAAATCCACCTTAGGTGTCTCCTATGACATGCATAGCTGGACCTTGCAACATGGACCGTGCAACACCTTTTGCTCACCTTTTGGACCTTGCAAATTGGCATGAAAATTGAGTACCCTTTTTACAATCTCTCGAAAATATGTCATCTCAGTAATGAATGTCATGGTATATGTATGTGTGTGTGCGTGCGTGTACATCTTAGCAAAACACATAACCCTCCTGCTGCGTAAAATGTAAGCATGAATGAAAATAGGCATTTCACGTGTTACGATTAGTAAAATGACATACTCAGAATGAAACAATAGGTTAGACAATGTTTAGACTAAAAAGCCTTTTATCTGACTCCTCCCCCAATCTCCTTAGACACCTCTTAAGATATGCATGATAGTTCACTATCTTGCTATTCTTTATTCCCCTTTCAGGTCCGTGCAACACACAGGCAACTAGTAACCTATTTTTTTTTGTCCTTATCTGGAACGCATGCATACAAACTTATTTTAGGGATAATTGATCTAATATTATATTAATTTAAATATTAATTTTGTTAGGGTTAGGAGTGTTGTGTTTTACATAACTAACCCTAAATAAATATATATTTAAATTAATAAATGATAAATAAACTGATAAACATAGCCACAGAAAATAATCAATAGGCAGGCATACGTTCCAGACAAGAACCCTTTTTTTTTGTTTATAAAAAAAATTCTATAATAATTTTAAAGCACTAACGTAAAACACTTTTTTGAAAAAATCATGTTTTGATTGAACAATGTGTAATCCAACTATTTACATTAGCTTATTTTTGTATTCATCAGAACGCCCTTTGCTGATCTACAACACCAAGTTTGATATCCGCCAATGGTTCCTAGTGACAGACTGGAACCCGCTTACACTCTGGTTCTATCGTGACTCATATCTTAGATTCTGCTCTCAGCAATTCACTTTGGAAGACTTTGACCAAAGTATTCATCTTTCAAACAATGCTGTGCAGAAACACTACAAAAATGGGCCCAGATCGTCGCGGCTTCCTGATGAGAATATGTGGACACATGAAGAGTTCAAGAAATACTTGGCGTAAGTTTTGATTTTCATAAAGAGACTATCAAGGAACACATCATAAACCTAAATTATTAACCCTTAATTACCGCCGAAGACAGATGTGTCGGGCCATTGGCGCAAATAAAACGGCGACACAACGCATTTCCATTCTCTGGACTACATTCTGCTGGAAATCTAGTAGGACATGTCCTGCTACAAGAGAATTCAGCAGGAGTTTGAGAATGTATGCTGAAGAAGAAGAACCCTTAAGACCCCATACCACTGAAGAGTGCTAGTACCCTATAATTCTATACTGCTAAAAAGCACATGTTTTCACTCTGTCAGTTTTGAAATATTATTAACCTTTAAAGTGCCTTCGGCTAAAAATTATGCCTATGGTTTGCAAGTTTCTCCGCACATTCTGCAAAATGTTTAGTCTGGTTGCTATGCATGTTAGTGTTAAAGTGGCTGGAATTGACGAATCATAGCTTTCTTGTTCAATTAGACTTCTTTTTCAGAAATTTTACTGAACATGAAAGATGGCTAGGTCATTGTAATATCAAATCCATGACATCTGTTCACATCTGCAAACCGGCGCTGTGTGATGAAAGTGAATCTGGATTTATAGATTTTGGTTTTAGTAAAATCATTATGGATTGTGATTCTGATGATGAATTCTTGGGAGGTAGTTAGTTTTCACAGGAGAATATACAGTAGAACATGATGGTTTCGTTATGTAGAGGCCAAACATCAAATATTTTGTCACGATTCAGAATACGACTACGTCTATCTCCAGAGAAGGATTCATGGCAAATCCTGCTGGATTTTAGTTTAATTTTAGTTGGACCTTTTTTAAACCTTTGTTATAATATTAATAGATGTGAATCAATATGAATCAATAAAGACTCAGTATGAAGACTTTATATTTTTTGTAGTTAAAATGTACTCACCAATTACATTTTAATGTACTCATACATTTTAAATGACACGTAAAATGAACTAAATGTTCCCAAAAAGGGAGACAGCACAGTTCGTCTTATTCTTGTTTCTGATTATTTCCCTTGCAATGAAAACTAAATACTAACCCGGTGTTTATTCTGGACTCACCAGCAGACAATGCTTTTTTGTACCTCTATATCTCTTCAAACAAAAATATTGTGAGTGTAAATAAACTTTGTTATATACCCGGTTAACTGAGGAAATGAAAGTAGACTAAATTAACATCTATTTCCGCTAGTGTTCACAACTAAATAGAACGTGTTAGAGGTCAGTTGTGATACAATCCGTCAACATTTTTCAAAATTACAACCATTTCTGAGGATTTTTTTTCTAAATTCAAATTTCTTTTGCGTAGCCCGCTAGTGTTATCTAATACCCTCCATAAATAATTTGCAAAAGTAAAGGCAAGGGCAAAAGTAGAATGCAGTGGTAGGTGGAAATTACTTAATTACATGGATATACTGCCCTGGTTATAGCAGAAATAAAGCAGACTTCATCAAGTCAGTAATAAATTCATTTCAAGATGAAGATGATGTCAATGAGGCTGAAAATGTACACATACAGAAAATGTTAGAAATTTAGAAATGGGAGTATCTAGAGGTGAGGGTAGGAAAAATAAATCTTTTGGAAGGCCCTGAAGATCACGCAATCAACACCTGACCGGGACACTGAGTCTACATACACTGAGATAGCTGCTGGAATGGAAAGCGGAGCACTTATGGGAATGCCCCACTTGCCGTGAAGCTAGTTTCTAATCAAGAATCAATTTTGATGCATAATGGTGATAGTTAGCAGTCATGTCCTTACTATGACAGTAGTAAGTCATGTTTCTCATGTCTCTTTTTGCTTCTGGAAACACTTATTGCAAAGGTAACAATGATATTTTCTATCAGAGCCGAATTATCAATGCAATCGGAGCCCAATTATGGCAGCTATTGCGTAACTAGGAATACAGCAGTTGAAATTACTCAAAATGCGGATCAGCGCAAATTTATTAAAAGGTTTGAAATGTAGGCCTGACAACTTATGGGGGATTTATATCATTTAGGCCCCTACAGAATTGAATAGAATTATACAGATATATGTAGATCTATGTGATTTAAAGGAATTTTATTGTTAACAAAAATAAAACCAACAGCCGTGAGTATTTTTCGTATAATGTAGCGACAACTTAGATCAACATTGGGCTGTTTGAATTTCTACATCTTAATTAACCACACACAAAAAAAACCCAATGTCTCTGGGATTGAACATGCAATGAATTAATATCTTTCACGTCAAAAAGATTCAATGTATTTATCTATTTATGCTAATCCAGAGAGATGAAATATGGCAAAAAATTATTGCTTTATGTAAACATTGTAGTATTCTTATTAAAACAACGGTTATTTTGAGAATTTGATGATTGTCATTTGATGATGATGATGATGTTCGTCCGTCGTGATCGACGATTACCAAAAACTCAACCATAATAATAATAACAATAAATAATAAAATAATAAAGTTAATAGTGCGTTTTTAAATGACTAGCAAGTCCAATGCGCGCACAAAATGCGTTTTTACAGAATTTACAACAATGGAAGGAATCTGTGTGAGGTTGAGATGTTTTTTCTTTTCTATGTGTCCGCTTCTGTCTTGCAGTTTCTTGACTGAATTCTTCTGCCGCTAGTGATCCCGTTCTAATGCAAAGACAGTCGTTTGATATGATTTTAAGAACACATAAACTGGTAAAAAAGGGAGCAAGTATGCCCTAACCAGGAATTTCCACCAACCTTAGAACAGCTAAACACATCCGCAACAACTGTAAACAACTATGGATGGACCCTGGGCCACTGGTTCAAAATGAAAAGTGCTGCATGCAGACATGTCCCCCATATAGTGTATCCTTAGAATGTTCCATCTTCATATGCCCATATAGTGTATCCTTAGAAAGTGCCATCTTCATATGTTCATATAGTGTATCCTTAGAAAGTTCCATCATCATATGTCCATATAGTGTATCCTTAGAAAGTTCCATCATCATATGCCCATATAGTGTATCCTTATAAAGTCCATCATCATATGTCCATATAGTGTATCCTTAGAAAGTTCCATCATCATATGTCCATATAGTGTATCCTTAGAAAGTTCCATCATCATATGCCCATATAGTGTATCCTTAGAAAGTTCCATCATCATATGCCCATATAGTGTATCCTTAGAAAGTTACATCATCATATGTCCATATAGTGTATCCTTGGAAAATCCATTATCATATGTCCATATAGTGTATCCTTATAAAGTCCATCATCATATGTCCATATAGTGTATCCTTATAAAGTCCATCATCATATGTCCATATAGTGTATCCTTATAAAGTCCATCATCATATGTCCATATAGTGTATCCTTAGAAAGTTCCATCATCATATGCCCATATAGTGTATCCTTATAAAGTCCATCATCATATGTCCATATAGTGTATCCTTAGAAAGTTCCATCATCATATGTCCATATAGTGTATCCTTAGAAAGTTCCATCATCATATGCCCATATAGTGTATCCTTAGAAAGTTCCATCATCATATGCCCATATAGTGTATCCTTAGAAAGTTCCATCATCATATGCCCATATAGTGTATCCTTAGAAAGTCCATCATCATATGTCCATATAGTGTATCCTTAGAAAGTTCCATCATCATATGCCCATATAGTGTATCCTTAGAAAGTTCCATCATCATATGCCCATATAGAGTATCCTTAGAAAGTTCCATCATCATATGCCTATATAGTGTATCCTTAGAAAGTTCCATCATCATATGCCCATATAGTGTATCCTTAGAAAGTCCATCATCATATGCCCATATAGTGTATCCTTAGAAAGTCCATCATCATATGCCCATATAGTGTATCCTTAGAAAGTCTATCATCATATGCCCATATAGTGTATCCTTGGAAAATCCATCATCATATGCCCATATAGTGTATCCTTAGAAAGTTACATCATCATATCCCCATATAGTGTATCCTTAGAAAGTTCCATCATCATATCCCCATATAGTGTATCCTTAAGAAAGTCCATCATCATATCCCCATATAGTGAATCCTTAGAAAGTTCCATCATCATATCCCCATATAGTGTATCCTTAGAAAGTTACATCATCATATCCCCATATAGTGTATCCTTAGAAAGTCCATCATCATATCCCCATATAGTGAATCCTTAGAAAGTTCCATCATCATATCCCCATATAGTGTATCCTTAGAAAGTTACATCATCATATCCCCATATAGTGTATCCTTAGAAAGTCCATCATCATATCCCCATATAGTGAATCCTTAGAAAGTTCCATCATCATATCCCCATATAGTGAATCCTTAGAAAGTTCCATCATCATATCCCCATATAGTGTATCCTTATAAAGTTCCATCATCATATCCCCATATAGTGTATCCTTAGAAAGTCCATCATCATATCCCCATATAGTGAATCCTTAGAAAGTTCCATCATCATATCCCCATATAGTGTATCCTTAGAAAGTTACATCATCATATGCCCATATAGTGTATCCTTAGAAAGTTCCATCATCATATCCCCATATAGTGTATCCTTAGAAAGTTCCATCATCATATCCCCATATAGTGTATCCTTAGAAAGTTCCATCATCATATGCCCATATAGTGTATCCTTAGAAAGTTCCATCATCATATCCCCATATAGTGTATCCTTAGAAAGTTCCATCATCATATCCCCATATAGTGTATCCTTAGAAAGTTCCATCATCATATCCCCATATAGTGTATCCTTAGAAAGTTCCATCATCATATGCTCATATAGTGTATCCTTAGAAAGTTCCATCATCATATGCCCATATAGTGTATCCTTAGAAAGTTCCATCATCATATGCCCATATAGTGAATCCTTAGAAAGTTACATCATCATATCCCCATATAGTGTATCCTTAGAAAGTTCCATCATCATATGCCCATATAGTGTATCCTTAGAAAGTTCCATCATCATATGCCCATATAGTGAATCCTTAGAAAGTTACATCATCATATCCCCATATAGTGTATCCTTAGAAAGTTCCATCATCATATGCCCATATAGTGTATCCTTAGAAAGTTCCATCATCATATGCCCATATAGTTAGCAGTAATTATTTTCTTATTGACAGGAGCAAAAAGCATCCAGATGTTTGGGATGAGAAAATTTATCCGCAGATGAAAAGAGCTATAGTATGTGCATTACTGGTTACTCAGGATCTAGTGGAGTACAGAAAGGTGAGATCATACGTAAGGTTGATGGTCATAATTTTCCCAAGAAGTTAGGGGGAAAATTCAAAAATTATTATCACATACTGTATATATCCGAATATAAGCCGAGAATTTTTGTATTTTTTTTACCACTGTAGATGTACGGGTTTTGATTTATATATGAGCACAATAAGAATTTTTGGTTCTGGTTTGCAAGTAGTGTCTAACTACATATTTCATGGTTAATCATTCTAAATATTATATCAATAGTTAATTTAAATTCATTTTTTAAGGTTAGGGAAGTAGGGTTAGTTATGTTTTACATAACTAATCCTAACCCTAAATATTTTTATATTTAAATTAATACATCTTCTTCTTCTGTGTTCATTCTCAAACTCGGCTAGATCTCTCTTTTAGCAAGATCATTGTCCTACTAGATTTCCAGCAGAATATAATCTAGTGAATGGAATTGCATAGTGTCACCGTTTTATTTGCGCCAGTGTCTGTCTTCACATCTGTCTTCAGTGGGAAATTAATAAATGATAAACTGATAAACATAGCCAAGGAAAATAATCAAATAGGGGGACATAAGTTCCAAGCCAGTTCTGAATGATAATTATTTTAATAATTAAAGATAGAAATACAAAAATGTTAACACAGAATACTGTTAATACTGGCTTACAGGTAACAGGTGAAAAAAAGTACTGGTACCAAAAATCGTTCAAATCTTTTGAAGTAGAAATCACTGTCTGAATTCATAAACAATTCATGAATTTCATGCTCTGTCATGGGTGAATATCATAAGTCTCTTGTCTCACTCAGCTGATACATTTTTGTCATCTGCGTCGTGCTTAGAGGTAGCATCATCAGCACTTTTTGAAATCAGACGGAATATCAGACCATGATTCTTTAACCCACTTAGCGAGTGTAATGATGTCAGCTTGTTTTTTTTACGTTGCCACCTTCATCAATACTAAATCTGATAACAGTATTATTTTCATTTTGCTAGAAGTCTATCCTTAAATAGTTACTTTACGGGAGACATCTAGTGGCTGCAGGAGTTAGGGCTCCCAGGAATTAGATAAGACAGCCCCATATCATTTTTCCACTTTCTCTGTGAGATGTACCCGAAATGAGTCTCAGACTGGACTAACATAGATGGTTTTTAATATATTGGCGTCATTCTCTGCCCCCACACTTTATCCAGCCTTTCTAGAGTGTGATTTTCGTCCATTGAACCTTTTATGTAGGTACACACAAATTTGCCACATGGGAATTTTGCCCACTTAGGCAGAGTCTTGCTTTTGCATTTAAATAACGTCTTGGGTGGAGGGAGCAAACATGCCCCATATGACATCCTAAAACAATGGTTAAACATGTCTTTTCATGTACAGTCATCTTTACAAAAACCATCTTCACACCTTTTTGTGATTTGAAGTCAAATCTAAAAGCCAAGGTAAATGTTGATCTGATCCATTCATTGACTAATCTTGGAATTTATGGTAATGGCTGATGTTATCCTTGCAGTCAACCTTTGTTGCTGAGACAGCACTGAAGGAATGAATAAATCTGGAATCTTTGAACACTCTGGTACTTGGTCAAGAGATAAAACTCTGATGTTCCTAAACTAAAGGATACTCAAAATTTGTACATTGTACCTGGTGGTTGCAAGACTGGTAATGCCTCTGGGCAAAGGTCGCACTGTATTATCCTGGATGTTGTATTTTATGTCTTTACAGGTAGGATGGGGAGAATGGAAGAAATGACCTGGTGTCTTACCATTGATAAAGTTTGTGTTATTTTCCGCTTAGCAAAATTTCCTTGTTTAGTTATTGAGTAGTCCAACATCTAACAATGGTTTCTCACCTTCATATCATAGTGTGCCAGTCTAACTTCCATTTTTGGGTTATGGTCAGTTTTCAGCAATATCCTTAACTGGACCACCCACTCATTCCATCATGTCTCGACCCTGGACCACCCACTCATTCCACCATGTCTCGACCCTGGACCACCCATTCATTCCACCATGTCACGACGCTGGACCACCCACTCATTCCACCATGTCATGAGCCTGGACTGTAGCCAAAGTTGCATACATTGTCAATACTATTCCCCTCCCTCTTTTATACTAATTTACAATCTGTAAAATTTATCAGCCTTGTGTTTTCACTTTTTTTGTTACTGTAAAATTGATCAACCTTGTGTTTTCACGTTTTTTGTTACTGTAAAATTGATCAACCTTGTGTTTTCACTTTTTTTACTCAACGCAAATAAGAGTTATTGTTTTAACTTTTAGACGCTGTCTGTGACTACAGTCTACAGACTCAAATTTTCTCTGTGGTTGACGTGAGTCTCCCGTTGCTATGTACCTCTTTCAATAAGAAAATTAAGATTGTAAACTAATGTTATTCATCCAGGTAACAAAGGAATTGAAAGTAGAAAACATTTACTTCCTTTCTGGTTTGTTTTTGCAAGGCAAAATATCATGATATAGTGAATATTGTCTGAAATCCATCAGAATTGTTTGAAATGACAGCCATTTAAAAAAATATTTTATCAATACGATGGCAAAAGTTATTCATGGTTTTACAGATGCAGATATTGTTTCTCAGCTTCAGATATTTGAGGTTTAGGACAGCAGTTCTTTGTCAAGTTTCTGATGGCAAAACATATCGTAGGTGTAGTTGATAGTGTCCCTCAAGGTTACAATTATCTCTGGCTTCTCAACTTTTTTGGGTCATTAGGCTTATCTGATAACGTCAGTGACATCGTTGTGTTTCATTTGTTTTCATAGATGAGTATGAATAAATTAGATTAATTATGAAATGACATCAGAAATAGAATAGGTGTAGGCATTTAGCTGCATTAGACGTATAACCAGAATTGAATATACCAAACAGGAATATGGGAGTCACTTATGTCAACATAATTTTTATTTTCATTTTGCATCGTTACAATTTTATCTTCACATTTTTGCATCTTCACAATTTTATCTTCACATTTTTGCATCTTCACAATTTTATCTTCACATTTTTGCATCTTCACAATTTTATCTTCATGTTTTTGCATCTTCACAATTTTATCTTCACATTTTTGCATCTTCACAATTTTATCTTCACATTTTTGCATCTTCACATACTGCACATCAAACATACACCAACAAAACTTACATCATTAAATTTAGTAACCACTCAATAATATCCATTAAAAAAACAATTATATAAAAAGCTCCAAAAACAAAATAGTTATTACATTTTTCAAATACCCTCAATAGATAACATGTAGAGTAAAAAAAAAAATGCAGTAACAGAGGAAAATAACACAATTTTTATGCAGAGTTCTAAAGGTTAATCAAACCATACTTTGGGTAGGTGTTCTGTGGATGTTATTGTAGGAAACATCCGCTTGTACTTCATCATTGTTACTAATATTTGATTATTATTTTCCTCCAGTCATCATTTGAGCTATATGGTGCAGACTTTATGCTAACAGAAGATTTCAGGCCATGGCTCATTGAGATTAACTCCAGTCCAAGTATGGAATCCAGTACATCCGTAACCACAAAGCTGTGTACAGCTGTCCTAGATGACACTATTAAAGGTATGCACAGTTGTAAGATATTAATTTCAAGGAAGGGGGGGTTATCAGAAAATGCTTTGTGAGTGCCTGTTGGATATGGACACCGTATTTGATGAAACATCTAGGCTGTAATTAGTGGAATGTGTAATTCAGTGTGACACTAATAGAAATCAACTAATGGAAATGTGCTTGAAAATCAACACATCCAAAACAAAAATATTTGACCTTACCAAGAAACCAACGGACATCAAACTAAATGACAAAACGCTTGAAAAAGTCATCAACTTCATGTACCTTGACAGCAAGCTATCAACAACAGGAGATTCATCAACAGAAATATCACACCGTATTGCACTGGCTGCTAACTCATTCAATAAACTATCAAATATCTGGCATTCAAAAACACTAAGAAATAATACAAAACTCAAAATTTCAACTCCTGCATAATTTCAACATTAACCTTTAGCAAGCCGGATTAAAAAATACAAAACATCTTCTGCCACCGGATTCTTTTTTGAGAATTGGCATCTTTTCTGGTTGGTGTTACGGAAACGCAATAACATTTTTGTTATTCGAGATAAAAAAAAATTTTCGCATATAAATGCAGAATTGAATACCGCAAATGTATGTGTATTATTTTTTCTTTTATGTAACCTACCCGGGGTTTGCGCAAGAGGTGAAGACCTTTTTTTTTCGCAAAAAACCAACAAAAACAACAAGACATGGGTTTTGGAAAACTCAATACCATTTTTGTTATTAGAGCTTTTTAAATAATTTCAACAGATTTAAATGCAGAATTGAATACTGCAAATGGGTGTGTAATTGGGTTTTTTTTAATGTATCCTATCCGAGGTTTGCGCAAGAGGTGAAGACAATTTATATTTTAAAATTACATAAAAAACACAAATGACTTACCCACTGGATGTGCAGTTCTCCTACTTGCTGTGCAGCTCAGATGAACACTCAGTCTTGAAATTTAACAATGTGTGGTATCGATGGAAGCAGGGATATGGGCACAGAGTGACCTGACATGCTGCACACACGTACTGAGTCTGGTAGCGCTTCTTTGACCGATCTGAACAGACAACACAGTCAGGAAATGAATGCCTGCCACTGGACAACTGTTTAGGATTTATAGCAATGTGGTGTGCTGGTGCTAGTGTCATCCTATCCGGTGGGTGGCTTGTTCTTCTTCCGGAACTGGAAGATGCAGGCCTAGAGTAGCAATCCTCAAGAAGCCCATGAATTATCTGCAAGCGAAATTTTTTCGCCTTGACTCAGCCAGGATGTTTAGCCCGCCACAGGACAGCTGAATTGACAAAGCAAGCTTCCAACAAGTAAAAGAAAATTTTCTTCCACCACTTGCAGGACCTGTGGCCTAACATATAATATGTTAGCTGCTTGTCAACACGATCAACGCCTCCCATATGACGGGTATAGGCCTGTATTGCGCGTGGTTTTACCACATCCCTCACATTACCACCATGGCGTTTGGAACGGACCTTCCTATTGACGGTCTGCGCATCGTGTGCAGATGTCATCAGATTTACTTGCCTCTTGTCGTACCATGACAGGTAGAGAATGTTGTCATCACTTTCAGTACGAAGTGGGTCACCAACCTTGAGTTTTAGACCCTTCAACGCACGGGGGACCCCTTTGCGATTCAATTGTAGTGTGCCGCAGGCGCCTATCTGGTTCTCGGCAAGCTCCTTGAAAAGGGCTGGAGAGGAAAAGAAGTTGTCCATGTAGACAATATGGCCCTTACCGTGCATTGTAGCCAACAAATTACTCACAACACAGTGAGCCAATCCCTTCTTTTTGTCATGGATGTCCTCCTTCCCAAGGTACAGCTTCCAGTTCCAGAGATAACTAGTCTTCGAGTCAGCCAGTGCCCAAGACTTTATATCCCACTTTGAGGGTTTCTTGGGCATGTACTGCATAAGACTAGTCCTACCCTTGAAAGCAATCATGCTTTCATCGATACTGATTTCTTTGGAGAGGCCGTAATATTGTTGGAACAGAGGAATACGTTTGTCAACAAACCCTTGTATCTTGAACGCCTTGCTGTGACCGGGTTGCCCTCGTGCAACAGCTGTTGTGTTGTCTACAAGGTGCAGGAATGAAAGAATAGCTAAAAACCTATTCCTACTCATGACATTCCTAAACCCAGGCATCTCGATGAGACCATCATTAGACCAATACAGTTCATAGGAGGGACGTTTGGTCAGTCCCATCAAGAGGACCAAAGCAACAAAGGCTGTCATTTCATCAGCTGTGACTTCCTTCCACAATTTCACACGAGATGCATAGCCGGCATCCTGTCCCTTCGATTCAATAACCTGCTTAGCGTACCGATTAGTTTCAGTTACCAACATGTTAAGAATATCATCTGTAAAAAACAGACGAAACACGTCTACCTCACTAAGGTTATCAGCTAGGCCTATAGGTCCAACAATTTCATAGAAATTTCTACGCCAATCATGGCTATACCCCGAAGGGACACTTGAGTTTTCAACAACCTGGTCCTCCAAAATGTCTTCTTCTACGCTGCCCACAGAATCAGTGTCACTAATATCATCTCTATCTAACCACACATTATCTAATGGAGCTATATCTGCATCGGTAAGCTGCACAGTTTCTTCCTCATCAGAATCGTCATCCATTACGAATTAAAAATAAATCGCAGAATGGTAGACATAATTTATTCAAATGGACAGGGCGAACGTGGAGGTGTTCCGGTTTCGATTGCGCATGTCCCTAGCTATGTGCATTAACTAAGCGGGCTGTGGTACGTGTAAATCTCACGATATTCTCGTTGGGTGGGACGGGCCGCCAACAGCGCGCGCCGCCATTTTGTTTTTCGGCGGCCGGGTTTGATATAGGCTTGGTGAAGGTTAACATATGGATCCAAATTTGGAAAGTAACATCAAAATTAGAGCAAAGACTAAACACCTTTGATAATAAATGTCTTAGAAGGCTACTAAACATATGTTGGTCAGACTTCAAATCAAACACAATTGTCAGACAAGAATATGTATCCACCTATATTAGAAAGTATCGCTGGAATTACATTGAACACGAGCTACGAATGGATACTGAAATACTCCCCTGTCAAGCTTTGATGTAGTCACCAAAGGGCAAGAGAAAACAAGGAAGACCAAAAGAAACTTTACGTAGAACTATCACAAGAGAGCGTTTCACCATTGGTATCAGAAACAATGAAGATCTAAAGCAAATTGCAATGAAACGAGAGACATGGCAATCTATGACATCGGCTCTATGTGCCATCTTTGGCCCTGAATGGATAACTAAACAATAGATAGTGTGGCACTATCATTAAGAGATAGAATTAGAAACGATAACATCAGACAGATAACTAAAATAATACTGGTATTGAAACACATCAAGAGACAACAGATCAAGTGGTTCTCACACTTCCATACTACCAACAGACAGCATGCTACAGATGGCCATGACTCATAGGCATCACAGCTATAAAACCAGACGCAGATCATGTAAAAGATGGATCACAGAAATCAAGAGGCCATTGGAACAAGGTTACAAACAGCACAGAAGACGACCATCTCTGAGAACTCTTCTACTCCTGATGCCACAAGGCACACAGGGCTTACAGAACAGAATGAAGAGCATACAGGATCAGCAAGATTTATAACACAGAGTAACACCAACCATAGTGATGCTATTGATAACTAGTACCTCTGTGCAATAATTGCTATGTTATTAATCTTCATCATAGCTATTATCTCTTTGTCTCCGTAAGCCACAGTAAGCCACATTGTCCTCCTATGCCTGGGCACATTTTAGAATATTTGTAGTAATTTATGGTAGTATTTGTATTTTTACAATTTCTCCATCACCATTCTATTCACATTATCAATTCTGACATCAAAATATTCAGAAATGGATAGGCAATTATATTTAGTATGTGTGCTTATTAGCAAAATTATATTAGGTATATAAAATTTAATTAATAAAAAACAAGAAAATATGGGGAAATAACAATATAAATTTGTACATACCCAAGCTTGTATCCCAGAAAACCGAATTATAATCCATTTATTGTGAAATAAAACACACCTACATGTATGCTGAACCATTTTGTACTGCATACAAGTATTTATATATACAGAATTACTTATAAATGTCACATTGTCTTGAAGTCAACAAATGTATACAAAATGCACATTTTTCACAAAATTTTCTAATGATTAGGCCTACATTTGAGTGCCCAGGACTTATTATTTGATCCTTATATGCATAATACAAATCATTATGCCCTAGATAATGTTTGAATATTCACATTCGTGTATGATACTACTAAAATAATGTTTTTGAATATAGATAAGGGGGAAAGCAATATATATTGCATTGGAAACACCCCTCCTGAGCTTCATCAAAACTCAAATATAAATGAGAACTTCCATCAAAGTCAGATCGTAATAATAATTATAATTCAATATTAGGCCTACAATCATCAACTAAGCTAATGTTGAAATTATTACCTAACGTATTTTAGACAATTTCCAAAGCCTAGATAAATTAAAAACATAGAGGACGTCTACATGTCATTACTTCAAATGCAAGTAGCAATAAGTTACACAAAATAAAAATGTAAACACACTTGTTTATATGAAATTAGAGCTAAAATTTAACAAAATGTCTCCGACTTTCGCCACGCTCCCCAAGATAGACCTATCCTTAATCGGAAGTACTGCAAATAATGACTGTTCGTTTGATTTTACGGTCGTCATAATGTTTATAATTCATAATAGTAAATTCATATAAAAATGTAGATTTAAGCGGCTTTTGGCATAGCTGTTCTCCCAAATGTAGATATTAGCAGCTCGGTGGATATAAGGAGTTATAGCATGAAACTTGACCAATTAGTCTTATGTATCTATTTTTCTTTGATGTGTCTGTTCATTATATTTGATGTGTCTTTTTATTATAATTTGATATGTCTGTTCATATTGTATGTTTCAGTATTGATATTTTTCTTCTCATATTTTTGAGAGCTTTGAAAGCTAGTTCACAACAACAATTGATGGTAATGATGATGACAATGGCAGCAATGAGGGAAAATGTTGGTAATAATGATAGTAGATACCAGAGGGATTGCCAATTTGTCACTCTTCCCTATTCAATGTGTACAAGATTTTCTTTCAAGTTTGTCACTCTTCCCTATTCAATGTGTACAAGATTTTCTTTCAAGTTTGTCACTCTTCCCTATTCAATGTGTACAAGATTTTCTTTCAAGTTTGTCACTCTTCCCTATTCAATGTGTACAAGATTTTCTTTCAAGTTTGTCACTCTTCCCTATTCAAGGTGGTCAAGATTTACTTTTCCAAGTTTGTCACTCTTCAAGGTGGTCAAGATTTACTTTCACGTTTGTCACTCTAGCTTATTCAATGTGGTCAAGATTTACTTTCTGTTCCAGAATCTATGGCATTATTTTGATTGTTTTCCATAACATTTGCAGGTTCAATACAGGAATCAGTGACGATATCACATGACAACAGTCCTACTTTTTAATTTCATATGTTATTGCACCTAGCTTCTGTGACTCTTGAGATTTAAAGAGTTGTAACTAAGGATACTGACCTTGTGATTTGTGTGTATGCACTGACTGGCCATCCACCCCCCACTCAATGTGTAGCGCGCACATCGAGTGATCCGGGGCTCTCATCGTCAAACACATAAAACATTGGCTGTGTCGGAATTTTGTTCCATTTAATTATGTTCGCTTTTTGTTACGTAGGAACCTGGTTACTGATCCTTGTAGAGTACTCATTTGCAACTCCCAGATGACTGTTTTACTTAATGTAGCTGTATGTCAGAAGATCGGCAGTATTCTACTCTGGAACTTTATAGTGACTTTCTTTCAATCCCAAAGAAGATCAATTAGAAATATTTTTTTAAATTGCAGATAAAAGAATTGATCTCATCATTCCATAAGTTTGTCTTCAGCAGACTTCATTGCAGATAAAAGAATTGATTCCATCAGTCCATAAGTTTGTCTTCAGCAGACTTCATTGCAGCAAAATTATGGGGTAGGGTTACCAATTTCATGCCAAACCTCCTTAAATACGTCTTATTATGTACATTTAAGTTGGCAGTGTTACTATTCCTTCCTTCTCTTTCAAGCTCTGGTAACAGGGATGTTCAAATTCAAAAATTATATTTTGTATTGTACAAGGATAATGTATATGTTCTAACACATTATGTTCTTGTTAGTCCATTATCTGTTTCTATTTATAATATTTTTAATTTTACTTTCCAGTTGTTGTTGACCGCAAGTTTGACAGGAATTGTGACATCGGGCGGTTTGAGCTGGCCTACAAACAGCCCTTGGTCACAGTCCCGCCATACATTGGTATCAGTCTCTGTGTGGAGGGTCAAGCAGTTAAAAAACCTAACTGGGCTATTCGACCTAACAGGGAGTCAGAACCAGGTCGTTCAACAGAACACTGTTGTAATGATTCCTTATTCACGCCCCGTACTGTTACCACGAAGCCAACACTATCTGAACGAGCAGACCACAATAGAACCTCAAACTCCATCAACTCTGGAGCAAACTCAACAGGAGCAGTTTCAGGAAATGTAGATACCAATGTACATAAGAAAGAAAACATTAGAACTCCTGATCTTGGGAGCATCAAAAACTTGGCAGCTCAACCTACTCGTGTGCCTAAAGACATTGCTGCTAAAGTGAGCACATTCCGTACTGCAAGCGAAATGGACAAGATAAAAGCCAACAATAGGACAACAAATGGAGGTTTTAGTCAGAACTGTGATGGAAGCAATGCCTTAACAGATCAGAAAGGAAACAGCAGTGGTGATGAGGCTGCAAAACAGTCTAAAACACAAGTAAGATGTTTAGAGAACAAACGAAATGAGACTTCCAAAATTTTGACAGACACCAACTTTGCTGTTCCAAAGATTGGAGACATATCCAGTGAAAATTCAATCCAAAGTAGTTCTATAGCTCAGCCGTTGCACACAAAGATAAACGCTCCTTGCATTATTGGTCCCCACCAGCGTCGCTACCTCTCCAAAACATCAGCTTCTACAAACAGCTCCATTACTGCATTTCCTGGTACGGAGCGAAATAGTCAGAACCGAACAGTTACAGTAAGCAGCATTAAACCACCGGATCTGCAGACATGCAAGTCAAATTCTAAAGGTAAGGGCAGTGACTTAACATTATTGGCATTTTCGCCTAAATATAACAAAATTATGGACACCAGGAAAAGAAATACTCACATCCCTACCACTATTCCCATCTTAACAAGGTCGCAAACCTTAACTTTTACTTTCCACAAAATTCCATATGTAAATATTAGTAGAGAATATAAATATAAAGTAAGTGCACCAACTATACCAACAATGCCAGCAAGATTCAAATATTTTAACCACTCCACTGAGAATCTATACAATCTCAACTACTATCCTGTCATTGGAGCAAGAAACAGATTGTAGACACATTCATTGAACTATTAAACTGACACATAGGTGCGCAGTCTCACATGGCTGATGTCAAAATATATGCATGCTGATGGTACTAGTTGCTCTCTAGATAAATACACTAAATCTTCTGCCTAGGTACACATATTTTGTATCAAATAATTTTCCTAATTATTAGTCAGTTTACCCTAAAGTCAACATAGCTCACTGCTACCAATCTGGATATGTATACATGTAGTTTGTGTCCTTATTGATATCATTGACTCTCAGTCACCTATGGGTGAAAATGGATACCTGAATCATTGGCTCTCACTCACCGATGGGTGAAAATGGATACCAGAACTTTCTATATTGTGAGAAAATTCAGAATCATTTTTAGCGCTTCCATTTTTAAATTCTCAGTTACTGCTACTTTTGATCTAGTTGTAGGCAAGTATGCACCTATATGAGATGCCTTGAGTGCATAAATGTCTATTCTTTCTATGCCATGTACTATCTTTCTATGCCATCTACTATCTGATGTGATTTATAAAGCACACCTTGTCTTTTCTTTAAAATACAATGAAATCCATAGGATGATTCTTTCCCAATTTAGATATTTCTTCTGCTTGAATACTAGAGGCTGCATTATTCCCACCAATACTTATCCATTCTCTGTTTAATCTTGTTTCCTAGGTTGCATCTTAACGGCCCTGCTGCTATGCTATAGGACCTAATGTATGTCTTTATAAAGATATATCACATTTGCTGGTTGTATCATTTGCATGTCAGCATTTCTCAGAACATATGCACCTGTATGGTAGTTGATGTTATGTGTAGAAATAACTTTAATTTGGTTGCTGTTTGCATTCAGTTTTGTGTACACATATGTTCATGTGATATTCATTGCACTATCATCTGTGCATGGAAAGTAAATTGCGATGAATATACTCATAGTTGTACTTGCATGTGTGGTTTTATCACAGTTCTCAGTTATTTGTTTGCTTGTGCATCATTTTTTTATGTTTTATAATATGCCAAAAATGTTGCTGTACACATCTAAATGTTGCTGTACACATCTTAATGTTGCTGTACACATCTTAATGTAGCTGTACACGTCTAAATGACAGTTCATTTTCACTGGTTTTAACGTATCTTTTTTTGGAAGTAATGTCACATTTTTAATAGATCCTGACAAATCAACTGTATTTGGATATATAAGAAATGCACATAATGAACTGTCACAAAATAAGTGTTTCAATAGCTATTCTATGCTGAAAGAAGACATACTTGACTATATGTCTACCTGTCAACTTTTAGAAGGATCGTTCTGTATTTAATCCCACAATAATCCTAGAACTGTTACACAAAGTTATGTCCATGTTCTGTATAAGGAATACTACAGGAAAATAGTAAAAGAAATATGAACATGTTCAATGAAACGTGAGTATTATGTGTACAAAATCTAGAAAATCTCTACTAGTTGACTAATAAGAGAGGAGGAGCAGGGACAAAAACAGCAAATAGGACAAAAAAATAAATATATTGTTGTTTATATTGGTCCACTATGAGTTAAAAACAGTAATACAACCTACATTCCCTTAAGAGATTGTTCTGCATGCTCTGATTGTACCACATATGTGGAATGTAGATTGCTACAAAGACACATGTGTAAATCATTATAAAATGGTACTTGACGACCGCTTTTAGGTTAGCTGTACTAGATTCTGTGCGTCGAATTGCACTTTTGGCAAACTTGGATGTTTTGAAGATTAGAAGGTACATTGAACACAACATGTTCACGCTCTCCAGCTCAAATCACAGGTGAAATTGTCCTGCTGAATTGAGAGTGAACAAGCAATAGTTCACCTATTCATTGACCATTTTGTATTTTTGTATGTATGATTTGTGAAAGCTAACAAGGCATGATGAATGAATGACATATTGTTTTCTTCTCTCTGTGTTATGTTACTTGCTATGCAAATGGAGCAGGTAAAGTATCTAACACAGCAATCAATCATTCAAGCCCTTGGACTCCCTAAGGTGTTTACATATCCTTTGGTGCATTGGCCATGGGTAAGGATTTTCCATTTGTTTATATCCTTGGATATGTTCTCAGTCTCATCCCATGTGAATCCCATCTCAATCCTTGGATATGTTCTCAAATTCCATGTGATTCCCATCTCAATCCTTGGATATGTTCTCAAATTCCATGTGAATCCCATCTCAATCCTTGGATATGTTCTCAAATTCCATGTGAATCCCATCTCAATCCTTGGATATGTTCTCAAATTCCATGTGAATCCCATCTCAATCCTTGGATATGTTCTCAAATTCCATGTGATTCCCATCTCAATCCTTGGATATGTTCTCAGTCTCACTCCATGTGATTCCCTTCTCTGTCAAGTCATTCATGGTCTCTCTTCTCCATGTGTTAATAAGCATTACCTTTTTCAGAATTCTTTGCTGGTTGCATTGATATTTTATTTTTTACACATCCTTTTTTAAACTCCAGCTGACTCTCTCTTATAGCAGGATAATGATCTTACTGGATTTCCAGAAAGTACAGGTTCAGAGAAATAAATTGTGTTGTGTCACCATTTTATTTGCACAAGTATTTATTCTAATTCTAGTTCAGCAGTCTAGTTCAGCTAGTCCACATACTAGTTCAGCAGTCTAGTTCAGCTAGTCCACATTCTAGTTCAGCAGTCTAGTTCAGCTAGGCCACATCCTAGTTCAGCAGTCTAGTTCAGCTAGTCCACATACTAGTTCAGCAGTCTAGTTCAGCTAGTCTACACCCTAGTTCAACAGTCTAGTTCAGCTAGTCCACATCCTAGTTCAGCAGTCTAGTTCAGCTAGTCCACATACTAGTTAAGCAGTCTAGTTCAACTAGTCCACATACTAGTTCAGCAGTCTAGTTCAGCTAGTCCACATACTAGTTCAGCAGTCTAGTTCAGCTAGTCCACATCCTAGTTCAGCAGTCCAGTTCAGCTAGTCCACAACCCTCAGGTTGATATATTTCTAAGACTTTCATACAACCCTCAGGTTGATATATTTCTAAGACTTTCATACAACCCTCAGGTTGATATATTTCTAAGACTTTCATACAACCCTCAGGTTGATATATTTCTAAGACTTTCATACAACCCTCAGGTTGATATATTTCTAAGACTTTCATACAACCCTCAGGTTGATATATTTTAAATCTTGTCAGTACAATCTTGAAATTTTTTATATCTAATCACCTTTCAGCTCCCTGCAGAGCACAGGTTTTCCATTTTTGTTCTATCTTTAGCTAGGTTTTTTTTCTATATCTACCTTAACTCTGTAAACCAGTGGCAAACTGACATGCAGAGACACACATCCACATGAAACTGTATGGGAGTCTACTGAAACATATACCGCCAATATCTGTAGTATAGATGGCATCTTCTTCATTTGTTTTGTCCAGCTGTCAGAACATGATGACATGGTCCTATTTGAAGATCTGTAGATTGTCAGAGGTCATTTAACTCCTCTAGTCTTCTGTGAAGACAGTTATATCTCTTAAAATATATGCTTGTCTAACTTTTCCACAATTTCTCTCCTCAATTCAGAAAGCATGCTAAATAATACTAACATTAAGAGCATATGTGATGTAATTGCTGGAAATATATGATTGTTCTATATTGCATATTGTATTGTATATTTACTATTCTTCATCTATACACAAAGATGTTAGTTGGAATATGCTCACAAAATGCACAAGTCAAACTAAAACTTGTTTCCGAAAACTTTCCTCTGGAATTGTGTCAGTGATGGTCATATGTTGTTTTTTTTTTGCTTCTCATATCTGTGACACTTTTGCAGAAGGTATTCTTTAGTAATATTATCTGTGCCAGTCAGATTGATCAACTTGTAGATCCAGATGGTACCCCAGTTTGTTATGACATCTGGCTTATTTTTTTTTATTGAGGTAGTTAATTTTTGCTTTCCTGACAGTCATATGCTAATTAAATATACTCTACGACAGGTGTCGGCAACCTTTTGCTAACTGTGTGCCAACTTAAGGTTTCAAATTATTCAGAGTGCCAACATCACATATCATTTTATACAAGTCGAGGTCAATATTCTCATTTTACCATATATTTTATTTTTATATTTTAATTAATTAATATATAGTGATATTCAATAATATGTAAAATTGTAAACAACATTAAAAGAAATAGAGTTTCTTGAAAGATTAGAAAAAACTTTTTTATTATTAATGGGAGCCTTGCCCTTGTATGGTCTTGGCCAGTTGCTCAATATCGACAACATACTTTGTCACTTTGAGTTTGACACAATTTTCTGAATGTTCAGGCATTAGGCGAGTGCCGAAATGAGTGAAGAGTCTGCGTGCCATTTGAAATTGCTTGACATGCCAAGTGTGGCACACGTGCCATAGGTTGCCGACCCCTGCTCTATGACACTGCTCGGAGCCTGGCATTAATTTCTACCTGTGTAAAGTTACACATAATATGAGTTATGGACCAGTGTCATAGCACACATATTTCCATAAGTCATTTGCTTATTTAGGGGTTGACGAGAAACTGCTTGACTAATATCACCTATCACACTTGCTCAGTAGCAATTGTGCCTTTCATTGAATTTCCCAGAGCATGAACCATGGTACAGTATATCCTGGTAACTGAGTGACAGGAATAATTTTTATTGCAAATCACAAATAATGAGTGTGACTTGAAATCCGGGTTTACTGGTCGGTGAATGAATGACTTAACATTACTCTACCACTGTTCCCAAAACTGCAGTGTTTCACAAAACAGAAAACTCTTCTCCTTCACACTCATTCATGTATTCTTAATTTGACAAACCAATTAGGGTCAATCTCTGGTGGTATAAAATATCAAACAGAGTATTAGTGTTTACCTGAATTTTTTTTAAATCTATGTATTCTTCCATTTATACTATGTGCCTTCTTGTCCATTTTACATTTCTAATGATATTTCTAATAACATGATTATTAAAAGATGTTAGCAAGGTTGCAATGTTAGCAGGATTGCAATTTTAGCAGGATTGCAGTGTTAGCAGGATTTCAGTAACAATAAAGTAACATTTCAAATATAAAATATTATTTCAAGAAATATATTTCATTACGGTGTTTTATATGTTATGGACATTTATATTTTTAATATAGAAATTCAATCACTTGTACAACTTTGGTAGGTAGTTGGTTTTTTTTGTTTGTTTTCCTGGCATGATCTTATTGAACCACTCCATTTCATTTTCTGGAAAGGCAAGAAAAAGAAGAAATATAGAAGAACTCGTTCATCTTTACCAAAGATTTTGGCAGTTCACCGCTCATTGAAGAAGTCTCCATATGGAGTGTATACTAAATTGCCTAGTATTCATGTGAACTTCATGAAACCACATGGCAACTGTTTAAAGTTGGCGGTTCTGTTGTAGTCTGAGCTTCCAGTGTCATTCATCTCCATTTAACTAGGGGTAATGCTCCATTGCTTATTTTGTTTGGGTGTAGTGTATGGTCATGATTCTGTAGTTATCTTTTCATATGCAATGTGCCAACTATTTTCTTGCTTTGCTGATTCTGTTTTGTATATGCTTTGACTGTAACCTGGAAATAGTTTAGCGATCGTGAAATCAAAGGTCCTTACCTTGTCATGGTTTGAACTACTCACTCTAAGCAGCCACAGAATTAAGCAAGTGAAAGTTTTACTCCCAGCAGGTTTGGTGAAGCTGGACAAAACTCGGCTGCTTAAACTGTAACTACTTCAGACACTCTACCCCTTCAGTTAGGGATTATATTTTAATATCAACAATTTGACTATGTAAATAATTATGGTAAACAGTGTCAGAAATAGCTACAAATGTTGAATTTATCGGCCTTACAACATATTATATTATATATATATATATATATATATATATATATATATATATATATATATATATATATATATATATATATATATATATATATATATATATATATATATATATATATATATATATATATATATATATAGATACACACACACACACACTTATAGATATACTTGATGTTTCAAATCATGATCTCCATTATTTTGTATGGCCACAGCTCAAATGTAATCAAATTAGACTAATATCCACAGTTGAAAAGAGTGTCCCTTACCATAAGAAGTACATTTTTAGTTTCACTCACTCAAAAATAACTCCTCATGGTGGTCATTAATTGCTTTGTCTGTGTAACTTTGGTCAAGAATGGATCATAAAAGAGTGGTAATAAAAGGCTACTCGAACTGGCGTCTTTTTTCTTTTGTGTTGGCTCTAGAGTAGCTTATTGGATTTCTATTGTTAGCTAGGTATTTAACTAGACAGAATTTACCGTTTTTTGAATGCACATTAATTTTCTTCATTCCTTCACTGAATCTCTCTTGTTCCAGGGCAATGGTCCTACTAGATTTTTAGCAGGGTATAGTCCAGAGAATGGAAATGCATTGTGTTGCTGTTTTATTTGCAGCAATGGCCCAACACATTTGATTTTGGTGGTGGTAATTATATGTGTTCAGTGTTTTTACCACTTGCACTGAACAGTGGGTGTCTGTAACCATATCGCTAGTAGGCTAGCCATATGAGAGAACTGATTCCTGTGTGCACGTGGTTCTGGTAATAAATTATACGGATTGAACACTAATGGCAAATCCAGTCACCAAAAATGTTGTTTTGAAAACAAATGTATCCGACTAAAAGGTGCAGATACCTTATCCTCCCTCACCACTTACCTGGGCAGTTATGTGTTACAACATGAATGAAGAGAAATCATTAAGAGTGGTTAAATTTGAACTCAGTGATGACTCAGCTTTGTTTGCATTAGAGACTCAGATCACATAGTCATGCAGATGCCATTTGTTTTAAATATTTGTTCTCATAATCTCACTGGATCTCTCTTGTAGTAGAACAATGGTCTTACAGATTCCAACAGCATATGGTATAGATAACAGAGTTGCTTTGTATCATCATTTTTGTGTGTACTAATGGGCAGACCTATTCGAACTTCAGTGGTGCAGATGTCATTAATATAATAGTACTGCTGATAAATGAGTCTATTACTCGCCTAATCATGCGGCAACATTGCCATGGACCTAGTGATTTTTTGGTTCTAAACCATCATCAGCATGCTCCAGGCAGACTCATAGGTGCTCAGTGTCCTAGCAGATGTCAAACTGTTGTTACTTACTATTGATCATTTCAGCACTTAAGAAACAGACCATTATGTAAACAGTTCAGATCGTTCCTTTACATATTCTCCATATTCTCTTGTATTCCAATAAGTATTCATGGAAAACACAATAATTTGTACAGCTCACAAAACAGAAACTAAACAACATGGAAAAATATATAGTTCACAAAACAGAAACTAAACAACATGGAAAAATATAGCTTACAAAACAGAAACTAAACAACATGGAAAAATATAGCTTACAAAACGGAAACTAAACAACATGGAAAAATATAGCTTACAAAACAGAAACTAAACAACATGGAAAAATATAGCTTACAAAACAGACAGAATCAATATGTCACATATTTTTTCCTATTTAAAATAGTTTTCTAGATCCTTTAAGTATATTATCAATGACAGGTTACTTGTCAGGTTTTTATTCACTCAAGTCCATATGGATCTAGTGACAGTGTTTGTTTTCACCAATATTATTTTATATGATTTCTTGGTATGTATTCCTAAAATAACACCAGCCTTTGAAACATATGTACATGGATATATCTGTCACATACGTTGCTGGAAAAGTGCAGATGACATATTTTTCTGTGATGGTTTTGTTTTGTGTAGATTTGTGTAAAGTGCACATTATAGACTGCAAATTATTCAAGGAACGTTCATTAATATGAAGGAATGCATTTAATTTTTAAAATGTAAAACAATCAACATAACATTTGCATTTCTCTTTCATGTGAACAGTTTGCAATAGTTTTTTGAAATTCATAAATATGGATTCTGATTAAAATTAGCAGAAGTTTTTTTCAATTTGTGTATCAGAACTGACACAGAAAATAATGATGTATAAGCCTAGATATGAGTGCCCACATGAACCACAATTTATTCGACATAAATCTGCGTAGACACATTTTCAAAGTCTGATGTTATTTTAAGAACATATGTCGATTTCTTCATTTTCCATACTATAATAGTAGTCACAATCTGCAAGTTCTTCTGTATAGTTTTCACATGCACATATTTTATAAGATTTTATTGCGACAATTAGACACCATCGAGATATGGTTCTATAGAAGAATGATGAGAGTATCATGGACAGCTAGAAAAACTAATAACATGCTGACATAGAATACAAAACTGGTTACTTACTAATATCACAAAGAGATATGGTAGTCTTTATGAAGAACATAGTTGCAACAGGTAAGGAAAGAGAAACAGAGGATGACAGTGTCAGAAAATATTAGATAAGTTTAATATTGTGTTGTAGCAAATGGTGATAACTATCCTGATACAAGATGCTACACCAGCTGACACAGAACTTGATGATGATGATGATTGCAAGAATAAAATGAGAATTAGTTGTTTACCATATATAGATGTGTCTGTTTGTTTATTTGTTTGTTTGAGAATCCAAGGAGTTGTGAGCTATTAGCTCTTGCTTCCTATGTGCGGTGAGGTAGTTTTTCTGAGCTTTCTTTCATACCCAGGAGACTTCATCAAGTGACATATTCTTTCCAGAATTTTTTCTTAGTCTTTTTTTCTTAGTGAAATGCCTATTGAAGAAGCCTTCTACTCAGAGGGGGTATATAATTGTATAGATGACATGCTACAAAGCTTCAATAAGAGAGCCTCAATATAACGGTATGTCATCTACTAAGATTTTCTGTTGCATGGGTTGTTTGTTTTAGTGTGCCATTGGTGAGACCCACAGATTCAACTGCATACGTATATATAGATGTGTTTGTTTGAGAACCCCAGGAATTGCGAATGATTAGCTCTTACTTCCGATGTGCAGTGTGGTGGTTTTTCTGAGCTTTCTTTCATACTCAGGAAACTTCAGCTTTCGACTTAGTGTAATGTCTATTGAAGGAACCTTCTAATCAGAAGGGGTCTATAACTGTATAGATGACATGTGACAAAGCTTCCATAAGAGAGCCTCAATATAATGGCATCTATTAAGGTTTTCTGTTGCATGGGAGGTTTGTCTAGTGGACCATTGGTGAGACCCACAAATGCAACCGCATGCGCATATATAGATCTCAAAAATCAAAGTAAGACACAGATATACGAGGCGTGTTCAAATGAAAACGGGACTTGTGGATTTATTTAAAAAGTATCATACGCAATTTAATATTTTCAACGGAATTGAACAAAGCAACCACTTGTGAATAAGAATGCACCTGGGTTCATCAGAAAAAATCTCCGTATGCATTTAGGCAAGCATCCCACTGTTTAGGTAGACGTCGAATGCCGTCCGAGAAAAAGTTGCGTGGCTGTTCTCTGAACCATGTGGTCACCGCTGTCTTCACGTCTGCGTCGCTGTTGAATCGCTGTCCCTTTAGTGCTTTCTTCAACGGTCCGAACAAATGGAAATCACACGGGGATAAATCGGGACTATAGGCTGGGTGATGAAGAACTTCCCAATTCTTCTTTGCCAATGTTTCCTGCACAATTTTTGCGACGTGCGGACGAGCGTTGTCGTGGAGAAGAATCACACCTTGAGAAAGTCTGCCTGGTCGCTTAGCCTTGATGGCCTTATGCAGCTTGTCTAAAGTGTCTTTATAATGGGCGGCATTGATGTTGACACCAGGTTCCTTAAAATCAGTCAACAAAAGCCCTTCATGGTCAAAAAATGCAGTCACCATAACCTTCCCAGCAGAAACCTGTGTCTTGAATTTTTTGGGTTTTGGTGAACCTGGATGTTTCCATTGCATGCTGTCAATTTTGCTGCTCGGTTCATAGTGGTGGCACCACGATTCATCACCTGCCACAATGCTCAACAGAAATGCATCACCCTCTGCCCTGTAACGCATCAGGTGGTTCAAACTCCACCCCATCCGTTCTTCCTTATGGTGGTCAGTCAACATCCGTGGGAATGCTCCGACGACGGTCAGTCAGTACTGCTTTATCAAGCACGGCTATGGCTTCTTCTGTTGCAACAATATGCGCCTGACCTGGCCGTGCAAGATCTGCCGTTAACTCACGTCCGTCTTTAAACATACGCACCCACTCCATCACTCTGGTCCTCGACAAACATTTGTCACCAAATGCTGCCTTCATTCTCCGATGAATGTCTACTGCTTGACATCCTTCAAATGAAAGAAACTGGATCACAGCACGCTGATTCACTTTGGACGGGTTCGGAATCACACCCGCCATATTGTTAACAGTCTTCTGCAGCACATATGCATGCTGGGAAGATGAACACGTGACCGTATGTAAATTATTGGATACTCATTACTAGTGCAAAATGTCATCAATATCAGTGCGCTCTATCACGCGTGGTGTAACAAGTCCCGTTTTCATTTGAACACGCCTCGTATATTGTTACTACAGTATGTCTATTCACTATGTACATGAAAAGACAAACCGACTAAATATTGGTGAATCAATCATAAATGACCTGGTGAAGCAGTATTATCTGTTGTCTTGCCTCAGAAGGATGGTGTTGTCTTGCCTCAGAAGGATGGTGTTGTCTTGCCTCAGAAGGATGGTGTTGTCTTGCCTCAGAAGGATGGTGTTGTCTTGCCTCAGAAGGATGGTGTTGTCTTGCCTCAGAAGGATGGTGTTGTCTTGCCTCAGAAGGATGGTGTTGTCTTGCCTCAGAAGGATGGTGTTGTCTTGCCTCAGAAGGATGGTGTTGTCTTGCCTCAGAAGGATGGTGTTGTCTTGCCTCAGAAGGATGGTGTTGTCTTGCCTCAGAAGGATGGTGTTGTCTTGCCTCCGAAGGATGGTGTTGTCTTGCCTCAGAAGGATGGTGTTGTCTTGCCTCAGAAGGATGGTGTTGTCTTGCCTCAGAAGGATGGTGTTGTCTTGCCTCCGAAGGATGGTGTTGTCTTGCCTCAGAAGGATGGTGTTGTCTTGCCTCAGAAGGATGGTGTTGTCTTGCCTCAGAAGGATGGTGTTGTCTTGCCTCCGAAGGATGGTGTTGTCTTGCCTCCGAAGGATGGTGACTAATTTGATCCCCACTTGCTGTTAAGCATAGGTGTAGCCACTTTAGTTTTAATTCCAATGCTATAAATGCCAATGCCAAATATTCTGGACATATTAAAAAACACAACACCTTGCTGATGACCTTACTTGAGGGTAGTCAAGGGAAAGCGCGCAAGAGGTAGGCAGAGCTGCATGAGGGAGGAAAACATCTCAAGATGAACAGTTACAATCTCACAGAGTAAAAAAATCACAGCAAAAGACAGATGATATTAGAAATCTGTTGTAGCAAATCTTCATTGAGAAGATGGCACTTGATGATAGTAATGGTTCCTTTCTTTGTATTCCTAACTCTGTAGCCTGATCTTGTTTTTTTTTATTTATTTGAACTTGTTAGAGAGTTGGGTGCATTCCATTCTTATAAGATGTCCAAACCATTGTATTTTCTATCTCTCGATGTATTCAATGCGTGATATAATGTCTATATTCGTTCTGGTTTGAAACCTGTGTCCCCTTGCTTATTTTATGATTAATTAATTGATCTACATATTATATCAATAATGATCAATATTGAATTTAAATATTCATTTTTTAGGTCTTGGGTTAGGGGTTAGAGTTCGTTATTTAAAACATAACTAATCCTAAATAAATTTATACTTAAATTAATAAATGATAAACATAAACTGATAAACATAGCCAAGGGAAATAATCACATAGGAGGACATGGGTTCCAAACAAGAACCCCTATATTATTTCTTATGTCATAATTTCCTAGTACTGACAGTCTATTTTTTAAACATTCATTTCACATGTTAAATTTCTTTTGTGTGTGAATGTGAGTTTTCAAGTCTGGCATTTACATAGAAATACTATTTATCAATTGTCAATTTACTTCAATCTTGATCATTAGATGTTTAAGAGGTGGTAACATTTGATAAGTTGCTATGTTTGCCTTATGGCATCTTGATTATATGGCTCTGCCTAGTCTTCCATTCACTGTGAAAATACTGTCTTGATATTTTGACAAAAAAAGAATTGGTGGCATATCCTATTCAGGGCGTTCCCGTCAATCCAGTATTTTTTGGCCTTAGTGATTTTCTAGACAATATAAATATGTTCAGTAGTCTGCCATTGCTTTCTGAACGGTCCAGATGCACAGTTGCCTGTGGTGAGGATTGAACTCTGTACCTTGGCCATCACAGACTCGCTCTGTACCACAGCGGTACATTTGGACTTAAATATAAGGAAATGGTGAGAAGATGAAAGCACTGAATTACTAGACTAGCCAGAGAAGAAAAACTTGCCTCAAGCAGACTGTCTGGTCAGTTACGAGAAAATGAAAACCATCATCAAAACTACAAGGAAAAGTGGAAAGAAGACCACTCCAAATATAATGCAGATGACAGATATTACCAACAATCCAGAAGAGACCAGGTTATCCTGCTGTACCTCATAACTGGTCACAACAAAATGAGACATCACCTGCATGCCAAATTGAAAATCGGTACAACTTGCCTTTGCCATTGCAACCTGACAAATATGATAGAACAGGGGTGGGCAAACTACAGCCCGCTGGCCGCATGCGGCCCGCCATTGGATATTTTGCGGCCCTCAAACACATTTTTAAATAAATGGACGATCGTCAAAAATGATTTTTTTCCCATTAATATTACACAGAAATCCATTGGAATTTTAATTCGACTTTCTTATATATTATATATACATTATTTTTTCCCAATTTGACATCATTTAAATATATATATATTGCCAAATATACATAATATTATATGCAGCCCTCCAATAGCTTTACAATTTTCAATGCGGCCCTCTGCACAAAAATGTTGCCCACCCCTGTGATAGAACATATCTTACAAGAACGTATGCAGACTTCAGAAGAAAGACATGCTCACCTCAAATCAGCATCGAAGAGAAACTGTATGGCAAAGGGGAGTCTGAAACAGACTGCAGCCTATATCATAGAATCTGGAGTCCCAGTCCGACTAAGCAGTCCCAGTCCGACTAAGCAGTCCCAGTCCGACTAAGCAGTCCCAGTCCGACTAAGCTTTGAGTGCCAAAGAAGAATTTCTTAATTGTGACACATAGTGAAAGCTGATTAAGAGATGCATAACTGAAGGCAAATATAGAATATGTATGTATCATAAACAGCATTGAAAAAACTAACTGGAATTGAACTGATTGGAGATGTGGATTTACAAAAGAGCTGGCATTGTAGACCATTGACAGAGTTAGGGTTAGGTTACTGAGTGACTGTGTATGGGATTATGCATATAGTTACTGTGTATGGGATGGATCATGTGTATAGTTACTGTGTATGGGATCATGTGTATAGTTACTGTGTATGGGATGGATCATGTGTATAGTTACTGTGTATGGGATCATGTGTATAGTTACTGTGTATGGGATGGATCATGTGTATAGTTACTGTGTATGGGGTGGATCATGTGTCTAGTTACTGTGTATGGGATGGATCATGTGTATAGTTACTGTGTATGGGGTGGATCATGTGTCTAGTTACTGTGTATGGGATCATGTGTATAGTTACTGTGTATGGGATCATGTGTCTAGTTACTGTGTATGGGATCATGTGTATAGTTACTGTGTATGGGGTGGATCATGTGTCTAGTTACTGTGTATGGGGTGGATCATGTGTCTAGTTACTGTGTATGGGGTGGATCATGTGTCTAGTTACTGTGTATGGGATCATGTGTCTAGTTACTGTGTATGGGATCATGTGTATAGTTACTGTGTATGGGATGGATCATGTGTATAGTTACTGTGTATGGGGTGGATCATGTGTCTAGTTACTGTGTATGGGATGGATCATGTGTATAGTTACTGTGTATGGGATGGATCATGTGTATAGTTACTGTGTATGGGATCATGTGTATAGTTACTGTGTATGGGATCATGTGTATAGTTACTGTGTATGGGATGGATCATGTGTATAGTTACTGTGTATGGGATCATGTGTATAGTTACTGTGTATGGGGTGGATCATGTGTCTAGTTACTGTGTATGGGATCATGTGTATAGTTACTGTGTATGGGATCATGTGTATAGTTACTGTGTATGGGATCATGTGTCTAGTTACTGTGTATGGGATCATGTGTATAGTTACTGTGTATGGGGTGGATCATGTGTCTAGTTACTGTGTATGGGGTGGATCATGTGTCTAGTTACTGTGTATGGGGTGGATCATGTGTCTAGTTACTGTGTATGGGATCATGTGTATAGTTACTGTGTATGGGGTGGATCATGTGTCTAGTTACTGTGTATGGGATGGATCATGTGTATAGTTACTGTGTATGGGGTGGATCATGTGTCTAGTTACTGTGTATGGGATCATGTGTCTAGTTACTGTGTATGGGATCATGTGTATAGTTACTGTGTATGGGATGGATCATGTGTATAGTTACTGTGTATGGGATCATGTGTATAGTTACTGTGTATGGGATCATGTGTCTAGTTGTTGTGTATGGGATCATGAATATAGGCTCTATAATAGACCTCCTCTGAGTAGGAGGCTTCTACTTAAGACATTGCACATCACTGAAAGTTGAAGTTTTCTAGTTATAAAAGCTTTAGAGAAAACACCACATTGCACATAGGCAGCTAGAGCTACATTGCTCATAATTCCTAGCGATCAAAACTATAGCATGTGACTATTGAGGAAGTCACTGGATGGAAACCACCAAGAAGAAGAAGCACTCGACAATGTTGTAGTACAGCTAGAAAAATCAAAGGTTTTTGTTTTTTGAATGTTTATATCCAGTCCATATTCATTACTTGATTTATTGACTTGATCTATTAGTCTTTGTAGTTCATGTTCACTTTCTGCTAAAAGAACAGTGTCATCTGCATATCTAATGTTGTTTATTATTTTCCCATTGATCTTGAGTCCTGGTATTTCTTCTATATTTTTAAAGATATTCTCTGTGTAGATATTAAATAGGCTTGGTGATAAAATGCATCCTTGTCTTACCCCTCTTCTTATTTCTATGTACGGTGAGTAGCTGTTTTCACACCTTATTGATGCAGTTTGTTCCCAATATATATTTCTAATCAGCCTGATGTCTTTTCCATCTATGCCTATTTCTTGAAGACATTTGATTAATTTTTCATGTTGGACTCTGTCAAAGGCCTTGCTGTAGTCTATGAAGCAAATATAGATACTTTTTTGGACTTCTATATATTTATCTATCACTAGCCGGATACTCAGTATAGCTTCTCTGGTTCCTTGTGATTCTAACGGCTCCAAAAAAAGCCTTCATATGACAGAAAAGTCCAGGATTTAAACAAATGAGTGGATCACCAAAGGTGTCAACTAGTGCAGATTTTCCATATTGATACGGATTTCAGGGCCAAAAAATAAACTCCCCAAATAAAACTCACATAAATATTTGTTTTTGTTTTAATTTAAAGTAATTTGTTGTTACATCTTCAGTAATTACTACTAATGTGGATGTTTTGCACATATTGAATGTATTAATGGGGTGGGGAAAACAAATTTCTGTGGGGTTTGGGAAGGGAGGGAGGGTTGCATTTGAATACTGATGTTTTTATTGAAATATAGAAATTGATTGTTAAAAATACGGATTTATGGAAAAATAGGTTGACAGCTATGGGATTACTCTTCTCAACAGCAACCAAAGTATCACATAGATCCAGTGTGCATATCATACATGAGTCAGAGTAAAAGCTGATGTATTGATCTGTAATGTTTAGTGCACTGCACAGTCATGAGAAGAGACAGGACTGAGTTAGTTAGGCCAGTCATGGATACACTATAAAATGATGAAGATAAGGTTGAAAGTAGCAATGTACCAGTATGTATTCAGAAAATGATAGACATGGTTGGGACAAGGGGAGAATGTGGGTCATATCTGAAAAGATCTGAAGTACCAATATCTGACTGGGACACTGAGCGTAAATACTCTTAGATGGGGATTGATTCCAGAGCTTTTGGAAGAGCCCCCCCAGTGCCTCTTGGCTGAGTCCAAATCAAGAATCAACATTACTCTTTATACAGAATATGGACAGAATTTCTGGTAAAAATACATGATTTATGGTGTATTTTGAGCTTAAATACATGATTTATGGTGTATTTTGAGCTTAAATACATGATTTATGGTGTATTTTGAGCTTAAATACAGAATGTTGTTTCTGGAAGTTGATAGGTATGTGCAGAAATACAGTTGTCTTATATCTCTTAAAAATCTTATAATAAAGTTGAATGGTCTCTGATATAAACAGTTCCTTAGAATGTATGAAATACACAATACATATAGAAACCATTGTTCCAATGCTTGCTTTTTTTCCACAGTACTTAATAAGAACAAATATATATCCTTTATCTCAATTTGGAGTCTGTTTTATTTGTTTCTTTTTTTTATTTGTGTCTTCTATTGTTATAAATATATTTTCTCATGTCACCTATTGTTTTTAATATATTTTCTCATGTCACCTATTGTTGTTAATATATTTTCTCATGCCACCTATTGTTGTTAATATATTTTCTCATGTCACCTATTGTTGTTAATATATTTCCTCATGCTTATTCCTCACAACTCATTACTTTATATTTGTCTATATTTATAATTTTTTCACAGCTTTATAAGAATTTTTAATCATGCTTCTAGCAGCTTTTACAAATTACTAGAATGTTTTTTCAGAATAGAAACTTTGTTCTTTTTTGCACTAGTTCTTACATGTAGCATGGTGTCAGCATATACAAATGCAGAACAAAAATGTATTTACACAATTTTTTTGAAAAAATTTGCTTCAACAAATTAATATACATGTAAAATATTAATGATTTACAATGACTTCATAATCTTGAAAATATCACCTATACATAAAAAAGCATCTGGCTTTCAAAGGAAATGACCATTAAAATTGTGAACATAAAACTGGCGAAGATATGAGTTGAAATGGTATGTTGTAAAAAATTAACAATATGTAATATAGGGTTAAACGAATGAAGCTAATAGCACCAATGTATGATAATATGCTAATAGCACCAATGTATGATAATACGCTAATAGCACCAATCTATGATAATACGCTAATAGCACCAATCTATGATAATACGCTAATAGTACTAATGTATGATTATACGCTAATAGTACCAGTGTACCATAGTAAGCATATTATTTTTTTTAAATGAATGAAAACTGTGCATGATGTGCTCTGTCAGATTTCTATTATTAAATGGGGCTAACTGCATTGGTGACTCTATGCAAAAGAATTGTAAATATAAGCTGAAAGCTTAATTTGATATGTTCACAATATGTCCACATCATAGACTGGGAGTACTTTAAAAAGTATCATGTTAAAAGTAATGTTCTAAACAATATTTGTTTCATTTAAACTTAATGACTTTTGTAGTTTTGGTTTTTATTTTTCTAATTCTAGTATACAAAGGAGATGAGTAATGCTTGTGTTCCATTTTGGCTTATATTTACTGCATATTTGCTTATAACTCATCTGTCATAAACTAAACTGTGATTTGTAGTTGTAGATTTTATTCTATGAATGTCATGTTTATCTACCATTTTTTTTTACTAACATTTTATTATGTATTAATTAAACATGTTTGAATGACAATTAGGTCAGTGTTGTTTGCATAGTTTATCAAGAATATGGTACAACAGTAAGAGATACTGGTTATTTATTTAGTTTTTGGGTATTCTTTTTTAAGGAGATAGCTGTTTATGTACATTAAGGTGGGTCAAATTCTAATGTAAAAAATGGCCTGCCAAGTCATTTTTACTGACACACTAAGGTAATTTAAATGTACTGCATTCATTGGCTTCCATGCTTCAAATAGGATGCATAGAATGCTTGGACGTCCAAGGAACAAAATACAAGTTTTTTGGCTACACATAGCAAAATCTCAATATAACCTTGCCCATCCCTGATGTACAAGGTTTATCAAAGTATCAACAAAATTTTTATGACTTTTGAGTAAATTGTTCTTATCTACGGTCATTACGCTATAAATAGCACACTGTTTTCATGTTTAAGCAGATGACGTCACGGAGTTCCATGAGAAAACCAATCACCGCGACGTGTGCAGTGACATCTCATCCCGCCGACTGCCAAGTGATTGTATGCCGTTGTGCTATACATCATATAGATTCACCCTTACATGAAAATTATTCAATAATTATTACTTCTAAACACTGATTCTAACCCTTCTCCCCCTCCTAAAACTATCTATAAACTAATTCTAATCCTTTTAACCCCCCCTTTACCAAAAGCTATGGTATAAGATTGTCATTCCGCCAGGATCATCATTCTTATCATGTTAGCAGATACCTCAGAACTAGGTCAAATTTCACCGTGACCGTAGATACGAAAGATACACCGACTTTTGTACAGTAGTCACTATCTATCTATTGTCATTTCCACTTGTGCCGATAAGCGTTGTGGGAGGAAATGGAGTTTTTTGTCTTTGGCCATTTTAGTTGCATTGGCCATGGTAAACCCGTGTCTGTTTAATGTTTCTTTGAGTGTCTCTGCCAATCCAGTTCTTGGTCTTCCTCGTGCCTTGTAGCCTGGTCTTCTGCTGATGTATACAGTAGTCACTAGCATTTACTAAACCTGTAGAAGTTATTGTTATCACAATTTCAGAGATAACATTTCACTATTCTATTTCTGAGCAGTAATACCTACCTTGAATAAAGGTGAGTGATATGTTGATAACTTATAGTGATATGTGAAAGTGTCATGTTTGGAGAGAGAGAGAGTGAATGTTCTTCCTTCAAGGCTACTTTATCAGCAAGTTGTTTGTTTGTTACTAACCCCAGGAATTGTGAGCAGCTTGCTCTTACTTCCTATGTGCAGTGGGATTGTTTCTCTGAGCTTTCTTTCATACCCAGGAAACTTCAGCTTAATGTAATGCCTATTGGAGATTCTTTCTACTTGGAGGGTAGAAGTGCTGGTACTTTATCTGGGTCACCCACAGTGCATCTTTTCTCCAACAAGGTGCTTCGCAGCCAGTGAACGATTCCTAGTGTAGGAAGACGATTCCATTACAACTTTTTGTGTCTCAAACCGAATTTCTTCTGTATGAGCAGTGTTAGGTCACAGCGATAGTTGAATTAGCCTTAGGGTTGATGCACCTTCCTAGACGAGGTGCTGCTTCACCACACATGTCAGGGGTCTGGGATTTGATTTATGCATTTCTCACGACTCGCCTCATCCACTTGTGATGACCTTCCAATCCATCACTCAACACTGTCTATGTTATGACTCCTCGCCATTGCGTTTATCATCCAAACAAGTAGGTGGATTGTGTCTATCTCTGACGAAGAGCTTCACAGTTGGGAACAAATCTCGTGTAAGAAAAACATCATTCTCCTCTGTGTCCTTGGGTACTGAACCCAGTTTTCTATGTATGAGCCATATTGGGCATTGGCGATAGTCGAGTAAGCCCAGGTTTACTATGTCATCATAGACAAGGACTTGTTCACTTGTTCCCTGTCTATGTTGCCCACAGCGTCCACAGTCTTGAGTCTCAACACTGCTTTGGTCACAAATTTGAACAATATATTATCCCCGTTATTTTATCAATGATTTTCCTTTACACGGTGGATAGCTGTATTGAAAGTTTTTTTCTATTCCCAGAAGAACATGTTCACGTTCTTGAGCCATGACTGCTAGCGTGAATTGGTTCAATTGTGGTGAGACGTTCTCAACTGTGAACAATACTTCCACCAATCGGTCTCATGCTGGAAATTTTCACTTTACTGCCACTCTATCGTTTCTCATACACAAGTTGCCCTCTAGTGCAGTTGGCCTTCTCCCAGTTCAATAGCATCAAAGCACCGCCATATTGTAATGACATCTACCTCAGCTTCTACATCTACCTTCAATAAAAGTCTTAAACAAGGTGTTACTGCCTTTTAATATGTCTAAAATATTTTGTTTGATTTTTATTTCTTAATAGATCTTTTTTTTTCATTTGCAGTCTGCCATAATCTCTTTGTTTTCTCCTCTTTACATGAAGTTCTACTTAATCTTCTATAAATGTAGCACTTTACAATTTTCATTTTTAGTGTTGTGATTTGCTTGGATGTTAGTAGTTTCCTCATGACATCTAAAGGTGCATTTGGCCATTCCTATTCTCCTGTTAATCTCTGTTTTACATCTACCATCATTAATGATTTTGTCCCCTAGTTATAGCAAAATGTTGACTTGATACAGAATCTCTCCATGTATTTTTATGTTTGGATTAGTTTCTTCTCAGTGTTGCTGATTATCATAGATTTTTTGTTTTTTTGATAATATCTAATCCATTTTCTCAAAATGATTGTCTTTTTATTGATTGTCTCTGTATGGGATATGACCCACCGGTCATTATAACATAATATTGGATTAGAAGTTGGGGAGGCAAGTCTAATTTTGGTGACATACATTTTTCAACTGTAGATGGGAGTCCGTTTTTGTTACAATATATCAACATAAATTACCTTTAGCTTCAACTTTTTTAACTTCAGCTTTTTTAACTTCAACGGATTTGCCGGGCAACTAGAGCAAATTAAAATGGCAGGACAGCGCACTTCCATTCTCTAGATTACGTCTTGCAAAAATCTATCAGGACCGCTGTTCTGCAACAAGAAAGATCCAGTGGGAGTTTGAGAATGAACGCATACAAACAACAAATATATGTTATATGTATAATTTATTACAGAAATATGTAATAATAAATGAGTTGTAAATTAAAATACTTTCATTGCTGCATATGTTCCTGTTAAGGGAAGCTTTTTTATAGGCAATAGAAATAAAGGCTAAAGTAGTTAGCACAATTTGTACGTGCCAAAGTAGTCAGCACAACCTGTACTTATATTTATTCTATATTGTTTATACTGTATATGGCGTATTTCTGTTATCTATCTATTCACTAAACCCTTTGTTGCCTATCAGCGTCAGGGGTTTTTCCTGATATTACAGACATATTTTGTTGGTCCGGATCAAGTTGTTATAATAGCAGGATTCCACTATATCATACCTTTGAACTTGAATAACAGTTAATATCATCGATCAAATCAGCTTGGTAGCCCATATGTTTGAACTATTGAACGGATGTGTAAAGTTGTTTGAACTATTGAACAGATGTGTAAAGTTGTTTGAACTATTGAACAGATGTGTAAAGTTGTTTGAACTATTGAACGGATGTGTAAAGTTGTTTGAACTATTGAACAGATGTGTAAAGTTGTTTGAACTATTGAACGGATGTGTAAAGTTGTTTGAACTATTGAACGGATGTGTAAAGTTGTTTGAACTATTGAACAGATGTGTAAAGTTGTTTGAACTATTGAACGGATGTGTAAAGTTATTTGCTTTTTTCTTTAGTCTTCCTTCCTTCACGAATAGTTGGTAGCAGGAAATTTGCCAAATATGTGCTAGTATGTTTTCTTCATACTGTGAGGTTCTTGAAGTACTGTTTCAAAAATTAGTTGCAACGAAAAGGAGTCAGGTCTATACTAAATCAACACTACTTACTGTGAGTTACTTACTTTAATGTGAGTTAAGGTGCATATTCGCTTTTAGGTGGGTTGGTTTTCTTGCTTTTTTGTTTCAATCTGAAGGAATTAGGAACAATAATCTTTTGTATCCTTTTGTGTAATTGTTTGTGACTGGGGATGGGGCTTCTGTAGTTCTTGATTAGAAAACTGGCCTCACAGCACGTGGGGCATTCCCATAAGTGCTCCGCCCTCTGTTCCAGCAGCCATTCGACTCGATGGTGTTTCGAGTCCAATACCTCCTAAACAGTTGTTGACATCAGGGCACAACTCTGGCCCTTGCGACACGTTTCTTTGTTGTTCCGCCCACCCACGTCGTGCCCGTAACTAGTTCAAGCACAACGTCGGCATGTCTGAACAACATGGTAACTGTTATCGAAGGTTACGACTACGGGATTGTATAGATGACATGCCATGAAGCTTCTATAAGAAGACAACCTCAATATAAAGGCATGTCATCTACTAAGGTTTTCTGTTGCATGGTTGGTTTGTCTAGTGAGCCATTGTTGAGACTCACAGACTTTATTTCTGTAGAGCTTTATTTCATAACCAGAAGACCTTATCTCTTAGTGGTGTGCAATGTTTTCAGAAGCCTCCAACTGAGAGCAGATGAAATGTAATTGTTATAGAAGTACTAGGCAGCTTCTACAGTCAGAAAACTTGACTAAATAATGTCATGTATTAAGATGTTTGTTATTGCACGGTGGATGGTCTGATGTGCCACTGGTCAGCCAGGTAAGAGATTTCAGAATATTTTTGATAAGGTATATTCTTTAAACCAAGAAATCAAGTCCATCACGCTTGTATCAGGATGAATGATCATGAAAGAACATTGGAGGTTGAAGTTCAGGTAATCTTACCACAAGAACCCTCATGTATCCTCATGTCTTAAAATATGTCAAATATTTGACAGCTCATTATTTGAATAACGTGTTTTGACGAAGCAGCAGTTTGAGATATTCATGAAGATTATATTTTATGTTAATAAGTGCACATTTTCTGTATTTGTACAGACTATATATATATACACACACACAAGTGTTAATAGAGTATGCATGTATTAAACTTTCGTATTTGCCTTTATGCACGGATACATTTTAGGATAGGAAAACACAATTTAAGAGTTGTTTTCAGCTGACATATAGAATTTGGAAGTTGTTTTCAGCTGAAATATAGAATTTAGGAGTTATTTTCAGCTGAAATATAGAATTTAGGAGTTATTTTCAGCTGAAATATAGAATTTAGGAGTTGTTTTCAGCTGAAATATAGAATTTAAGAGTTGTTTTCAACTGAAATATAGAATTTAGAAGTTGTTTTTTAGCTGAAATATAGAATTTAGGAGTTTTTTTCAGCTGAAATACAGAATGATGCTTCTGGAAGTTGAATGATATTTATGTAGTCAGTTAGCTCATTAGATAGTAGTCTAACCAGTCACAGATTGCTACAGACTATTGCAATGTTAATGAAGCTTTTTTATTTACTATACTCTATGAACTAACCTAGTTGAAAGCTGTTTGCAGTGTGCACTAATCAATATATTATTCCCCTTGTGTCACAGGTAGCACCACCACTACCACATTCTCTGGCAGCTGGAATCGAGCATGTCAGTGGTGTGGGAGAGGAGGAAACTTGCATCTAGATTCTGCTGACCCCAACTGTCGTTGTCAGAAAGATTCTGTTTTAGTTAGCATGCCACTAGGCCAAACAATTTCTAGAACTCCAGATTTAATTATACTCAACAATCAGCAATTAAATGTTTCCAAGTTGTGGAAAGTCCACAATAAAGGTCACAGAGGAACTAATCCCCATAATGGCAATAATATCACTTCTGCATGTTTAGTAGAAGGCGATGAAAGTACAGAATCGAAAACAAGCACACCAGTATCATATGGGCCTGAAAGCTCAATGCCCATAAGACCAGCATCAGCCTTAAGTATTAGTTTTAATTGTTCCAGCATAAATAATGTAGGCAACTCAAAATCAAGGCCTCATAGTGTGATCAAATCCAAAAACCTGGCATCACATTCTCCAGATAGCATTTTAAATCTTCAATATCAAAGCAAACATCAAGCAAATGAGCGCATTGACCAAATTGATCAACAGCAGCAGTATCGAAGTGACAATTTCAGTGGTAACATGCAGCCCTTCGCATCTTGTCCACAGTACAAGCAATATAGCTCCAAGCACACTCACAACAATCTGTATCATCATCGCCCACATGTCAACCGAGGCCTGCTGGGCAGCATGCTTACAACACGTGTCCGGAATTTTCTAACAAAAAAAGGTTCTTCTAACAGTTCTGTCATTAAAATATGGCCCAGTGTGGCTTATGTTGATTCAAGCGATTGCCGGGTCCCACTTTCTGTCATTGCTCATAGACCTGTGCAAATAAAACAACAGAAGTGAAGTAATGGTCAGCAGGTCAGAACTACTATTATCATATGATAAATTTGCAAGATAAATCTGTAAAATTGATTCAATGTTGCATCAAATCATTTAATTCTTTCAATAAAAATACACAGATTTGGAAAGCACACTTTAAAAAATTTAACAAATACATTTTACATTAACTTTTTATCTATTTTACCAAAATTTACAGATCTATATTTGGGAACGCTGAAAAAATATACCTTTAAATTTAAATTTGAAAAATTGAGACAAGCATAGATTTATAATTGAGAAAGTGTATTAAGCATAGGGCCTAGGCCTATGCCTACATTTATATTTTGGAAGTGGACCAAGCAGAGATTTAGATTTCGAAATGTGAGTCAAGCATAGACCAAGATGTGTATTTTGGAAAGTGAAAGAAGCATAGATTTATATTTGGGAAAGTGGAATAAGCATAGATTTATAATTGGGAAAGTGTATTAAGCATAGGCCTAGGCCTACATTTATTTTTAGGAAGTGGACCAAGCAGAGATTTAGATTTTGAAATGTAAATGAGGTCTAGGCCTAGATGTAGCCTATATTTTGGAAAGTGGAAGAAACATAGATTTATAAATGAGAATATAGATCAAGCATAGATTTATATTTAGGAAGTGGACCAAGCATAGATTTATAGTTATATATGAAAGTGGTTATTCCACCCATAGGTTTATAAATGCAAGTAGGCCTATAGATAAAGCATAGATTTATATTTAGGAAGTGGACCAAGCATAGATTTATAGTTATATATGAAAGTGGTTATTCCACCATAGGTTTATAAATGCAAGTAGGCCTATAGATAAAGCATAGATTTTTATTTGGAAAATTTAAAGGTAAATTTGTTTTTTTAGGGGGAATGTGAATCTTTGATAAATTTATATTGGGAAATTTTAGCCAATTATAGAATATCTAGTTTTTATTTTCATCTAAGGATGGAAGAAAATATTTTATTTATTGATTGTTTGCAAATTTTGTTTAGAATTGGTTTAGAAATAAGTAGCCACTAGAACCAATGCAAATTTTTTTTTCATTAACACATCATATTAACATTGCAAAATAATAAGCTCAGGAAATAAAACTGGACAGCTAAATAGAAATAGATTTGAGAGATTCAAAATTTCTAATTTGTAGGAAGCTACAGTGTTTTAAATTATTTATTTAAATAAATGGGCTAATTGGCTATTGTAAAGTCATGGCAGTCATAAAAATGGAAAGAACTATATTTTCAAAAACAGATTCATACATCTGTAAACCAGCATACACATATCTGACATTTTTTGCACGATATTGTTATTAAGCTGAACTATGTCATTTACCATTAAAACTTGTCATATGAAATCTCACTTTGATGTTGACTGGCTGTCTTATTGTTATTATTTTATATTATTTTAGCTTCTTTAAAAGTATTCTTTGTTAACAGTTGCTTTTATTTTTGCAATGTATTTTTGTAGAACTGCAGTTGATATATTAGTTTTTGTGTCATTTGTTGACTGTTTAGTTATATGCTGACACATTTGAAAACTTGCTACTGTTGGCAGTTAGTAGTCAGCCAATTTATATATATATATATATATATATATATATATACTTGGTGCAGGGTTTTTAAAAAATATTATTCTTTTGAATTACAACCATGTATCTGAGAGAAATGTCCAATTACAACCATGTATCTGAGAGAAATGTTGAATTACAACCAAGTATCTGAGAGAAATGTCCAATTACAACCATGTATCTGAGAGAAATGTCCAATTACAACCAAGTATCTGAGAGAAATGTAGAATTACAACCAAGTATCTGAGAGAAATGTCCAATTACAACCAAGTATCTGAGAGAAATGTCCAATTACAACCAAGTATCTGAGAGAAATGTAGAATTACAACCAAGTATCTGAGAGAAATGTCCAATTACAACCATGTATCTGAGAGAAATGTAGAATTACAACCAAGTATCTGAGAGAAATGTTCAATTACAACCAAGTATCTGAGAGAAATGTAGAATTACAACCACGTAGCTGAGAGAAATGTTCAATTACAACCAAGTATCTGAGAGAAATGTTCAATTACAACCAAGTATCTGAGAGAAATGTAGAATTACAACCAAGTATCTGAGAGAAATGTTGGGTATAATATGAGATAAATTTATGCCACATTTAACATATTTTCTCTGCACAAAATTGTGATCAATTTGAAATTTTTTCTTAGCATATAGTTTGTAAGTGAAACGTTACATATTGAGAACTATGAGAAAAGCCGTGTTATGTCTGTAGGCCCCTATTTTTCTGTTACCCTCTTCTTATGAAATAAATTACTATCCATCAATATTTTGACGTAATACTGAAGATTAAAACACAAAATTAGCACAAGTTGAAAAAGTGAAATATCTTGGCACCCTGTTAACATCAGAAGGTAGATGCTCAAGTGAGATAAAGAGCCGAATAGTACAAGCCAAATCAGCATTCCAAAAAATGAGAACCATTTTGTGCAATGGAACACTATCAATGCAGACCTGAATTCAAGTGCTGAGATGTTATATCGAACCATTTATTTTTTTATGGATGTGAAGCATGGACTGCAAAAAAAAATTCAAAGCGAATTAGAGGCTACAGAAATGTGGTTTCTGAGAAGAATGATGAATATACCATGGACAGCCAAGAAAACTAATGCAGAGATTCTCACTGATGCTGGTGTAAAAAGATCAATCATATCAAACATTAGGGGCAGACAGTCAAGGTTTCTAGGGCATGTGCTGAGAAGAACACAGCTTGAACACTTAATAACCACTGGAAAGATCATGGGGAGAAGAGATAGGGGACGACAAAGAGAAGAGAAGAGATGGACTTGTATTGTGGCACAGTGGAAGCTCACCAACCGAGTTTATTGAGAACACAAGAGACAGAGAGTCATGGAGAAACATGATATGTATGGTAGGACAATATTGATATATATAGGGTCCCAAATATGTGATGACTGCAATTGTGAAAATTGGATAAAGTTAGGGCAAGGCAGTGATAGCTGCCATGGTAAGGATGAATATGATTTGAGAAAAATATTTAAAAAACAGTAAAAAAACAATCTATACAGATTGCCAGTACTAAAGATTTCTTTATATGGATGTCAGAGCTGGACACAAAATGGAAACACGGAAAGAAAGATTCAGGCTTTTGAATGTAAGTGCTATAGGCGTCTGTTAAAATTCAGTTATATAGAACAAAAGACAAATATATTCATTCTGCAGAAAATAAACAAACTTGCAAATTATCAAGAAAACTTTTGGTGGTTGTGAATTGATGTAAACTTGTTTTGTTTCGACATGTAACGAGAAACGACTAAATTTCTAAAACTATTTTCCAAGAGTCAATTGAAGATGGAAGGAGAAGAGATGACACAAGACAGTCCTGGATCGACATCAAGGAATGATTTCTTTACACATCTGAATGACTGAAGACAGAGGTGTTTACGGGGTCTTTTGACGCCGATGTCTGCAATACGACATAGGAATGCCATATTGCCCTGATAGGTTATGGTCTTGTTATAGTATAGGCATGCTGTTGGTGAATAGAAAATGTGAGCCTAATACCATTCTCCTCATAGATTGACCTATTTAAAGATATTTTCTGTTATGTTTTCTGTTCTTAAATTGATATGCATTTTATGTTAAAAAGCAACTTTTATTTGTTTCACTCATTGTATTGATTTGTAATTATTTTCTTGTTCAATAATTTTTTTTATATGATTACTTTTTTGTGTTAAGCCTAAAATATTATAAGCCAAAAAATGTTACTCTTGTTTCAAGAAGTGCATGCATGATGTGCTCATACAATACTAGAGTAACTATACTTTCTTAAGCCCATTTTTATAGACTATTTTAATGATATTTTTTTTAATGTGCTTTGTACATTAATACCTCAGTGCTCGCACAAGCTCAACACTCAAGCAATTATGTACGTTATAATAGAAAATATTATAGAAAATATTATAGAAAAATATGATAGAAAATATGATAAGAAAATATGATAATAAAATATGATAAGATAATATGATAATAAAATATGATAAGATAATATGATATAAAATATGATAGGAAAATATGATAGAAAAATATGGTAAGATAATATGATAAGATAATATGATAATACAATATGATAATAAAATATGATAGATAATATGATAGAAAATATGATAAGAAAATATGATAAGATAATATGATAGAAAATATGATAGAAAAATATGATAATAAAATATGATAAGATAATATGATATAAAAATATGATAGGAAAATATGATAGAAAATATGATAAGAAAATATGATAAGAAAATATGGTAATAAAATATAAACAGATCATCATAGAAGCTGTTATGAAAATCAGTGAACAATGGAAGAGATTGACAAATTGTTGATGATATTGATTAATAGAAGAAACACTTGGATTGTGATAGCATATTTGAGGCTGTCATTTGTGAACAGCTAAACTATTGCATGCTGATATGTTGAAAACAACACAGGAATGAGAAATGATACAAGTAGTCTAATGTTCACAGTCAGTCATGAGTGGTTTGAAAAAGTAAAGACAACAAATTTTGGTTAATTAAAAGATGTAGGGGGCCTCCCTACATAAAACAAGAGCAAAGAGAATCGCTGCTTTCACAATGAGATGCTACAGAAAAATTGTGTGTATACCATGGACAGCTAAAAAGACATCAGGAAATGTCGATGAATGCTGGCTCCTTAACAACATCTTAACAAGAAAGGTGTGGTTTTTTATTTGGTGATATAAAAAGACATAACATCATGGAAAGATTAATAGCTGAAGGCAGAGTTAACTGCAACAGGGGAAGAGGACATCCAAGGAGGCAGTGATATATCAGATTGCTTAAACATGTCTCTAGCTGTGGTAGGTCAACTCGTGCAGAATGCGCCGTGTTCAAGGAATCCATAAGAAAGACCACGTTCTGGAAAGAATATGTAACACGATGAAAGGTATGATTGTTTTTCGGTTAAAACTATAAGCATGTTTTTAAAATGTATTTAAGAAAAAGCACACACAGATAATGCCTATTCTTCCATATACAAATTATTTTTATATAAATAATTATTTTAACTATGCCCGTATGAAAATCTCATACTAATAAAAAGAGCAAAATATTTTTTCTTTTCAACAGTATAGGGAGGAGGGAGAGTAAGGCCTTTGCAAAATGTCCTGGAGGGGGGTGGAGATCAGAGGGAAAAGTTTGGAAATCACTGATTTAAAAAAATATGTTTCAAAAGTTTATTTCAGATTAGTTTAGTTAGTTCTATGATTGTGTTCTATGATTTATAATTCATCATTTAGTTCTATGATTGTGAATTCAATTTTATTATTTTATTGAATGTTTTGAAATTGTGTGTTATAATATTAGTAATGTTTTTATGATTTAGTGTAGACAGGCCTACTGAAGAAAAATAGCAGATGCTGTAGACATTAACAATGACTCATTTGCATTGTAAAGGGAGAAAATAGCAAGACTTTTTTTCAGGAATGAAAAAATGAACATTTAGAAATGATTTACAACAAACATATATAGCTGTATCACAGGCCCACAAACCTTCTGATTTTAGGTTTCAGTTAACTTCATGTAAGTAAGATATTAGCTGTTCGATTTCACTTAAAGGTATTGATTTTGTTGATTTTTGGTATTGCTTTTTGAACTTTATTTTGTATTCTTTATTAGCAGTAGTAGTGGTAGTTGTAATAGTAGTAGTAGTTGCAGTGGCAACAGCTAGCACCTTTGGTCAGCTAAAATAATAGAAGTAATTCTTTAGCTGACATCAATCCGTTGAGTCATGTTGTACAGTGGATTGTGGAAAAATATTACTTTCAATGACCTCATATTGAGCAGCACTCTCACACACACAGGCCATATATATATATATATGTATGTGTGTATATATATATATATATATATATATATATATATATATATATATATATATATATATATATATATATATATATATATATATATATATATATATATATATATATATATATATATATATATATATATATATATATATATACATATACACAATAGGCCTATATTTCTTTTCAAATTTAGAGCACAGCGATTTTATAGACACCCTGTAATATTCAAGGTTTCAGCAAAAGGTCTTAGTACTAAAGGAAACTTTGCAGCTAAAGAATCATTCAGACTAAATCAAGAATCATTCAGACATTGTAAATCAAGAATTTAAATTAAATTAAAATATTTTTTTGCATCAAAATTTTGACAATATATTTTGTACTGTTATAAAAATATCTGTTATATCTGAAGCCAGAAATGAAAAAGTGTAGTTTCTAGGCCAGAAAAAGCAACATTCCAAAAAAATGAAGAGCATATATGTATCATAGGTCATGTACATATACATATGTATCAATATGTATCAAGGTTATATACTTTAGAACTCAGAGAGAACATTCTTGAGGATTATGTCAACACAGTAATGGCATTTGAAAGCAAGTTACAGGTAATAAATAAACAAAAAAAGAAAGAAACTTTGAATAGCAGAGATATGGCTCTATGGAATTATTCAATGCTAAGAGCAGTCCTACTGTTATCCATTTTATAATCTTGAGAGCTGATAAAGACTATGTGTGTTCCTTTATGTCTGTGTTCTTCTAGTATTGTTTTCATGCTCTAAGATTGCTTAATGGTAGATCTGAAACTTTTTAAATTCAGAATTATGTCAATTTTTAAAATTTATGTACGGTTCTGTGTAACTTTCTAGTGTTAAAGTTAATATTTTAGCACAGAATTGCTCCAGTATCAGATTTTATTTACCTTCAATTTTGACCAGATTGTTAAGTTATGAAGGATAAAAACAATATATGATGTAAAAATAACAGTTTGTCTAATACAATGATAGTTGATCAATTACAGTCGTCATTCCATGCCCGAACTGTCCAAGGACATTTACAGCTCAAATAGGGCTCATTAGCCATCTACGAACTCATAATCAAGGACATAACTCTAATTGAATTTTCAAAAGTGGATGTAACAAATGGTCATCATCACTTGTGATGGACGAACAACATCAGTAGATCCATCCATCTATAAGCTCAAAACCCATCAGGGTCTTACGGGTACTACATTTGATATATCAACACACAAGAGTTCTCTAGTGATTTCTATCTTCAGCAATGAAGATGGGCGTGGAAAAATCTTTACCTTTTCAGTTTTTGATGTTGTCTGCCAGTGATTTTCTTCTTTCTCCCCCTGGTCGTTTGTTCCCCACAAGATAATTTTTGGCAGGGAATCATGTCAGCATTCACGTTTCCGATTATATATGTTTTTTTTTAAATGTCTAAGAAGCTTTTGTACAGATTTTGACAGGAATGCAATTGTTTTTAATTCCTAAACTTGTTCTTTGGAGAAGAAATCCCCTTAGCTGTGAGCTCTTGGCAGACCATAGTCTTTTAGACAAACGCACATATTCTTTTCAGTTGTTAACAAAGGCAGCACCCAGACTCGAGTATAAAACTCATATAATGTCTCCAAGACATGGTTGTGTAAGGAAGGTTTATGGATGCATTAGTCCCTAAAGAGGAGGCATTCTAGTGTGCCAAGATTATCACATTTTTCCAGGAGAACAACAAACGTCTGGGTCAAATATCTCATCATTCTTCTGTCAGATTTGTGGACCCATCCACAGTGATTGCACATCTAGCATTTCCCATCACATAGGAATCTGCCACAAAAGGTGCAACATCTTCTAGCCTACATCTCTTTGTCATACACACGGATTATCTGATAGAATACACAAGTTAGAAATTGAAACAAAATATGACAATGATTTCTTCACATGTGGCAAACTATCACACAACTTTCCTGTCGCCTCCTATGAAATGTCTGGAATTAAGACAATGGTGATATTCTTTGCTCCCTGAACTGGATAGGAGTCTAGGCCACGGTTGCCACACGGGTAAAAGGACGGAGTAGACTGGAAAGAATTTGATTGTATTCTCCTTTGAGGGTCAAGGACTGGATTGATTGATTGACATTTTGCAGTATCTGTTTCCTAAGACTTGGTTACCTCAAAGCTATATATGGTCTAAAGGAGATTAAATGAATAATAACCCATGGACAATTGGGCTAGTAATCTACTGCACAAATCGCTGTTACCACAACTGGAATCCATTATATTCTGATGATGATGCTGTTCCTCCTTCGGAAACAATGATATGAGCATGGCATGAAAAAAAACCACTAAAACTGGTGAACAAGTAGAAAAAACAAAAGCATTATAGATGCCAGATGAGTCTGATTCATGCAAAGAAAGTTCTATTGCAGTGCATGCAGGGGTGCAGAGGGTCCAGGGTAGGAAAGTTGTTGGATTTGTCACCCAAAGAAATATTCCACTTCCGTTGCTTGTAAATTTCCCGCAGTGTTCTCTCTTTTTCAAATTTAGTGATGCCAACAGTGATCTGGGTGTGCCAATCTGAGCGATCAATGGCTGTAGTCTCCCATGAGCTAGGATTGATGCTGCAGTGCTTGTGTGAGTTCTTTAGGTGATCCTGGGAGCCTTTTTCTGCTCTCCGATGGACGTTTACCATCGCACAGTTCACCATAGAATAATCTCTTTGGAAGGCGCTTGTCTGGCATATGGACAATGTGGCCAGTCCAGCAGAGTTGGGACCTAGTCAGCACGGCATGGATGCTTTGCATACAGGAATTTATATTGTACGTTTACAGTAAAGATATTACCCAGTTTTTAATGGTACACTACTACTTCTTCTTCAGCGTTCATTATGAAACTCCCACTGGATCTCTCTTGTAGCAGGACAATAGTCCTACTAGATTTCCAGCAGGGTGTAGTCCAGAGAATGGAATACAGTTTTCTTGTGAGGTATTGATGCTTGTGTGGGTAAGATACAGCTTTCTTGTGAGGTATTGATATTTGTGTGTGGGATACAGTTTTCTTGTGAGGTATTAATGCTTGTGTGTGAGATACAGTTTTCTTGTGAGGTATTGATGCTTGTGTGTGAGATACAGTTTTCTTGTGAGGTATTGATGCTTGTGTGTGAGATACAGTTTTCTTGTCACTGGAAGTCTTGTTGTTTATTGGTGTTGTTTAGCAGCAAAATTAATCTATGCTTCCATCTATGCATGCTTAACCAATTGAGAAATCGTCATTTATAAGTGTAAACTAGATAATTTGTGTATATCATTTGCTGAATATTTCATATATGACACTTTATATTCACAAACTGTGCTTTTAAATGTTTTGCTGTATTAACTTTCCAGTTTTACATGTAGAGGGTATTCCTTTATTTGCTTAATATTTACTCGTTTTTAAATGTAGGGATTATTCCCGTTTGTGCATCATCTTAAGTTGGTAGAATCTTCTATTCTGAAGGTAGTGATCAATGCAGCCTTTTTATGCTGTAGTGAATTTTAGATAATATTTACATTCAGTATTGGGTTATAATACAGTAGGATCCCTCTATATCGCATTCTTTTATAACAAATATAATATATGATGATATATAACGCAAATGGTAGCTTATTTATATAAAGTGTTTTTGTAGTGCAAGACAATTATGTGTGTTCATTCAATGTACTTTTCTTATGTAACCCTAATTAAACCTATCTTGTAGTTGATGTACATTTTTAGATATTTCAAATTTTGCTGTATCTATTTAACTTTAATATCTATTTAACTTTAATATCTATTTAACTTTTTATTTTCAGTTGCAGCAGACTCAGCTTATTTTTTGTTACCTCATATACATTGCATTATTCTATGTGACTGAGTAAAAAATGTCATTAAACTTGGACATTCTTCCTAGATTTTTATTTACTCTTTATTTATGAGGTCAGTGATTCAAAATTTAGTCAAACAATCTTTTTTTTTTCTGAGTTCCTGGTGATTTAAGCCATGATAGTACATGCTCTGGGACTATACTTTCTGAGTTCCTGGTGATTTAAGCCATGATAGTACATGCTCTGGGACTATACTTTTTGAGGTCCTGGTGATTTAAGTCATGACAGTACATGATCTGGAACTATACTTTTTGAGGTCCTGGTGATTTAAGTCATGACAGTACATGATCTGGAACTATACTTTTTGAGGTCCTGGTGATTTAAGTCATGACAGTACATGCTCTGGGACTATACTTTTTGAGGTCCTGGTGATTTAAGCCATGACAGTACATGATCTGGAACTATACTTTTTGAGGTCCTGGTGATTTAAGCCATGACAGTACATGATCTGGAACTATACTTTTTGAGGTCCTGGTGATTTAAGCCATGACAGTACATGATCTGGAACTATACTTTGTGAGGTCCTGGTGATTTAAGCCATGACAGTACATGATCTGGAACTATACTTTTTGAGTTCATGGTGATTTAAGCCATGACAGTATGCGGTCTAGAACTATACTTTTTGAGGTCCTGGTGATTTAAGCTATGACAGTACATGCTCTGGAACTATACTTTTTGAGGTCCTGGTGATTTAAGTCATGACAGTACATGATCTGGAACTATACTTTTTGAGGTCCTGGTGATTTAAGTCATGATAGTACATGATCTGGGACAATACTTTTTGAGGTCCTGGTGATTTAAGCCATGACAGTACATGATCTGGGACAATACTTTTTGAGATCCTGGTGATTTAAGCCATGACAGTTCATGATCTGGAACTATACTTTTTGAGGTCCTGATGATTTAAGCTATGACAGTACATGCTCTGGAACTATACTTTTTGAGTTCATGGTGATTTAAGCCATGACAGTATGCGGTCTAGAACTATACTTTTTGAGTTCCTGGTGATTTAAGTCATGATAGTACATGCTCTTGAACTATACTTTTTGAGGTCCTGATGATTTAAGCTATGACAGTACATGCTCTGGAACTATACTTTTTGAGGTCCTGGTGATTTAAGCCATGACAGTACATGATCTGGAACTATACTTTTTGAGGTCCTGGTGATTTAAGCCATGACAGTACATGATCTGGAACTATACTTTTTGAGGTCCTGGTGATTTAAGCCATGACAGTACATGATCTGGAACTATACTTTCGACTGCTAACTTATTATTGTGTTAAGAGGAACAGAGTTCATGTGGAGACCTGAATACACTGAAGTCAATCCTTTATACCGGTGGATCTTAACCTGAAGTCTTCAGTGCCTTCTGACGGGGTTATCGCAAATCAAAAATAAAGTTCATGAACTTTTACATTTACAATAATAATATATTAAAGTACATAATGCTTTAGTGATGCAGTGATCCAAACAGGTAGCAAGCAATAGCTATACAGTACTGTGATCTGGTATGCATATTATAAGAGGCAACTAAGGAAATTTGGAGGTGGGGTTGATTGTTTCATCTCTATGGTCAAAGTGACTCAAAAGCCATGCTGAAGTCAGAATATATCAGACTGAAATGAACATATATTGCAGTCCAGCTGTAAACTATACTTGCCATGAGGCTACATGTTACTTAACGGCAAGAGTTTAAGAACAAATACACATGAGAAAAGAAATATATAAAATACAAAAACTGAAAGATTGTCAAATACTGTACACACTTCAATAATCATAATGTTGACACAATTAGATCATTGCCAGTGTAATGTTTTGATTAGTGCTTGTGAATCTCCATTCGCGAGTAGATTACAGGAGCATCATATACCAACCATGAGTAGATTATAAGAGCATCATATGCCAACCATGAGTAGATTACAAGAGCATCATATGCCAACCATGAGTAGATTACAAGAGCATCATATGCCAACCATGAGTAGATTACAAGAGCATCATATGCCAACCATGAGTAGATTACAAGAGCATCATATGCCAACCATGAGTAGATTACAAGAGCATCATATGCCAACCATGAGTAGATTACAAGAGCATCATATGCCAACCTTGAGTAGACTACTGGAGCATCATATTCCAACCTTGAGTATATTACTGGAGCATCATATGCCAACCTTGAGTAGAATAAGGAGCATCATATGCCAACCTTGAGTAGACTACTGGAGCATCATATTCCAACCTTGAGTATATTACTGGAGCATCATATGCCAACCTTGAGTAGACTACAGGAGCATCATATGCCAACCTTGAGTAGACTACAGGAGCATCATATGCCAACCTTGAGTAGACTACAGGAGCATCATATGCCAACCTTGAGTAGACTACAGGAGCATCATATGCCAACCTTGAGTAGATTACTGGAGCATCATATGAAAACCTTGAGTAGACTACAGGAGCATCATATGCCAACCTTGAGTAGACTACAGGAGCATCATATGCCAACCTTGAGTAGATTACTGGAGCATCATATGCAAACCTTGAGTAGACTACAGGAGCATCATATGCCAACCTTGAGTAGACTACAGGAGCATCATATGCCAACCTTGAGTAGACTACAGGAGCATCATATGCCAACCTTGAGTAGACTACAGGAGCATCATATGCCAACCTTGAGTAGACTACTGGAGCATCATATTCCATCCTTCAGTAGATTACTGGAGCATCATATGCCAACCTTGTGTAGACTACAGGAGCATCATATGCCAACCTTGAGTAGACTACAGGAGCATCATATGCCAACCTTGAGTAGACTACAGGAGCATCATATGCCAACCTTGAGTAGACTACAGGAGCATCATATGCCAACCTTGAGTAGACTACAGGAGCATCATATGCCAACCTTGAGTAGACTACAGGAGCATCATATGCCAACCTTGAGTAGACTACAGGAGCATCATATGCCAACCTTGAGTAGACTACAGGAGCATCATATGCCAACCTTGAGTAGATTACTGGAGCATCATATGCCAACCATGAGTAGACTATTGGAGCATCATATGCCAACCATGAGTAGACTACAAGAGCATCATATGCCAACCTTGAGTAGACTATTGGAGCATCATATGCCAACCATGAATAGACTACAGGAGCATTATATGCCAACCATGAGTAGATTACAAGAGTATCATATGCCAACCTTGAGTAGACTACAGGAGCATCATATGCCAACCTTGAGTAGAATAAGGAGCATCATATGCCAACCTTGAGTAGACTACAAGAGCATCATATACCAACCTTGAGTAGACTACAGGAGTATCATATGCCAACCTTGAGTAGACTACGAGAGCATCATATGCCAACCTTGAGTAGATTATTGGAGCATCATATGCCAACCATGAATAGACTACAAGAGCATCATATGCCAACCATGAGTAGACTACAGGAGCATCATATGCCAACCTTGAGTAGACTACAGGAGCATCATATGCCAACCTTGAGTAGACTACTGGAGCATCATATGCCAGCCTTGAGTAGACTACAGGAGCATCATATGCCAACCTTGAGTAGACTACTGGAGCATCATATGCCAACCTTGAGTAGACTACTGGAGCATCATATGCCAACCATTAGTAGACTATAGGAGCATCATATGCCAACCTTGAGTAGACTACAGGAGCATCATATGCCAACCTTGAGTAAACTACTGGAGCATCATATTCCAACCTTGAGTAGATTACTGGAGCATCATATGCCAACCTTGAGTAGACTACAGGAGCATCATATGCCAACCTTGAGTAGACTACAGGAGCATCATATGCCAACCTTGAGTAGACTACAGGAGCATCATATGCCAACCTTGAGTAGACTACAGGAGCATCATATGCCAACCTTGAGTAGACTACTGGAGCATCATATTCCAACCTTGAGTAGATTACTGGAGCATCATACGCCAACCTTGAGTAGACTACAGGAGCATCATATGCCAACCTTGAGTAGACTACAGGAGCATCATATGCCAACCTTGAGTAGATTACTGGAGCATCATATGCCAACCTTTAGTAGACTACAGGAGCATCATTTGCCAACCTTGAGTAGACTACATGAGCATCATATGCCAACCTTGAGTAGACTACTGGAGCATCATATTCCAACCTTGAGTGGATTACTAGAGCATCATATGCCAACCTTGAGTAGACTACAGGAGCATCATATGCCAACCTTGAGTAGACTACAGGAGCATCATATGCCAACCTTGAGTAGACTACAAGAGCATCATATGCCAACCTTGAGTAGACTACAGGAGTATCATATGCCAACCTTGAGTAGACTACAAGAGCATCATATGCCAACCTTGAGTAGACTATTGGAGCATCATATGCCAACCATGAATAGACTACAAGAGCATCATATGCCAACCTTGAGTAGACTACAGGAGCATCATATGCCAACCTTGAGTAGACTACTGGAGCATCATAGTCCAGCCTTGAGTAGACTACAGGAGCATCATATGCCAACCTTGAGTAGACTACTGGAGCATCATATGCCAACCATGAGTAGACTACTGGAGCATCATAGTCCAGCCTTGAGTAGACTACAGGAGCATCATATGCCAACCTTGAGTAGACTTCTGGAGCATCATATGCCAACCATGAGTAGATTACAAGAGCATCATATGCCAACCTTGAGTAGACTACAGGAGCATCATATTCCAACCTTGAGTAGACTACTGGGGCATCATATTACGATGTGTGTGACTAAAGCAAGAATGTTTTTCAGGCAACCAGAAGCAACTCGTAGGCTAAATCAATACAGAGTGAGTATGCTCAGTTTAAGTCAATTCCCTGCAGCTTTTTCCATTTCGGAAACTGACACCCTGGAACCTGGTAGCATCCAAAGTCCATGGGGATAGATCCAAAGTCCATAGTGAGAACCATGGCATAGAGTGGCACACTCTCAACACCTCTCTCGACATATTAGAAGGCTGTCACAGTCCCATCAAAATCAGATCTATACAGAATATAGATATGCTTTGCCTATATGGTACATTTTAAACCATTGCTCAGTATATTCACGGTCTCCAGTTAAATTCACACGAGAAATTGTGCTTGATAAAAGCAATGATCAAGCTTACTCTTTGGGATTGAATGTGGACAATTAAGTGTTGTAATATCTATAATAACGAAACTATGGCAATGTACAGTACTAACATAAGAACCAAATTGTGTTTACTACGAACATGTGTGTTTCCTGTGGCGACATATGGATGTGAAGCATGGACACTAAATAAAACAGTGGCCAAGATAATAACATCATTTGAATTAAAGTGTTATAGAAGAGTTTTGAGAATACCATGGGCAGAGAAGAAAACAAACCAGGAGATGTTACGAACAATTAACGTCCAGGAAGGCTGGCTACTGAACACAATATTAAAGAAAAGGCGCTTTTTCGGACATATTAAGAGACACGACGGCATGGAGAGAGTGTTAATGGAGGGGATGATAGAAGGCAACAGGGGCAAAGGCCGACCCAGACGCCGTTGCACAAAAGACATTCAAGAATGCCTGCGCATGACACTGGAAGATGCAGAGCAACTTGCTCAAGACCGCGGAGAATTCAAGAGATCCATAGGAAAGACTACGTTCTGGAAAGAATATGTCACTTGATGATGAATATCTATAATATAAATTCGTGAGTGTGGCTAGTTTTTCATTTGTTCTCAAACACCACTGGGTCTTTCTTGTATGAAGACAATAGACATACTATACTAGATTTCCAACAGGATGTAGTCCATAGAATGGACATGCGCTGTGTCGAAGTTTTATTTGCGCCAAACACATCCGAATTTGGCTGTAAGTGTGTGTATAATACGGTATTTACTTGTGTACTTGATTAATGTCTCATTTTCTGCTGTGAAGTGTGGAGGTTTGAAAGAGAGAGTGAGTGCGCGAGCTTATTGATTGGAAAGTTGTTGGTTATGAAGTTACTTTATTGCAATCCGGACAAACAAATTCGTGCTGAGTCCGCACAGAATATGGCGGAAGGATATGCATGTAGATAGCTTCCATGTCTCGTTGGTTCTTCATCTGCGTTCAGTGTCAAATATTGCGCATGAATAGTGTGATTTGAGTCGGAGTGTTCCAGATACGGTGTGCTGTTACTTTTACAGCGGACAGCGTTATATACTCTTTAGAGCCCAACACATCCGATTTCTACACGTCTTTTATTAGAATGGCTTCCTTAGCCAATGACAGCCTTCCTATCAGGCAATACGTGTACTTCAGCTCTACGTCGTGATGGTTTCCATATTGCCCTTGGACTTTGCAGGTTCTTGGGTGGCAGTCTCCTGGGGGATAGCGACGGTAAGCAGATACTTAGACTTAGGCCAACTAAGTCTATCTAATACAAATTGTTACGCTACCTTTTAACATGTCTCATGTAATTAGACTGTCTATTGCCGCCGGGTACTGAACCGTTTCTTACCTGTGAGCCTGATTTCGGTATAGCAAACGCTCTACAGATGCTACATAGATACAGTGAAGGCAGACCTAGAGTCCGACCACAAAAACGATGGACCACAGAAATGAAAGAGGCGACAAACTCCACAATATACCTAGCACACAAGAGGGTCATCTATAGAAAACTCTTCTACCCCTGACGCTGAAAGGCAACAAAGGGTTTAGCGAATTGATAGATAGAACGCTCGACAGTAGAGCTTCTTCTTCCGCGTTCATTCTCAAACTCCTGCTGCATCTCCCTTGTAGCAGGACCATGGTCCTACTTGACGTCCAGCAGGATGTAGTCCAAAGAACGGAAATACGTTGTGTCGCCGTTTTATTTTCTCCAATGGCCCGACACATCCGTCTTCGGTGGAGACAGTAGAGTTTGGCTACGGCTAGTTCGCCGTGTTAATCGAGGTTGTCTTCATCGACATGTTTGATCCTCGTTCACGTTTCTGCTTCAACATGTATTTTTTTTTCTTTCCACCGGAACTATTGCCATCCTGCATTTCCTTTTCCACACACCCCGTTACCGAAACACAGTTGTAATCTTGCTCTGGACCAGTTTTCCCAACCTTTTTATGTACCATGCCCCACATAAGTTTTTCTAAATTATGATGCCCCCCTATGTAACATATACAGATTGTTGTATATTAAAAAATTGAACTATTCCCTAATGAAGCCTAATTACAACTTGTTCGAATTGCCCCCCTGAACAATCATATTGGGGCATGGGCCCCACGTTTGGAAACACTGCTGTAGGCCATTTCTTGTTTTCGTTATGGCTTCCATTTTCTCTCGTGATTCTCACGTGACGCTCTACTGCCGTCTGGTGTACTCAACAGACTAGACTGACTTTTGCGCAGACTTGCTGACTATTAATGAACTTTCAAACACAACAACACAGCAAGACAGAAGTGCTAATATTTTGAATACTATCGAATACTATAGTTGTTCTGTGCTGAGTGTATTTCTTCTGTGTATGCAGTTATAATACTTGCATTACACATAGAACTGATACAATCGAGCGGCATATAGGAATCAAAAGAAGAGTAACCCTAGTTATAAACCAACAAATAACTTGAACATACAGTTACTATATGCTGAATGATATACTGAAAGGAGATCTATGTATCCATCCAGTGTGCATTGATGATAATCTGACAACTAACAGTTAAATCCAGAAATAGGGTAATGACGTTTTGATAATCACTAAAGACATACATAATAACACACACAAATCGACGTTTCTATCAAAAGGCCTTTATCAAGACAAAAATTAAAACATACAACTGAAAACGGACAGTAAAGGTATGGACGTTTACATTGGCATGTGTAATATAGATTGACCGGAGAGGTGAAACGACACCAGACAATGAATATACAAAAATGACAATATACGTGCGACATAAAACAAACAGAAACTGTGGAACAACTAGAATCATACATGAGACAGACTCTCATTGATGCCGTGTAATAGTGCCATATTGGTAAATATAGCGGTACTCAAGCGCAAGACGGGTTCGTTCGTCAGAGAAGCGCGACTTAATGGCCGTAACCTGAATGTCTCGGGCGCCCCGGTGGCCCGTGCCATTGTAGTAAACGTCTACATGATAACCCAAATGGTTTTTTAACTAACAGCTGTCATTAGCAATTTCACAAAGGGCAAAACAACAGTCAAAAAATACAGTATTCTTGATTATATGTATATTTTCAATCAATTTTACTGACTTTTCTTGTTACAATATCGTTATATGATATGTAAACCTATGTGCAATAAAAGAACATACGTTTATGGTTTGCAAAATGTTCACAAAATATCACCAACTGTTCATATTTTTTTAATGTAAGACATTGTAAACTAAATAGGAAATATATTGCGGAAAATTTGCCGAGGTAACTACATTTTATAGTGGTCTGTTTTCTATCTGTTGAGAACCGTTGTCAACATGCCCATGCCCTTTTCTCTTTCAATATCCAATATAACTTGATACGCCATCATCATCAGGTGCCATGCCGGCGGGCGTGGGCGATTATGGCTCTCTATTTCCAGTATTATGTATCAGGATCGTTGTTGTTTCCCTGCTGTGCCAGATTGTTAAACTGTTTAATATTTTCTCACGTTGTCGCCTTCTGTCTCTGTTGCCTTTAATCTTGCCTGTTGTGAATATGTTCTCCAAACCTCCTTGTCTCATAACGTGACCAAAACAAAACAAAAAAATTGTCTTTTTCTTATATTATTGACTAAGGACCGTCTCGCATTTGACTCTTTCAATACCCCCACATTATTTTTCCTGGCAGTCCATGGTATTCTCATCATTCTTCTGTAGAACGACATTTCAACTGCCTCTAATTTTCCACTTTTCTGTTTGTTTATTGTCCAAGACTCGCTTCCATACTGATACGTCATAGCGACGCTGAAAAAGCTATTTCCTTAATTAAAAAACATAAGAAAATCGTGATAGTGCAGATCAACAAAAATAGAGGAACACATAAATAAGTCAAATACAACTAGAAAATGTCCGCAACTGTGAATATATATATCTAGGGGCAACTATTAACACCACGTGATTGTTCAGCAGAGATCAGAACGGGATTAATAATGCTCTTACAGAAAAGCTAGCCCCTAACAGATGACAAATTTATTGCAAAGAACAAACAGAAAAGCAAATTTAGTAACATGTAGGCCTAATAGAAAGATATATTTTCCAATGGAAATTTGGTTTTGAGTTCGAGCACCATCATCCGCAATGGATAAGACAATTGCATTTTAAATTAAAAGATATAGAAAGAATTAACGAATATTATGGACAGAGGCGATACGACGCAAACGCCAGCAAATAATTTAGAATAGAAGAACTCCTCAAAAGAATAAAAATGCACGGTAACATGTTGTGGGAATATAAGAAAACATATTTGGTTAGAAAGATTAATTGTCTGTCCCCAGGTGAATGATGGTTCATCGTATTCACACTCGCCGTTAATCGTAGGGGTGTGAGCTTAAGCTGTTGTTCCAATGCCTGATGTGTAGCCGTGGTTGTATTTAGTCCATGTTTGTTCAAGGCTATCTTGATGTTTTCTATCCACCATTTATGTGTGTCTACCTTTGGTTTTACACCCGGATATTTTTTTGCTATATGCTCTTGTTGGTATTTAGTTCGGGTTCATTATCATAAGATGACAGAACCATTTTACTTGATGTCTTTCAATATGTTCAATGTTTGATATTATACCAACTCTTTTCCTAATTTCTTATTTTATCTAGTTTGGTAACTATTGCACCTTTTCTCAGACACTTCATTTCACATGTAACGATTTTCCTCTACTGTGAGGCTGTTAAAAACCATGTTTGACATTGGTAGCACAGTGTTGGTATAAAAATTGTAGATATTATTTTTATTTTTTTTTTTAATTTCCATCTTGATCTTTGGATGAAGAAGTAATGTTGAAAGTAGGTAAGTCACTGTGTTTGCTTTCTAGAACCTTGTTTCTATTTCTCTGTCTAGTCTTCTATTTTCAGAAAAAATGCTGCCTAGATATTTAAATTATTTGGCTTGTTTCACGTTGGTGCTATCTATTGTTATATATCAATTGGTATTGCAGACTTGCTAATTTTCAAAACTTGTTTTTTGTACTTTAATTTTCATATTGTACTTCTGACATGCTATGCATTGATGTGATTTTGCAAATTTTCCTCATTTTTTATATTAGACTTTGATCTTCGGCAAATAGTAGTTCATTGATTTCATTATTAAGTTTCTAATCAGGATTATTTGCAATGTTTTTCTCTGTGTTGATGTGAGCTCCTTTTATTATTCTGTCCATGTATACCCTATATGTTGAAAAGTAGAGGCGAAAGCACGCAGCCTTGTCTTACTCCAGATCTTGTTTCGAAAGGTTCAGTTTGTTTTCTCACTGAGCTTACGAATTTTTTATATATCGCTTTTCATAAAGATTAATTATGAAGTGAAAAGTCCCAGAAAAGAGAACACGATGCTACTTAAAACGTCGGTGGATATCGAAGATATTTTAAATATGAGACTGGAAGAGTCTGAACAGTTTGCACAAAACAGAAAGACAGCGAATGATAGATAGAACCAAGTTATGTAACATAAAGCATGTTTCACACAGAGAATGCTCAAGATTATTACTTGAACGCATCATGCGATAAGCGTGATTGTATCAGTGATTGTATCAGTGATACAATCGTACATCAAATGATTGAAGTCGGGTATCCTAGCACAACTTTAACATCAGATTGCAGATTAACCTTGACATACAGAGGCAGATGTTTATAAATACGGCCAGCGAACCACATCAAGCCCGCTAAGCCATTGTTCTGGCCGTGTGACCTGATCTAAAAGTATTATATGCACTGTCCCTCGAGCTCAAGAAACTGAAGTTCAAAAGTACATTTTAGCTCCATTTTGCATGAGAAAAATACAATCCGGTTCGCGTACCTAAAAAGGTTTCCTACCCGTAAATAAAGGGTAGGATCAATCAATCAAGTGCCGTGGAGTATGCGATCATGCTTCTCCACAACTCTTAGTCTCGTTTGTTGTCAATAGGTAGGATAACACATACAAATAAATCTTCCACAAAATGCTAAACATTATGTGCAACGAATTACTATCAATGAATATATGCACTAGAGTGTTACATCTACCCGACATTTTAATATGAATTCAAAAGTCAACAAAATAGGTCAGAATTTACTGGATAAGATTGAAACGTAGTTTTTGAGAACGATGTCGATAATATAATTGACAGCTAAAGGAATCTTGTAGAGTTCCCTAATAAATGCTAGAGTAAATGTACAGATTATAGTAAAATTAGATGCAGACAGTCAAGATTGTTAGACCATGTAACGAGAAACGTTTGAACATTTAGTGACCGTTAACAAGATCAAGGGGAGGAGAGACAGGAAGAAAGACTGTTAAATGTTGCCATCATGATACGGCATAAAGTCATATAGACTAAAATTACAAACAATAAAAGAGACAGAGAATTGTGGAGAAACATGATTGATTTAATCTCATTATTCCCAGTGGTACAAGAGACATTAACAACGTCCATATTTTTCTCTAGTATGCAGACTGTAACATTATATTCTATCTCACGGGTTTTACACTAAGTTCATCTTCATCGTTTGACCTCCTGCTAGAAGTCGCAGTAATGTTAAGTCACTCGTCCACCGACCAGTAGACCCAGGTGTCGAGTGCACTCGTGATTCATGATTTTAAATTTAACCAAATTAATCCCATGGTTCACCCAGCCCCAAGGAACTAGGGTACCAGAGATCAGGCTCTGGGGAAGTTGAGGAATTGCGCCAATGCTATTTGCGAAGACGACACTAGTCACGACATTTCTGGTGAACCAATGACTAGGCACCTGAGAACGTATAGGAAAATGTATACCTAAGCCTAAATTTCATACTTATTTCCTGCTGTTCTTAAAACCCGATACTACAAGTGTAGTTTTTTGGGGGGGTTTTTTAACAGCAAACCAATTGGACTAATATATCTTGGTCATTTTTGTGTTCACAATTCTAATAGTCGTTTACATGGATCCGCGGATCTTACAAGATGATACATGTGTTATATAAGATTCTGCATAGGCCTATATTTAAATGTGTAAACACAAATTTTGTCTTAAAATTGTGGACATTCAAAATGTATGTAAGTAAAGTAACCCATAGCACTTATTAATGCCGTAGGAGTGCGAAATGTTAGCGATCTCACATTTCAGAGGCTCTGCAAATGAGGGCGGTAGCCATCTCCTCTCCCTTGCAGTCTTTACTTCCCGGATTAATCCGGTACCCATTTAAGGCTGGGTCGACCGGGAGCCGTTGAGATCTGAAAAACATTTCTGGCTCAACTGGGGAATGAACCCAGGACCACATATGCGAAGCCAGTGCGCTAACCACTGCGCTAACGCGACCCCAAAAACATGTGTGTGCAGTTTTACGAATCTCTATTCATGACTTGATTTCATGACTCTTATTTTCAAGACTTTCAGTCCTGTTCGAGACTGTAACTCTTGTCCAAACAAGCGAACAGAGAAACAATCACCATTGAAGACGCCTGGCATAATGAATGTCCTTCAGCAATAATTGCATACTGTGTTCTTTAATTCTGTTCTAGAACATAGGTTACACCAAGATAAAAGCCTATACGGCCGATCTAACAACATCTGAGTAGCGCGGTAGCCTAGTGGATAGAGAGATTGCTTGCTATCATCTGGTTACAGCGTGCTAGGCTCGAAACCACGTCCGGACATTTTAAAAAATCCGTGTTGTGATTTCTCACTTGACACGACCACTCCTCCAGTCGACTCCGCTATAAATGAGTACCTGACGCATGAGTTAAGGAAGGTAAAAAAAACAGCAAGGAAGGGAACTGGCCACCCCACCTAATAGTTGCTGCGGCTTAGTACATGAAGAGTTATCTTCATCCCCGACGGCAGATGCCATGGGACCTACCTTTTCCTTTAACAACACAGACCCCGTTCTTAAGTTGAATGGTTCGTGTCTCCGCAAGTAGCTTTAATCCCCAATTTAGCAAACAACATAAAACAGATAAATAGGTACCACGCCTATAGAACTATACAACTTTTCATATTTTATTAAAACATATTGTTCATACCTGAAGCTAATATCTTGAAAAATTAATTTTTACCGTGGAAAATCTGAAATATTGTAATAAAAGGTTATCCCTTTTCACAAATGTCGCCGCTCATGTGTAAATGCTGAGGTGCTTTTTTTTCCTTTCTCTGGATTACATCCTGCATTAGAAGGAGTGTGAGAACGAACGCAGAAATTTTTTTAAAAATTCAATTACTGAAGTGATATTTGTCCTTGTAGGTAAGTATATTAATACATACACTTATTTGTATTTCATGTCCAAGCCAAGTCATCCTTTCATCACATACAATATAATACTTAACACTACAGACCAAGTAGAAATGATGTAAAAAATATCCTCCAGACGCCATTTTTTACGTTATATCTTATAGAAATATGCTGGCATCCTCCACAAAAAATACTTCGAAACTAAGCGCAGAAATTATTTTTAAATATGAAACCCCCACCCCTTCCATTTTTGCAAAGTGGCATCTACGGCCTCTGAATGAGTACTCTATTTAACACAAAATGTACAGAGGATTGACTTGTAATTTACACAATTACCTGAGTCGCCAACTTTGTACTTTAATGTCGCCAACTTTAATTCCGTAACATTGTTACAGGTGGGACACAAAAATATCATTAGTGCTAAACATCATGTATGAGACAAATACATAGGGTAATATTAAGATAACTAGTCTTGACGCTGTACGCAGTGATGTGTACTATAAGGTCTACCTAGCCATTATGTCATTCATTTTAGTTCAGCTATTTGGAGTTATAATTTCCACGGGACGTAAAAAATATAAACAATATAAGCCTAATATTGAACACGCAGCAGTACTATTCTTTATTCTCTCAATTAGCGTAACAATATCCTTCGATTACATTTACAGATTACATCACGCCGGCATAGGACGTATCAATATCATTTGGTTACGTTTACTGATGACATCACGCCGGCATAGGACGTATCAATATCATTTGATTACGTTTACTGATGACATCACACTGACATAGGACGTATCAATATCATTTGATTACGTTTACTGATGACATCACGCTGACATAGGACGTATCAATATCATTTGATTACGTTTACTGATGACATAGGACGAGCCTCATATTTATTGACCGTTGCCATCGTCGGTTACGTAAAATGTACTACTTATCTTGGTACACTTATTTCAACCGCGGACATTAGTCCAATTTGGTTATATCATATCTTTACAACCATAAATAAATAATGGAGGTTGCGGTTGTGATAATCCAATCACTACGACCTCCAGTTTGTTTATTGAGGTTTTTTTTAAATTATATATCGCTTCATTGAACTTTCCTGCTTTATATTAGCCCCTCAATCATAACGTTTATGAGGTTGTAAATATTTATATCTTTGTTTGAAGGTGAAAACTATCTCCTCAACATATTCATCAAGGACACTGTCACGGAAAGCAAGAAAGACCAACCAAGATGTGCTAAGAAAAATCAACGTTCAAGAAAGATGATTTTTAAACACCATATTAAGATGTATATTTTGCATCTCTACAGGCAAAAGAGCCAGGGGTAGACCAAAAGAAACACTCAGAAGAACAATACTTAGAGAAAGTAAAACAACCAATATTCATACTATCCAAGAACTGCACAGAATAGCTTTGAACAGACAGAATTGGAGGGATCTGACCTCTGCCCTATGCGCTAACTTCAGCGCAAAAGGAAAATGAATGAATGAATTAAGAAGGAAGTTGGGTTTTTTCGGTCTTGTGAAGAGACATGTTGGCATGGAAGAAGTATCGCTGGAGTGGCGATAGAAAACAGTAGAGGCATAGGTCGAACAGACGTCTCTGGACAAGAGAGATTCAGAAATGCATGCACATGTCACTAGATGAGGCGGGACAACTTTCCAGAGACCGCGGAGTTTTCAGGAGATTCATAAGAAAGACTACGTTCTGGAAAGAGACGTCACATGATACACACAACATACCCAATCAAAACTGGCACATTAGCTATATATCTTCAATCCAGAAAAAGCACTTATACAGCCAATGCTGACACCAGAAAAAAGTGGGGGGGGGGTGATGTAGAAAACTACAGACACGTCAGTCTTCTCAGTTGTGTAGGAAAACTAATGGAAAGACTTATTGACAGAAGACTAATATGGTTTCGGGAATTCACTCAAAACTGACTTCAACTCAATCAAGATACAGACAAAACAGAACCACAGAGAATCAACTAACATGCCTCTAACAATAAATAGAGAATGTCTTTCAAATGAAGCAAACACTAACAGCAATATTCTTCGATTTATCACATGCTTTCGATACAATGTGGCATGCGAACCTAATGTTAAGAATCCTTCAAGCAGGAGTCCCTCACAACATGTTTTCTTGGATTATGACTATTATATCAAAGAACAGCACAGTTATAATTGGACAACCATCTTTGCACAACATTAAAGTTAAGACATGGAGTCCCTTAAGGAAGCGTACTGGCGACAACACTCTTCTTAATCCACATAGCTGACATAACTACGTGCTATCATTACACCGTCTTGAATAGCCTGCCACGCCGAATACGGATGTGTCGGGCCATTGGCGCAAATAAAATGGCGACACAACTCATTTCCATTCTGTGGACTACATGCTGCTGGAAACTTAGCAGAACCATGGCCCTGCTATAAGGGAGATCCCGTGTAAGTTTGAGAATGAACGCTGAAGAAGAAGAATAGCCTGCAAGCAGATCACTTTGCAGTTTGGACTTCCAAAGACTTTATTTCAACAACTGCCTATCCCCTACAATACTAAAGAAAGTAGAACATTGAATAGAAAACAGGATTTAAAAATAAATCATTCAAAAAATATGGCAGCTATATATTTTTTTTCTTCACTACGCAAAGAACAAATTCTCATAAAAATAAATAACCAATATATGTTCAAAACTGATTCACCAACATTCCTCGTAGTTACATTCGACACCAAACTCACCAGGAAATCAAACATCGGGAAAATACAAACTAAAGACTTTCAAAGACTCAGTAATAAAGAAATTAGCGGGCACGTCCTGGTGCGCGAACTCAAAAATACTAAAACAATTATATACAGGGACAGTCAGAGCAGCTATGAAATACGTGTCTGTTGGACTTCAAGGCAAAACGAGCACAGAAGAAAAAGTCGACCGAAATTAAAATATGGGACTTCAAATAATGCTTTACGCAATGAAAAATAGCTACATACTAGAATGATAAAAACTGTCAATATAACAACTATAGATATGCTAGGAAAATACAAAATTATCTTACAATATTATAAATCAAGAACGTTATAAGGACGCTCTCTAACAAAAGCATTTCAAGATAAAAATCTATTTAAAAGCTTATCCACTTAACACGAGAATCATGTTTCATCATAAAATGCCGTCTCCGCAACGAAGGTTGGCTGTAACAGACCTCCAACATCCTCTTTTTTTGTTTTGATGGCGCACTCTGCTAGACTGTAACCTGTCCGTCTTGTGATGTTACTCTTCCACTTGTATCTCTGCCTACCTCTTTCTCACTTCCCTTTGACTTTACCCTCAAGTAAGGTCTTCAATAAGGTGTCATGTCTTTTCATTCATTCAATCATTCATTTTCCTTTTGCGCTGAAGTTAGGGCATAGGGCAGAGGTCAGATCTCTCCAATTCTGTCTGTTCAAAACTATTATTATGTGCAGTTCTTGAATAGTATGGATATTGATTGTTTTACTTTCTCTAAGTATTGTTCTTCCGAGTGTTTCTTTTGGTCTACCCCTGGCTCTTTTGCCTGTAGATGCCCGATGTAGGACCAACGGCGTTTCCTGATAACATATGTGTCTCTTCTCTGTTTTTATCATTTGATTCATGTCTTTTAATGTGTCCAAAATATTTTATTTGCCTGATCTTTATTTCTCTTAGTAGTTCTTTCTTCATATTAAGTGTTTTAGCACCTCTTTATTTGTTTTCTTCTCTTTTCATGATGTTCTCCCTATTCTTCTATATACCCACATTTGCAAGGCATCAATTGTGTCTTCTAATTGTTTGTTTAGTGTCCATGTTTCTGAGCCATACATTAATATTGGATAGATGCAGCATTTTATAATTCTCATGTGTTTGTAATTTGTTTCGATGTTACTATTTTTCTCATGTCATTGAAGGTACTTTTAGCCATTCCTGTAAGAATCACGTATGCAGTGTGCTTAATCTCTAGAATATTATATTAACATGTACGAGATTATATCTCCTGAACCATTTACACTCAACAACAACAAAAACTACAAAATTATTGTCTGAAATATCGAACATGAAGATGAGCTCCGAGATCACCCGAACATAAACATAACAAAGAAATGTATCATTTGAAATGTTAAAGGCCCAATTCCACAGAAATAACCCATATACACAGACGAATCAGCAGCAGAAACAACAACAAATGGCAGCAGTTGAATCATCATCATCAGGTGCCATGCCGGTTGGCCTAGGCGGTTATGGCTCTCCACAGCTCTCTGTCCACAGTATTATGTATCAAGGTCGTTGTTGTTTCCTTGCCGTGCCAGGTAGTCAAACTGTCTAATATTTTCTCACGTTGTCGCCCTCTGTCTCTGTTGTCTTCAATTTTTCCTGTTGTGAATATGTTCTCTAAACCTGCTTGTCTCATGAAGTGGCGAAAATAAGAAGATTGCCTTTTTTCTTATATTGTTGATTAGGGTCCGTTTCTCATATGACTCTTTCAACACCTCTACATTAGTTTATCTGGTAGTCTATGGTATTCTCAGCATTCTTCTGTCGAACCACATCTCTGTGGCCTCTAATTTCCCATTTTTCAGTTTGTTTATTGTCCAAGACTCACATCCATATGTTAGTATAGGGGTTATATAGCACTGCAGAACTCTCCTTCTCACCTCTAATGGCAAGGTTATATTGCACAGTATATTTTTCATTTTTCTGAATGTTGTTTTTGCCTGCCCTATTCTGCTTCTTATTTCTGTTGATCATTTTCCATCTGCTGTAATCGTTGTACCTAAATATTTCAATTGGTGGACCTGTTTTAATACTATATCATTCACTTTTATCTTGCAATGTGTGTTATTTTGTTTCTTTGAAATAATCATTACTTCTGTTTTCTTAATATTTAGGAATATACAAGCAATTGAATATACATCATATTTTCAGATGACACCACATACGAACAATCCCTTGCCACAGGAATAAATTCACACAATTCAGGGCTGAGACAGCTGCCATACAGCTGTTCAAATACTCAAAAGCCGAGAATCCATTACGCAAAAAATCTAAATCTTCAGTGATTCAAAATCAGTCTTACAAGACATCCAAAATACCAAACAATACAAACTCATTCTCAACATCAGACAAAATACCTTCGAATTATCTAGAACAACTGTATTATTATTACAATTGATGCCAGCTCAAGGTAGCATCACCTCGCAACATGAGTCAGCGAGTCTTCCGTCTTTGACCACACCATCCCCAAAAATGATGTGATATTAAATCAAGACTTCAAACGTATATATTCTCAAGCTAAAATGAATATAGACTGGTCGATCGACACGCAGACAACAACAGCACACACGAACTCGCGCACGCACACACACACTCTACAGGTATGTAAATTCCTCGAAAACCACAAATATTTTACATTACTACGTGTCATGACGTACTATAAGGACCAACTGGATCTACTTGTAAACATAAATAACACAAACATAAACAAGGCTGCTTCAGATGTGACATGGGTAAATGAGTACTTTAATATATAAGTATCGAGAATTTATGATTTAAGAAAAATCATAATACAGTAAACGGGGTATGAACCAGATCTGCTCAGATGGCACCTACTCGCCTCGCAACTTGAGTCACAACGTTTTCCGTCTTAGACCATTGGTTATTGCACAAGAGCAGTGCAATATCCTTTGCCAGAATATCAGATAAGATAGGTTATAGCTACCAGCACTTACTATGCGTGTCATACAATTTTTAGCAAACGCTAATTTATATGTGCATGGGATAAGGGTGAGTTTTTCACCGCTCACAACATATACTCTTCTTTCTAGGAAACAACATACACACACCTTTTATTTTTTTTTAAAAACCCACGTGATATGACACGTAGAAGAGCTAACAAATTAGTATCGATAAGAGCTAACACGTTAGTATCGATACATAAACTACTCTTCGTTATGACGTTTAAGTTATTAAGCAGCTAATATCGTCTAAAAATAACAATAGTCGCTGTTATTTGAATCGATATTAGTTTAATACCGGTATATCATTATGTAAACGTCAATCTTCCATGTTCACACAGTCTTTGACTTGCGATATTTGCAAATGTAGTAAATGGCAGTCATCACTAATACAATTGCTCCCAAAACACATCCAACAGTTATAGGAATAACTTGGCTAGTTTCATGGTCAGCCGAGCACTCGTCGGCATCACCAGAGAAAGTTAGATCATTGTTGGTATTAAACGCCTTAAATAGTAGGTCTGTTGTCTGTACTGTAACCCAGCTATCGAGACGTAACTGGGTATAGCTACTACATTTATAAAATGCAGCTTTGCCAGATTTTCTAGGAAAGTTAGTGTCTTTAGAACTTTGTGGGAAAATGTGTACTTCAGTTCCCGGTGGAGTTGTAGAGTTTGGAAATATTTGTTTCTCTATAAAATAGATAAGGGTGACATTTGCGATGCTATACTTCCGGTCATATGCGTTTGCAGAAGCTTCGTCTAACGTGAACAAGATTTCCAGCGACCATTTATCAAAGAAGGATATAACCAGGCTTTGAGAATTTAACGTCTGGTTACAGTTTCCGGTGCCAGTGGAATTAGTTGGAATGTTCACAGATGCTGTTTTGATTATTTCCTGTACAGAATTCGATGAGTTGTAGTCAATTGAAATGCTGATGGCGCCTTCCAACGCTATGCATGTTATGTTGTTCTCTCTGACATAGTATTTGTTTACGGAGGTCTGGGGTGGTATAGTTGCGGTTATGTCAGATGTCAATGTTGTGGTGTTGCCTTGTAACAAGCATTCTATAGAACTACCAGTTCCATTGTGAACGCTGTAGCCCTGTATTTGAATTCTGTTAACAGTTACTTCGACAGTGTAATTCAGTGTTCTAGGGGTTAGTGCGCTACTTCTGTACTGCGATACGTCTTGTTGGTAACACTTATAAGAAAACGGTGGATCGAATGAACCGTCCATACCATCGTCACTGACTAAAAATGCATCCCGATCGTTCACATAACTTCCAAACACACTATCAGGCACAAACTGAACTGTTCGGTCCAAAAGTATATTTCCATTGGAAACTCTGTGAAATCTAAAAGTCCAGTTACTTCCATCAGTAAAGCTAACTGTTATCTCCATTGGATCACAGCTGCCAAACACCGTTGACACATTATCCTGAGTTATTGAATGAGATGCTATCTTAACGGTGCCATTGAATGCTGTAAATTTAATAACAAATTCGATATCTAGAACTACACACTGAAGTGTGCTATTTTCGAAATTAGGCACAAATGATCTTGCAAAAGATGGCTCCATTACTAAACCAAGGATCGTGAAATGAAAAAATAAGAAAACGTATTTGCTCGACTTTATCTTCATGTTGCCTGACTGAGAAAACACAAACATTAAGAATAGTCCAACTGGAATATACTGATAACGTTACAGATCTGTCTGAAGAAAAAAATATGCATCTGTTATCTAGGCTTCAAACGATAACTAACTGAACTATTTTCACTTCACAGGATAAGTCAGACTATGGTATTTAATATGAGAAACCGTGCAGCCTTATACAAAGCTTGGTTCGAGAAACTATACGATCTGACTGAATCAGTGATTCAAAATTGAGGGTGCTGTTCTGCCGTCAGTGCAAAGAAGTGGGTAAAAGGGCATTGTTCGATAAGAATGGAACCGGATGTACATTGAGCTCATCAGATGATGCGTGTTGTTGTGTCATAGATTACAGCAATGGTTCCTAATGGGTTGTCCACAAATTACGTCAGAAATGTGGGAGGTGGGTTGAAAGTTGTTGACACAGAGGAGGTTGACAGAAGCTTACATCAATAATAACTACTCAAATTATCATCATCATCATCATTAAGTGCCGTCTCCTCAACGAAGGTTGGCTGCAACGTATCTCCAACATCTCCTGTCTCTTGTCTTGGTGGTGCACTCTGCTAGACTGTAACCTGTCCATCGTGTTATGTTATTCTCCCACTTGTATCTCTGCCTACCTCTTGCTCGCTTCCCTTTGACTTTACCCTCAAGTAAGGTCTTCAATAGGGTGTCATGTTTTTTAATATGTCCAAAGTGTTTTATGTGCCTGATCTTTATTTCTCTTAGTAGTTCTTTCTTCATATTAAGTGTCTTTAGCACCTCTTTATTTGTTTTCTTCTCTTTCCATGATGTTCTCTCTATTCTTCTATATACCCACATCTCAAAGGCATCAATTCTGTCTTCTAATTGTTTATTTAGTGCCCATGTTTCTGAGCCATACATTAATATGGAATAGATGTAGCATTTTATAATTCTCATTTTTAACTTACTCAAATTAGTGTGCATTTTAAAAAAAGGATAATAAACTAACTCTAAAAAAAATGTTTCCATACGTTTTCTACTAAATACAATTTTAGGGTTGAGTAAAATAGTGTTTACATAATTAAGCAGGGGTGGAGAGGGGTGTTCTTGATAGTTTTGTTGACAAGCAGAGGGCGGGGTAAATACTAGACATAAAATTATTGACATAGGTTATAATCTATAGTGTTCAAACTGCACAAGTCGCTGGTGCTTTCTGTTGTGTTGTATGGTTGTGAGAGTTGGGCACTCACTGCGGACACGGAGAGAAGGTTACAGGCTTTCGAGTACAAATGCTACAGACGAATTCTACGAATTCCCTATAGGGAATATAAGACCAATGTGTACGTAAGAAATAAAGTAGAGATGTGTGCAGGTGTTCAGGAGCCATTGATTTCAATAGTGAAACGGCATGGTTCGGATATGTATGCAGACATGATTCCTTGTCAAAAACAATACTGCAGGGAAATATCGAGGGTGGAAGAAGCAGAGGAGGTCAAATAAAGGCATGGACAGACAACATCAAGGAATGGACAGGGCAAAATATTTCCACACTCATCCGCATCGCTGAGGATAGAATTCGCTGGAGGTCTCTGTGTGCTGAAGCATCTAATGTGGTACCTCTACGGCCCTGAAGGGTTACGGGTTTATTAATGATGATAGTCTATCCTTAAAGACTTTTTAAAGGCACCAATGTATCTGCTGTTTGAATAGGCTTATAGTATGTGTCAGCTGGGCGGTAGAGTAATTAGTGCGTCCGTTTCACAAACAACTCTTCTTCCGGTTCGAACGTCAATCATCCACATTGTACTATCCATACAAGTGAATGTATTAGTGGCACGTACGGGCGATATAACTGAATGTATTAGTGGCGCGTACGGGCGATATAATTGAATGTATTAGTGGCACGTACGGCCGATATAACTGAATGTATTAGTGGCACGTACGGCCGATATAACTGAATGTATTAGTGGCACGTACGGGCGATATAACTGAATGTGTTAGTGGCATGTACGGGCGATATAACTGAATGTATTAATGACGAGTATTGGCGATAGCTTTCGATAGTCTTCACAGACCATCTCTCTGGAAAATTCTTACGCTCTACGGCATCCCGACGAAATACATCAATATAATAAAAGCTTTTTACTCCGATACTGTTTGCTGTGTAAGAACAGAAAGTGGATTTTCCGGCTGGTTCCCAGTAACAACGGGAGTAAAACAAGGATGTGTTTTGTTCCCAGTACTGTTTTCCATCGCGATTGACTGGGTGATGAGACAATGCACAGATCACAAACAGCTAGGAATCAAATGAGTAAACAACAAGACCCTGGAAAAACTAACCTTCGCAGATGATATTTCTCTCCTGAGTTCAACACACCAAGATCTCCAAGAAGAAACAAAAAACTAAAAAAATTTTTGCACACCAGATAGGACTTCAAATAAACACACATAAAACAAAAATCATGAACTTTACCGGCCTGACAGAATCAATTAAACTAGATGATAATATACTAGACAACGTTTCAAATTTCGTATAATTGGGAAGCAAGATAACAGCAGAAAGGATACAATTCAGAGTTCAAGACTCGAATCGCTCCCGCCTCCAACGCCTTTAACAAACTCTCAAACATCTGGAGATCAAAAATCGCAAGTAAACACATCAAACTGCGACTTTTCAATGCAAGTGTGATTCCATCATTGACATATGGATGTGAAAGTTGGAAATCTACCGTAATAATGGATAAGAAGTTAGTTGCTTTTGAGAATAGATGCCTCAGAAAAATCACAAATACTAATTGGAAAGACTTCAAATCAAACGACATACTAAGAGAGGAGACAAAACAATAATACGTGACGAACATCATCAGAAAACGCTGCTGGACATACATCGGCCACATACTTAGAATGAAGGAAGATAGAATTCCACGACAAGTCTTCATGTGGACACCAGACGGCAAAGAAATCAGGAAAGACCAAAAACAACGCTCAGAAGAACATTTATAAATGAACTAAAATTAACAGGCATAAATGCACAAAACCTGAAATCCTTGGCAGCTGATCGACAGGCATGGAGAACTATGACATCCGCCCTATGTGCCAAACTTGGCAAAAGAAGAACTAACTGACTGATTGGCGATACAATTGATGCTGTTCCTCCTTCGCAAGCGAAGATGAGAATGGCATGAAAAACAATAAATGTGATGAACAAGTAGAAAAACAACGAAACATGTGATTGTCTAATTTGGTTTTTGAATTGATACAATTGAAAGTATTAATGGTGCGTACTGATTAAACAATATATTTTTTTAAGTACCTTATGCAGGATATGCTTCCATTTTTATTATTATGACGATACATCATGTGACAGGTGTCATGTGACAAGTGTCATGTGCTTGACAAGAACACTGAAGAACTAATATATCAGATTTGTTTTACAAACGAGGTCACGTGCTCGGAAATATACTTTCGGCAGTCGAATTTGTGCTATTTTCATGGGGGATGGAAAATAACGAGAATAATGCACATCTCTTCTTTTGTTGAGCCAATTATTATTATTATCTAAAGTGAAATAATCAACATCGAATCTAGATGTTGGTGTAGAGAACAAGCCTGATTTTGTAGCAAAGTGGGCATGAAACTGAAGACATAGCATTGTCAAGAACCTCAATTCATAACTACTGGACTAATTAATTTAGTAAAAACTGCGCTGTCCCTTTTGATAACATGTGAAATACACAAGTTGAGGACACCTGGGTTAGATAACCACATTGATAACGTAGGAACGTGTTTCTATTTGTACAAAGACATTAAAACGGGAAATAAAATGTTATAGTATGTGCTTTATCTAATCAAATAAAATGTGTGGCTGTTTACTGGTTCAACGTTAGAATCAGTGACATAACATACATGGGTGTATTTTATGTGTGTTATCTGTATCATGTCGTGGTGACTAAATTACCAGAACCACGACTTCTACCATTTTTATGGTTAACAGCTCAAGTTCTGATAAAAATCAAAGTGGAATAACACTCGTGGTTGAATGACACTTTTCTCACCATAAGTGATATATTTTTCCTAACCAAATGTGTGTGTGTGTGTGTGTGTGCGTGTGTAAAATAGTTAGGTTTTTTAATGTCTTTTGTATCATTCCTGTATTAACAATGCCAGACCTGGACCCTGACAGAGAAACTAGGACGAAAACTCGCCGTATACGAAATGAAGTGCCTATGAACCGCACTAGAGATAACAAAAAGAGATGGAATAAACAATGACTATAAGAAATCTGATAAAAGCAACATCGTGCAAAGAATACATAAACACACCAAGAATACATAGACACAGAAACAGCTAATCACCTAATCAGAATAGAACCAGATCGTATTAAATCTGTAGACTTCAATAAAAGATCATCTGAAAAGAGAAACAGGGGAAGACCCAGATGAAGATAGATAGATGACACCAGAGAAATACTAGAACACAAACGCTGCACTATGACAGCTACATCACAATTAGCTAAAGAAACCGGCGCACATGGATAAAACAAGACAAGAGACTTAGAACACGGTGATAAATTACGCACTGTGGTTGTTGACATGTTGTCTATCGCTTGTCTTCCTAAACAGTAAAGCTCAATTGGTGTAATCAACCTTGTACTGTCTGTTCATTAATGTAGACAATTCTGTCAATAACAAGGAAATGCACATTATAAAAATTAGGAAAAAAGGAAAAAAGAAGGAAAAAATTACATTATTTCATTTATCCTCAAATAAAATTTATTCGTCCAAAAGTAATACGATATGTGTATAGGATATTTAAAAAAAAATAATTATTGTCCTAATGGTTGCAGAAATATGGTTATTTTCCTGAATTATATACATTTCCATTTCTGTTACTGTTAACAGTAAAAACACTGAATAAATGAACGTTACTAAATTCCCAGATAAACTCCCCAGTACCTCCCCGTAATTGTTGGCACAATTTATGAACATTCCCTTAGATTAGGGTTACCATAGGTCCTCTTTTTCATGGACATGCTCTCTTTATCGGGTCTGAAATTTCGGTGTAAGCGAATTTTTGAAATATGCAAAAATGTCCGTGTTTTTATTTTCCACACTTGTATTGAAAGCAGTTTAAGTTTTCAATGTCAAACATGAAAACTAACTAAAGAACACGAGAGGAAACTTATTAATACTCTAACTAAAGAACACGAGAGGAAACTTACTAATACTCTAACTAAAGAACACGAGAGGAAACTTACTAATACTCTAACTACAGAACACGAGAGGAAACTTACTAATACTCTAACTAAAGAACACGAGAGGAAACTTACTAATACTCTAACTAAAGAACACGAGAGGAAACTTACTAATACTCTAACTACAGAACACGAGAGGAAACTTACTAATACTCTAACTAAAGAACACGAGAGGAAACTTACTAATACTCTAACTAAAGAACACGAGAGGAAACTTACTAAGTGTGAAATATGATGTCTAAGAAAAACAGCAAACAGAAGAGATGTGAGAAATGAGGAAATTACACGAACTGTTGGAACAACATCAGTGGTCAATATTGAAAAACAGAGATTTAAATGGTTCGGCCCCGCCGAAGACAGATGTGTTGGGCCATTTGCGCAAATAAAACGGCAACACAACGCATTTCCATTCTCTGGACTACACCCAACTGGAAATCTTGTAGGACCATTGTCCTGTTACAAGAGAAATCCAGGGGGAATTTGAGAATGGACGCTGAAAAAAGAAGAAATGGTTCGGCCACCTAATGAGAATGAATCCTTATTGACCAGCGGCAAGAGCATACAACATAAAAATGGAAACAACAAGATACAGAGGAAGACCAAGAAGAATGTGGATTGAATGAGTTACCAACATTCTGACACGGCACAGTATTACTGCATATCAAGCAAACAGACGTGCAATAGCCCAAAAACCGATCGTCATTAAATCGTGCGACGCCTCACAGCACAAGCAAGAAATAAACAATAGATAGATAGACACTTTTATTCCAAATGTCCATATTAATATTATAATAATCGCCCTTGTGTTGCCGGGGCCCTAAAGGGGATCAAAGAATAGCAGCACTGTTTACCTTCCGCGTATGTCGTAAAAGACGACTAAGGAGGTTATGGGATGGAGTTGGCTGTCCCATCCCATATAGGGCCAGTGACCCAAATCCATGCTGAAGTCGGATGTGTCAGGCCACATGCGCAGATATCACAGTAATGCTGTAAACCATGACACAGCGCATTCCGTTCTCCAGACTACATCCTGCTAATCTGCAGGAGTTTGAGAACGAACGCAGAAGAAGAAGATATTATAATAAAGGTCCAACTAAAATTATTCTAAATTATTTCAAGCAATATTTATTTATATATTTCAATTGTTGATTTGTTTATATTATTCTAAAAATTAATGATTTCTCGTGTTTTAATTGAATAACCAGGGGGTCTCTGATATGATAGGCATGTGTACTACATCATTACGTGAAACCACTCACACTATTACCATGATTTTGCTGGTAATTTATTTATACTTCGTTTCGTTAGTCAATGAAATGCACAGCCATTGCCGTCTGCAATGTAGCAATAGTCGGATTGGCCGTACGCTGTAGCGTAAAATGAGTTTTCTACTCTGCTTTGTTATACAGAGGTTCCGGATGACCATTTATGAGGTACCAAATTTGAGTGAACCACAGTCTGCTTTCTAGGGTCTGATTAAGATGGGAGCTTTAATTGATTATGATCAGTTGGTTCAATACAAGAATCAGTGGAGAAATCACGTGACAACAGTCCGATTTTTTAAATTTCATGTTATTGCAATGAGCTTCCGTTTCTCAGAGATTTTTTTAAAATGTGACTAAAGATACAAATCTAGCGATTTGTGTGCAACACACTGGACAACCACACCCCCCTCCCCAACTCAGTGTTTAGCGTGCATATCGAGTGATAGGGTGCTCTCATTACTAAACGTGTAGAACGTTGGCTGTGTCGGAATATGTGTCTTTATCGGAATTTTGTTCCGTTTAATTATGTTAGCTTTTTGTTCCGTAGAAACATGTCCACTGATTCTTGTATAGTTCCGATAAGTGTTTTGATCAAATTAGTAATTTAAAAATATTCATAGAATAAAAATATTAAAGAAGAATGCATTGAATTGTTGTCGCAAAAAAAAAATAGACACAATATTTTGAAAGCTCTAAAAGTATGTGGTTCAGAATTTCTAAACGATGCTAAATTCTTTTCTTTTTTTCAAAAACTCTCCTCACAATGGAAATGTGGAGCGATTTTCCTCCTTTGTGTAGGGCCAAGATCTAATTACGCATGCGATTGCGTCTGTGGGTCTCACCAATGGCTCACTAGACAAATCAACCATGCAACAGAAAACCTTAGTAGATGACAAGCCTTTATATTGAGGTTATCTTCTTATAGAAGCTTCATGACACATCATCTATACAATCCCGTAGTCGTAACCTTCGATAACAGTTACCATGTTGTTCCGACAGGCCGACGTTGTGCTTGAACTAGTTACGGGCACGGCGTGGGTGGGCAGAACACAAAAAAAACCTGTCGCAAGGGCCAGAGTTTTGCCCTGATGTCGACGTCTGTTTCTGTGGCATTAGACTCGAAACACCATCGAGTCGAATGGCTGCTGGAACAGAGGGCGGAGAACCTATGGGAATGCCCCACGTGCTGTGAGGCATGTTTCTAATCAAGAATAAAAAATGAACCAATTTTCTGACACGTTACAATATTATTGCATATCAAACGATCAAACGTGCCATAGTTCAAAAAAATGATCGTCATTCAGTCTTATAGAAAAAAGCAGAGAAAAAACAATAGATAAATAGATAGAAAGGTCATGAGAGAAAAACAAGTTATTGTCTGTAAGTTCTCTGCTTCCGAGACATGTCTTGTCAACATTGTCATACTTACCAAGTAATAAAACTGGTAAACAAAGTAGACTAATAAAAACTATACTTCTCTCTGGACTGAGCCGTGAATGCCCAAGCACTGCGTAGGTGCCGAACCACATATCAACCAGTGTAGACAATAGGATTCTGATCTTAGGAATTCTCACTGTTTAGATCCTGAACTTCTGAATCTATAGGCATTGGAATGTCATTGTCATGTTTCCTGCAAAGTGTGATTACATCAATAGAAGTTGTAAACTTGATAAACTTACTTTTCCAATCTTCTCCGGGCTCTTTGTCCTCTGATGTGCACATGATTTTTCTCTCTTTAATCTGTTTCCTTTTTTCTTCCAATATCATCATGTAGTGGATGTCTCTTGTCAGCACTGATGCCTGCATGTATGAACGAGCACAGCAAATATCCGCTCTCTGCATCATGGTATGATAAATCATCAAGAAACGCATTGTTACTATTTCTGTGTTTCTGTGGCATCCAAGAATGATACGCATCTCCTCATTCTGTATTCTGTCTAGATTTGATTTGATCCTGTATGAGATGGAACAGCCAACTCAACCCCAAAACCTCCTTAGTCACCTCTTACAACATGCACAGAAGGTAAAATGTTGTTATTCTCTTTCTCCCGTTTCATTCCCCGGTAACACAAAGACGATGGATTTCCTGAATTGGAGTTAACTCAGAATTTATACCAGAGGTTAAGTTAAATGATCTGTTGACAACAGTGTCATGTGACTATGATAGACTAGGCACCAATAGGACAACACTGTCATGTGACTATGATAGACTAGGCACGATTAGGACAACACTGTCATGAGACTGTAATCGACTAGGCACCATTAGGACAACACTGTGATGTGACTATGATAGACTAGGCACCAATAGGACAACACTGTCATGTGACTATGATAGAATAGGCACCAATAGGACAACACTGTCATGTGACTATGATAGACTAGGCACCAATAGGACAACACTGTCATGTGACTATGATAGACTAGGCACGATTAGGACAACACTGTCATGAGACTGTAATCGACTAGGCACCATTAGGACAACACTGCCATGTGACTATGATAGACTAGGCACCAATAGGACAACACTGTCATGTGACTATGATAGACTAGGCACCAATAGGACAACACTGTCATGTGACTATGATAGAATAGGCACCAATATGATGATTACAAGTACGTATATATTAAGTCTATTTAGTTTTAGGAGAAGAGATCATTCAATCAATCAAGTGCCATGCCGAATGGCGTAGGCGATCATGTTTCTCAACGACTCTCTGTCTCTCGTGTTGTCAATAAGCTCGGTTGGTGAGCATCTACCGTGCCACGATACAAGTCCATCAAGTAACTTTTCTCTTTGTCGTCCCCTATCTCATCTCCCCTTGATCTTTCCAGCGGTTATTAAGTGTTCAAGCTGTGTTCTTCTCAGCATATGCCCTAGAAACCTTGACTGTCTGCCCCTAATGTTTGACATGATTGATCTTTTTACACCAGCATCAATGACAACCTCTGCATTAGTTTTTTTGGTTGTCCGTGGTATTTTCATCATTCTTCTCTGAAACCACATTTCTGTAACCTCTAATTCGCTTTGAATTTTATTTTGTTTACAGTCCATGTAAACATGCATAAAAAATAATTGGTTCGATATAACATATCAGCACTCGAATTGGGTCTGCATTGATATTCTTCCATTGCACAAACTGATTCTCATTTTTTGGAATTTTGAATACTGATTTGTCTTGTGCTGTTCTGCTCTTTATCTCACTTGAGCATCTACTTTCTGATGTTAACAGGGTGCCAAGATATTTCACTTCTTCGACTTGTGCTAATTTTGTGTCATTAATTATTATGTTGCATCTTGGTGGTGTATGTCTCTTCGATACAACCATTATTTCTGTTTTCTTCTTGTTTAAACTGAGGCCTTTGTTTTCACTTTATTTCACTACTTTATCTAATATGGCTTGTAGTTCATGTTCGCTTCCTGCGATCAATACTGTGTCATCAGCATATCTCAAGTTATTTATATTGCATCCTCCCACTTTTATTCCGGGCATATCTTCTATATTTCGCATAATGTATTCTGTATATAGGGAGAAAAGGTTCGATGACATTATACAACCTTGCCTGGCACCAATTTATATCTTTTGAAAGAGATAATTACGAAATTAAAAACACGAAATACAATGAAAATACAAACGTTCTCTAAGAGCAATGTGTGATATCATAGTGCGCATGACAATATGACAAAACTGGTAGGTCAAAGTTCACAGTAAGTCACTATATTGTCCAGAGTTGTAATAAACCCGACGTTTGATGCGACTTTTCAAACATACTTCGGGTACATTACTCTAATCGGGGTTAAGGTAATTTATAGTATCAAAGGTAACTGATCAAACTGGAAGCAGATAAAATTCGCACAATTAGAACGTTGGCCGACTTTAGCAAGACATTTTTATGTCACTTTGACTTTCTACAAAATGAGGCAGTCAACTTCACGTTCAGCCAACTTAGTCACCTCTTACGGTATACATGTCACAGTACTAAGTATGCAGAAAGGACGTTGTTTATTATTTTTCTACCAATGATCTTGAGTTCTGGCATTCCTTTTATATGTTTAAATATGTTTGGTCAGAGTAAAGGGACAAAGACTCAATACTGCCAATATTTTTGTATATCTCGGCGGCACCCTATCGCAAACTGCAACAATTGACGAGGATGTTGCCCTGCGTATTGCTCATACAAGTGCGGCATTTGGAGACATCGTGCCAACGTCTGGATCAAACGTGGTCTCAGTCTGACAACTAAGTTGGACGTGTACCGCGCAGTGGTTCTACCAACACTGCTTTACGCTGCATCTTGCTGAACTGTCTATGCGAGACACGCTCGACAGCTTAACTCTTTTCACTTTCGGTGCATACGAAACCTCATGAGAGTACGTTGGCAGGATCGAGTACCAGACACGGAAACCCTTCAGAAGTCCCGCATGTCCATCTGACTAGGTCCCAACTCCGCTGGACTGGCCACATTGTCCATATGCCAGACAAGCGCCTTCCTTTTAGATTATTCTATGGGGAGCTGTGCGAAGGTAAACGTTCAATCGGAGGAACCTACAAAACGCTCTCAAGCACTGCAGCATCGATCCTAACTCCTGGGAGATTACAGCACTTCATCGTTCAGCCTGGCACACCCAGATCACTGCTGGCATCAATAAATTTGAAAAAGAAAGAACACTCCGGGAAATTCATAAGCGCAAGAAGTGGGAGGACAAATCCGAAAACTCTCCTACTCCGAACCTCATTGTCTATCTTGTTTTTAATAATTTCATGTATTATCTTGAGTAATATTTTGATTATGTGGCTCATCAAACATATTGTTTTGTATTCTGTACAATCTACAGCCCTGGGCTTCTTAGGAAGTGGTATGAATATTGATGATTTTACATCTTTATGTATGTGGTCTGTTTATATGTCATTGCAAAGTTATAAGACAGTAACCCGATATAATAGTGCTGAATATGGAAATATGAAGCAATAACCCGCTATAATAGTGTTAAATATTGAAATATGAAGCAATAACCCGATATAATAGTGTTAAATATGGAAATATGAAGCAATAACCCGATATAATAGTGTTAAATATGGAAATATGAAGCAATAACCCGATATAATAGTGTTGAATATGGAAATCAAGATGGTGTTCTACACTTCTATGGAGTCTATGATCGTTTGCTTAGAATTTCATAAATTACTTTGCAAATGTCAAGTGTACATAACTTTTTATCGCTATCTGCTGTAATAAACATTCCAGTAAACTGACTGATAGTCAATCATATATATTCTGTGACAAAGTCCACAAAGATTGAGATCTCTGTAACAATTGCCGAGTTTATCCAATTCAAATATTGAATTTCTGATTTAAGGACACATTCTAGATAGCCGTCGGAGCTAATTTATAGTCACTCTCGCTCTTGAACTTCATACATTATCATCGAAGGTCCTGCTGGCAGGATTACATGAATCGCGACCTGCATTATTTTAGCTGCTCCTACTGTGCAGCTATAATACAATAAACTACGTAACATCTGGACGTCAAAAACATTAAGAAACACCACAAAAATCAGTTTGTATAAACAACAGATAAGAGACTCGACTCCTTTGAAAACAAATGCCTACGTACCATTCTGAACGTTAAGTGGAGTTTTAAATCTAACACTACTATAAGAGAGGAAAGCAAACAAACCTATATATATATATATATATATATATATATATATATATATATATATATATATATATATATATATATATATATATATATATCTTCCTTCATTAGACAAAGGCGTTGGACTTACATCGGCCATGTTCTCAGAATGAACAGCCTAAAAATTCCCCATCAGTCACTATATTGGGGGGCCACCCGGAGTAAGAAGAAGAGTTAGACTTAGAGAAACTCTACGAAGAACCATTAATAGAGAAGGCATGTCAATGAACCTAAACAAAATGAAAGAATTGAAAGACCTGGAAACACAAAGACAAATGGGAAGTTATGGTTTCTGCTCTATGCGTCGCCTATGGCGCTGGAGGAACATAACATAACATAACTCTGCTATAACCAAATCGGACTGATGTCCACGTTTGAAAAGAGCGTGACTTACAATAAGGGACACTTGTATTTATTATGAGTTAGTATGAGTTAGGGGAGGTAAAGACAGCAAGGGATAGAACTGTTCACTCCACATAATAGTTGCTGCCGCTTAGTTCATAAAAAGCTGTTTTCATCCCTAACGGCAGGAGTCAACTACAGATTTCCTATTGGCAGATTTCCTATTGACAGATTTCCTATTGACAGATTTCATATTGACAGATTTCCTATTGAAGAATTCCTAGTGACAGATTTCCTATCTCGATGCAAAACGGAGACCAGAATGGTCATCGCTATGTAAATATCGTTAACAAACTAAGAAAACAAGACTGACCAGAAAAGATGGGTAGCGAGCACTCAAATTCTGCTACCAACTGACCAGAAAAAGAGGGATAGCGGGTACTCAAATTCTACTTCAAACTGACCAGAAAAAGAGGGATAACGGGTACTCAAATTCTGCTTCAAGACACAGCGCCCTCCCATAATGCAAGGCTTATGCTGTAAACTGTCAAAGAATTAAAATTCTTCCACGCCCACCATAGCCAGAATTTGACTACAAAATCCTTTCTTATTTCTCAAATATTAAGAAACAGAAAAGGTTAAAGGTAAGGCAGAGATTGCAGAAATGTATACATTCAAGTGGTGGCTACATTGAGAAGAAATAAGCACTGTGTCAAATTTTAACTCTCTATTCCATTATGGGTAAAGACTCATACGGCAAGGGGCAAATTAATTTAATTAATATTAGTAAATTCAAGTCAGAATACACATTGAAACATCGGGATAGGTCTAACACAAAATCTTGTTTTGACACTACACACTACCGGGATTTTGAAAAAACCGCCTCAATTCGAATCCTACAGAGTAAACAGCACATCTCGTGTCAAATCCTGTAGTCTATAGGTTTGTAGTACTGATCCATCAACAAATAGGCAGGCTGTCACTAGCTAGTCTACTACCCAAATTAAAGGCATGACGAAAACGAATGTGCTGGGCCTCGGATATCCCGGCCACAAAGTGAACCAACCGAGACGCAAATAACACAGTTCAACTGTGGAACTTGCAGTACAACGTATTTCACGCTCCCAGTTGGAAATCACACGATTATTCGATGTGGTTACACGAGAGCGAACGCAGAAGAAGATTCTCGTCTCCAGACTGTATTCTGCTAATCTTCAGGATGTTGAGAGCAAACGGAGAAGAAGTGACACTGTGTTGGTTCAGTACGTAAGACTATTCTCGAGAAGGACAGAGTATACACGATCGAGGCTCATACATTCCCAGCTATGCTCGTCAAATAAATTCAAAGAACGCCAACGCTTCTTGACAACCGACTATTTTTCTCAAGCCGTAGCATAACCTTATATATCTCTACGGTCGTGCATAAACTAACAAGTAAATGTTTACCATATCAGATATCAACAACAAATGTTTTTATGCAAACTTAATCAAAAAGTAGCTCTAATAGACATATAAGATTGACTTTATTTTTCGTACAGGAAACACGCTTCAGCAAAGCGTGACATGCGCATCAAATCACACACAATAAGGTTTAGGTTATAGCTAGGAAGTGCAGAGTTGTATTTAGAAACAGCGATGCTATAAATATCCAGTGAGTTGGACTTTATGCATTTATATAGAAGTACAAGAAAATGCGGGTTTGAGGGGATCAAACACCCTCTCTCTCGCTCCCTCCCCCCCCCCCCTCCTCTCTCTCTCTCTCTTGTCCACATTTTTACTTCAATTGAGAAACATATTTCAGACACTGCGAATAAAAAAATATATCTATCTACAAACCCGTAACCTGTCAGGGTTATACGGGTACCATATTGGGTGCTTCAGAACACAGTCCTCCAGCGATTTCTGTCTTCAACGATGAGGATGAGTGAGGAAAACTCTTGCCCTGTTCGTTCCTTGATGTTGTCTGTTCTTGTCTTTATTTGCACTTATTGAAAGCAATAGTTTTTTTGTTGAATTCAACGAATATTCAAGGATACGCTGGAATGCACCATAGAAAAAATATAGGATGACCAAAATGCTGCGCTGAAGTATGAAGTATCAAATCCAAAAATATCGGAATCAAGCTGTAAACCATAACACGATGTATTCCATTCTTTGGGCACGAATTCTTGGTGATTTAAAACTGGATCAGGTGAATCTGGAAAGTGAATGTTGGATCATCCGAATAGGATGATATATTTATAATTCACTAACAACTCAGCTACAATGTCCCCTATACATACACACATCCGAATAGGATGATATATTTATAATTCACTAACAACTCAACTACAATGTCCCCTATACATACACACATCCGAATAGGATGATATATTTATAATTTACTGACAACTCAGCTACAATGTCCCTATATATATATACACATCCGAATTGGATGCTAATTCACTAACAACTGAGTTACTATGTCCCCTATATATATACACATATACGTTATATTTCGTGTCTGTTGTAACTATGTTCTTCAGATCTCCTTGCCTCATCTATCTTGTCTGTTGTAACTATGTTCTTCAGATCTCCTTGCCTCATCTATCTTGTCCTGTTGTAACTATGTTCTTCAGATCTCCTTGCCTCATCTATCTTGTCTGTTGTAACTATGTTCTTCAGATCTCCTTGCCTCATCTATCTTGTCTGTTGTAACTATGTTCTTCAGATCTCCTTGCCTCATCTATCTTGTCCTGTTGTAACTATGTTCTTCAGATCTCCTTGCCTCATCTATCTTGTCTTTTGTAACTATGTTCTTCAGATCTCATTTCCTAATCTATCTTGTCCTGTTGTAACTATGCTCTTCATAGTCGAAAATTTTACTAACCTTGGAAGCACTCTCTCTCTCTCTCTCGCGATGTCAACATTGATGTGGAAATTAACAATAGACTGGCAAAAGCTAGTGCTGTATTTTGCAGACTACGCAACAATGTATGGGACAGAAGAGGTATAAGAACAACCACCAAACTACAAGTATATCATGCTGCTGTTATACCAACCTTACTATACGCCTGAGAAACGTGGACAGTGTATGCTAGACATGCAAGAAAGTTAAATCATTTCAATCTTACCTGCCTACGTAAATTATTAAACATCCATTGGTAGGTGGGACAAAGTACCAGACTACGAGGTCTTTGAAAAATCAACCTCAATAAGCATCCACACAATACTTATGAAGGCGCAGGCACGCTGGGCAGGCCATCTTGTGCGTATGGAGAACTCGCGTTTGCCAAAACAAATATATTATGGAGAACTCAAGGCAGGATTTCGAAAAGCTGGTGGACAGAAAAAGCGTTTCAACGACACGCTCAAGTCATCCTTGAAACATCTTAACATTGACGTAGGCGCTTGGGAGAGCCTCGCTCAGGATACAACAGCATGGCGTTACAGCATTAGAACGGGAGCACTAGCGGCGGAAGAATTCAGACAAGAAACTGCAAGACAGAAGCGGACACGTAGAAAAGAAAAAACATCTCAACCTCACACAGATACCTTCTATTGTTGTCAATTCTGTAAAAGAACATTTTGTGCGCGCATTGGACTTGCTAGTCATTTAAAAACGCACTATTAACTTTATTATTTTATTATTTATTGTTATTATTATTATGGTTGAGTTTTTGGTCATCGTCGATCACGACGGACGAACATCATGCTCTTCAGATCTCCTTGCCTCATCTATCTAGTCTGTTGTAACTATGTTCTTCAGATCTCCTTGCCTCGTCTATCTTGTCCTGTTATACATATGTTCTTCAGACCTCCTTGCCTCATCTGTGTTGTTCGTCCATCACAAGTGATGATGACCATTTGTTACATCCACTTTTGAAAATTCAATTTTAGTTATGTCCTTGATTATGAGTTCGTAGATGGCTAATGAGCCCTATTCGAGCTGTAAATGTCATTGGACAGTTTAGACATGGAATAACGACTGTAGATGGATCTTGGTCTATCCGTGACTTTCTAGCTGCTCTCCGCTGTTGAGCTGCTGCATTTCTCTTTTTTTCACTAGATGATGCGCTCTTTTTTATTTTATAACGCGATGTAGATCTATTTTGTGCAAGTTCTTCCCATTTATCGTGGTCTATTTCAAAGGCTTTCAGTGAGTTCTTTAACGAGTCTTTGTAGCGCTTCCTTTGGCCACCTTGAGATCGTATACCCTTCTCTAGCTCACCATAGAGAAGTATCTTTTGCAGACGATGGTCTGGCATACACACCAAATGACCTGCCCAACGAATCTGTGTCTGCATCAGGATCGTGTCAATGCTTGGGATACCAGCTCTATCAAGGACAGTGGTATCTGGAATCTTGTCTTGCCATCTGATGTTCATAACTTTTCTGAGACAATTTGTATGAAAATTTGTATGAAAATGAGTTTTTTCACATGACGTATATACACAGTCCATGTTTCACTAGCGTAAAGCAGCACTGGAAGTATCACTGCTCTGTAAACTTTCAGCTTAGTCTGTAGGTTAATGCCATTTCTACGCCAAACATTTGCGTACAATCTGCCGAAAGTACTGCTTGCTTTGGCGATCCTTTTTGGAACTGCACTGATAGCTGCATGAAGTTAATCATAGAACTTATCTTTAACTTCTGGATTTGTCAGTGTTGGTGCATACGCACTGATGATTGTTGCATATTTTTTATCAGAGAGCATGGGGGATTTTACTGTCATGAGGCGGTCATTTATTGCCTTTGGTGGGCCTGCTAGTTTGCCAACGAGTGTTGTTTTAATGGCGAAGCCTACTCCTGCTTCACGTCTTTCCTTAATATCTCTTCCGCTCCAAAAGAATGTAATTCCTGTAACTCTTTCACAGAGCTGACCGACTCCAGCAAGTCGTGTTTCACTCAGAGCTGCTATGTCAATATGGTACCTTGCTAACTCTCTCCCAATCAGGGCTGTTCTTCGAATCGGTCTATTTGTGTTAGAGTCATTGTCGAGGAGTGTGCGTACATTCCATGCTCCTAGAGTCAGTGGGAAAAGCTTTTCCAATCGGGTGAATTTTCGTGAATGTGAAAATGACTTGCACTGGGGATTTTGATTAAAGTGAGGAAGAGTTGTGCAAAGCGTCGCCCTCACTCTCTTGTCGGAGCTCATTTGAAACCAGTAGCAAGACGAATCGAGACGACTGGAAGTGAAGTACGATGCAGTGGATGACCATGGTTTTCTACGTGTCTCACCATGCCCGATGCGATCCACACCGCGTTCGCCTACATTACCCGGTGGGCCGATAAATAGCATACTATGTCTCTTATCTTGCCTAGATATAGCAGATATCTAGATAAGAGACACAGTACGCGAGAATGAGACCAGTGTGAATAATGATTTCTTTTCAATGGCCAGATTTAAAGATCATGATTTGAAATGTGGTGTTGCTAAAAGTGAGCATTTTGTAAGGCGCAGAAGAATGATGGTCAACCAGCATAGGATCGGTACTGTCAGCAGAAGTATAATGGCGGATACATTCAAGGAGAGATCGGAGCAACTATGGACGTGTCCAGTTTGCAGTGATGATGATCCGGCGACTAACTAACTGCTCCCACTGTACACTGGCTCATCTATATGGAACAATCATTATCGGACAGAATCTCGAACTACAACACAATGAATAAGTGCAGACCATGTACTATGGTGAGGAAACTGTCAGATGAACTGAGGTTGATCTCTATGCGAGACCAACCGCACGTCGCAACCCGTTTGTAGGCATTGTTCGCACTGCACATTATCTCCTTTAGAAAACATGGGTGGGACCACTGTTTCCGAGCCTATACTGTCACAAACCGCCAGTTGGCGCTGCAGATATTGCACGGTCATTAATGGAGAATGGTGTAAGTCACAATCGGCCATACAAATTCCATATCATAGGTCAATGTCGTGGTAGCCAATCCAACTAGGCCAAGGATATCGAGCGAGTATATGGAGCGTATCAATAATAAACCCAAAGTTGATCATGAGGCTTTCCGTTTATTTGTATATGTACCCTGTGTTACCCAAGTCATCTTACTTCCCGTTTCGGATTGTTGCCCCAGATTGGAGGGTATATCTCTTAATTTATTACTTGGGCAATGTTTTAAGGCTTCTTCTAATTCTTAATTTTGAATCGTGTTCTGTGTTTATGTCTTTTTTTATATCGTTTTTTGGTCTATATTATATGTGATGCTGTGGTTATTTAATTCATGGAAGTATACTTTCCATTTTGCTTTTCTATGTATGCTATTTACTAATAAGCTTAGGATATTCAGGTGAAGGCCATCAACGCATGCTTCTCCGACCCGTCTGGCGCTTGAGAACCGCTATATATATGAATTTGGCACTCTGAAGCCTTTGGACATGAATGAGCGCTTGCAATAGGCATAATATCTTCTTGTTCCGTCATTTCTCTGTTTCGTTTTCATATGTATTCGGTTCTGTTTTTGTATACTTCCTATTTTTTGTAAATTTCCTTTTTGTGTCACTTTTTACCTCATTTCTATCATTTCGGCCAATTTACTAGACATGTGAACACAAGTTGTGCCGTTCCTACTTGTCGTCTTAGATTTATATGTGTTCATGTACCTTGATAAAGGCCTTTCGATCGAAACGTTGATTTTTGTGTGTTTGTGCCTGTTTGTTTTGTATTATTAGAAAAACTTTATTACCTCGTTTCAAGCTTTACCTTTTCACTAAGGGCTTGCCATTTTTATCATTGATAATTGTTATGGTATTATATCTCTTTTCTCTCACTCTCATTGATTTAATACTTTTGAAAAATTATCTTGGGTTTGTTTTACATATGTCAGTTAACTGTTCTCCATACTTGTTCCATGAATTACCTTTTGCTTCTTTTATTGCAGGCTTGACATTTGTTCAAGCTATTCGACATTATAGATAATCGTCATGTTCTTTGGATTTCAACCATTTCTGGATACAGTGATTTTTTGTGTGTACAACTTTTTAAATCTCCACACTACACAATGATTTTTTCTGTTCGTTCTAGGAACTCCTTGTGTGGCATATATTTTGTAGTTGTTTTGTCATTGCATGTTTTGAAAATAGCCCATTCGTTTTGAATGTTACCTACCTGCTTCTTCTGGTAGACTTTGAAAAAATTGAATCATTTCTTTATTACTCACTGTTGTTGATTTATTCTAGAGCTTTCAAGTTTATAATTCTTTCCTGCCGTTCTCGAGTTTCTTTCCTTTGTGCCGTTCTTATTTGTTCTCTTTTCTCAGTTTGTATGTCTTTAATATGTATCAATGTCTATGTTTGGGAAAGATCTTGAATGACGATGTCTCTTTTGTCTTTGTTTAACGAGAATAAAATCAATTTGGGATGATTGCATTAAGTTGTCCTATTTATACCATGTGTGTATGTGGCTCTGTCTGTGTTGTGTTGGTAAAATAATGTGTTATTATCAGCCCATATTCTTGGCATAAATTGATCAATTCTTCCCCGTTATTTATTTGTTCTGTTGCTGTATCCCCAAAATTGAAGAAAAAACAGTGTTCACTCCGTACTCATTACTTCCTATAGAATCTGCAGAAGAATCTGCAGTTGCAGCGATAGACCTGGAAGATGCATACAATAGAGTTAGCTACACCCATCTCATCGACATGCTAAGGGAACAAGATATCCACCCCTGGATCATACGCTGGATAGCAAATGTGCTAATCTGTAGAAAAGTCGCTCTGATGTGTGGATCCTGGACGTCTGAGATCAGAACAATAGCACCTGGTCTGCCACAATGATCTCTTCTGTCCCCAGTACTGTTTAATGTGTATACATTGAGAATTGCTCAATTGCAAACTCCCAGAAATTGTAGAGTTCTAACATACGCTGACTATATCCTACTATACAACATGGGCTGGAACAGAAGAGATATTGCTGACAATGCACAAAATGGACTAGATAAATTGTCGATATGGTGCAGAACTTACAACGCTGTGATCAATCCCTCGAAAGCAAAGGTCGTCTGGTACTCCTTAAATAATAATCTGGTCAATGACACACTGCCAGCTGTTAGTTGCATGGGCTCATTCATTGAAAGAGAACAGGGCTTTAAATATCTTGGGATAATCTTTGATAGGAGTCTCTCATTCAACAAGCACGTCACAAATATGATTCAGAAGGCCAGAAGAGGGATCAGTGTTATCAAGGTTATGGCGACCTTCGGCATGCAGCAATGGGTACTTTTTCTGCTTCTGCAAGTGGTGGTGCTATCTGTAATGGATTATGGCCTCGGCCTACTAACTTTGTCACAGACGCAAGTCGATAGATTGGAAAAGTTCAAAATGAGGCAATGAGAGCGGTACTTGGGTGTACTAGAGATACACCCATCTCTGCTGTGAGATTTCTGCTTGATCTCCCCAGCATTAGAGTGCGACATCAGTTAGCACAAGTTAAGTCGTACCTTAAAGTGACAGAATACAACCACCACCCATTACACCATCGTCTAGATGAGTCAAAGTGAAAACGAATCAAGCGTGGCAGATCATGGATCGCAGAGGCTGAAGACACACTGCGAATAGTATGTGAATTGGAAGAAATAGGAAAGGGCAGTGAATAGTTGGAGGTAGACACTGAGAAGAAATCACTGACTAAAGTAATAATACAACTAGATAAAGCGTGTCGAAAATGGACGACAGTCAGGGCTCAGGATACAGTGCACGAACTCGCCCAACTACACTCGAAACCACAAGACATAATTATATACACAGACGGCTCTGTTAGCAGAAACACAAATAAAAGCGGTTGGGGTTTTGTTGCATACAGAAATGGCGTGAAGTTGGTTGAGAAATCTTCAGCATATTCTACTGTCACATCAATCATGAGGATGGAGATAGAGGGAGTTACAGCAGCTCTTAATTGGTTGATACATCAACACACGCGGTAATACTCACAGACTCTCAAAGCATGTTGCGCAAGATAGAAAAGTTCATGCTAAGAAAAGAATAGTGGGACTTATTGAACAACTCAGTTGTCCAGAGCATTACATGGATATACTGCCCTGGTCATGCTGGGGTCAGAGGAAACGAGAGAGTCGACTTCCTATTCTCCCGTTGAAATCACTCATGATATATAACTCGTTTTTGTTTTTTCTTGTTTTTGGACATCTGACAGGTTTTTTTTTTAAAAGTCAGTAGTTTCTTATATTTTGTTATCATTGCAAGGCGCATATGTCTGTATTATACTGGTTGTTCTTCCAGTGTCCACCTGCCGGTGTATACGTATGACTATCTCGGACACGTACATTATATCGACAATATATTTTGTTTTATTGGGGGAGGGGGGGTGGAATAAAAAACCAGACCCCATGTGTTGCTCTCTCTTTTATATCTGCATTGCTCCATAAAATTACGTAGCCATTACACACGCTGCAACAGTATAAAAATGTACGTAGCCATTACACACGCTGCCACAGTATAAAAATGTACGTAGCCATTATGCTGGATGTTACAGTATAAAAATGAGCAAATGGAAGACTGCTCTGAAACGGTGCACCAATTGGTAAGTAAATATAGAATAAAATATATTAATAAATTTAAAGGTCCAATCCCAGATCAGAAGTCTAACGCATATTTCGTCAAACCCCGAAATGTGAACGACGTTAGACATTATGCACAAGTTCATTTTAAGTTTCTTCTTCGTGAAACTCCAAAACCATTCATGATCGTAGAGGTGCCACTCTGGAAACACGAACAAAAAATTTCGTCATGCATCTCTGTTATCAGTTCTTTATGGAGAATCTTAATCCTGTACAGTCCCTAACGTTATCAATCCATGATTTCCACTTACCCCCTCTTCTTCTTCCTTCCTCAACTGTTCCTTGCAAGATTGCTTTGGAAAGAGAATAGTGCCTCATCTCGATACCAAACCACACAAGTTTGCGATGTCTCACTACTGCCATGAGGTGTTCTTGTAGGCCTGCAAGAGTTTTTATTTTGTTTACAAGTATATTTTGATTATTGATTAGAAACTAGCATTCTAGCACTCGGGACATTCCCATGGGTGCTCCACTCTCCATTTTAGCAGTCATTCAAGCGTATGTTGACTCAAATTCCCAATCATGTGTTGGTTACGTGATCTTTGGTTCAATACAAAAAGAGTACATTTTCTTCCCTCACCTCTAATCACTTCCACTTCTGTAATTCTTTGTATGTGTACGTATTCAGTCTCATTGTCAGAATCTTCACTTTGCTATAAATTTATGACTGCTTTAATTAAATCCGTTTTATCTCTTCTTAGCACTGTACTGTCAATCGCAGCATTGTCCGCCAATGAGTCAGCTCTTTCGTTTCCTCTGACTCCAGCGTGATTCCAGGGCAGTATGTCCATGTAATGCTCTGTGCAATTGAGTTGTTCAATAACGCGATACCTTCCTTTCTCAGCGTGTTCTTTTCTATCTTGCCCAGCATGCTTTGAGAGTCTGTGAATATTACCGAGTGGGTTGATGTATCAATTATCAATCAACTTAGTGCAGCTGTAACCCCCTCTATCTCCATCCTTAAGCTCGATGTGATAGTAGAGTATGCAGATGATTTCAACCAACATCAATCCGTTTCTGTAGGCAACAAAACCCCAAACACATTTATTTGTATTTCTGTTAACTGAGTCATCTTTGTATATAATTAGGCCCTATGTCTTGTGATTTCAAATGTAGCTGGGCGAGCTCTTGCACTGTAACTTCTACCATGATACCAATCCATTTCCGACATGATTTATCTAGTTGAATTATTAAATTTGTCAGTGGTTTTTATCCTCAATATCTACCACCACCCTAATCACTGCCCTTTCCTATTTATTATATTTCATATACTTTTCGCATTGTGTCTTCAGCTTCTGCCATTCATGACCTACCCCCGCTCGATTCGTTTTCCCCATGTCTCATCAAGAAGTTGGTGTAATTGGTGGTTAGTATATTTTGTTACTTTCACATATGAATTCACTTGGCGCTACTTGATGTCGCAATCTGGAGAGATCGAGCAAAAATCTCATTGTAGTGCGGGATTTATCCCTAGCAGCTCCAGTACCGCCCTCGTTGTCTCATTTTGAATTTTTCCAGTATATCTACTTGTGTGTGACAGGAGGCCGGGGTCATAATCTATGACAGATCGCACTACCATTTGTAGAAGCAGAAATAGTACCCATTATAATAATAATAAACCCATAACCCGTTAGGGTCTAATGGGTGTCACAATGGGACATTTGGTGCAATAAGATCTCCACTCATCTCTATACCATCCAGATCAGTTTGGAAACTTCATACTCAGTTCATTTTTAATATTATCCAGCCATGACTTCTTCTTTCCACCTCGTCTTCTTAACCCCTCCACTGTACCTTCAAAAACATATTTTGTCATCGAGGAATGTATTATCACGTGCCGGTACCAACTGAGTTTACGAAGTTTCACAATTGTCAACAGTGGTTCTTGTTGCCCAGCTAATTAATTAACTTTATCATGAAAAAAAAATTGGTCTTGTGTTCTCGATAGCAGATAACCAACACACGTCTATAATATTTGTTTTGAAACGCCTGTTTGAAAATAGTACCCATTGCGGCATGATATCAGATACTTAACACACGTCTATAACATTTGTTTTGAAACGGCTATTTGAAAATAGTACCCATTGCGGCATGATATCAGATACTTAACACACGTCTATAACATTTGTTTTGAAACGGCTATTTGAAAATAGTACCCATTGCGGCATGATATCAGATACTTAACACACGTCTATAACATTTGTTTTGAAACGCCTGTTTGAAAATAGTACCCATTGCGGCATGAACAATATCGCCATAACCGTGATGGCATTGATCCCTCTCTGCCTTCTGGATCACATTTGTGATGTGCTTGTTGAATGAGAGACATATATCAAAGATTGTCCTCTAATATTTAATGTCCTGTTTTCTTTCAATGAATTAACCTATGCAGCTGACAGTGTGATATTGCCTAGATTATTATCCAATGAGTGCCAGACAACCTTGCTTTCGGGTGATTAATAACAGCATTATGTATTTTGCACCATATCGACAATTGATCTAGTTCACTCTGTGTATTGTGAGCGATAGGCCTATCTGTTCTGTCCCTGCCCGTGTTGTTTAGTATGATATCAGCAGCTTATGTTAGAACTCTACAAGACCTGATGTTTGCAATTGAGCAATTTTTAAAGTGTACACATTAAACAGCACCGGAGAAAGGAGCTCCTTGTGGCAGTCCTGGTGCTATTTTTTTCTGTTCAGGTGTCAAAGATCCGTACCTTAGAGCGACTCTTCTCCAGATTAGCACATGAATGTCCAGCGCATGATCCATGGATAGATATCGTTCTCCCTTAACATGTCAACAAGATGTGGTAACTTACTCTATTTTACGTATCTTCTAGATCTGTCGCTGCAACTGAAGTTTCCTCTTTATTCTGAAAACCTTCATAAACTTCATGTGCAAGAACTGCTGCGTTTGTGACTGTATCTCTTCTGGATCTAAGGATTCAATTCCAGGTAAGGACTGGGGTTATTTCTATTGGATGAAAAGAGATACGATCAGAATACCAACAGGGAAATTATGCAATAATTATGCTGCCAATTCTCAGTTGTGTAGACTTTTCAAATGTACCAGCAATAGAACTATATTTATATGCTACAATTCTAGCTTATTATCCACGATACCGTTTGGTTCTATTCCAATAATTACGAGCAATGGAGCTCTTGAATCGTGTACCGTGGGAAGGTGTCCTTGTTGCTTACTAAATGTTAGCGGTCTTATTCCCTTTTTAAATTTTCGTCACGATAAAATTCTAGTTTTGAAGTCGCTGCAATCAATTAAACGGCAACAAGTAAATTAACTGCTCTACTACACGGATGTAAACTGCTGACTGTCTTGTTTCTCTGCTTGTCTTATGTTTTATACTTTTTGATCAAACACTCAAATGCGAAGTAAGTGCTTGTTTAATTACTCATTTATATAGATCACATTAGAAAAATACATAATACTTGAATAAAGCTACTCTTAATGTGAACCCAAGAGATGTATATCTTTTTTATTTACCCTTGTACTGCTCCATATGAGACTATAGAATAGAATTAGATAACCTACTCTACATATAATAATCTCATAAACAAAATGGCTACCAACACGACTCTAACTACAGACTGAGACAGTGACACTGGCATAAAAATATTTTCTTTCGAGTAGGCCTATAGAATAGATATAATCATTCATCCATATTGTTAAAAAATTGCAAAGACTTTGCAAAAACTAAATAAATCTATGCTGCAGGTTGAGGATTGCCTACTTATGTTGAACATGCATCAATTTCTCGTAAATAAAATAGCCGATCTTATTTTTTTTTTAAAATAAAATTTATAAATATAAAATAGTCCTAGCCAAGCAAAGGGACTGGAGCTGTGGTGGCTAGTTTGTTCAACTTCTTGATTGCCTTCCTGATGCATTTACAAAAAAATTTATAATGTGGCTGTAATTTAGTCGGGATCGCAACTTAAGCTTATTCAATTCATGTAGGCTTAGGCTTAGTAGCAGGGCCTATAAAATATATTTATCATATTTCGTGCACTTTTTGTTTTGGCTAGGCCTAACTAATGATGAGTCATTAGTAGTTTACTAATTACTTGGCTATTTGTAGAATACATACTAACTGAACTCACTAATACTAATTAATAATTATCTGCATAAATATTAATGCTATTAATAGCATATTAATGCTGAATTAATTAGTAGTCTTACCAGGAAATTAGCTAAAAGATTAACAGTGAAACACCCCCCCCCCCATTTTCATATATATATATATATATATATATATATATATATAAATTGGGCCAGTGCTTCTGATTGATTGTTGGACGAAGAACACATTATAATCATTATACTTGATTGTTAAGTGCCCAATAATATTGTTTTTAAATTTCATTTTTAAATGTTTTAATATTTTGTTTAATGTTTTTTTTAATGTTTTAATAATATTGTTTTTACATGTCATCAGCTGTTTAATAACCACCTGTTGTCAACGAGTAATACAGGGTGTGTGTTTTGACCCACTTCCCTCTTAAAGTGAACAGAGTATAGAATACTCTATCTCTGTGTGACATGTCCTTTACAGAACGTTGTCCTCACTGCCACTGTATGCCTCTCTGTTCTGTGCAAGCTGCAGTGTTATGTTCAGGTCATCGATGTCATGTGTCCATCGTAGTCTTGGTGTGCCTCTTGTTCTTGTTCCTGGAACTATGCCCTTCATGATTAATCTTTCTAATCCATTGTGTCTCTTTAGGCCTATATGTCCAAAATATGTTAGCATGCCTTTTTTTTAATAGGTTTCAGGAGCCGTATTTCTATGTTCATATTTTTGCGGACATCTGCGTCAGTTCATCTTTCTGTCAATAATATTTTTAGGCCTTTATTTCATTTCCAATGCCGTTATTTTCTTTCCCATTGCAGATGTCATTGTCCATGTCTCACAACCATATCTTGCCACTGGAAAGATATAGTTGTAACTCTGTTACTTATTACTACTATTACTAGTATTAGTACTATTAACTTACTATTAAATTTAAGTATTAGTATTGCAAGTACTAGTAGCCTATCTGATCTAGTAGGCATGCATAATGGTAATTAATATAATTTATTAACCCTTTTAATCCCGGCTGATCAGGAAAATCTCCTGAAATCTTCGTAAGTCCGATCAAGGGGAATAACTCCACAAAAATAATAGGTGATTGTACAATAAAATTAATATAAAATACAATTCGCAATCAGTGTGTATGATTCAAAGTCTAATTTTACAGATAATTGGAAGAGGTCATCAATGAAAGACATATTTTCTATAGCTGATAAAATGTGACTGAAGACTGATACGCTTGAAGGTCGGCATTACGTAAAGGTGCAGAAATGTTTAATACTCTTCCGGGGGACAGACTTGAAATTACACACACACACAAAGCAAAAGCCATTGCTGTTTTGTTTTGTTTCGGTCTCAAACTTCCATTGAATCTCTCTTGTAGAAGGATGTTCCTACTAGATTTCCAGCAGGATGTAGTCAGAGAATGGAATTAAAAGACAAAATTGAAGCCATTGAGATGTGGGTATATAGAAGAATAGGGAGAACATCATGGAAAAAGAAGAAAACAAATAAAGAGGTGCTAAAAACACTTAATATGAAGAAAGAACTACTAAGAGAAATAAAGATCAGGCAAATAAAATACTTTGGACACAGTAAAAGACATGACACCTTATTGAAGACCTTACTTGAGGGTAAAGTAAAAGGGAAGCGAGCAAGAGATAGGCAGCGATACAAGTGGGAGAGTAACATCACACTATGGACAGGTTACAGTCTAGCAGAGTGCACCACCAAGACAGGAGATGCTGGAGATACGTTGCAGCCAACCTTCGTTGCGGAGACGACACTTGATGATGATGATGATCTCTTCATCAATGTGAATTATTTGATAGAAGACAAAAGTAAGAGATTGAGACAAGACATGCACTGACAATGATGATTTTTTTCACAGGTGACAGATTGTCAACATATCCCCCAACTTTCCTTAGTTGACTCCTACAACATGCCTGGAAAGAAAACAATGGTCCTATTCTTTGCTTCCTGAATTAGAAGTCCAGGAACCGGCGACCACACAAATGAACAAAAAGATCACAGGTCGTCAGATTGCACTTGAATCAAACTTGAGATTTAGTTTATTACAAAAACATTTTTTAACAAAAGCTCTTTAATTTTGTTTGTCCCTTATGTTTTTTCTTTTATTACAAATTACTAAATTATTCTTTTTTATTGGTATTTGAACAAGTCTATTTTACATGTACTCTGTATTCCAGAAGTCCCAGTGGAAGCACCTGGCAAGCTTGGAAAGAATATATTGCAGTGGAATTCAGGTTGGAGTCTGAGAAATTTTAATATACGTCACACGTAACCTTTATTGAAACTTTGATCTTGGAAAGATTTGTTCTTTTATAATGGAGTTCCTTTTGCATCTTCCACAAGACATTGACAAGGATGGTGCCTTATGGCAGATATGGAATAGTTTCTGTCAAAAAGTAACATTCTTTCAGAGCACAGAATTTCTTGGACCAGAATTGTCGGGTGTCTCATCACTGTTGCTTTTTGCTGCCCGTGATCAAATTAGTTCCATTTGTTCATCTTTGATAATATATGACTTAGATTTGCCTAAATTAAACTCGATATTACAAGTTGTTGAGCAGATGTGCTTACCATATTTTATTCTTATGTTTGAGAGGTTCAGATATTTCAACTTAAAACGTGATCTGTCTGACAGTTTAGATGACTTTTTTAATGTTTTGAGAAAACAAGCTGAAATGTGTGAGTTTGGGAACCAGGAAGAGATCATCATGAAAAATGCATTGTGTAGTTCATTGAAAAGTGAATCAAATATCCAGCATTTGTCAAATGAAGATGGACTTCTGCATAATGATATAAAGGCTGGGTATAGTGGAGCAAAAAGACATAATAAAACTGAAGATAACCAAGTGGATAATGCTGTAAGTAATTTGAACATTAACAGAGCTACAAAGGACACAAATTGTGAAATATTTGGTCTGTCTGGGAATGACAAACTTGAACCAGTGAATAAAAACACTTCCTCTTCTAATGAGCTGAATGCATCTATTGATGACGCAGATTGTTCTTTCAGTTACCATGGAAATAGACACAAAATATCTATTGATAAAAGGAAAATTGGTAGACCAGCAAAACTGAATACTCTGAAAACTAAGAAAAAACCTAAAGTTAATAGAACAGAGGAATTGATTAGTTTGCCCGTAGAAGATTTAGAAATTGAGACAAATTTCGCAAACTTTGAGAATAATGAAGATACATTTTTAGAACTTTGTACTAAAACTGGTTCTGCTTGTAACAAGAAATTGACTGACACCAATAGCACTGAGGAAAATATAGTTATACTAAAAAAGTTTCCATGTTGTCTCTGTACAAAAGCTTTTGCTGGCCAGAATTGTATGAAGAAACATTTAGTTTTAAAACACAAGGATTGTACAGTATTTCCATGCAAAGTATGTGCATCTGTGTTTCAAAATGTTGAAGAGTATCTGCTGCATTATAAAAATGAACATTTTGTAAAACAGCAGAAACCACAGTCAATATGTGCGCCTGCAGTAAAATTGAATATTAAAGAAAACATGAGATTCCATTGCTCACTTTGTAGGAGGATGTTTGTGAAGGAAGGGTATCTCAGACGGCACATGCAGTATAGCCATGCCAAGAGCTATCTTTGCTGGAATTGCGGGGAGAGTTTTCAGAATTTGCCCGATTATAAACAGCACTGTGAGAAACATGGAGTTACAGGCAGGTTCACTTGTGATTTGTGTCATAGGCAACATCATAGTGTCTTTAAACTTATTGGGCATTTGAAACACCACTTGATGCCACAAAATAAATGTGAAATATGTGGTGTGGTCTTTATCAAATCTGAATCATTGGCCAGGCATATAGAAAAGCATGTAGAAGAACCAGCCCACAAGTGCAAGGTATGTGGGAAAAACTTTGTGATAGAAGCTAGGCTACAGTACCATATGAGGACTCACTCGGGAGAAAAGAGGTTCACGTGTGAGCTGTGTGGGAAGATGTATACGCAGAAAATTAATTTAATCTATCACAAACGCTGGCACACAGGAGAGCAACCATTTGAATGTGAAATATGTGGTAAACGTACACGGTCTTCTGGAGATCTGAGCAAACATAAAAGAAAACATAGTGATAAGTATACATATGTATGTGAGGTGTGTGGTAGGGGGTTCAATTACAGTTCTGCTTTAGTCAAACACCGAATGGGGCACACTGGAAAGAGGTCTTATGCTTGTGATGTCTGCGGCAGAACATATATTTACAGGGATGGTCTCAGGGATCATATCAAGGCATCTCGCTGCCCAGGCAGAAGAAGTGAGTCTGGTTATAACAGAACACCAAGAGCAACCAAATTGTTGCAGTTTGAAGTGTCATCTAATCCATTGGATGCCAGGTCCAAAGTATACGGTCCGATACATTCTCAGAAAGCTTCTGATACTGATCTGAAAGAGAGTCAAGCCTGGCATTGCATGATAAGAAACAACGAGGCTGAGGGAGGAACAAGTATGCTGGTTCCATCATTTTACTAAGGTTGTGATAATGTGTGTGATGCATTCTCATTTGTGTTGCTTTCTATTGATTGCTTTATTCCTTTTATTTCTACTAAATTTAAAACAAATGTTCATTTTATCTTTTAAATACACCCTTGTGTTACCAGGTCTGAAAGGGGAATAGTAACACTACCACCTTCTCGTATATGTTGCAAAAGGTGACCAGGACCCATTCCATGATCTCTGGTGTGGTGAATCTGTTGAAGACCCCTTGACTACTAGGAGAGAACCATTTTATCTGAAGCAAGACAAGATTAAAAGAAAGAAAAATTACTTCTGGAGTACGGGTATAAACAACAAAGATAGATTAAAGTATTACCAAAATTAAACATGCTAACAACTAAACACAAACACAGATGATGTTTTTACTAAAAAAGTCTTCATCTGACCAAGCAAAAAAGAACACACAATGAACAAAGACTATTCTTCTCATAGCATAACATCCATCAGCCACATTGATGCACACCAGGGTGCAAAAGGAGAACAAAGAATAACAACGTTGTAGCCTATCAGGAAAAGGTGACTGGTGAGGTTTGGGGGTGGAGTTTGCTGTCCCACCTAATAGAAAGTGACCTAATAGTCATGCCGAAGTCTGTTGTGTTTCAATTTGAAGGAGAATGTATCGCAACCAAACTGTAAACAATGAAACAACACATTCTGATCACGTGGCTGCTAACCAGAAAGAGTTTGAGAACAACTGGTAAAGAAAAAGCAACATTGAGTATGACAGTTATCAAGGACTTTCAAAAATCTCTGGAAAATTTTCTGATAAGAAGTATGCCAATCAGGATCTGAAAAGTAACTCTACTATCTGATGGGAGGAAAAAACAGCCTTCTGTTCCCGACCATTTTGGCACTGTTCATTGCTCACGTGGCCGTTTCTATCCATGTCCTTACATGGTTCAGATGCACTCCATTTCATTTCTCACGGCCACTTTCTCCTCGATGAGGCCTCTACATGTGAGTCCCATAATGTCATTTACACGATCATATGTAAACGCTGTGGCAAACAGTACATCGGGGAAACCGGTTTAAGATTGAGTGATCGCTTTTGTAACCATCTTCATGCCATCAAGCCCAGAACACCCACTCCTGTGGCCACACACTTCAACGGCGATGGTCATCATGGTGCTTTTGATATTCAGGTCACCGCCATCAGATCTTGCACCGCTGATGATAGATCTAGGTACGCTCTAGAAAATCATCTCATTTTTGAATTGGGTACACTCAAGCCTTTTGGACTCAATTCCGACCAATCTTATGTCTAGTACTGGGTTGGTGTGGTCTTTGTCTTTATTCTTTTTGTTTCGTCATTTACTCATCTTTTTGTTTGTTTCGTTTCCACATATATTTACGTTTTTCATGTACTTCCTGACCTTCCTGCATCTCATTTCCGTTGGATACATTTGTTTGTTGTGATAATTTTTCCATTCGTCGTCTTTTGATGTTTTGTTTGTATCTTGATAAAGACCTTTTGGTTAAAATGTTGAATATGATATGTGTATTGTAATTTGTATGTTTTTTTTGTGTGCACATCATTTCCCACTAGTTTTAGTTATAGTCTGTCGTGTATGATTGAAGCGATTATATAAACCTGCGTTTTACATAAGTACGATTGAAACCAGTCTGTAATGTTTGGTATTTGGGCTAAACAAACATCCATCAATCATTATTTAAGCAAGCCAAAAAGTTGCTTACTGATCGTAACTCGAACCCCGACTCCAAGATGGATGAGAAAAGTAAAAAAAAAAAGCAAAATTTCACCAGTTTGGAAAATTGTGTGTTAAATGTTCTAATCGCTGAAATATAATTTTTTTGGTGAAATCTTAAAACCTTTATTTAATCATTTGGGATAGTTTCAGTAGATTTTGATCTATCTATCTATATGCTGTTTGCCTTGAGGTGTCAGGGGTGGATAAGTTCTTTGGAGATGGCCTTCTTGTATGCTGTTTGTAAGCTTGTTCCTGTGGCGGTTTTTTTAAAATTTCTGTGATCCATCTTTTACATGTCTGCATCTGACTTCATATCCATGATGTCTATGCATCATGGCCATTTGTGGCATGCTGTCTGTCGATTGTCTGGAAGTGTGTGAAAACCACTTGATCTGTTGTGTTCTAATACTGGTATTGTTTTGGTTATCTGTCTGATGTTATTGTTTCTAATTCTATCTCTTAATGACACTCCGAGTATTCTTTGTAGACATGTCATTTCTGCTGTCACTATTTTTCTTATGTCTTGAGCTGCCATTGTCCAGGTTTGGCACTGGTAGCACAGTGATGGAATAACAATAATGCAACTTTTGTTTAATGCAACTTTAATGTCTATGTTTACATTTTTGTAACATTCAGTGTATTTCTGATGGAATAGATGATTTCTACTTCTGTATGTGATAGAACACAGTGTAACAATTTAGAAACTCTGAATCAACCCTGTGACAGATCTAGCAAATTGACAACGATGTAACACTGCTCATAGAATTTTATGTACTGTAAGTGAAATTTGTTCCTCGATACAATCTGGTTTTTGGTATATTTTTTAACTTACTGCTTCATGTTAATTATTTTCACATAAAATTTTATACAGTAAACTTTGTTCACCAAAATATGTATCTTATAACGTGGCCATATTATTGTCTATATGTTCATGTGGCCATATTTATTGTCCATTGGTTCCTGTGGCCATATTTTTTGTCCATAAGTTCATTAGCTGCTGTTTTTTTTACATTTATTAAAAAAATGACATTTAAGTCCAATTTGGTTTGTGGGGGGGGGGGGGTTAAAGGCTTACATTGCTGTTTGCATGTTTATTTTGTATTTTGCTGTTTTTTTAATTATATTTCTTCATTTATTTCCCCTCTCTGAGTGTGGGGGCTTTTTCTTAAAACATTACACACCACTGAGAGTCCACTGGGTATGAAATCAAGCTTAAGAGAAACCACCCCATTGCACATAGGAAGTAAGAGCTAATCACTCATAGTTCCTGGGGATCAAAACAATTTCAATCATTTTTTAGAGTAACAACTGAAGACTTGCCTTTGAGATGTGCATATATACAATAGGGAGAACTTCTTGGAAAGAGAAGAAAACAAAGAAGTTCTAACAACACTTAGTATGAAGAAATAATTATTAAAGGAAATAAAATATTTTGGACACATTAAAAGACATGACGCTTTGTTGAAGACCTGTTTCTGGAGGGTAAAGTCGAGGGGATGAGAACAAGAAGTGGACAGATAAACAAGTGGAAGAGTTAAAGTCTAGCAGAGTACACCACAAACACAGGAGTTGGAGGTCTGTTGCAGCTAACCTTTGTTGTTGAGTCAGAACTTTAAAGATGATGATTGAAAACATGAGAGGTATTGATTATAGTCTAGTGATTAGAATGCTGGCTTCGAGGGAACTATGATCACTGCATCTTACAGGGATGATTCAATGTGTTCAGCTATAACTAAGTAGCTGGTCTGAATTATTTTGATAGGAAATGTTGGCAAGAAACATAACTAATTTCATCCAAATTTTAAGTGCTAAATCTCTGAACACTTCACAGACATCTGAACACTGCACCCCATGGAAAATGAATGTATCGGGCTATTGGCGCAAATAAAGCGGTGACATATTGCATTTCCATTCTCTGGACTACATCCTGCTGGAAATCTATTAAGACCATGGTCCTGCTACAAGGGAGATCCAGCGGGAGTTTGAGAATGAAGGCTGAAGAAGAACACTGCATACCATTGTAATTTTAAAGCTGAAAGATTATCTGTGAATTTTGAAACTGATTGTACCAATGTGTATTCTTATATTTGTTATCTGTGTCTTTATGTTTTCAGACATCTGGATGGGTGGATGCACCAAGCTGTGACAACTTAACGACCTGTGAGAAAGGAATTGTTCTGGAAAATTCTCAAATGAATGTGGTGCAATTTTAGTTTTCATATGTTTGGGACCATATTGCAAATTATAATATCATAGATTACAGGAAAACTTTCAATTGTTGTGACCTGATGGAAGAGGATCTTAATTGTCTTGAGAAAATAGTACACCATTTAAGAAATTTGTAGCTGCTTAGAATTTGGTGTCTCGTATACATAACTTAATTCCACTCTCAAGTAAGTTTATTTGCTTCATTAGCTGGACATACTTGCACCAACATGGAGTTTAGTCTTCCTTTGCCTCAAATGTTAGCCAAAGATGGTTTACTGTCACGTCAGTGGACAAACTTTTCTTATAGGTTTCAGTGTCACAAGAGCACATGTTTGTCACAAGATCCTATAACAAAAATGACTTCAGTGCTGCTGTTTGCGGCATGTCAGGAAGTTAACACTGTGTGTGAGTCACTGAGAATGTTTGACATGGATTTGCCAAAGCTGAATAAGATTCTCGAACTTGTTGAGCAGATCTGCCTGCCTCGGTTTATTCTCCTGTTTGAAAGATTCAGATATTTTACCCTAGAACAGGATGCATCTGATACTCTGACAGATTTTATAGGAGTCTTAAGGAAGCAGGGTGAGTTGTGTGAGTTTGGGAAGATTAAAGATAGTGTGATGACCAGTGCATTGGTGAATGGCGTGGCCAATGAAAGCTTCAAGCAATCATTCCTTAATATTGACGGGCTTTGTTTCGATGATGCAGTGAACATGTGCAATGCATCAGATAAAAATGTAACCTTCAACGACACAGGTCTTGTAGCTGGGAAAGCTAAGAAAGGACCCAAGAGCAAGGTTAAGTCTGTTGGTCATCAAGACAGTGAGAGTAACATGTATATGGTACCACTTTGTGACGGGCTCGATGATGAGGCTGATATAGATGATCATATTATTAGAACAGTCATGAGTGTCAGTAAGAAAAGTAAGAATATAAAGCCGAAAGCATCCAGCGCCGCAGCAAATGTTAGCCCGAAGCTGTTTATGTGTTTTATGTGTGACAATGAATACGCTACCAGAAAGTCTTTTAGGAGACATATTGCAGCGAAGCATTTGAATTGCAAAGAATATTTTTGTAAACATTGCAAACAAACATTCCCCAGCAAAACTGATTGCATAACACACTGCAAAGGCCACACTTCAACACCTGTTTCCCAGGCACATCCTTGGAAAGACAATACTAATACATGTTTTCAGTGCTGGTATTGTGAGGAGACATTTTTAAGCCTGCCTGATTACAAGAAACACACCTTAACACATTCTGCAGTTCGAGTATTCTCTTGTGATATTTGCCAGAAGAAAAATCACACCATTGTCAGAATGATTGGACACCTGAAAGGTCACTTGAATCCCAAACATAGGTGTCATATTTGTGCTAACTGTTTTGGTAGGCCAGAGCTTTTAGAAATTCATCTACAGACACATGCTGCTCAGCCTTTACATCAGTGTCAGGTGTGTGCGAAGAGCTTTGTCAGTGCTGACCGTCTTCATGGCCACATGAGGACTCATACGGGAGAGAAACGTTTCACCTGTGAACTCTGTGGAAAGTCATTTTCTCAGAAAATGAGTTTTGATTATCACAAACGCTGGCATGCCGGAGAGAAGCCTTACGAATGTGATGTATGTGGCAGAAGGGCAAGATCATTTGGAGATTTGAGAAAGCATAAACGATTACACAGTGACAAGCGGCCTTATGTTTGTGAGGTTTGCGGTAAGAGTTTCCGTTTCACTTCAAATCTGAATAGACATCGCAGAGGACACAGTGGGAAAAGATCATTTGCTTGTGATGTCTGCGGTAGAACGTTCATCTACAACGAAGGTTTGAGAGATCATATTAAAGCTCGTCGCTGTCCTGGGAGAAAAAATGAAGGTGAAAATAAAATCTCTCGAACTCGAAGAATACGAGCACCAACTATTCTTAATCCTCATCAACAAATGGACAATGACTATAGTCCCATTAATTATACAACCTCCCATCATGCTCCTCAGGTGATGCAACACGAGCTTCCACCTACATGGCAGTATATGGTCAGAAGTGAACCAGATGGAGCTGGTGGTTTAGTAATGATGCCCCCATTTTATTAGCACCCCGGCTGTGCACAATATGTAAACTGTACAGAAAGAAGGGGGGGAAAAACAGCATTGATTCATATATTGTCTTCACCAATTCCAGTAACCAGCATCTCTAAAGGAATTTTGTGGGTAAATTGTCAAGGCAGCTTGATTGTCTTAGAAAGACTGAAATATTGAATGTGTAAACACATTTTGTTGTTGTGTCCATCAGGTGAAAGAGAATTGTGTCACATTGAATGCTTGTCATATTGTATAATGTTACTCTTCTGTGTAGCTCCTCTGATTTCTGCCTGTGATTAGAGTTTAAATACATCCGTGTGTTACAGGGGGCAAAGAATATCAAAACTGATACCTGCAATGCATGTTGTAAGAGGAGACTGAGGAGGTGTGAGGATGGAGTTATCGGTCAAAGTGAAGCAAAAGTCATGCTGAAGTTTGATGTGTCATGACAGAAGGCGCATTCAGGCTGTACATTCATTCTCCAGACTTATCTATTTCCTTTCAGCTCCTTGTAGAAAATAGAGTTGCAGCTGTTTCTTTCCAGAGATTTCTACGCTGTGCTGTCTGTATTACCGGGCCCAGATGGTGCCAATTGATTTAGTATTCTCAGACTACATTCTACTAATTGATTGTTTAGTATTCTCAGACTACATTCTACTAATTGATTAATATCCTCAGACTACATTCTACTAATTGATTGTTTAGTATTCTCAGACTACATTCTACTAATTGATTAATATCCTCAGACTACATTCTACTAATTGATTATTTTTGAGATTCTACTAATAGACAGTTTGAGAACAAACACAGAGGAAGAAGAATGTTAGCACATTGTACTTTTAGTTGACCCAGCATATCCATTTTCTACAAGTTTTGTTATGCTGATATACTGGAATTGGATGACCTCACTGATCAGGAAGAGATAATTGTGTTCATGAACATGTCATGAGAAGAAAGTTTTTAGAAAACATTGTAACATGGTCACCCGGATCCAATAAAAAATGATGCATGCCATCATCTCTCCAGTCAGGACTAGGTGACCATTTTCTGACTACACACAGAACATAGAAGACTTAACACAAACACAAGATGGACACAATGCCCTATGACAGCTGAACACTTATTGCAAACCTCCCACTATATGATAAAAAAAATGAGAAACACTTTATTATATCCTGTCTCCTTACATGAGAAAGCTTACTGTATTGTTTGGAGTTGTGTTGTCAGACACCTCAATGTGGTTCCTTCTATGAGAAACCTTACTGTATTGTTGGGAGTTGTGTTGTCAGACACCCCAATGTGGTTCCTTCTATGAGAAATCTTACTGTATTGTTGGGAGTTGTGTTGTCAGACACCTCAATGTGGTTCCTTCCATGAGAAACCTTACAGTATTGTTGGTAGCATTGTGTTGTCAGAGTCCGACCCCTCAATGTCGTTCCATTGTTGGTAGCATTGTGTTGTCAGACCCCTCAATCTGGTTCCTTCCATGAGAAACCTTACTGGATTGTTAGTAGCATTTTGCTGTCAGACCCCTCAATCTGGTTCCTTCCATGAGAAACCTTACTGGATTGTTAGTAGCATTTTGCTGTAGACCCCTCAATCTGGTTCCTTCCATGAGAAACCTTACTGGATTGTTAGTAGCATTTTGCTGTCAGACCCCTCAATCTGGTTCCTTCCATGAGAAACCTTACTGGATTGTTAGTAGCATTTTGCTGTCAGACCCCTCAATCTGGTTCCTTCCATGAGAAACCTTACTGGATTGTTAGTAGCATTTTGCTGTCAGACCCCTCAATCTGGTTCCTTCCATGAGAAACCTTACTGGATTGTTAGTAGCATTTTGCTGTAGACCCCTCAATCTGGTTCCTTCCATGAGAAACCTTACTGGATTGTTAGTAGCATTTTGCTGTCAGACCCCTCAATCTGGTTCCTTCCATGAGAAACCTTACTGGATTGTTAGTAGCATTTTGCTGTCAGACCCCTCAATCTGGTTCCTTCCATGAGAAACCTTACTGGATTGTTAGTAGCATTTTGCTGTCAGACCCCTCAATCTGGTTCCTTCCATGAGAAACCTTACTGGATTGTTAGTAGCATTTTGCTGTAGACCCCTCAATCTGGTTCCTTCCATGAGAAACCTTACTGGATTGTTAGTAGCATTTTGCTGTCAGACCCCTCAATCTGGTTCCTTCCATGAGAAACCTTACTGGATTGTTAGTAGCATTTTGCTGTCAGACCCCTCAATCTGGTTCCTTCCATGAGAAACCTTACTGGATTGTTAGTAGCATTTTGCTGTCAGACCCCTCAATCTGGTTCCTTCCATGAGAAACCTTACTGGATTGTTAGTAGCATTTTGCTGTCAGACCCCTCAATGTGGCAGTCGGAAAATGAAGGAAGAAGCTAAAATGTATTACGATCATTGACACAATCAATTTAGGATTTGTGGTGGGTGTGAGGGTAATGTGGTGGGTGTGAGGGTAATTGTATCTCAACTTCATTGTAAGTAGTTATCAAAAGTGAAAACATATTCAGGATGAATGTTAGTGAAGATTCATGATCACCTACTTCACAATACTGCACCTGATGATCGTAAAATATATTTGCCTATTTATGAAATATTTCTTGGATTGTTTATGAAATAAGTTTAGAAATTGGGAAAGGTTTTTGTATTTTCAAGAATATTCTGACGTTTTGAGCTTTTTTTATTAAGTTATTAATTTTTTGGGACATTTTATTTGTTACTGCCAGTCATGCTGATATTGGTGCAAAACTAACTGACACAACGCATCGCTGGACTACATCATGGTAATCTAGTAGGACTGTTGTCCTGCGACATTGTTTGTAGTAGTTGAGATTGAACAAAAAAATATATGTTGATGGTGAATTTTTCTGTTCGGTGGTACTTTATGTGGAAAGATCAACGTTTGTGTTAATGTAAAATAAATCAATTGTATTTTAGTTTAGAAAATGAGGTCCTAACAAATATCTCTCTTTTTAGCAAGTCAAGAGATCAATATTGAGATGTAGTCTTTGTCTACGTAATTTTTTTTAAATCTTGCATGTACCAGCTTGTGTATGGAAATTTAGTAATTTATGCAAAGGCTACAGTAGATGAGAGTCCCTGGTCTTCTGAATCCTAATATTTTAAAGTTCATACCTTTCATATAATAAAGGTTTCCAACAACTACATTGTGTGTCATGTGATGTACTCTCCAGAATTTTGTCTTCCCAATGAACTCCTTGAACCCCTCTCTGTCTTGGGACATGGGACTTGCATTTTCAAATAACGTATTCATGTTATCTTTAATGCTGTCAGTCCATTGTCTTCTTGATCTGCCCTTTCTCCTCCGCCCAGTTGCTCTGCCCTCCATTATTTGTCTTTCTAAACAGTTGTCTTTATATGACCAAACAGGTGTAGTTTTATTTTTGTTATTGTGTTTAGTAACCAACACTCTGGCATCTTCAATGTGTTATAATATCTGAGTTTCTCTACATTACATTAGCTTTCATATAATAAAGGTTACCAAACATTACATTAGCTTTCATGGTGGTTGATTTTTGTAGCATATTCTATTCAAGATATAGCTATCAATTCAACAATCTTTTTACTGTAGTGATTTTCTAGACAGTATTTGTGTTCAGATCGTTGCCATTGCTTTCTTAATGGTCTGGATATAGAACTGCCAAATGAATCCCGGGATCTTAGCCTTTCATGTTACATTTTTTATCTCTTCATCAGAGCTCGACAGATTTCATATTAGTCCACAGTAATATTGTGATACACGACTTTGTTTTGTGTTTATAGTTATCTGTAATTTTTTTTACACATTCTGTGACTGGTAGTGTAATTCTAAGTTGGCTTACAGGCAAAAATAAAAGGTTACCCACAAGCTGGATTGAAAAACAATACCACATTCATAAAGTTTCAAGTTAGTATAAGAAATATTCCCTCATACAAAATAATCTGCAATGAGAAAAGTTGTGTTGGTGTTGTAATAAAAGAAGGAACCAAGTGCAAATGAATCGTATCCCAACAACTGCAGAGATCATTTTGTATCAAAAATAATCTATGAGAGAAAATTATTGGTTGTTTGCTGATCCGGCAGTCATGGGGCTCATGCCCTTTGACCCAGAAAATGATTGGTCTATCAGGAATCTTTATTGGACATGACAATCTGGATACAACAGTACTGAAGTATAGACAGAAACTTGTATGGACTAGAGAAGTCAATCAAAATGTTCGCTCAAATCAGATGTACTGGACTGAAAGGCGGTCACATCACAGCCGTGCTGTAAACTAGAGGCAGTCACCATTGTTTTGATCTTTATTTTGCGTGGCATGTATGGACTAAAAATCTGATTGTTTTTTTAAAGACACCTTTGAGCACCAAGTGATGTTTGTTAGCTCAAGGGCCAGTGTATATTGTACTGTTAAATCAGTCTAACAGGCTGTGCTGTATACTGACACTCCTGCGGCTGTACTTTGGTTCGGCCTGGCAGGCTGTGCTGTAAATTGACATTACTGACCTGAACTTTGGTTCAATGGTTAACATCATAAAGAGACATCTAAGTGATTTGATTGATTGAAACATAGAATGCACAATATTTTGTTTTCATAGTGTTGGTACAAATACTTTTTTTATATAGCTTATGTTAAAATGTACAGTATTTTCTTTGTTTGTGTTATTTTAGTTCACTTTTTATGTGTAATTTTCTACAATCTTATAAGTGGATTTAAAAAAAATTATTTTAGTGTTTGCTGTGAATTTAATTTGTATCAGTTTGCATTTCTACTTCTGCGTTTGTTCTCAACCACCTGCAGATTATTAGGATGTAGTCCGGAGAATGGAATGCGTTGTATCATGGATTATAGATTGACTGTGATATCTGCAACTTTTGGCCCTGACACGTTGAACTTTAGCATGGCTTGTCATTACAATCCAATAAACTTCCAGAGTTAAAAGAGGTATTGTCCATAGTACAAAATAGGTGTAGAGTTATACTGCAATGGATTCCATCACACTGTGGAATAGCAGGAAATGAGAGAGCTGATCAACTCGCCAAGGAAGGTGCTAACATGCAGCAACCGGATGTACCAATCAGCTATCACCAAAAGAAATCCATGATAAAGGCACAACGAAAGCCTAACTTACCTCCACGGGATGACTACCACCTACTTAGCAGACAAGAACAGGTCATCATATTTCGACTGAGAACTGGACACAATAGACTAAACAGCCATATGTATACAAAATTTAAAATTGGCACAACAGCAAAGTGTAATTGTGGACAAGTCAACCAGACTTCAGAACATATCCCTCTCCAGTCTGGAAAACTAACAGACTTGAAAAAACTACTTAGCGAATTGTCTTACCAGTATAGGGTAACCATGCAGTGGATATCCTCTCACTGTGGAATACCAGGAAATGAAAAAGCAGACCAACTGGCTAAGGAAGGTGCTGCCGAAGACCAACCAGATATACCAATCACCTACCATCAGAAAAAACAGATGATCAAGTCAATAAGAAAGCCACAAACACCAACACAAGATGACTATCATATTATGAACAGATCAGAACAAGTTATAATTCTACGTCTCAGAACAGGACACAACCGACTCCGCAGTCACATGTATACAAAGTTCAAGATTGGCAACACGGCCATGTGTACATGTGGACAGGCAGCACAGAGTGCCAAACATATACTTCAAGAGTGTTCTGAGCATGAAACGCTGAGGCAGACATATTGGCCAGAGGAAACAACACTGGAATCAAAGCTCTATGGGACACTGTATGAACTACAAAAGACAGTGAGTTTTATTAAGGAGACAGAATTACAGATATAGACATGTTTCAAGTGAACGAAAGAAGAAGAAGAAGAACATATCCTTCAAGAATGTGCAAACTATGATACATTAAGATGCACATACTGGCCTTCTAATACACCAATGAATGTTAAACTATATGGGACAAAACAAGAAATGGAAAACACTGTCCAATTTATACAAGAAACAACACTGCAGATATAGACATTATTAGCGAACGAAAGAAGAAGAAAAAGCATGGCTTGTGGGTCACTTTCACCATCTGTGGGATAAGATACCCCTAACACCAACTCAATACCTTCTTAGTTGCCTCCTACGACATGCACGGCAGGTAACAGTGCTGCTATTCTTTGTTCACTGTTCAGGTCCGGCAGGACATGGGCGCAGTGTGTGAATTTGTGTATTAGAAACAGCATCATTGCACATTGGTCAATAGCTATTTATGGTGTCATTGTTTCTTGTATAGGAAAAGATAAACAGTATGGCACTAACACTGTGTTGCAAGTTAGTAAATGTAAAATCAAAAAAAAAAGAAAATGAATTTGTTCTGAAGACCCATGCCTGTAACCATTTAATCTGCATCATGTCTCAAGATTGCAAGAAAGTCAAAGCAACATGTTCCTTCTGGAAGAGAAGACATGCACAGTTAGTGGCATTACAACATCTGTAGCTAGCTATATGCAGTCATCTGGGTCTTGCAAAAGCTTAGAGGGAGCATCCACTTAAAAAATAATACAAGAGAAACATTGATTATAAACTTGACTGCCAACAAGAGACAAAATCATATTCCCTGTGGATTTTATAATCACAAGATTGATAAAGACATTTTGACCACAATATTGTTTACATCTGAGATTTGTAACTCTGCTTCATTACCCTGAGTTTTCACTTTTCCTCATTGATTTTGGGACTGTTTGAGAGTTATTTAACGTGCACAAATGCCAATGAGACTAGGCACTTGAGTACAAGTTGTCATAAATGGTGAGACCTTTCTATTGCTTGTATTCTTGTGTAAATTATATGTTGCACGTGTTGACACGGTTCAAAAGTGAAGCAAAGAATGGCAATGCTGTGACTAGCCATGCATGTCATAAGAAAATATAAAGTTGATTTGGAGTTGGCTGTCCCATCCCTTTAGATCAAAGTGACCCCACAACCTATGCTGTAGTTGCATGTGTTAGGCTGAAAGGAGCAGGTATTTCAGTCGAGCTTTAAGGCATGACACAACACATTCCGTTCTGTCCATATCCCGCTAACTACTCCCATCCAGAGTAGAAGATTCCTTTCAGTTTGTGGCATTGCACCCATCAATCAGTAAAATGGTTATCTGTGGCTTCTACAAGTTCTAGAAAACTCCCATCAATCAGTAAAATGGTTCTGTGGCTTCTACAAGTTCTAGAAAACACCCATCAATCAGTAAAATGGTTATCTGTGGCTTCTACAAGTTCTAGAAAACACCCATCAAATAGAATGCCCAAAAATGCCTTTGTTATCTAAATAGTTAAATAACTCTAAATATCTAAATAACTCCACTACTTGGCATAGGGAACAAGAGTGAAACAACTCATTCTCTAGGGGCTCTATTATCATCCTACCAACCATTAGTTTGAGAATCAATGGGGGCACTATATTCATCCTACCAACCATGAGTTTGAGAACCAGTGGGGCTCTATTATCATCCTACCAACCATGAGTTTGAGAACCAGTGGGTCTCTATTATCATCCTACCAACCATTAGTTTGAGAGCCAACGCAGAAATTTAAATGTGAATAATGTTTTTGCAGGTATTATTAAATGTATGTATATTTTTCATTTCATTGATATTATTCAATAGCTCATGCCTCTCATTTTTGTTCGACACAAACTGTAATTATATACCATGTAGTGACCCTGAAAGAGTCATAATTGCAGAAATGTACGTATACTTTGATAATTTTACCATGTTTGTGTAGAGTAGGAACTTATAATCATATCTATTTATATGTATAATCAATTATATAGTGTATTTCTAGTTATGAAGATATTTATATGAATGTGTTCTCTATCTCATAAAATTTGATTTGGACAGATATCACGCATTAGAGCTCTTCATTTTTATGAAGCAAGAAAAGAGACTGGTGGGGAAAACAAAGAAGAATCCATGAACTAGTAATGAGTGTGGCCTGACTGTCTGTGTACTCAAACTTGTTTATTGCCGTGATTGTGGGATAGTTAAGAGATGTGTGTACAAAGGCTGACTTAAATGACCAATTTGTTTGGATTCACTGTCCAAAAAAAAACTGTCAATTCTGCATTTTACCAGTTCAGGTGTTGCAGGGAGGGGATTGAATAGCTGTGTGATAAAGGCCGCATGCTCTTGCTGTCGCCACGTCGTGTACAGGGTGAGTTTTTTAATTTACCCTCCGACAGAAAAAAATCCAGTCCTTACCGGGAATCGAACTCTAGACCTCACTCATGTGAGACTAGCGTTCTAACCTCTCGATAGTGGATAAGTCTTCATGAAACTATTTTTCTGGCATGAAGAAAAAATGTAGAAACTCAAACACGGGTAGGATTTTCGCAATGTCTGTGAATTAAACCTCCACTAAGAGATTGAATCAGCCCTGGTGTAGATCATTTCCTAAGCCAGAACCAGGCTCACAGATGAGAGATGTTCAGTACCCAGGGATACTAGACCGTCTAATTATACTAAGTTCACTGGCAGAGGCACACCTTACGAGATGGATGTAGTTGACCCAAATACCTGCTTACTTATCTCCCTGAGAACTGTTACCCAGTGACATGTTTTCATCTGTAAAATCCAAGGGCACAGTGGATGATAATCCATCGCGGAGTAAGCTGACATGCAAACAGCTGTGTTGGTTATCAGAATGTGAATACAGTAGATATACTTTAGTACCCACCGTTAAGGATTTTCCATATATCACATCAAGCTTTTTTTTTTTAACCACATTTTGCCAACCTGTTTGTTTGCAGGTGCCTAAAAGGGGAGCAAAGAATAGCAACACTGTTTACCTTCCATGCATGTTGTAAGAGACAACTAAGGAGACTTTGGAGTTTAGTTGACTTTCCCATCCCATATAGGATCAGAATCACCCAGTAAGACATACTGAAGTCGTATGTGTCAGGTCAAAAAGTACACGTACTGCAACAAAGCTGTAAAACGGCAATGTATTCTGTTCTCCGAGCTACATCCTGCTAATCACCAAAAGTTTGAGAGCGAATGCAGAAGACCCACCACTGTGAAGAATTCATCTCCTATTTTAAATTGCCTTAGTTTTTACCCCTCCCCCCAAACAGAAAAAACAACAGGAAAATATAAAAGAACAAAATTATCTATTTCACATTCCATTATAACCCAATAGAATGAGCTACTGCACCCATGACCATAGATTTTATCTTCAAATGGGGAAATTTCTCCACCACCACAAACAAATAATAATAAAATAACATGCGGGCTTGACTATTACCAAGCGGCCTTGCAGAGATCAAGTTCCTAGAATGTCTTGGATACCTAAACAGAATAGAGTATTGAAATTGGGGCTGTGGTCACTTGCTGTTTACACAAAAACTCCAGTAATAGACCCAACCTGAACAGGTTACAGTGATGCATGCTGTGAAAATGCAGAAAAATGGCACCATCTCTTTTTATAGATGATGTAGGCTATATTAGTCTCTGGTCAACCCCAGGCTAGACATCTGTAGGGAAAAATTATATAGTAACTCAACTTCCACTAATCAGTTATGGTATAGCCCATGTGTTGCCGGGGCCTTAAAGGGGAGCAAAGAATAGCAACACTGTTTACCTTCCACGCATGTCGTAAAAGGCGACTAAGGAGGTTATGGGATGTAGTTGGCTGTCATATAGGTTCCCATATAGGGTCAGTGACCCAAAGCCATGCTGAAGTCGGATGTGTCAGGCCGAAAGGCGCAGATATCGCAGCAATGCTGTAAACCATGACACAACGCATTCCGTTCTCTGGACTACATCCTGCTAATCTGCAGGAGTTTAAGAACGAACACAGAAGAAGAAGTTATGGTATAACAACCCCAGGCTAGATAGCTAGACACTTGTAGGGAAAAATTCTATAGTTACTCAACTTCCATTTGACGTTATTCGAGTATCAAGAGAGCTTGTGAACATATGAAACAACATTTCCTTTGTTCTTGTGCAAATTTGTCAATGCAATAAGTAACTACCAGGTACATGGTTACTGTATTATGTTATGAGCTGCAGACTCAAATTTCAAATTGATTTCAGTCTATTGCTAATATCAGGATGTGCTTTGTAAATATTAACTGCATTTTCCTTCTTTTGCCTGCATGAAATAGTTTCATAATTAAATCAAACAGAACAGGGGGCCTTTCGAAAATTGTTTAACTTTGCGTGGAGAGAACTCATATAAAATCTGGTATGAAATAGTTGATAATCTGCCATGTATGAATGCAGAAAAATACAAATGGAAAATGTACTCTAGTTGTGTTTAAATTAATATAATATATTTTTTTAATATTAATTTAATTGTATAAAATTTAGTATTGTTGACAACAACTTTTCATGAATAGCTGTCACAATTTCAGACCCCACACCGTTCCCCCCTAATTTGTTAATGTAATGTATTGACAAACCTGTGGTTTTATTACAGTTGTACACATGTGTAATTTGATATAATTGACAGATTATCTATTCCTTGAATGAAGATTGCTTACACTTGATCTCTCATACTATTTGTCCCTTACCTTGCTGGTACACTGACATGCTGAAGTTTGTCCCTTACCTTGCTGGTACATTTATATGCTGAAGTTTGTCCCTTACCTTGCTGTTACACTTATATGCTGAAGTTTGTCCCTTACCTTGCTGGTACACTTATATGCTGAAGTTTGTCCCTTACCTTGCTGGTACACTTATATGCTGAAGTTTGTCCCTTACCTTGCTGGTACACTTATATACTGAAGTTTGTCCCTTACCTTGCTGGTACACTGAAATGCTGCTGTTTGTCATTCATATCTTTCCATTTGTCTTAGTGGCTGTCTTCCTTTTGTTTTCCCATGTTATGGCTATTCTTGTATAGATTTGTGTTTGTTTCTGTCCAAGTATATTTGTGGTAAACTAGGACAATTTCTTGTGCTCAGTTTTTATGTTATATCTGCCATTTTAGACCTTGTTCTCACAGCCATACCAATGGTTAAACTATTATTTTACTTTGTACTAGATATTGTCTGTTTTCCTTGGGAGGGGAGGGGGGGGTTAAACCCATCCTCTTATCTACATGCATGTTTGTTTGGAAGGTTAAAAAGATGTAGTGGATTGCCTTAATTGTACTTAGGTTCTTGATTCTTTACCGCATCCCTCTTCATGTATACTTTACCATAATGAAGTGACATTCTGCCTGCCAAGAGAACCGCTCATAGCATGTAACTCATGGCTTCAGCTTTGTAAACACGTTTTTGTCTAGGTTTTCGTTTACCTCTGTGTACTCCTGTTTCTTCTTTTTGAAACTTCTAATGGATCTCTCTTGTAGCAGGACAATGATCCAAGATTTCTAGCAGGTTGTAGTCCAGAGAATGGAAATGCATTCTGTTGCCGTTTTATTTGAGCTATTGTCCTGACACATCCTTCTTCGGTGGAGTACTTCCGTTTAAAGTTGGGAGTTTTTTGTTACTGGCAACTACTTACATAAATGAGAATATTTTCATAGATTGGAGAATCGTTCCATATGTAACAGTACTGCTGGTGTTTCTTGATGCTAGAATCTGCTGCTATTACACAACTACTACTACTACTACTGCCGCTGCCATAATTAATATTGCATTTACCACTGCTAAGTAGAAACTGCTATGGTGATAATCTAGAGCAGGGCTATTCAACTATATTTACTCGGGGGCCAAAATGTGGAGAATGGGGGTCATCACGGGCCAGATTTCTAATAAAAGAACACGTTGAATGATTTTATACATTTAGTTTTTTTTTATAACTTCATTTCACTGTTTTAGCAATGATCCGCGGGCCACTTACTAGGAGCCTGCGGGCCGTCAATTGAATAGCCTTGATCTAGAGAGTACTAATAATAATATAACATCTACTATTCTAGAAATAGCACATGTGGACTCATGGGTTAAGTGCATGTCATGTCTCTTTTTTTTACTTCTGATTGAGCTGAAAGTCAGCTCTATCAAATAGTCCCAATGATAAAGCTGACGTTGCACATTTGGCCTTTTGTGACATACTCAAAGTGATAGGGAAATCCCATATTTCACTTCAGATAGGTCAAAATATCTGGCTAATGGTGAAATATGTTGACTCAGAAGTATATGCTACTGCTGCACTGGAATACCTCCCTTCGTGGGCCAAAAATACATCCATGAACCCTCTAGTACAACCATACTTTTCGACAACAAACCTTATTGTCAAAAAAAAGGCTATGGGCTTGCAAGGGGTGCTTTCTCACAACTAAAGGGATGACTGCATTATCATAATTGTAGCAATTGCTAAAACAAATAGGGGTTACTACTCCTAATCTAGCAGCTTATTCTACGGAAACCCTTATTTTCTATATCTGGCTTCCTAATAATTTTGTCTTCTGATCTAGCCTTGCTGTCATTCACCTTTCAACTCCTTTTGTAGATCTTCAACATACAGTAGAACTTCGATTAACCAAATTCCCAATTATTCTAATCGAATTTGGGTGAAATAATTTTAAAGCGTTAGCTGACGCAGGTATGTAAATAATGAGTTTTATAAATTCATTAATAAATAGCAGCTAAACAATAAGTCATTGCCTTCTTCTGCTGTGCAGATGGCCATTATTTTATCAGTTTTGATTCAGGCACTATTCACTATTAGATGTAGCAGGAGAAAAACTGTCTTCTGATAACGAAGCTGCCAATAGTTTTCTGGACACTTTTAAAAAAGAAACTAAACACTACATATTTTTTTTACATATTACTGTACTTTTATCAATTCTTCTTCTTCTGCGTTCATTCTCAAACTCCAACTGGATCTAGCTGAATCATGGTCCTGCTAGATTTCCAGCAGGATGTAGTCCATAAAATGGAAATGCGTTGTGTCGCCGTTTTATTTGCGCCAATGGCCCGACACATCCGTCTTCGGTGGGAACTTTTATCAATAAAATTACTTACATTTCAATGTATGATTGTATGTATGTACACTGTTTTGCTTTATTCCTGAGCTATATCACATTTTCGATTATCCTAATTGGCTGATCCCCTTTTACTTCAGATAATCGGAGCTCTGCTGTATCTCATTGTTTTTTTTATACCTCTTAGCAGTCCTACCATTTCATTCCTTGTCTTACCTACCCCTCTCATATTTATTTTCTAATACATTCGTAATACATTCACTATGAATGTGTCCCATCGTGTTCTTAACCCGTTCACCACTATGAGATTTCCCTATTGTCAATCACCCTTCGCTAGGACAAGGGGCACAACTCCTCCAAATTATTGATATGATGATGTTAAAAATGCATTTTCTTTAAAACTATTCATCATATCCCACTCAGACTGTGCAGATCAACAGAAAAATGAATGGTCTCTCAGACTTGGCAGATCAACAGAAAAATGAATGGTCTCTCAGACTTGGCAGATCAACAGAAAAATGAATAGTCTCTCAGACTTGGCAGATCAACAGAAAAATGAATAGTCTTGCATGACATGACTTATATCACAGATAATTTAATACTAGTATATTTTATTTAAATAAACTGTCAAACTCAACATAATGTGGAAAATATTTTTTTTTTTACCTTGGAGGTACTGAGTAGTGGTGTCTTATTGAGATGAAAATATTGAGATATATTCTCAAATCTCCTTTTTCCCAAACAGGTTGATGTTCCTGAAATATTGAACCCATCATCTGTACTCCAGTACATGCCATACTCAAGCAGAATACACAGGTCCATCATAATATAAAAAGACATTTTAATTCATTGGCAGTTACAGATGTCCAGCATGTGTCTTCTTTCCTTGTTTGTTCTTTGCGTTATGTTACATACAGATTTGCAAATGGATAAACTCTTCCGTTAACAATGATGCTAAAGTATTCATAACGTTTGGCAATCTCATCAAGATTATTTACAGACCCAACGTTTTCTGCAAAATTTCAACTTCTAATTTCAAAAACTACATCACTCCAGCGAAATTAGCGATGTCACAAATTAGTACTACAAATTTCCTTCTCATCTGAACCATTAGATCTATCTAACAAGGAACTTCCCTATCACTTTTCACGTTATATTTGGTATGCAAATTATCTAAATCGTGCATATTTCCATCGTAATTATGACTGTCATCAGTGTACATACAAACAATATCATCCACTGTGGAAAAATTGTGTCACAACTCTGCACATTTTTTAACTTGATTAGTCGTACATAATATTTCCACGGTGTAAATACGCAGAGGAAGTGTGAACTGTGACCTACACTTAGGTCACTGTCAGGGATTAACCCAGAACAAACTAAAAATGTATCGATCGCAGCGAATCACTTTTGTTTTAGAAAAGGGCCCGGCGGTAACTGTAGTTGTCTGCCGGACGCGCTGCAACTAAGGGGGATATGGTTAGCAATTACATGCTTCTGAGCATGTAGAGCACAAGACTGGAAACAATAGTCTCAACAGTGATACTGTCTTCTGAATATGCAAGATTATATATATACAGGCCATGAAAGTAATCGTGACACCATTTTTGGAAAAGTTATATATATATATATATATATATAATTTAGGTCATAGAATATAATGTAACAATGGTTGTCTTTCATGTACCAGACATCATTGTTATTTGTGTATTATTTGGTGCGTTGATTTCATTAGTTTTTACGTTAGTTGTGCATAGTTGATAGTAATCATGAATGTCATTTCTGTTGTTTAGTTTAATAGACTTGTTTTTGGAGTGTGGTATTGGATTTATTCGAGGTTAGGGTTAGGCTGTATTGGTTGTAGAATAAACTGTTAGGGCTAAAGAAGAAAGGGTTAAGATTAGGCACTGTTATTTGTAGAATGAGTTATTAGAATGAAAAATAAGTTGCTAAAAAATTTTTTCAACTAACATATTTCTTTCACAATGACTCTCTTTTTTTTAAAGTGCACAATTTAAGGAAGGAAAAAAACAATATTTCAACTATCCTCAAATAAACATCATAAGCCATACCATTTGTGTATCATCATCATCATGTGCCATGCTGGCTGGTGTAGGCGGTCATGGCTCTCCACAGCTCTCTGTCCACAGTATTATGTATCAAAGTCGTCGTTGTTTCTTTGCCTTGCCAGGTTGTCAAACTGTCGAATATTTTCTCACATTGTCACCCTCTGTCTCTGCTGCCTTCAATGTTGCCTGTTGTGACTATGTTCTCTAAACCTGCCTGTCTCATGAAGTGGCCAAAAAAGTGCCGTTTTCTTATATTGTTGATCAAGGTCCTCTTTGCATTTGACTCCCTCAACACCTCTACATTAGTTTTTCTGGCAGTCTATGGTATTCTCAGCATTCTTCTGAAGAACCAAATTTCTGTTGCCTCTAATCTCCCACTTTCCAGTCTGTTTACTGTCCAAGACTCGCACCCATATGTTAGTATAGGAGTTATATAACACTGCAGAACTCTCTTTCTCACCTCTAATGACAAGGTCATATTACACAATATATTTTTCATTTTTCTGAATGTTGTTTTTGCATGTCCTATTCTGCATCTTATTTCTGTTGAACTTCTTCCAACTGCTGTAATCATTGTACCTAAATATTTGAATTGGTGGGCCTGTTTTAATACTATATCATTCACTCTGATCTTGCAAGGCGTGTTATTTTCATTCTTTGAAATAACCATTACTTCTGTATTCTTGATATTTAGGAAGAGGCCTTTCTCTTTACTTTCTGTGACTACTACATTAATTAAATCTTGAAGGTCTTCCTCACTTTTTGTAATCAGAACAGTGTCATCCGCATACCTCAAATATTTACCATTTGTGTATACATTTTTAAAAATCAACCTTTTGCCTAATAGTTGCAGAATTATGGTCATTTTTCTGAGTTCTGGGAAATCCCATTTCTTGTACTATTAACAGTTAAAATACTGACTAGGAACTGAAATCCCATTTCTTGTACTATTAACAGTTAAAATACTGACTAGGAACTGAACTCCCATTTCTTGTACTAACAGTTAAAATACTGACTAGGAACTGAACCCATTTCTTGTACTATTAACAGTTAAAATACTGACTAGGAACTGAACTCCCATTTCTTGTACTATTAACAGTTAAAATACTGACTAGGAACTGAACTCCCATTTCTTGTACTATTAACAGTTAAAATACTGACTAGGAACGGAATGAATTCCAACCCCTCTGCTATTACCTCTCATTGACTTATTCTATGACTTGCGTGTGTTTCATATTATGCAAAAATCCATTTCTATGTACAATTATTAATGCACTAGTTCTTTTTTTTTTTTTTCATTACAAGATCTTTTGGTAGCTGGTAAAATAAATGTATACAGTATAATTGGTAATCAATCATGGCAAACTGGATACACACAAGTTTCATTGATTGTATCAAAGACTTATGCAAACTTAGTACTTAATATACCAAGATGAACAACATAATTATACAAATAATTTGCAGTATTATCTGAGATCAGCATAATCTTGGGTCAATTCACCTTGGCATAAGTAAACAAGAGGAGAAACATCTATGGGTATTTGGAATATTGCATGGTAAATATTCTGATTTTTTCCCCCCACAAAATGTGTTCTATGTTGGAATTATAATATTAACTAAAGTCATTGATAACTGAAAGGTTTCCAGTAGAATTTGATAAGCAATAATGAAGTTCTGAAGAAATAGGAATGGCTAAAAGTACCTTCAATGACATGAGGAAATTATTAATATCTAAATAAATTACAAACAAGTTAAAAATGAGAATTATAAAATGCTACATCTATTCCATATTAATGTATGGCTCAGAAACATGGACACTAAATAAACAATTAGAAGACAAAATTGATGCCTTTGAGATGTGGGTATATAGAAGAATAGGGAGAACATCATGGAAAGAGAAGAAAACAAATAAAGAGGTGCTAAAGACACTTAATATGAAGAAAGAACTACTAAGAGAAATAAAGATCAGGCAAATAAAATACTTTGGACACATTAAAAGACATGACACCTTATTGAAGACCTTACTTGAGGGTAAAGCCAAAGGGAAGCGAGCAAGAGGTAGGCAGAGATACAAGTGGGAGAGTAACATTACACGATGGACAGGTTACAGTCTAGCAGAGTGCACCACCAAGACAAGAGACAGGAGATGTTGGAGATACGTTGCAGCCAACCTTCGTTGCGGAGACGGCACTTGATGATGATGAATGAAGTTCTGGGTTTTCAAAACTGGATAAGTGTCATTGACCTGCAATAGTTAAGTACCGGTACCTTTGCAAGACTCAACCTTTCAGCCCATTTCTCAATTACACTGTAACAACGTCCGTGTGTTGCCAGTTCTGAAATAAAAGCAGATAATAGTGACACTCTTTACCTCCAATAGAGTTTTGGGCTGTAAGTGGCTGTCGTATTCCATATAGGGACAATGGGTACAATGTCTCAGTTCAATACCTATTTTTAGTGGGGGGGGGGGGAGGATTGAATCATTAATGCACCACGAGGCACCAGAAAACACTTTTTCAATGAACAAAACAGTGCATAAATTAATGCCACCATGGCTAACAATGCAACCACTGTTAATAAATCGTCACAAGAAATTAATGCAATGAGCTGCCTACACGTGAGAAATTAGCGGTGGAATTTCTGCAATGATATGATATTATACCCAGTCAAAAGGTGTGCAGTATGGGACATAAAATGAAATCTACATTTTAGCTGGCGACAATTTACGTTGGGCTTATCATCTTCATTTCAGATTCCACTGTGACATATTCTGCTATGACATCATCATTTGTTGTGTGTGAAATTCAGCAGGGGATTATGACCAAGGACATAAAAACAAACAGACATACAAGCCTGAATAAAACTTATTTCCCTTGGTGCGCAACGGGGGTTGAATTACGATCGTTGTACCTGGCAAAGTGACTCAGAAGTCATGCTGATGTCAGATGTGTCAGGCTGAAAGGCATAAATTTCAGTTAAATGGTAAACAATGGCACAATGCTTTCCATTCTCCAGACTGCATCCTGTTTATCTGCAGGGTTTTCTTCTTCTTCAGCGTTCATTCTCAAACTCCCGCTGGATCTCCTTTGTAGCAGAACCATGGTCACACTAGATTTCTAGCAGGATGTTGTTCAGAGTATGGAAATGCATTGTGTCGCCGTTTTATTTGCACCAATGGCCCGACACATCCATCTTCGGCAGGATCTTTATGGTTTTAGGACAAACAAAGAGGACTATCCACGATAACAGTGTGCTGCATGCTGAGCAGTGTGTGATCTGTCTGCCAGGTCCTCTCCTCTGTGTGATCTGCCTGCCAAGTCCTCTGTGTTTGTTTGTTTGTTTTTCGTTCGCTCCATTGTAACCATCACGGATATCCGTGCGATTTCCGCCGGGAGCGTGATTACGTTGTGCCACCGTTATGCGCCTTGTAGGCCTAGCACATCCGATTTCGGCATACCTTGACAATTCGGGTGGGCTACCCTTAGCCTGTGACAGCCTCTATATCTGTCTCCAGGCACGCGTAGTGAAGACTCTTCGCCCAGACGATTTTCTTGCTCTCGTCTCACTCGAACGAGGTGTTCCACCGTCTATGAACTTGCCTCGTGTAATTGGACGTGCTGTGCCTGTGCCCATTGGGTACTGAACCGTTTCTCATCCATGAGCCTGGTTCCTTAAGGGGAAGAACTCAACAGAGGAGTTGGACCCTGGCTCTTTCGCCCTCTTAGCCGAGGTGTCATTCACCGACATCGTGTACCCCTTGTCCAAGTTCGAGTCTCACACCACGCGTTTGAGAGCAAGGCGTTCTCGAGCTGAGCGTCCTTGTCCCAATAGCGCCTGAGCCCATCAGGTACTGAACCCTTTCTCTCTTCAAGTGTATTTCCGGTGTAGGAAAACCTGACAGTAGAGTTGGGCCAGGGCTAAATCGTTGTCCCTTTTGTGCCTGAGCGAATCGAGTACGGAACCCTTTCTCTCTGCAAGTTACTTCCGGTATAGGAAACCTTGACAGTAGAGTTGGGCCAGGACTGCCATCGTTGTCCCTTTCTTGCCTACACCCATCGGGTACAGAACCCTTTCTCTTTGCAAGCATATTTCCGGTTTAGGAAGGCTCGACATTAGAGTTGGGTTAGGTCTTTTGCTTTACCAAACGCCGATGGATGGGTCTGGGTCTCTGCCTGTTAGAAACTCTGGTAACTAGAAGCCCGTCTCGAGCTGACGGAGCTTGTAGTTCCCTTTCCTAGGGACTTTTCACTTTCTATTTGCAGTTCGCGCTGCCCTCTAGCGCTGTTCTGCCCTTTCATTGTTTCATTGTACTCTGTATGAAACATATTTGTCTCTCGCCATGTATTTACCTTTACGTGCATTTTACATTGGCCGCCCCTCCAATGTTCGGACTGGACTGACTAGCTTCACTGTATGTCAACAGTGTCGCTATATGTGGTGGTGTCGGAGATATTGTCTGTCTCTTGTGCAGTCAAATCTCTTTCCATCTGCTACCTCCACATTCTCGGACACGATCCCCAAATGATTTGGCCAGAATCAGCACGAGCTGCTGTATTTCTGTTTCCAGGGTGCACCACGTGGAGGTACATTTGGGATCTTGGTTATCTGCTAACCCTGGGTCCGCCTAGAGCAATGCGTTCCCTTTGCACCCCGTCCTCTGTGTGATCTGTCTGCCGTGTCCTCTGTGATCTGTCCCATGCTGAGCAATGTATGATATGTCTGCAGGTTATCTGTATCTTGAAGTTTTCTTTTAGTGTTCTATAACTCTGACTGGATCCTTCTTGTAGCAGGACAACAGTACTAAAGTGGAACCCCTCTATAGCGCATCCTTTTAAAACACATTCCCCTTTTAAGAACACTTTTCCAAATCCACAATTATATTTATTCTTTATTGCTTTTACTATATGTGTGTGTGTATATATATATATAGCGAATTTCTGCTATCACAAACATATTCCTCCAAGTTATAATGGTATTTGACTTCTAGTTTTCCAGCAGGATGTAGTCCAGAGAATGGAGATGCGCTACGTTGCTGTGCGCCTATAGGAGATTGAAATTAAAGCAAGATTGTGCAAAGACATACCCACAAAAGGGATAAGTAATCAAATGTTACTTTTTGTAAAACCCAATTAATAAATAGTATAGTGATACATATACATGATATAAACGAGGACGTTTTTGACGTGTTGTCAATGGGCCTTTGTCAAGAAACATAAACAACAAAAAAGTGTAATAAAATGGATGATTTCATCAAACAAAATAATCCAGCATCTCAATAACAATATCTTTGTTTTTATCATTTTATTTATCACTGTTTATCTTCGATTTTTACGAAAAGTGATCATTTTGTTACTTATCCCTTGTCACTGCAGCATGTTTCCTTTTTTGGTGTCACTTGCAATTTGTTACTGCAACCTGTTTCCTTTTTTGGTCAGATATTATGTGGTATCTTGGTAAGTGTAAGCTACACTTCAATGCGGAGACGACACTTGGTGCAAAGGAATATTTTTTTTAATAAAGCAAATTATATTGTTGTACGTGTATCTGGTTGCCGAAACCAGAGTAAAGAATAGCAAAACTACTTCTGTGTATGTCATATGAGAGGATATTAAGGTGGTTTTTGGAATTGCCTGTCGCATGCCATATAGTGTTAAAGTGACCCTGAAGTCGGATGGGTCAGACCGAAATGTGCAGATATCACAACTAAGCTGTGTGGTTGTTCATGCATCACATGATGATGATGACCATTTGTTACATCCAATTTTGGAATTCAGTTAGAGTTGACCGTGTTCGTAAATGGCTAATAAGACCTATTCTGGTCACAAATGACCATGGCCAATTCGGTCCAACACACACACTTTGATCTCTAGGCACACACACTTGAGAAGAAACATCTTAGGGAATCTGTATGTAGAAGGCATATGCTATCTTACTCAGGAGATCTATATGTTTATGTAGAAGGTATATTCTTTCTTAGAAGATCTATATGTGTATGTAGAAAGCATATTCTATCTTAGGAGATCTATATGTGGATGTAGAAGGTATATTCTTTCTTAGAAGATCTATATGTTTATGTAGAAGGTATATTCTTTCTTAGAAGATCTATATGTGTATGTAGAAGGCATATTCTATCTTAGGAGATCTATATGTGTATGTAGAAGGCATATTCTATCTTACTCCGAAGATGTAGAAGGCATATTCTATCTTAGGAGATCTATATGTGTATGTAGATGACATATACTATCTTAGGAGATCTATATGTGTATGTAGATGACATATACTATCTTAGGAGATCTATATGTGTATGTAGATGACATATACTATCTTAGGAGATCTATATGTGTATGTAGAAAGCATATTCTATCTTAGGAGATCTATATGTGTATGTAGATGACATATACTATCTTAGGGGATCTATATGTGTATGTAGATGACATATACTATCTTAGGAGATCTATATGTGTATGTAGAAAGCATATTCTATCTTACTCCGAAGATGTAGAAGGCATATTCTATCTTAGGAGATCTATATGTGTATGTAGATGACATATACTATCTTAGGAGATCTATATGTGTATGTAGAAAGCATATTCTATCTTAGGAGATCTATATGTGTATGTAGATGACATATACTATCTTAGGGGATCTATATGTGTATGTAGATGACATATACTATCTTAGGAGATCTATATGTGTATGTAGAAAGCATATTCTATCTTAGGAGATCTATGTGTGTATGTAGATGACATATACTATCTTACTCATGAGATCTATATGTGGATGTAGAAAACATATCTTACTCATTGGATGTGTATGTAGAAGGCATATTATATTTCACACGCAGATATCGAATTACAATCATAGCTTGCAGCCATTTGGAGGTATCATGTTAGTGTTGCCGTCCTTTACTCGCTGTGTATGTTGTGTTCCTGATAAAGGCCTTTTGGTCGAAATACTGGTTTGTGTGCGTTTCCAGTGATTCACAAAGTTGCAATACCCAATGTTTTTAGCTTTCTCTTGTTGGATCGTATTTGCTGCAGTTTTGCTATCAGCGTGTCGATATCGGAACAATATGCCTATGTGTAACTTTATTTTCCAGTTTGAAACCCGTTGGAGATCAAAATTCCAGGACTGTATCCGGAAACGGCCCAATACCGGAAATGCAATACCTGGGTAACACAACAGGAAATATCTTCTTTTTCTTCGTTCGTTTTCAAACTCCTGCACGATATGGTTAGGAGAACGGAATGTGTTGTGTCATGTTTGCACGATATGGTTAGAACGGAATGTGTTGTTTCATGGTTTACAGCTCAGATGTGATATTTGTGTCTTTCGATCTGACACATCCAACGACATCATTGCTTCCGGGTCACTTTGACCCTCTCTGTGATTAAGTTGTCAACTCCACCCCAAAAAACTCATTGGTCGCTTCCCACGACATGCATGGCAGGTAACTGTTACTATTCCTTGCTCCCATCTCGGACAGCGGCATCACATGGACGGTACAAAGATATCAAGATAAATTCAAACATGGCATGCGTGCTACCAATGTTTATGAGCATATAAACTAATGAGATCAGGGTGGAAAATATGGATAGAAAACGTCAGGGAGATCCTGTACAGACACGGTCAGAGCCGAGGCCACACATCTGGCGATAGAACGCAAGCTCGAGCTCCAATCACCCCCTACGCTTAACGGCAAGAGTGGATCACAAACCACCTGGGGAATGACAATAGACAATGAGCATAACATATTAGCAATGAGACAGACGACGTTTCTTCTTCTTCAGCGTTCATTCTCAAACTCCTGCTGGATCTCTCCTGTAGCAGTACTACTAGATCTCCAGCAGGATGCAGTGCAGAGAACGGAAATGCGTGTGTCGCCGTATTATTTGCGACAATGGCCCGACACATCCGTCTTCGTTGGGAGACGACGTTTCAATAACGTTATATTCTTAAATATCGATAACGCATAGGCCTATACCTATTGGCGTTTGTCCCTTACCAAAGATTCTGTGTATGAAGTACTGTACGCAGGGGGAGACCAACACTCAATCTCTTTCAACATTTATTACCTGAGTCGCTTGAAGATAATATATCCTGCTAATCTGCAGGAGTTTGAGAACGAACGCAGAAGAAGAAGATTAGTCATATGTGTAGGCAAGAAACTTGCTACTTCGTTAAGAGATTATAATTTACCGGATATAATGAAGTTAAACCAATATGGCTGCTAGTCTTTTTTTCCCCAGAACTATCATCGACCCTAACTCTCGCATTCAGGCCTCAATACACAGCTATATATATCGTCGAAAGTTTTTAGCTTAGAATTACAACTTTTTAGTTGTGCGAAAATATTCAATGAATGAGTTTGCCGGTGTGCTTGAAACGTGACCTAGCGACAGTAAAAGGCCTACTATTCTATCCGGTTCTGCCAGAGCTATCCGAACTTTTCATTGGCTTGCGAACAAACCATGCGAAAAATGATCAATAGAAAACTCGGAGTATCCTCTCGCAGTGCCGTAGATTGAAAACCTGTGGTGTCGAAAAGCCACAGCTGAAAATAGCAAAGAAACGTATATAAAAATAATACATCAGGAAGATCATAGGATGTGAAATGCACTTTTATCCACCCTAGGATAAACAACAGGTCTTATCCTGTCCAGGACACGCGACAGATCGTATCCGGATGTTGTTAACTTTTTTCTATTCTCATTTTATAAAAGTTCAACAGAAACAGGAAAATGCTTTGTTTTATCTAGTATCTAAAGGATTATTAGGATTGACTTCATTGTAGCTCTTTTTTATCATATGCAATATGTCCCTAACAACAGATTATAAAGCATCCTGCACCGAGTAAGTACAACATGAAAATTAATGTACAAAAAACAGAAGTTATGAAAGTTAGCAAGTCTTCAACACCAATGAATATAACAATAGTCTTATAGATAACATCAAAGTGAAACAAGCTAAAGAATTTAAATATCTAGGCAGCATTTTTTCCGAAGATGGAAGACTAAACAGAGAAATAGAAACAAGGTGCCAGAAAGCAAACACCGTTGGTAAGTCTTACCAACTTTCACCATTACTTCTTCATCCACAGATCAAGATGGAAATTAAAAACAGATAATATCTACAATTTGTATACCAACACTCTGCTACCAATGTCAAACATGGTCTTCAAAAGTTCGCAGCAAAGAAAAATCGTCACATGTGAAATGAAGTGTCTGAACAAAGCTGCAATGGTTACCACACTAGATAAAATAAGAAATGAAATTAGGACAAGAGTTGGTATAATATCATGTATCGAACATATTGAGAGACAGCAAGTAAAATGGTTCGGTCACCTTATGAGAATGAAGCCAAACCAAATACAAATAATGGCATATAATACAAGATTCACCGGGCGTAAAGCCAAAGGTAGACCAAGAAAACCTTGAACAAACATGGACTAAATGCAACCTCGGCGACACATCTGGCCTTAGAACGACATCTTAAGCTCCCATCTCTACGCTTAACGGCAAAGTGTGAATGCGATCAACAATCATTCACCTGGGGAAAGACAATAGACAGAGTAACTCAGTGTCACGATAACGCTGATCCATTAAACTGATCTCATCCGTTAATGCTCAATGGAGTCAGGAATTGTTATGTCTTAAGGCCGAAGATACTCCATTAACTCTTATAGTTTGTGACATTTATTTTGTCAGTTCGGTATTTATATTATCACAAAGATGGTTCCAATCAAAAGTGCAATATGTCCACATTATTTCTGGCATGATTTTGTTTTGATATGTTATGATATCAATTTTGTAAGTTATTGATACGTTTTGAACATAGGAGTATGTGTCGTAATTTTTCCTTATATTATGTGTGTGTGTGTCTATATATATATATAAGTGCGTTAATAAGTGCGCTAGAATGCTAGAATATATATATATTCTAGCTCACTTATTTTCGTGAATGTGTGACTTTATTTACTATTTTATTTACTTTGGTCGCATATTGACATCCAACCTTGCAATTTCTGGCAATATATCTACGCCTTCGTATTGCAGATTTTCGCCATTTTGTAATACACATCTTGATTCTTGATTAGAAACAGGCCTTACAGCAAGTGGGGCATTCCCATAAGTGCTCCGCCCTCTGTTCCAGCAGCCATCCGACTCTATGGTTTTTCGAGTCCAATACCGCCGAAACAGACGTCGACATCAAGGCACAACTCTAGCCCTTGCGACAGGTTTATTTGTTGTTCTGCTCACCCACGCCGTGCCCGTAACTAGTTCAAGCACAACGTCGGCCCATCCGAACAACATGGTAACTGTTGTTTTTTTACAAATACAAATCTGTTGATTGAAGCTGTAGATCTAACAATACTAACATCATAAGAGCACCGGCTCTGGTTTTTCTTTAACAACAGATAATAGTTAATCAACATGCCAATATACTATACATTTTTGTGTTGCAATTCGATTATCTCAACATTGATACAGTTTAAGTGGAAATTATTAATTAGGAAGTTTGATAAGTTTACATTTCATGTCCGAAATTATTTTTATTTACACATTTTTTTTCCTGTTAAAATAAATGTTTAAATATTAATATAACTTTTTTTTTAAATGAACTTGTGATAACCACATTCTCTGTTCATTTATGTTTCAAAATACATATATTACATTATAATGCTAATATTTAGAAGTACCATTTCTTGTTTCCGCGATGGATGTGCAAAAAAATATACAAATAATAATAATTGTTTTAGAGGATTGACTTCACTGTACTCGGTTTCCAATATGTACTCCGTCCCTCTCAACGAAGCGGTACGCCGCCTGCCGAGAGTACCACACATAGCACGTAACTCCGTAGCTTCAAGCGATAATCCACAGGGATCTCCGAAAAAATCCACCTTATAAACAAGACGAAACGAGCCAGATTCGAACCCTTGTCCTCTTGAACACAAGGCGAACAACTTAACCACTACGCTAGTAATTCCGTCCAAACGCTAAAAATACTACGGGACGAATCAGTTAAAATGCACACATAAGACCAGACGTTGCATTTTGACTTTAAACCCGCAGCATTGTAAAAAAAAAAAAGACAAATGACAGAACCACTACACCGCTTAAAAACTACCTCTCTTATATAATATGCGCGGGTAAATAAGTGAAGAGTGTCCAGGTTTTTGCTACGGGCATTGTGTATGTAAGAACAACCCAACTTATAAATAAATCTACGGGGATTGATGGAATAACAGTAGAAGCAATACAGGTCTGTGTAGAGATTGGAGTAACATAGTTGCTTCATATCGTCAGAAAGGCTTGGAAAGAAAGAGCTGTCACAATAGATTGAATAAGAGCCCTCATAGAACCATGGCAAGGCCGTAGATGTGATTACCTTAAGTAGAGGTAAACAAGTAAGTAAAAAAGCGCATGCGGTTGCGTCTATTGGTCTCACCAATGGCTCACTAGACAAACTAACCATGCAACAGAAAACCTTAGTAGATGACATGCCTTAATATTGAGGTTATCTTCTTATAGAAGCTTCATGGCATGTCATCTATACAATCCCGTAGTCGTAACCTTCGATAATAGTTACCATGTTGTTCCGGCAGGCCAATGTTGTGCTTGAACTAGTTATGGGCACGGCGTGGGTGGACGGAACAACAAAGAAATCTGTCGCAAGGACCAGAGTTGTGCCCTGATGTCGACGTCTGTTTCAGCGGCATTAGACTCGAAACACCATCGATTTGGATGGCTGCTGGAATAGAAGGCGGAGCACTTATGGGAATGTTCCACGTGCTGTGAGGTCAGTTTCTAATCAAAAATCAAAAAGTAAGTAAAAATATCAATTGTCTGTTTCTGTGTATAAATATCACTATTGGTTGTGGAATTATAAGAACTTCGTATGAAAAATAGCTAAAATTATTGGGGGAGGGGGTTTAACCAACCTTTTGGTTAGGTTCCTAGTACTGAAAGTCATGTTGAGATTTACTGGGGGGGGGGGGATGAGCACCCTAAATTCTCCTCCCCCTTATCTTTAAGCCTGCATACAACCAATATGGATGATGCAGAAGTGATATCTTTTGTTGTTAGCAGACAGCTCTTAACAGACCATTCCCTTGCTGATAAAGGATAGATCCTCCTCGGTTGAGTAACCGAGGTGACACAGTTGAGTAACCGAGGTGACACAGTTGAGTAACCGAGGTGACACAGTTGAGTATAACCGAGGTGACACAGTTGAGTATAACCGAGGTGACACAGTTGAGTAACCAAGGTGACACAGTTGAGTAACCGAGGTGACACAGTTGAGTAACCGAGGTGACACAGTTGAGTAACCGAGGTGACACAGTTGAGTAACCGAGGTGACACAGTTGAGTAACCGAGGTGACACAGTTGAGTAACCGAGGTGATACAGTTGAGTATAACCGAGGTGACACAGTTGAGTAACCGAGGTTACACAGTTGAGTAACCGAGGTGACACAGTTGAGTAACCGAGGTGACACAGTTGAGTATAACCGAGGTGACACAGTTGAGTAACCGATGTGACACAGTTGAGTAACCGAGGTGACACAGTTGAGTATAACCGAGATGACACAGTTGAATATAACCGAGGTGACACAGTTGAGTATAACCGAGGTGCCACAGTTGAGTAACCGAGATGACACAGTTGAGTATAACCGAGGTGACACAGTTGAGTATATTCGAGGTGCCACAGTTGAGTATAACCGAGGTGACACAGTTGAGTATAACCGAGGTGCCACAGTTGAGTAACCGAGGTGACACAGTTGAGTAACCGAGATGACACAGTTGACTATAACCGAGGTGACACAGTTGAGTATAACCGAGGTGACACAGTTGAGTAACCGAGGTGACACAGTTGAGTAACCGAGGTGACACGGTTGAGTAACCGAGGTGACACAGTTGAGTAACCGAGGTGACACAGTTGAGTAACCGAGATGACACAGTTGAGTATAACCGAGGTGACAGTTGAGTAGAACCGAGGTGACACAGTTGAGTAACCGAGGTGACACAGTTGAGTAACTGAGGTGACACAGTTGAGTAACCGAGGTGACACAGTTAAGTAACCGAGTTGACACAGTTGAGTAACCGAGGTGACATAGTTGAGTAACCGAGGTGACACAATTAAGTAACCGAGGTGACACAGTTGAGTAACCGAGGTGACACTCAAACGCATAAGGTGTGCTGTCTCAAAGGCATGGCTGTGTTAGGTTGATTTATGGATGCATGTTCAGTCATCGAAGGGAGACATTTCAGTGCAGCAGGATCTCAGGATCATCAAAACCTGCAAGAGTCACAGCACACACGCCTGGGCCAATTATCTTATCATTCTTCTGTAAAACTTGTGGACACATCCGCAGTGATGGCACATTTAGTATCCACAGTGATGGTACATCTAGCATCCGAATTGATGGCACATCTATCATCCGCAGTGATGGCACATCTAGCATCCGCAGTGATGGCATATCTAGCATCTATAGTGATGGCATATCTAACATCCGCAGTGGTGGCACATCTAGTATCCACAGTGATGGCATATCTAGTGTCCACAGTGATGGCATATCTAGCATCCACCGTGATAGCACATCTAGCATCCCCAGTCACTTAGGAGTCTGCCACAAAATGACAAATGTGCAATGTCCACTGACTTGTATCGTCATCCATGGAGATTATTTGATAGAAGACATCCATGGAGATTATTTGATAGAAGACATCCATGGAGATTATTTGATAGAAGACATCCATGGAGATTATTTGATAGAAGACATCCATGGAGATTATTTGATAGAAGACAAAAGTAAGAGATTGAGACAAGATGTGACATTGATGATTTTTGTTCACATGTTACAAGTTGTCATCCTATTCCCCAACTTTCCTTAGTCACCTCATACGACATGTCTGGAAAGAAGACATTGCCCATATTCTTTGCATCCTGAACCAATGAACTCTGGACACCAGTTGCCACACGGAAGACCAATATGGAAGAAAAAATAAGCAAGCAAGATTGTGGACCATACAGAGCTATCTTCCAGCTTAGCCGTGGCTATCGACTGTAAAGGCCTTCTACCAGAATTAATGGTTGGTTGGTTAGCTGCCCATGGGTTCTTGCCCTTTGACCCAATGGACATAATTACTAAGATAAGGACTCCGTTCGTTACGTTTTTGAGTATTGTTGGGATTTTGATTAGCCAGTATTTACATACTTGGAGTCGCATGCCAGAAATAGGCAAGGCCAACCAATAGATTTCACGGAAATTAGCCACCTAGGTCGTGTTTACGTTTAAGTTGGAAGGCAAGTATTACTGTCGATAGCCACGGGTTATCCGTAGTGCTAAAATATTCCCAAAGATTATTGAAAAACGGGAAAAACATTATGAAACCAGTTCTTAGTCCGGGACAGTTCAGGTTTATAAATCGAAGAGGGTGTACAAATGCAATATTTTCTCTACTGCAAATTAGTGACAAGACAATAGAATACAAGCACCAAATGAATATTTCTTTTATAAATCATGAGAAAACGTTCTACCATATAAATAGAGAACTGCTCCGGAATATTCTTGAAAATTATGAAATAAAAGGATTATATTTAAACTGCGAAAGAGCTTGTGTATAGCGTGTCACGCAAACAATACCGTTAATACCACCATTACATACACGCAAACAATACCAGTAATACCACCATTAAATACACACAAACAATACCAGTAATACCACCATTAAATACACGCAAACAATACCAGTAATACCACCAATAAATACACGCAAACAATACCAGTAATACCACCAATAAATACCAGCAAACAATACCGTTTATACCTCAATAAATACAAGCACACAATACCGTTTATACCACAATAAATACAAGCAAATAGTAAATATCACCAACAAATCAATCAATCAATCAATAAACCCGTAACACCTCAGGGTCGTAGGGGTACCACATTGGGTACAACAGCACACAGAGTCCTCCAGCGAATTCTATCCTCAGCGATGCGAATGAGTGTGGAAATATCTTGCCCTGTCCATTCCTTGTTGTGTCTGTCCATATCTTTATTTGTCCTCCTCTGCTTCTTAATACTACAATACTACACCAACAAATAGAAGCTAACAAACTCATTAATATATATAGCTATCATTTCCACTTGTGGTGTTAAGCGTCGTTTTGGAGGGGGGGGGGGGGGTTTGACGTTGGTCATGGATAATCCGTCTCTTTAAGATTTTTATTATTGTTTTCACCCATCTAGTTATTGGTCTTCCTCGTTCCTTGTAGCCCTATCTTCTGCTGTTGTATGCGCGACGGGCTAGTTGCGATGGTTCTATTCTAATGAGATGGTCACACCACCTGAATTGCTGTCTCTCGATGTGATGATAATGATGTTCCTCCTTCAGTGAAGATAAGCATGGCAGGAAACACAGTAACTGCGATGAACAAGTAGAAAAACAACAAAACAACATTTGTGATTGTCTAATTTGGTTTGTGAGTTCGTAGATGCCGGATGAGTCCGATTGGTGTCAGGAAAGTTCTATTGCAGTGCATGCAGGAGTGTAGAGGGTTTGGAGTAGGGGAGTTTTCGGAATTGTCCTTCCGCTATCGTCGCTTGTAATTTGCCCGCAGTGTTCTTTATTTTTCGAATTTAGTGATGCCAGTAGTGATCTGGATGTGCCAAGCTGAGCGATCAAGGGCTGTCGTCTCCCAGTAACTAGGATCGATGCTGCAGTGCTTGAGAGAGTTTTTTTAGGTGATCCTTGAAGCGCATTTTCTGTCCGTCGCCTAAAAGTTTACCATCGCACGGCTTCCCATAGAATAATCTCTTTGAAAGACGCTTGGGAGACATCTCTCGATGTAGTCTTCACTTGAGATAGTCTTTATTTATTTCCTTATATCTCATTTCGATGTCGGTTTCTTCTGGTGACATTTCCTCAAACATCTCAAATCTTTGATCTTTCGTGGTGTCTTTGTCAATGATTACGTTTCACATTTGGTAACACAGAGTTAGTATAAATATACTGTTTATCAATTATCGTTTTGTAGCCATGCAGATTGGTGTTTGAGTATTGGCGACAGCTGATAAGGCACAGCATTGGCTTTCTGACATCTTTTTTCGATCTCTCGAGTTTGCCATCCTAAACGCTTCCTAAATATTTCTTCTTCTTCTTCTTCTGCGTTCAGCATCTGTGGTCATGTTATATTGTCAGGCCTGTCGTCAGGGCGAAGTCCACTGTCTTCTCAAGGTCAGAGCGACTGCCCCATAGCTTTTGCTTCAAGTCTTTATCATCTGTCAAGGTCTGATGTCTCTGCTATTTGTATGTTGGGCCCTAAATATGTGAACTCTGAGACCTGCTTTAGTTTTGTATCATTGACAGATACATTTAACAGGTGTTCTGGTGTTCTGCTTAGCTTCATAGTCTCTGATTTAGATGTGTTTAAGAGATGGTTGTGTTAGGTTAGTTCATGGGTTAAACCCAACATTAATCTATCTATACGCAGTATCCCTTGTTTGCATTGCGGCGTCAGGGGTAGAAGAGTTCTCTGGAGATGGCTTTCCTGTGTGCTGTTTGCAAAGCTTGCTTCTTTGATTTCTCCGATCCACCTTTTACATGGTCTACATCTGGCTTTGTAGCCGTTACGTCTGTGTGTCATTGCCATCTGTGGCATGCTGTCTATTGGTAGTCTGGAAGCGTGTGAAAACCACTTGATCTTTTGTCTTTTAATTAATACCCACCATTAATACTCTTGTGGAACTCATGGCCAGAATGCCGCTCTCAGACCCTTGAGGTCCCGTGTTCAATCGACGGGTGGGACAGGATTTTATCTTTCGGAGGTACAATCAAAATCCTTCCTGTACATGTCGCGGCGTCTGTTATTGCAAAGCGGCCTTTATTTCCATATCCAATAGATAGCCTCCTTACACTTCTTCACGGGAAACATGCAGAAACGAAAGTTTCTTTTTTTTTTTAGTAGTATTACTCTTAATAAAAACCATTAATACCTTACACCACGAATAAATACTACAAATAATATAATATGGGATTGTAAAAAATTCTATATTCATAAGTAGAAACAAATAACATCTCACATAATATATTACGTAAATAAAAGTAATATATTTTACATTCGGAATATTATTTCTCATTCATATATTTATCATTCATAATATTTTATTGAAAATTTATAGGCACAATATTCCCGTAGGTTGCCATTACTTTCGGGAAGGAACAACCGTTAATCGAGCACCGTAAAGAGAACACATTCGTTCTAGTCGGCCATTTTGGCGGAAGACCAAATATACAATATAATCACCAATATTTTGTTATACAATAACAAAAAGAAAACTACGCCTGTTTGGTCATATAAAGAGACATAACTGTTTAGAAAGACAAATAATGGAGGGAAGAGTACCTGGGAAGAGGAGAAGGGGCATACCAAGAAGACGATGGACTGACGACATTAAAGATAACATGAATACATCGCTAGAAAATGCAAGCCACATCGCCCAAGACAGAGAGAGGTTCAGAGAGTTCATTGGGAAGACAACGTTCTGGAAGGAATACGTCACATGACACAATATTTTATTACTTTTATTTACGTAATATATTTTACAGATCACGGAACAGTTCAACGTTTCGACAAGTAAGGTCTTTAGTAGGGTTTTCTTTTTGGAAAAAATTGACCGATTGAAACAGGCCTTGTTGCGCTAATTGATGTACTACCTTGAATATTTTAAGATCCGTTGTTTAAGATTATTTTAACAAGAGACATAATTTAACAGCTCAGTAAATCTCGACAGGAATGTGTGTGCAGTAAGGATTTTTTTTAAATCTTATTCATTAAAGTAACGTTTGATCGTGTATGCTGACTTGACATGTATGTGTGGTACCCGCTAAGTGACAATTTAAAACGGACATTATGTTTTGTGTGTTCATATTTTACATTTGTGTACTGTTTTAAAAGCACGTAACGAGTGTGTTCATAAAATCGGCTAGGAGGAAATGCCATGGATACAACTTTACAGCAATCAATATACCCGTATAAGAATGTTTGACGAGACCGGATCTTTACTCTATTGATATAGTCATGTCAGTGTGTTCATACCGGTTAACTTCAAGTCGTAAAGTCTTCCGTCTGTGCTGCCTGTCTGTTTAAGGTATGTGTTTAGATGAGTTATTTTAAAGCTTCAAGTCTTCAATTTGGAGGCGGTCAAATAAATTAGATGTAGGCCTAATACAATCGGGATGTCTCTCCCTTATTTGTTGTGCAGTCCTGTGTTAGCAGCCTCGCACTATCTGGGAGATAGATAACATTCCGGTAATCACTTTATAAAAATAAGTTTCCACTTTCTTTTGAACAATCTTTTCTGAAAAATCGGTAGGATTAGAACTAATTTAATTAATTATTTTTTGGGGTGGGGGTGTGGGTGTTTCAAGAGCATCGAAGTCTTTTTTTCATGTTTCCTGATCAACATAATGTTAATTTATGATGTTCCATTTATCTGTGAGAAAGGGGAGTTTAATACAGGACAGAGACGTAACAGGGGAGGGGGTGTGGATTCCTTCAAAGGCGCCGATCCTGAAAGGGGGGGGGGGTAGAAAATTATTCTGTTGGGCCCACTTATACCATGAAACAAAGAAAAAGGACCAACATTTCCACAAAAGCAAAGATCTTTTTTAGTCCCCCGTTGCATTGGACGACAACTGATACCTAACTTAGAATCACCCTGGGCGACATATTCATTCATTCATTGGTACCATGTCTTCCGGCGTAGGCGATCATGTCTCTCCACAATCCTCTGTTTGTTATACATTTAAATATAGTTTCTGGTGATTCTGTATCATACCAGGCTTTCAAGCCATCCAACATTTTCTCACGTTGTCTTCCTCTGTCTCCCTTATCCTCGATATTTTCAGTTGTTGTTAAGATATTCTCAAACCCACCATTCGTCATGACATGACCCAGAAATTGTGATTATAATACAGTTCTTCTTATTCTTCTGTGTTCGTTCTCAAACTCCTGCAGATTAGCAGGATGTAGTCCGGAGAACGGAATGCGTTGTGTCATGGTTTACAGCATTGCTACGATATCTGCGCCTTTCGGCCTGGTACATCCGACTTCAGCATGGCTTTGGGTCACTGACCCTATATGGGATGGGACAGCCAGCTCCATCTCATAATCTCCTTAGTCGCCTCTTACGGCATGCATGGAAGGTAAACAGTGTTACTATTCTTTGCTCCCCTTTCGGGCCCCGGCAACACACGGGCGTCTAATACAGTAAATAAGATCTCTATTTAAGTTGACCAGTTGTAGAATTAAAGCATTACTCTTTTTAGCTGTCCATGATATTTTCAATATTCTTCTATAAAAACCACATCTCTGTGGCCTCCAGATGTTTTCTTGCAATATTCTCAATTGTCCATGCTTCACTACCATATAACAGTATGGGCTCTATGTAACAGTTTAGTATGTTCTTTCATACTTCTATTGATAATGTATTATTACACAAGATGTTCCTCATCTTCGAGAATGCTACTTTTGTCTGTGCTGTTCAACTTGTTGTCTCAGTTGGCGCCATATACACTAGCTAAACCACCTCTGATACAGGCTCGTAGATACAACGTTGTTAAGATATGTAGAAAGGGAGGGGGGGGGGTCTTAAAGTAGTTCATCATTTTCTTTTTGTTAGAGTTTGTGGGGGTTTTTTTCCTTGATAGGGAAGGACTCATGACTAACCATCTTTTTTTAACTGTTTTATAGTCCTAAATATTTTCCTAGGGGAGGAGATTTGAACCCTTTTCCAAGTCAGCTATCTGCGGGCGTGGTTGAATCTCCTAATTTTAATTGCAATAGAAATTATTGTATACGATGTAGTTGTTTTTTTTTTAAACATTCATGACATGCCATGTCTCACTTGCCATAGCGACATGTGCAGACATTCATAAATGTCTTGTGTCCACCGGCGTCTTGGTCGGCCTTTACCCCTATTACCTTCTATCGTCCCCTCCAATATCACGCTCTTAACGTGACAGAACAAAACCTAGCTTTTTCTGTAATATGGTGTTCAGAAGCCCAGCCCTCTTGGACGCTAAATTGCGCTTAGCACCACCTGGTTAGCAGCGGCAAACTACAGGGGTATTGTGCCAAGAAATTTTCTGATAGATGCGGGAGAACTTGCTCAAGACCGCGGAGAATTCAAGAGATCCATAGGAAAGACTACGTTCTGGAAAGAATATGTCACTTGATGATGATGACCACCTGGTTTGTTTTCTTTGCTGTCCGTGGTATTCTCAGAACTCTTCTGTAGCACTTTAATTCAAGTGATGTTATTCTTTTGGACAATGTTTTATTTAGTGTTCATGCTTCGCATCCATATGTCGCCACACACAGGGCCGGTCTTAGGCCATTGCAACCTGTGCGGCCGCAGTGTGCCTCGCACTTTCATAGGCCCATAAATATTAGAATTTATTTTATTATCCTCTTCTCTACCCAGACTGGGCCCCGCGCAATCCGTTTCGAATAGTGCCCCGCAATTGTTAGGGGCGGCCCTGGCCACACATGTTCATAACAAGCACAATTTGGTTCTTATGTTAGTATCCTGCCAAAATTTCTTTAGCTGTTTTAATTGTTTCAGCGCCATTGCTGTTCTTCTCTTAACCTCAGCTGCGCAGTCACCCACAATTCTTATATAATTAAAATGTTTCACGTCTTTTAAGCTGCAGTTCTCTATATTAATTTTGGGTCTTGATTTTGTTTTGTCGGTTGCACTAATTTTTGTCTTTTTCTTGTTTAAAAACAAGTTGTGTTGTTCGCAGAATTTCTCGGTTGAATTAATAAAATCCAGTATGTCATTGTAATATATAATATTAAAAAAAGAAAAGAAAATGCAAACTCCATAAAAATATGCAGAAGATGTAATGTGGCGAATTCGTCCCCAGCAAATAGAACAAGAAGAGATCATGTGAGAAATGAAGAGATTACAAGAACTGTTGGAACAACATCTGTGCTCAAATATATTGAAAAACAGATTGAAATGGTTCGCCCACCTAATGAGAATAAACACATATTGGCCAGCGATACAACATGAAAATGGAAACAGAAAGATACAGAGGAAGACCAAGAAGAGGTTGGATTGAAGGAGTTGCCAACATTATGACACGGCACAGTATCACGACCAGTTATCTGACAAGACACAGTATCACGACCAGTTATCTGACAAGACACAGTATCACGACCAGTTATCTGACAGGACACAGTATCACGACCAGTTATCTGACTGGACACAGTATTACTGTATAGGCATATTAAGCGACGAAAAGTGAAATCTACGAACTAGTCTAATTTACTTCACTAAGTTCTTTACTAAAATACGATGCATACGCTACTGACATGCTTGAGACTAACGGGAATTTAACCAGTCCGTTCAACGGCACAGAATCGTCTAGCAACCATCATACACTGGTTTTTCCGTACTTGACTAGCCGCATCTCCACAAAAAAAGATGCGATTTTGTCAAGACATTCAAGCTGTGTACTCAGGTCACTGAGAACGGACCAATCAAGACAAGGACTATTACAACAATAACGAACATCCCGTACAGGTATTGAAGTATTCTCAGTAACAACAAACATATAACATCCGTATTATACGAGATGCGGTTAGTCAAGTGTGAAAAAACACGTGTACGATAGTTGGTAGCCGCTTTGGTGCCGTTGAACGGACTGGTTCAATTCCCGTTGGTCTCAAGAATTTTTAATTTATTCTCTCTTCCTACTTGAATTTACTTGTGTAAGCAATTATTTGAAGCAAAAATTGTACTGTCTATATATGTTATCTATGTTTACAAGAAGACATATTGGCCCTTGTAGAACTATTACGGACATTTAACAGGTGTTCTGGTGTTCTGCTTAGCTTCATAGTCTCTGATTTAGATGTGTTTAAGAGATGGTTGTGTTAGGTTGGTTCGTGGATTAACACACCATTAATCTATCTATACGCTGTATCCCTTGTTTGCCTCACGGCGTCAGGGGTTGAAGAGTTCTCTGGAGATGACCTTCTTGTGTGCTGTTTGTAAGCTTGTTCCTGTGGCTTCTTTGATTTCTGTGATCTATCTTTTACATGGTTTGTCTATGGTTTTATAGCCGTTATGTATATGTCTAATGTCCATTTGTGGTATGCTATCTGTTGGTAATCTGGAAGTGTGTGAAAACCAATTGATCTGTTGTCTTTTGATGTGTTCCAATACTGGTATTGTTTTGATTATATGTCTGATATTATGGTTTCTAACTCTATCTCTTAATGACGCTCCGAGTATTCTTAGTAGACATGTCATTTCTGCTGTCACTATTTTTATTTTGTCTTGTGCTGTCATTGTCCAGGTTTTACACTGGTAGCACAGTGATGAAATAATAATTGTCTTGTATAATGTAACTTTAGTGTCTGTGTTTACGTTTTTGTTCTTGAAAATACGGAAAATACGTGTCATCTGTTCCAGGATCTGGTATGTTTTGTTGCATCTATTTTGTATCTCTTTACTGGTTTTCCCCTCACTAGATATATGCTTCCTAAGTAGATGAACTCATTTACCTGTTTAATGTGTTTACCATTGATGGAGATGGTGATATATCTTTCTTCATTTGCTATTGCCATTATTTCTGTCTTTTCAATAATAATCTTCATGTTGAATTTTTGACATATTGTGTGGAATATGTTCAGATGTTCTTGCAATTGTTCTTCTGATGTCGCTATTAGAACTTGGTCGTGTGCAAAGAGTAGTTCGTTCAATTCGTCTTTTATGTTATCTTCTTCGTTAATACTTGCTATTTTACAGATGTGGTCGATATATGTTATAAAACGTAGAGGGGATAGGACACACCCCTAGCGAACTCCTGCTTGAATTTGGAACTTATTGAACACTGCATTTGTTCTTACTTCGCATTGGCTATTAGCATAAATGGCATTGCATATATTGATTAAAAGTTCTGGTACTCCGTGTATTGATAGTGTTTTCCATAGCTGTGTCCACCTACTCTGTCGAAAGCCTTTTCTTGGTTGACTAATGCGATGAATAATTGCTTGTTGTTTTCTGTGGCTCTTTCGTTAGCTAAGTGTAAATATATAATCGGTACAGCTTTTGTTCTTACGTAAGCCCATTTGGGTGTTTTTAAGGGTGGTTCAATGTATGATCTTAATTATTGTTCCAGTATTTTGTTAAAAAAATTTCCTGTGTGACTTAGTAAGGATATCCCTCTGTATTTTGTACAGTCTCTCTTACCTCCTATTTTCTTTAATATGGGAATGATTGTTGCGTTTCTCTGGTCTTCTGGTGTTTCTTGTTTCTTCCATATTACACTGAAAAGTCTGTGTAGCCATTTTTTCCCGCTCCCTTCTGCTACTTTGATAAGTTCTGTTTGTATGTTATCAGAGCCTGCTGCTTTGTTTATTGGTGATTTGCTTATTGCATTTTTCTATTTCCGATAATAGTATATTTGGTTCTAGGTTCTCAGCTGTAATTTTTATTGTGTGTCTTCGTCTTCTTCTTTTAGGTTTAGTAGTTCCTTGAAATATTGTTGCCATCTTTCTATTATTTGCTTCAGTGCGTTTAGTGCATTACCGTTTTCGTCATTTATTATTTCTGTTGGTTCATATATATTATCTGTGTTTCTCATGTTCTTAATTTTCTTGTAAAATATCTTTTGTGCATTTTTATAATCTGCGTTGAGCATGTCTCCATATTCTTTCCATGAGTTCATTTTGGCAGTTTTAATTACTTTCTTGGCATTTGTATTTGCTGTCTTGTATTCTATTAATCTAGTTGGTTTTTACTTTTGATCCATTTCTTATATTTCTGCTTCTTTTCTCTTGTGACTTTTTTGACTTCTTCATTCCACCATGCTGTTATTTTTGTTTTATTTTACACTGTTGTTCTTGTATCCGCATGCTTCTCCTGCTGCTTGTGTTATGACGTCTTTGAATAATTTACATTCTTCTTCTGTTGTAGTATCTACTGATAATTAATATTTCGAATTTTTCTGTGATTCTGTTTATGTATTGCTTCCGTACCGTGTCGTCGTTAAACGTGTGTATTTTAATTGTTGTTGGTTTGTTATCTTTGTTGTTGTCTTTTTCTTTCTGTATGTTTTTACAGCTACTATTACTGTTTTATGGTCGGTGTCTACATACGTTTGGTATGACTCTTGCGTCTGTTATATTCCTTCTGTTGGTTCTTCTTGTTAATATAAAGTCTATCTGGATTTTGAAGTCTAAATTGTTCCACTTGTACCAGGTGTGAACTTGGGATTCTCTGTGCTTGAAGAATGCATTAGTTATAAATAGATTATTCTGAATGCACATTAAAATTAATCTGTAGCCGTTGTCATTTGTCTTGTTTATTTTGTCTCCGAACGATCCAATATATTCTTCTATTCCATATCTTTCTGGTACCAAGTGGGCGTTAAAATCTCCTAATACAAATAAGTTTTCTTCTATGTTATTGTTGTTTATTATATCATTTATGTTATCGAAAAATTCTTCCGTTTCCGTTTCGTTGTTGTGTGCATTACAGGGTTCGTATGTTTGAATGAATGATATAATGTTTTCGTTGTCTATTGTAGCGGTTATCGCGATCAACCGTTCGCTCATAATGGTCGTATTTATGACATTTTTGGACACCGGGGGTCAAGGATAAAAGCTACACCATGTTTTCGCATTCTGGTGTACACCACAGTATATTAATATGTAGTCCTTGTGTTACTTTTTGTTTCCTTGTCCCTTTATTCTTGTGTCTGTTAATCCTAGTAGTTTTATCTTTAGTTTTTCCATCTCTTCTATTAGATCTACAGCTTTATTCTTTAATTTCATGTGTGTAGAATGTAATATACAATCATATATTCCATGTGTGTAGAATGTAATATACAATCCCAGATACCATGTGTGTAGAATGTAATACACAATCCCAGATACCATGTGTGTAGAATGTAATGCACAATCCATCCCAGATTCCATGTGTGTAAAATGTAATGCACAATCCCAGATACCATGTGTGTAGAATGTAATATACAATCCTAGAAACCATATGTGTAGAATGTAATATACAATCCTAGATACCATGTGTGTAGAATGTAATATACAATCCCAGATACCATGTGTGTAGAATGTAATATACAAACCTAGATACCATGTGTGTAGAATGTAATATACAATCTTAGATACCATGTGTGTAGTATGTAATGTACAATCATATATTCTATGTGTGTAGTATGTAATGTACAATCATATATTCTATGTATGTAGTATGTAATGTAAGTCATATATTCTATGTGTGTAGTATGTAATATACAATCAATAATTCCATGTGTGTAGAATATAATATACAATTACATATTTCATGTGTGTAGAATGTAATATACAATCCCATATACCATATGTATAATGAGATAGACGTGAGTTTAGATCTCATGGTAAAGAAGAGGATTTCGACACTTATGACATGTTTAAAAAAATGAAAGTTAATATTGCATGTTTAATGACAGTTTCAGACCTTTATTTGCTGTAAACCTGCACATTTTTATGTTTCGGCTGCTTCGTGGTGATGATGCCATCAGCCTACATTTCTTGGCTGTACCAGCGATGTTTTGTGTTGCTAACTTAAACATTTAATACATCGCGGCCCTCCAATAAGATCGTTTTTCGGTGGTTTGTCGTGTACCAAATATATTTTATTTTCGTTAAATTGACTTGAGATGATGTGTTCCAATTTAGCTATAGGGTGGAACTGTATTAACTTTCACCCCCCCCCCCCCCTTCCCCGGCCTACTGTTAGCCTGTACGATTTTTTATGGACACAGTTAATTGTTATTTTCATATTTGTTAATTTTCAGAAATATATGAAACTTTGTCAGATTTCTCACAGTGTCAATGGACAGATCTTGATTAATGTAAATAGAACATTGCACTGAAGAGAAATAAACAATGTAGTCCTAGTAAAAAATATTTTCGAAAATGGAGTCAAAGTGGACATCGGGATGTCTGACGGGTTCTGCTCCAAACATTGCAGCTAATTACCTGGCTTTAGGTGCAAACATATTGTCGGATGATCTAGTGCGAAGTTTGAGTAGTGATCTACATTTGATCAAGGAACAACTAGCTACAGAACTAGGATTTCAACCGGTGAGTGCCAACTTGTTGAAGCTGTTCTTAAATCAAGATAGTAGGCATATGATTGATTTCTTTGTTTATATCTAAGCATGTAGATTGATAGAAAGAGGATTCAAAACATCTCTACTTTTGAAGGAAGTCAGAACATGACATAAAAAATAGGTCAAACAATCGGATAATCTCCCCCGACCTAACTCCAAAACAAATCTTAGTTGTTGCCCCAAAAGGATGGTCGCTAAGAATTCACAAAATTAAGGAAATTAGCTTTTCTGGTAGAAAATATTTTCCTTTTTTCTAATTAAAGATTTATTGATTGATTGAGAACCCCGGGAATTGCGAGCGATTAGCTCTTACTTCCTATATGCATTGGGATGGTTTTTCTGCACTTGATATTTTTCTGTCTCTCTGTCTGTCTGTCTATCTATGTTCCTTCAGCACCAGATACAGTGCATAATGTAGAAACCAGAGCTCTCCAGTTCGAGCGGTATGATGCTACTGTGTGTAATTTTTATTGTTGAGACCCAGAGTTATACCCACTTTGATGGTTGTTCTGCGAAAAGTCTCTCTTGGTCTTACTCTTTTTCTTTTGCCATCTGATACCTATTTTAATACTTGTAGTGGCAGTCTATTTTAATTTATTTTAAGTACATGTCCCATATAAGTCCATCGTTTTCTTTTTATTGCTGTAGAAACATATTGCTTTTTGGTGTCTTCCCTTACTTGCATGTTTGACTTGAATTCTTTCCAACAAACATTTAAGTCTTCTAAGACATTTATTTCCAAATGAATTCAATGTCTTCTCCGGCGCCTTTGTCATTTTTCGCAGGCATATGTCAACGCGGATATCACTTTGGAGTTGAACAGTTGTAGTTTGGTATGTTTACTTACTGTTTTTAATTTCCATATGTTAGGTGGTGGATCGTACTTGATGTCAATGCAATTCTGGCAGAAATATATTCTGTTGTATCCTCATCTTGTGTCATTTTTCTGCCTAAATAAAAAAAAGTTATCTATTGTCTGACTTGTTTCTCCGTTGATGGTGGTTTTAAAATTACAGTTAGTAAAATTCATTAACTTGAGAAAGAGTGTTCTTCAGACCTATAACACCAATTCGAAAATATGAATGGGAGTCTTAGACAATAATTAAACATGATAGTGGAAATATATAAGCAACAAAGATATGGTTCTATAGAAGATTGGTGAGAACAGTATGGACAGCTAGAAATAGTTAATACTAACGAGGACGTGCTGCTGAATGCAAGTACGAGACGGGTGTTACTCGATAACATCAGAAGGATACAATACTTATTTTCTAGACACGTTATGAGAACAGGATGTCTGGAAAATATAGTTACAAAATATGATTTAATTCAAAATTTAGCGACAACGATTACGTTAATGTTTTCTGTATTCTATTCAAAATTTAGCGACTATGATTACGTTAATGTTTTCTGTATTCTATTCAAAATTTAGCGACAACGATTACGTTAATGTTTTCTGTATTCTATTCAAAATTTAGCGACTATGATTACGTTAATGTTTTTCTGTGTTCTATTCAAAATTTAACAACAATGATTACATTCATGTTTTTCTGTGTTCTATTCAAAATTTAGCAGTATTTTGGTGCAGATGGACTCTATTACTGGTGTAAGAGTCCTGGATCAACAATCTTTGTACTCGTGTCTGTGTTAAATAACTTCGGCAGGACAGATTGTGTTCAAAGGATTGAGCAGCATCTACGTGAGTTGTCATCAGTGTTTGTCATCACGTTCTTAGCGACATACTGATGGGGGTCACGTTCTTAGCGACATACTGATGGGGGTCACGTTGTTAGTGACATACTGATGAGGGTCACGTTGTTAGTGACATACTGATGGGGGTCACGTTGTTAGTGACATACTTATGGGGCGTCACGTTGTTAGTGACATACTGATGGGAGTCACGTTGTTAGTGACATACTGATGGGGGTCACGTTGTTAGTGACATACTGATGGGGGTCACGTTGTTAGTGACATACTGATGGGGGTCACGTTGTTAGCGACATACTGATGGGGGTCACGATGTTAGCGACATACTGATGGGGGTCACGTTGTTAGTGACATACTGATGGGGTCACGTTGTTAGTGACATACTGATGGGGGTCACGTTGTTAGTGACATACTGATGGGGGTCACGTTGTTAGTTTCATACTGATGGGGGTCACGTTGTTAGCGACATACTGGTGGGGGTCACGTTGTTAGTGACATACTGATGGGGGTCACGTTGTTAGTGACATACTGATGGGGGTCACGTTGTTAGCGACATACTGATGGGGGTCACGTTGTTAGCGACATACTGATGGGGTCACGTTGTTAGTGACATACTGATGGGGTCACGTTGTTAGTTACATACTGATGGGGGTCACGTTGTTAGTTTCATACTGATGGGGGTCACGTTGTTAGCGACATACTGGTGGGGGTCACGTTGTTAGTGACATACTGATGGGGGTCACGTTGTTAGTGACATACTGATGGGGGTCACGTTGTTAGCGACATACTGATGGGGGTCACGTTGTTAGCGACATACTGATGGGGTCACGTTGTTAGTGACATACTGATGGGGTCACGTTGTTAGTGACATACTGATGGGGATCACGTTGTTAGTTTCATACTGATGGGGGTCACGTTGTTAGCGACATACTGGTGGGGGTCACGTTGTTAGTGACATACTGATGGGGGTCACGTTGTTATCGACATACTGATGGGGGTCACGTTGTTAGCGACATACTGATGAGGGTCACGTTGTTAGTGACATACTGATGGGGGTCACGTTGTTTGTGACATACTGATGGGGGTCATGTTATTAGTGACATACTGATGGGGGTCACGTTGTTAGCGACATACTGATGAGGGTCACGTTGTTAGTGACATACTGATGGGGGTCACGTTGTTATTGACATACTGATGGGGGTCACGTTATTAGCGACATACTGATGGGGGTCACGTTGTTAGTGACATACTGATGGGGGTCACGTTGTTGTATTACTTGTTGTATTAATCTTGCAATTATTAATTCATCTTGTTTTATGTGTTCCAAATATTAAAATAAGAATAGGGTATATCTGTCACGTGACGTATTCCTTCCAGAACGTTGTCTTCCCAATGAACTCTCTGAACCTCTCTCTGTCTTGGGCGATGTGGCTTGCATTTTCTAGCGATGTATTCATGTTATCTTTAATGTCGTCAGTCCATCGTCTTCTTGGTCTGTCCTTTCTCCTCTCCCCGGGTACTCTTCCCTCCATTATTTGCCTTTCTAAACAGTTGTGTCTCTTTATATGACCAAACAAGCGTAGTTTTCTTTTTGTTATTGTGTTTAGTAACCAACACTCTGGAATCTTCAATGTGTTTATAATATCTGAGTTTCTGATTTTTCCTTCCATGATATTCTAAGTATCTTTCTGTAGCATTTCAGCTCGAAGGAGTTGATATTCTTTGCTGCGGTTTTACTTAGGGTCCATGTTTCACATATCACATAGGGGATATGGAATAATATATTCATCATTTTCAATAGTGAAACGTTGAAAACATTCATGGTTTGGACATACATGCCGACATGATTACTATTCAAAAACTGTTTTCAATATTCAAAATTCAATATTCAATAACTCTTGAGATACTGTTCCTACATGGAACAGATGAAGCTGGAAGATACCAGAGGGAAAATAAATCATGGACAATACATCTAGGATATGACAGGTCGGGAGTTTAAGTCACTCGCCCTCATCCCAGGAGATAGAAATGAATAAATCAATGGTGATTTTATGTTCGTTGATGGATCCAATGGGATACCCCTACGATACTTACGGACTATGGGCTTATGAATTGCGGATGGGTCTAGGCCTATATCCAGTATGCTTCCATCGTTTTATATCTATCTACTATCTGTCTATATAAGTTGTGACCCTTGTTTGCCTTGCGACGTCAGGCATACTTGAGACTAACGGGAATTGAACTAGTCCGTTCATCGGCACCAAATCGCCTAGCAACTAATGCACACGCGTTCTTCCGTACTTGACTAACCGCATCTCCAAAAAAAAGATGCGATTTCATCAAGACTTTCAAAGCGTGCACTCAAAGTCCCCCGCACGAACCAATTGAGACAAGGACTATTACAACAACAACAAACATCCCGTACAGGTATTGAAATATCCTCAGTAACAACAAACACATAACATTTAATATCCGTATTAGTTATACAAGGGTCGATTGGTCCGTGCGGGGGACTTTGTACGCTTTGAATGTCTTGATGAAATCGCATCTTTTTTTTTGGAGATGCGGTTAGTCAAGTACGGAAGAACGCGTGTGCAATAGTTGCTAGGCGATTTGGTGCCGTTGAACGGACAGGTTCAATTCCCGTTAGTCTCAAGACTTTTAACAAAATTGTCCTCTGGCTTCCTACTTAGATTTACTTGACGTCAGGAATAGAAGAATTCTCTGGATCATGGAGATGGCCTTCTTGTGCGCTGTTTGTAAGATTGTTCCTGTGTCTTCCTTGATTTATGTTATCCATCTTTTACATAGTCTGCCTCTGGCTTTATAGCCGTGATGTCTATGTGTCATGGCCATCTGTTTCGTGCTGTCTGTTGGTAGTCTTGAAGTGTGTGAAAACCACGTGATCTGTTGTCTTTTGATGTGTTCCAGTACTGGTATTGTTTTGGTTATCTGTCTGAAGCTATCGTTTCTAATTCTATCTCTTAATGACACTCAGAGTATTCTTCGTAGACATGTCATTTCTGATGTCTATTTTTCTTTTGTCTTGTCCTGTCGTTGTCCAGGTTTGGCACTGGTAGCAGTGATTGGATAATAAGAGTATATAACTATATGATATCGCTACATGTGTAATAACATCTAAAGTTAGCATAAGATACAGTACTATAATTACATTCATTATCATTCATATTCATTATCACAAACGTTGTAATAATCATGAAAAATGGGAGGGTCCGGGTAGTCGATTTCCTGACACGTCCTTTTCGTGTATCTATTTTTTGTTTGTTAATTTGAACACCCTCACCTCTTCCCCATATGTACAGGCTTGCAGGATCGACTAATTTGTCTTTTGTAATAAAAACTCGCGACAGTAAACACATTATAGCAGATACACGGGACAGTAACTACAGTGTAACAGATACACGGGACAGTAAACACATTATAGCAGATACACGGGACAGTAACTACAGTGTAACAGATACATGGGACAGTAACTACAGTGTAACAGATACACGGGATATTTGTACATTGCTACATTCACAATTTTACTGCAATAACACAGACATTTTTTGACAATGGGATTTCCATAACGTAGTGGTTAAGCTGTTCGCCTTGTGTTCAAAGTGTCATAAGTTCGAATCCGGCTCTTGTTTACAATGTGGATTTTTACCGGAGATCTCTGCAGAGTACTCGGAGTACTCTGCAGAGTACTCGGAGTACTCTCTGCAGGCGGCGTGCCGCTTCTTGATTCAAGCGGTGTGCTGCTTCGTTGAGAGTAACAGGGCACATATGGGATACCGATTAGGCCTATATTGAAGTCAATCCTATACGACTTGTAAACCTTTTTTTTAGCACTTTGATATTGACAATACACAAGACAGAATCAGGTATTATGGGTGTACAGAGTAACAAAACCACACAGCATGAAAAGGCATTGGAGACAAGATACAAGGTACTATATAGCCGAAACGTACACAGTGAGGTATGTTCACAGGAGAAGGCGTGACATTATACCGGATGTTTACCATACCATATCGGGTTGTTGAATGTTGCGTGTTCAGTTACCTGAGCACGAAGGTGTGTCCTTTCTGTAGTGCTGTAGCTTCAATGTGCTCTGTGCATAAACACTCATAAAGTTTCTTTAAATTAGAATGTTCTCTTCGTGCTGTGTTTAGATTTTAATTACTGGGATGTACATTTTTATACATAAAAACTTGAATCTCTATTCAAGCGAAATGTATTTCTGAATAATAGGGTGAGTATATAAGTGATGATTTATTAATGATGACAAAATGATTTAAAAGGATAATAGGAATGGCTAAAAGTACTTTCAATGACAAGAGGGAATATTGACATCTAAACAAATTACAAACAAGTTAAAAATGAGAATTATAAAATGCTACATCTATTCTATATTAACGTATGGCTCAGAAACATGGACAATGAATAAACAAGACAGAATTGATGTCTTTGACATGTGGATAGGCCTATATAGAAGAATAGAGATAATTTCATGGAAAGAGATGACAACAAAGTTGTTCTACAACAGCACTTCGTATGAAGAAAGAATTATTAAAGGACATACAAATCAAACAAATAAAGTATTATTGGACATATTAAAAGACTTTGTTGAAAACCTTACTTGAGGGCAATGTCGAGGGGAGGCGAGCAAGAGGTAGGCAGGGATACAAGTGGGAGAGAAACATTATGAGATGGACAGCTTACAGTCTAGCAGAGTGTACCACTAAGACAAGAGACAGGGGGTGTTGGAGGTATGTTGCAGCCAACCTTCGTTGCGGAGACGGCACTCAATGATGATAATTTACTGTAAACATGTGTACTTTCGCACTTCCCTGCCAGTACTCTGCATAAATCCATCAACCATCCCTATAAAGCAGTGATATACAGTAAAATTCTAAAGTCTTTGTAACAGCTCCCATCTGATCTACCTCTGGTACTGGTATCAAGATTTCCTTGTACTTCTATTATAAGGTGTATTTTGTATTGTTTAGCCATATAATATTCTACACGATATAAACCATGATAATCAGCAAGAACACAGAAGATAAGAGCTAAACATAAACATACATGGAGAGAAACATAAACATACATGGAGAGAAACATAAACATACATGGAGAGAAACTACAACAAGTAAAACATTATCAATATCTTGGAGACATAGTCACAAATGATGGCAGATGTGAAACAGAAGTTAAAAGGAGAATAGGAATGACCCAAAATTACCTTCAATGACATGAGGAAAATAGTAACATTTAAACAAATTACAAACAAGTTAAAAATGAGAATTATAAAATGCTACATCTATTCCATATTTATGTATGGATCAGAAACATGGACACTAAATAAACAATTAGAAGACAAAATTGATGCCTTTGAGATGTGGGTATATAGAAGAATAGGGAGAACATCATGGATAGAGAAGAAAACAAATAAACAGGTGCTAAAAACAATTAATATGAGGAAAGAATTACTAAGAGAAATAAAGATCAGGCAAATAAAATATTTTGGACACATTAAAAGACAAAACCTTATTGAAGATCTTACTTGAGGGTAAAGTCAAAGGGAAGCGAGCAAGAGGTAGGCAGAGATACAAGTGGGAGAGTAACATTACACGATGGACAGTCTAGCAGAGTGCACCACCAAAACAAGAGACAGGTTGTTGGAGATCTGTTGCAGCGACCTTCGTTGCGAAGACGGCACTTGATGATGATGATTCTACACGACCTGCATCTTCTATTCACCGGTCACTCGTTTCTACGACATCGGTAATATTTGACTGACTGTTGTCTTGTTTTCCACTGTTTTCTACTGTTATGTGAGTGTATTTTTCCACTGTTTCTTCTCGTTATTCGTTCGATCTCAAGCTCCTGCAGATTCACAGGAACGGAATATGTTCTACAGCTTGGATGCGATATTTTCGCCTTTCGGCATGACACGTCCGACTTCAGGATGGTTTCTGTGTCACTTTGACCCTCTATAGCATGGGACAGCCTACATCACCTACCCCACCCCCCCCCTTGCCCAAAAAGCCTCCTTAATAACCTCTTACGACGTGCATGGAAGGTAATAGCATTATTCTTTGCTCATCTTTCGGGCCTCAGCAACACGCTGTCACCATTTTTCACACAATTGATCATGGTAGTGAGAAAGATTATTTCTGCCGTAATCATATACCAGATCTGAAGCTGACCTGTGCTGTAATCATATAACTGAGATCTGAAGCTGACTTGTCCTATAATCATATAACTTAGATATGAAGCTGGCCTGTGATGTAATCATATAACTGAGATATGAAGCTGACATGTGCTGTAATCATATAACTGATGTCTGAAGCTGACTTGTGCTGTAATAATATAACTGAGATATGAAGCTGACATGTGCTGTAATCATATAACTGAGATCTGAAGCTGGCCTGTGCTGTAATCATATAACTGATGTCTGAAGCTGACTTGTGCTGTAATAATATAACTGAGATCTGAAGCTGACTTGTGCTGTAATCATATAACTGAGATCTGAAGCTGACTTATGCTGTAATCATATAACTGATATCTGAAGCTGGCCTGTGCTGTAATCATATAACTGATATCTGAAGCTGACTTGTGCTGTAATCATATAACTGATATCTGAAGCTGACATGTGCTGTAATCATATAACTGATATCTGAAGCTGACTTGTGCTGTAATCATGTAACTGATATCTGAAGCTGACTTGTGCTGTAATCATATAACTGATATCTGAAGCTGACTTGTGCTGTAATCATATAACTGATATCTGGAGCTGACATGTGCTGTAATCATATAACTGATATCTGAAGCTGACATGTGCTGTAATCATATAACTGATATCTGAAGCTGACTTGTGCTGTAATCATGTAACTAAGATCTCAAGATGGATTATCTTTACATTACGAATACCATCTGCTAAACAGAAGAACATTTCATCATATTTCAACTCAGGATTAACCACAATAGATTAAACAGCCATACGTACACAAAGTTCAAAATTGGTAATTCAGACCAAATGTGAACGTAGTCAAGAAAACAAAAACTGTGCAGCTTGTCCTTCAATAATGTGCGGACTGGATTTAGCTTCTTGTTAATCGAAGACTGAAAAAAGTCAATTAAGTTTGACGTTTGTGAGTTCATCAGAGATGGCTGAGGAGTCCATTCTCAAGCTCTGAGTAATCTCTTGCAGTATGAACAGAAATGAATGATCATGAAGATCTTGAGATGAGGTAATGCAGTCTTTCTCATTTCATCTTTGTCTCTTTCAAGTATCCTGCAGTGTTCTACTCATTTGAAAGTTTTTAATACCTGCACGGATATAACCATGCTGGTCTGGGCAGTTCAGAGCTGTGATTTCCACAGATCTTGGGTCAATGTTGCAGTGCTTGAGAGATATCTTCCAGTTGTCATTGAAATATTTTTTTCAATGAATGCTTAACGTTTTTCTCCATACCTCTGAGGTTGGATGCTCTTCGGCGATGCAAGCACTTAATCTGGTGTTGCTGTGCAATTCTGGGTGATTCTGAGCGAGAGACTCCCAAGATGGGACGTCGACGTTGAAACTCATGAGACATACTTTAAGTCATGACATTAAGTCTTATGTCTAATGACCAGTCGTTTTTTTTTTCGAGGAGTTCATCATATATCAGCTGTTGTGGGGTGCGTTTGGCAGGCAAGTACGCAGCATCGCAGCATGTCCAGCCTGTCTCAGCTGGGCCTTCTTCGGCATTGTATAAATCCTTGATATGTTGGCTCTAGTGAGGATTTCAGTATCAAGAACTTTAACTTGCCACATTACCCTGAGAAGTTTATGGATACAGCAGGTGTGAAAGTGATTTAACACTATGGCGTGTCTGATGTACACTATCTCACAAGCGTATTGCAAGGTAGTGAGCACAATGGCGCGACAGTCTTTTTATTTTGTGGCTAGGTTAATACCCTTCCGTTCCCACATATTGCTGCACAGTCTGTCAAATATAATACTCACTTTAGAGATTATGTGGTTGACTGCGGCATCAATGCCATCAGCCCCAGAGAGCGTACTATTAAACACAGCTCATCATAGAACATCTCTGTAGATGACACTCGTCTGACATGTTTGACGACATTACCCCCGCCTGACAAAGTTGAGACCTTACCAGTTATAAGTTGTGATTGCAGGTTAACATCAACACAAACCGGACAAGTCCATATGTGCTCTTACCCCCGTCTTATTAAGTCTATCTGAGTTTTATCAGTCTCTTCATAATATCTATTGTTTCTCTTTATGGGGTGTTCCGATCTTTACACCAATCTCACGCAATTCAAATCACGCAGTTCAGATCACACAGCAGATCGATCATCAATCACACTTTTGAAAATTTTATGACAGGACGAGGTCCCTTAACTAGTAAGTTTGTCAGATCGATCTATTGATGTACTTATTGACAATCGGTTTATGCTCGCCAGTATATCGGCTCGCTCATTTTCTTCAATCCCCGCATGTCCTTGTACGAATATGAAGGCACTCTGACCTGAGACACATATGTTTTCCAACTTACACGTTTGGATGATATATGCGCCATGAAAAGGACCCTGCTATCGCACATCAAGGAGACTTTTCATGCGCCAATTGTGAAAACAGCTAAGCTACCCTGCGTGCCTAGAATATGCAGTCCAGAATTCAGCTGCATATAGCAACGAAGGCAGAACCACTGAACGGTAGATCTTCACTTTGGTTTTCAACATGAAACGACACCGGATCCAAACATATGCACGAAGATTACATACGGCCCTAGTTTGTTTTTTTTAACGCGGCAATAACGTTAGTAATGTGCAATGTAACATCCTTAGTTGGTTGATTGGTTGATTAATTGCTGATCCGGCGGTCCATGAGCTCATGCCCTTTGACCCAATAACCTTGTCGATTGTTGTCATAAAGAACTGTCAAGGCACAAAAACTTATTTGCAAACTACAAGATTAAGGCACACAATATGGCTTTACAATATGTCACCTGCAGATATAAACATTACTATATGACTTTCCAGGTCATGCGGGAGCTAGAACCAACGAAAGAGCTGATGCATTGGAGAGTAAAGCTATATGGATGGCATAGTAATAGTAAGATACAGGGCTGCATTAATTAAAGCAAGTATGGATACAGTACAAAAATGACGAAGAAGAAAAGGTTGAGTGAGATAATATATTTTTTAGAGAATGCTAGAAGTGAAAGTGACCAGAGAACGGAGAAAGTGTGTTCTCTCTGGAAGGACGAAAGAACCGACAGTCAACAACTGACTGGAACACTGAGCTTATATACCCCTTAGATGCAAACAGAATTACAAGCAAAGTATTTAGAATATCCAGTGCCTTGAAACTGGTTTCTAATCAGGAATCACGAAATGACTAGCATATGAAAGAAAAAGAACAAGATTGTTACATTCGGCAGCTGTGGCCACCACTTAGATAAGCACACAACAGTTGGATAAGCACACAACAGTTGGATAAGCACACAACAGTTGGATAAGCACACAACAGTTGGATAAGCACACAACAGTTGGATAAGCACACAACAGTTGGATAAGCACACAAAAGTTGGATAAGAATACAACAGTTGGATAAGAATACAACAGTTGGATAAGCACACAACAGTTGGATAAGAATACAACAGTTGGATAAGAATACAACAGTTGGATAAGAATACAACAGTTGGATAAGAATACAACAGTTGGATAAGCACACAACAGTTGGATTAGAATACAACAGTTGGATAAGCACACAACAGTTGGATAAGCACACAACAGTTGGATTAGAATACAACAGTTGGATAAAAATACAACAGTTGGATAAGCATACAACAGTTGGATAAGAATACAACATTGGATAAGAATACAACAGTTGGATAAAAATACAACAGTTGGATAAGCACACAAAAGTTGGATAAGAATACAACAGTTGGATAAGAATACAACAGTTGGATAAGCACACAACAGTTGGATAAGAATACAACAGTTGGATAAGAATACAACAGTTGAATAAGCACACAACAGTTGGATAAGAATACAACAGTTGGATAAGCACACAACAGTTGGATTAGAATACAACAGTTGAATAAGCACACAACAGTTGGATAAGAATACAACAGTTGGATAAAAATACAACAGTTGGATAAGAATACAACATTGGATAAGAATACAACAGTTGGATAAGAATACAACAGTTGGATAAGCACACAACAGTTGGATAAGCACACAACAGTTGGATAAGAATACAACAGTTGAATAAGCACACAACAGTTGGATAAGAATACAACAGTTGGATAAGAATACAACAGTTGGATAAGAATACAGCAGTTGAATAAGCACACAACAGTTGGATAAGAATACAACAGTTGAATAAGCACACAACAGTTGGATAAGAATACAACAGTTGGATAAGAATACAACAGTTGGATAAGAATACAGCAGTTGAATAAGCACACAACAGTTGGATAAGAATACAACAGTTGAATAAGCACACAACAGTTGGATAAGCACACAACAGTTGGATAAGCACACAACAGTTGGATAAGAATACAACAGTTGAATAAGCACACAACAGTTGGATAAGAATACAGCAGTTGAATAAGCACACAACAGTTGAATAAGCACACAACAGTTGGATAAGAATACAACAGTTGAATAAGCACACAACAGTTGGATAAGAATACAGCAGTTGGATAAGAATACAACAGTTGGATAAGAATACAACAGTTGGATAAGCACACGAAAATTAGATGACATACAAGTCCTGCAGATACAGAGTAGTGGTGGAATGTAGGATTCCATACAAAAAGAACATGACATTTGTTCAAGGAACAAGAAAAATAAGTTGACCCCCTCCTCCTTTAGCATTTTCCTCCCAAAAAATCTAAGGTGTATAATTTTCTTTTAAAGAACCCATTTCTTCATATAAACGTCATATCTACGAGCCTGTTTACATGTTTATTCTATGACTAGAAGAAATGACCGGCGTTGCCAGTGCGAGAATAAACCCCCCAAAAAAATAGAATAGATGTGAATATATTTCTTATAAATTAACGATGACTTTGATATGTTTCAGTTTCTACACGCTAGCGCTAAGACATAGCATAGACCTACACTCTTATATTGGAGGAATACCTTTTAAAAAAAAAAACATAATAGCTACGAATTATTATTTAAATGCACCAAAGACCTGGTTATCCGTGCATAAGATTTTTTTTACAATTACACCAACGCCTCCGGGGATCGAATTTCGTAGACCGTATAATTCCGACGGTGACATTGTGTACTTATATATATGTTGTGTTATTCTCTAACAGTATAACATAACATTTCAAAATAGATACAATGCGATAGAAAAAAATAGAAACCATTGAAGAACAGTGGACGATGTTAAAAGAATCATTGCAGCAAACATCTAAAGAGATCCTGCCACATAAGAAACATCTCAATAAGAAAGACTGGATGACAGAAGATATTTTGAATATGATGAAGTAAAGAAGACAGATGAAGAATAAGATTGAAGAATACAACAAGATGAACAAAGAAATTAAACATAAGTGCACCAAGGCTAAAGAGGATTGGTTAAACGCAAAGTGCAGTGAAATAGAAAAACATTATCATAGAAATACAAGTGATACACATTTACAAATAAAGGAATTAACAGGCAGAGGGCAGGTGCACAAGACTGGGTGTCTGAAATCTAAGCAGGGACGCATACTAATAGGATAAAATGAAGTCATGCACAGATGGGAAGAATATATTAAAGAATTGTACGAAGATAACAGAAATGATATTAATTTAAATTATAACACTGAAGGTCCAAGTATATTAAAATTAGAAGTAAAGGAAGCCACACAACACTTAAAAATCAACAAATCATCGGGTCCAGACAAGATTACAAAAGAAGAATTAGAAGCCCTGGGAGATTATGGTCTTGAAATTATCATCAAAATGTTAAATGACATCTACAACAGTGGCTATATTCCATCGGATTTGCTACAATAAATTTTCATAGCCCTACGAAAGAAATATGGTGCATTAGTAATGATTCAAGAAATAATGTGGACATATTACACTTTCAAGATCAATCCTATAAAACATTAGGGGCAGACAGTCAAGGTTTCTATAGCATGTGCTGAGAAGAACACAGCTTGAACACTTAATAACCACTGGAATGATCAAAGGGAGAAGAGAAAGGGGACGACAAAGAGAAAAGTAACTACATGGGCTTGTATCGTGGCACGGTAGAAGCTGACCAACCGAGTTTATTGACAACACAAGAGACAGAGAGTCGTGGAGAAACATGATCGCCTACGCCAGTCGGCATGGCACTTGATTTATTGGTTATTCTCTACGCAAGAGATTCGTTGAATGAAATCTTCTGATGTAACTTTAAAACAGATGCGAAAAGTTCCCTATTATGGAATCAATTACCAAACGAAATCGCAGAAACGATAGAAGACATATTTCATATGGAAATACATCGTCAACGTTAAATTGAAACACAGCAAAACCCGATATTTTTAAATAATTCGTGAGCCGTTACAGACAAATGTGGACATTATGCGAACTGTGTGCCTCGGTCAGAGGGGCAATGGTCAACAAATCGTATCATTGGTCACGTTTTGCCGGATACATGTACAAAATTAATTCGCAATTATGCTATCGTCATCCCCCTTCTTCGTTAAATTTTCTATAAATTTGGCAATTTTATTAGTCTGCCTTACGAAATGGAGGAACGTAAACAACATGCAAAAATAAAGAGCTATTGAGCTTAGCCATTTACATATATAAATTATTTTGATGTTTCTAAAATGTATAAGTAAGATTGGCAACGCTGTTAACTGAATAAAAATAGTGGTATACAGAATACATCAACACGTAGACCTGCTCTTTGATATCTGGAGGAAATGGGCTGAGAACACTTGGATCAACTCAGATTTCTAAACGGTTGTTTCAATAACCAATACTGATTCATTATCACATTTTTAAAAAAAATTTTACTTGCAGAGATGCACTCCATGCAGCTCTTTATAAAAGTTGAAGAAGCAGCCACTGAGAATCGACCCTACGTGTCCAGCCCAAAGTTCTATCAAGTGACCACCAGCTGTGAGTTCACGTTAGTCCAAGCCCTGGAGAATATCTTAGGAGGGGACCTGGTCCATTATGAAATTGTTGGACCTGGTTCATGGGTCACCTGGACCACTTTAGCTAATGAGCTAAAGGTAAACAAGAGCTTTTTTTTAAAAAAACTTTATACTGTGAATATTTTCTGGTGTAGTTTATATATAATATGAGAGTTAACATCAAAGTTGGAAAAAGTTACCAGCAAGTACGGAATGGAAATCAATACAGATAAGAGCAAAATCTTGGTAAACAGCAGAGACACAGAAAACTAGACTAATATCATGATGAATGGACATAAGCTTGAGGAGGTTAATACCTTCAAATACCACGGATCCAGTATATGCAGCGATGGTAAATGCAAAGCAGAACTAAAAATAAGGCTGGAGATGACTTTGGCGTCCTTGTCAAGACTAACTGTGATTTGGAAACGCAACATCAGTGTTGGAGTGAAAATCAAACTGTATAAGTCGCTGGTGCTTTCTGTTGTGCTGTTTGGTTGTGAGAGTTGGACACTCACTGCGGACATGGAGAGAAGATTACAGGCTTTCAAGTACAAATGCTACAGAAGAATTCTACGAATTTCCTATAGGGAACATAAGACCAATGTGTACGTATGAAATAAAGTAGAGATGTGTGCAAGTGTTCAGGAGCCATTGCTTTCAATAGTGAAACGACGAAAACTAGCATGTTTCGGACATGTATGCAGGCACGATTCCTTGTCAAAAACAATACTGCAGGGAACTGTTGAGGGTGGAAGAAGCAGAGGAGGACAAATAAAGCCATGGACAGACAACATCAAGGAATGGACAGGGCAAGATATTTCCACACTCATCCGCATCGCTGAGGATAGAATTCGCTGGATGGATCTGTGTGTTGAAGCATCCAATGTGGTACCCCTACGACTCTGAAGGGTTACGGGTTTATTGATTGATTGATTGATTGATTGATTGATTGATTGATTGATATAATATGAATTATCGGTACTATGATCGCAGTCAATTCCGGTTTTCGTTCTTGTTTCCCATTAGTGCCTACCTGCGTATTTGGGGGTTAATTGATCTAAATATTATATCAATAAATAATAAATAGTTCATTGAAATATTCTTTATTTTTGGGTTAGGGGTTATGGTTATTTGTGCACATAACTAACCCTAACCCTAAATATAATTATATTTAAGTTAATAAATGATAAACATAAACTGATAAACACAAGCAAGGAAAATAATCACATCTGCCATCATAGTACCGATTTATCTTCTTCTTCTGTCGAAGTTAGGCTGTGTTAGGGATTGCATCAAATAACTGTACTGTGGTCAATAGTTCCGAGACAGGGTCGTACAGCTTGTCCGTCAGAAGTGTTTCAGATGACTTCAGCATTGTATTGCATTATATATTGCATTCAGCATTGTATTGCATTATATATTGCATTCAGCATTGTATAGCATTGCATTATAGTTTTGTCTTGTGATATCGTACAAGTGGCAGTTCTGTCAAATATCTTCTGTGTTTTCTATAGATAATTGTCCAAATATGATCATTTTGGTGTCAACAACTCCAAACTTCCTGTGCATGTGTTGTTTGAGTGTGTTGATGTCTGTTCTCAATATAGAAATAATTGTTTGTTCCTATCTTCCAAGCCTGTAGCCCATCCACCCCCCCCCCTTTTTAGCTGTGCACGGGTGAGTTGTTTCCATTCCATGTCATTGGGGGTTTCAATGATGGACTTTATTTCCAGAAATTCTTCTTCTTCTTCTTTCGTTCACTTGAAACATGTCTATATCTGTAATTCGGTCTCCTTAATAAAACTCACTGTCTTTTGTAGTTCATACAGTGTGCCATAGAGCTTTGATTCCAGTGTTGTTTCCTCTGGCCAATATGTCTGCCTCAGCGTTTCATGCTCAGAACACTCTTGAAGTATATGTTTGGCACTCTGTGCTGCCTGTCCACATGTACACATGGCAGTGTTGCCAATCTTGAACTTTGTATACTGCGGAGTCGGTATTTCCAGAAATGATATTTAATCTTTATCCCGTTGTATGTGTGATTATGTGCGTCTAGTTATTATCAAAACTTCGTTATCCCATTTCAATCTTTCCTGTTACATTGGAAAAGTTGATCCACAAATCAAGATTGATAACCAACAATGCATGGCGTGGTTATATAGACATATGGTTGTGTTTGGGAGGGTTACGATTGAACATTAACCTCTCTGCTATTATAAGAGTCATTGCTGAATAAGTCAATAGTACTTCTTCTGCGTTCGTTCTCAAACTCCTGCAGATTATCAGGATGTAAACCGGAGAACGGAATGCGTTGTGTCATGGTTTACATCATTGCTGCGATATCTGCGCCTTTCGGCCTGACACATCCGACTTCAGCGTGGCTTTTGGTCACTGGCCCTATATGGGATGGGACAGTCAACTCCATCCAATAACCTCATTAGTCGCCTTTTACGACATGCGTGGAAGGTAAATAGTGTTGCTATTATTTGCTCCCCTTTCGGGCCCCGGCAGCACACGGGCGTGTCAATAGTACAACAACCTTCAGTGTGAGAATAAAAATTGAGGCAGTTACGAAGGCCGTAAAATAAGTATTTGAAACAATAGCCGTCAGGTCTGTTTGTTACAGGCTATGTCCTACAATAGCCGTCAGGTCTGTTTGTTACAGGCTATGTCCTACAATAGCCGTCAGGTCTGTTTGTTACAGGCTATGTCCTACAATAGCCGTCAGGTCTGTTTGTTACAGGCTATGTCCTACTCTCAGTCTATGATAATCCAGATTCAGAATGTATGATTATGTCACGAGTGGGTGGAGTATGTTGGGGTGTCACACCTTTAAGGACTTATGTGGATGTTTTTCAGGGCCGCACCTAACAATTGAGGGGCCCAATGCGAAACGGATTGCGTGGGGCCCAGTTTGGGTAGGGAAGAGGATAATAAAATAAATTCTAATATGAATTTATGGGCCTATGAAGTGAGGCCCACTGCGGCCTCATAGGTTGCAATAGCATAAGACCGGCCCTGATGTTTTTCATAGGTCAAGCTGTAACTCAAGGTAATGAGAGAGCTGATATAAACAATGCAGGGAACTGTGCAGCTGAGATCAAGAGAAGAACGGCAATGGTGCAGAAAATGCTGACAAAATTAAAACAGTTAAAGAAACTATGGCAGGCTACTAATATAAGAACCAAATTGTGTTTACTACGAACATGTGTGTTTCCTGTGGCGATATATGAACGTGAAGCATGGACACTAAATAAAACAGTGGCCAAGAGACTAACATCATTTGAATTAACGTGAATTTTGAGAATACCATGGACAGCAAGGAAATCAAACCAGGAGGTGTTACGAACAATTAACGTCCAGGAAGGCTGGCTTCTGAATACCATATTAAAGAAATAGCTATTTTTTTCGGTCACATTAAGAGACACGACGACATGGACAGAGTATTACTGGAGGGGATGATAGAAGGCAACAAGGGCAAAGGCAGCCCAAGATGCCGTTGGACAAAAGACATTCATGAATGCCTACGCATATCACTGGAAGAGGCAAGACAACTTGCTCAAGACCTCGGATAATTCAAGAGATCCATAGGAAAGACTACGTTCTGGAAAGAATATGTCACCTGATGATGATGAGAGGGATGACAGGCTAGCATCGCCAGTACAGGTGTCAGGAAAGATGACAATGGACAAGGGTGACATTGTTACTTCCCTATATATGTGTCTGGTGGACGAAAACACCATGGCGATCGAGAATGATATGCAAATGTTGAGGGAGTTTGGAGTTGCTTTGGGGGGGGGGGATAGAAGAGAACGATTGATGGGTAGGATTGGTAAAATATACAATGAGCGTGCAACGGGAACTATCAGCCTGCTGCGGAAAGAGACGCGGAGTTCGTATGGGGTGCCCGGAATGTCGGTTTATATACTCACTAATCATTCATAATTACATTTGGATTTGGCAATTTGAGTATGGGATCTTTCATTTTGAGCCATGAAGAAGTAAAAACTGTAGAGGCATAAACATGGTTACATATGACATAAACATGGTTACATATGACATAAACATGGTTACATATGACATAAACATGGTTACATATGACATAAACATGATTACATATGACTAGGTCTTTTGTTCTTGCTACAGATGAAATTATCCTATGACCACATCAGGAAAAGAATAAATAGATGGACAGAAAATGTGGATTCATGATAAAAGAGTAGACAAGCCTCAAGACAAATTATACCTGGAAAAAGTCCAGATACAGCAGGAAGAATTTGTTATGAAAATTAGTGCCCCCTAAACGTATATGCTGTAATATATATATATATATATATATATTATATATATATTTCAAGAAAGAGATAATAAAATGGGCCCAGAGATGACATGCACATCAGAGTGCACCGACCGGCGCTCCATAGCTGGTCGAGCATCAGGGTCAGTGAACCATAGCTGGCCTCAGTACACTTCCACGCAGTGGGCCTGGAAAGAGGAGTGCGACAACCCTGCTGTAGCCTGGCCAAGTACTAGGGATCGAAGATACGGGAATGCCAACCCGGCCCAAAAAAATACTGGCTGAAGACAGATGTGTCAGGTCGAAAGGCGCAGATAACGCAGCTTGCTGTAAAACATGACACAACGCAGATCACCCTCATACGTCCTGCTCAGGACGGTCAGAGGAATGCTTTCAGACGGTCCGCCGCAAGGCGTACGACGAAGAAGAAGATAATAAAATGCCGTAAACACATTCTCTACATCTCTTGTGATTTTAGATTTTCATAATGTCATCAATAATTCTTTGATTCCTAGGGGCAGCAGTTAAGTCTTCTTTATCACACAAAACCTGTTGCTCACACGAGAGCTGCTATCTATGGCCCTACACAGTCTGACACAGAACTCAAGCAGCGTGTGATGACATCAAACATAAAAGCAGATATTGATGATGAAACACATTTAAAGGTAACAAAGAATTTAAAATTCCCATTGAACGGTTGGTTATTTTTGCATTGAAGTAGTTTATCTTCTTCTTTGGCTCAAATGCCGGCAGGTGAGTAAATAATGGTAACACTGTGATCTTCCATACATGGTGCAAGAACTAAGGAATAGTCATACACATACATCGACGTTAAGGCTAAAAAGCCTTTATCAAGAACATATTCACAACAAGTAACGACGAGTAATAATGGTACTATTGATGTTCACATAGCAGAGCTAAATATAATCCATTTTAAACTAGACTTTCAGAGGTGAACTTGTAAATTTCTAGACGAAACCTTATTATTTAGCCAGGTTTGTTTTTTGCACTCAAATCATATCCTTGTTGGTGATCTTATTTTGTTCATGGTACTCTGATGATTCTTCAGTGAAATTTTGTTTCAAAGTCTGCAATTTTTTTCTTTCAATGTATTGGTAACTATATGGGGCCTGGACATTTAGTTCAGGTCCCAAGAACAGAGTTAAGGTCTTCTTTCCTGGCATGTCGTACATTACATGGTTAAGGAAAGTCTGGTGATAGGATGGATAACAACTTATCCTCTGTGAAAATAAAAATTGTCATTGTCAAATCTTGTCTCAATTTCTTCAATTTATATTCTAAGAAATAATCCCCGTAGATGACGATGAGATGCGTGCCAGTAGTGGACATTGCACCTTCGTTCTTTTGTGGCAGACTCCTAGGTGGCGGGGAATGCTAGATTTGTTATCACTGTGGATGTGGCAGACTCCTAGGTGGCAGGGAATGCTAGATTTGTTATCACTGTGGATGTGACAGACTCCTAGGTGTCAGGGAATGCTAGATTTGTTATCACTGTGGATGTGGCAGACTCCTAGGTGGCGGGGAATGCTAGATTTGTTATCACTGTGGATGTGGAAGACTCCTAGGTGTCAGGGAATGCTAGATTTGTTATCACTGTGGATGTGGAAGACTCCTATGTGTCAGGGAATGCTAGATTTGTTATCACTGTGGATGTGGAAGACTCCTAGGTGTCAGGGAATGCTAGATGTGTCATCGCTGGGGATGTGGTAGGCTCCTAGGTGGCAGGGAATGCTAGATGTGTCATCGCTGTGGATGTGGCAGACTCCTAGGTGGCAGGGAATGCTAGATGTGCCATCACTGTGGATGGGTCAACAAAACAGAAGAATAATGATAGTTCACCCTGAAGTGTGTGAATGGCTCCTGGCAGGACGTGGTAATCCTGGGATATTGGCACACTGTAATACCTCCTTTCTGGGATTAAATATTCATCCAAACCCCCCCCCTCCCTACACATCCATGCCTTTGATTCTGTGGAATGCCTTAGTTACACAACTGAGATCCCTGTGCTTTTATCAGAAAACTGTTGGCTGTCAAGTACTACCTGCTCACAGCAAAACCGATTACGTCATCACCATTGATGATTGCCCAAGATTCGCCTGCATCTGGGAATATGCAGACTATGTAAAGTCTGTTTGTTCGTTTCTTTTTGCTGCAATACATTTATAATTCATTATAGAAATAAGCCAGTTTTTACGGGGCTAGTGATAGGCAAATAGTCCAGACTCGGTCAAACTCTGTGGTGGCTTTGATATACAAACTATCTAAGTGATTAAATTTTTTGTAAATTGTTAAAGGGCAATGTTTTTTAAACAATATGCTTAAGGATTATAGAAAAGTGTTATATAACTGTTATTTAGTAGTTTATCTAAGACTGAATTATGAAATTAGGAAGGGGCGACCGACAAGGATAAATGTACCACAAGTAACATCCAGGAGTGTCAAAACCATGTTCCGAAAACTGAAGATTGGCGAGACAGACCAGTGCAACTGTGGACTGAGCCCAGAGACTGCAGAACATATTCTTCATGCCTGTCAACTCTACCAAGAAGAGAGGGAGAAAATATGGCCTACTGAGGCGGCACTACTTCCAGACTTGAGGGGTTCCATGGATGACCTGAAGCGAATCACACAATTTATTGAAGCTATTGGGGCTGTAACCTGATATCTGACTGAAGAACGATGAAGAAGAAGAAGTGCCAAAACCAAAGTGAAGTTAGTTTATGTAAGAGAAAAGAGATGGGAGTTGAAGCGTGTCCGTGGCATGAAAAGTAAAGTTAGTTTATGTAAGAGAAAAGAGATGGGAGTTGAAGCGTGTCCGTGGCATGAAAAGTAAAGTTAGTTTATGTAAGAGAAACGAGATGGGAGTTGAAGCGTGTCCGTGGCATGAAAAGTGAAGTTAGTTTATGTAAGAGAAACGAGATGGGAGTTGAAGCGTGTCCGTGGCATGAAAAGTGAAGTTAGTTTATGTAAGAGAAAAGAGATGGGAGTTAAAGCGTGTCCGTGGCATGAAAAGTGAAGTTAGTTTATGTAAGAGAAACGAGATGAGAGTTGAAGCGTGTCCGTGGCATGAAAATTCATATATTGCAGCTGCTGAGATTAAGAAGACTGTAATTGGTGTACAGTTCAATATATATTGTGATAAATCATTAATGTTTACCAATTATAAACAATCAATAACTAAATCAATCAAGAAAGTATTGATGAAATTCCTTTTTTCTTTTCTTTTTAAAGGTACTTGATTACACTCAGATAGATAGCCTTAAGTTTGTCCCAGATTCATCAGTTCCATCCACAAACTCGAACAATATAACAACATCTGATTCTCTGGAAAATGAGAGAGAGTATTTGAAATCTACACATATTCAAGGACAAACTCAAACAAGTACATCATTGGACAATCAACAAAATAATTTTACAATGGAGTGTCAAACTCAGGTCAAACTGACTACATTATGCAATAGTAACTCTTCTGGCAAAGCGGTAAAAACATTTCCTGACAAACTTCTCGATGATGATATGTTAACTGAACAAAATCCGTTACAAGTGCTCAATAATGTATCCCATTTCAGCCTGATTGATCAGAATTTATCATCAATCTCATCAAATTCTCATGTATCCACTTTTAAAGCTACTCAAAATTCACCTTTACAGACTACTCTAAATCCATATTTACAGAGAGTCCAAAGTCCACCTTTACAGATTGAATTTGAAAAGAAACAAAACAACCTAAATAATCTCAGTTTTTCGGCTTCAACATCAACTTCCATCAGCTCAAATGTCCGGAATTCATCAGTTTCTAAAATTTTGAAGAACAATTCACACTTTGACACTCCAGCCTCTAAAACTCTGGCCATGTCTGAGAACAGACTATACCAGGATGAGCATAATATAGTTATGAATATTGATGACTCTTCAAACAAACCACCTGCTTTTCCTGAGCTTAATTTGGTTACTTTTAATAGAGATGAATCTACTAGCCCCATGTTCACGAACAGAAAATTCCTGCAAATGGATGATTCTAATTGGTCACCATCTGGGAATTATGTTCCCCACACCTTCATACAAGCTGTTGGTGAACAGCTTCAAAGCCTCAGTTATGCAGCAAATCACCAACAATGCCAATGTTCTGCCTCAGTGGTTACTCCTCCACAGAAAAGACACAGACTCGGTATTTCCACCCCCTCAACAGTACCGGCTACATCGCAGCAGATAAAACAGCATGACCAGTTACTACAAGAGAATGTATTGAGTCAGCAAGAACCAATTCATCAGGTACAAGAACAAGTGCAGGCTTCATTCCAAAATTCAGCATCAAATCTCAGCCGTGCTAGTGCAATAATTACTCCCAATTATCAGCAGCAAAAGCTTCCAAATTATGTCTTGCCTGTTCGAACATCTAGTGAAAAACATAATCATCAAATTAGTTACTTTACAAAATGTTCATCAAGTGAACAAGAACCGATATCAGGCCACCATAACTTGGAGAAAATAAACCAGCCTTTCCATCGTCCATATATTTCACATCAAATGTTTCTACTACCGCCTCGACCACATCAACAACAGCATTCACATTGTGATATACAGTCAGCAAATCAGTCATCATTTCTTACCTGTCATACTCGTCTACCTAATTATCCAGATGAAGAGACACAGCATACCTGTCACCCGGTGTCTGGATTCAGACAAAGACAGCTCAACGAGTCCTATCACACTAGTGAACCTCACAATCAACACAGCAGCACGTTAGCTAGAGGTGTAGACCAAGCAGGTCAAGTGATAAATACAAGCACTCCATCTGAGAAGTACATAACTATGGTGAAGCCACCTACAGCAAATTTTGAAAACACAAACCGTGTTTCACTTTCAAAATCACAATGTGATTCAAGAGATCAACAAATGCCTGTAATTTTACCAAATTTTGAACTTACTGTACGACTACCTCAGTCGAACTTAAACAGAAGACCTAATGATCAACAAGTCATTCTGAATCCTAGAAATAAACCTAAGACTGCATCTAGTATTAGTAGCCAAGGTAGCTCAGTAGTCAGTGGTCACACATTTGTTCACAATGGAAATAATGTTATACAAAGAGGTGAACAAGGTCCATTGATGACTTCCTCACCACTTAATTCAACAAGTCACGCTCAGCGTTCAGTTGCCAGTTTGAGTGTGACATCTACCAAAAAGAATATGAGTGGAAGTGTTATTCCAGATGAAGAGGATTACAGCTATATTGAAAATGATCACTTTCCAACAGACATGTCATTGCCTGTTAATCAGTGGCATAGTCCAGCAACGCCTAAGAGAGCTGGGCACAATCTGGACACTGAGTTGTTGAGCATTGAAGGCTGGTGTCCAAATGAGAATGGGGACACGGTAAGTGATTTATCATGTCCGATGTTTTGTTTTATAAAGCACTTACTGTATTGATTTTAGATAGTTTGAAATCCATGTTTAGAATTCTTCTGTGTTTGTTCTCAAATTCCTGCCAGTTAAAAGGATGTAGTCCAGATATAAGAATGTGTTGTGCCATGGTTTATAGCTTGGCTGCTATAACTGCACCTTGCAGCATGACATATCCAACTTTAGCGGGGCTTTTGAGTCACTTTGATATATGAAATGGAACAGCCAACTCCATCCTTCCTTACCTCCTTAGTCGCTTCTTACGACATGTATGTTTGGTCACAGTGTGTTGCTGTTTGTTTGCTATCCTGTTTCCAGGCAATGCACTGGTAATGTTTAGACAATTGAAATGCATAATCTGAGTCAGTGCAAACCTGATGTTCTGGTTCCAGTAAAACAAATAAGAAATTTGTATTGTTTACAGCGTGACCGCTGATTATGTTAATGGGGGCAAGAATTAATATGTGTTCCTTCTATAATTTGTCTTTCCAGTGTGAATTAGATGATAGCTTAGGCAGCAACGCAAACACAGATGCAAATAACTCAAGTCGCCATTAATGACATTTTGTCAGGTCTACTGTATTATAGCTTGTTTTCAGGATATTATATTCCTAGCTCCGCCGATGACGGATGTGTCGGGTCACTATCGCAAATAAAACGGTGACATAACGCATTTCTATTCTGTTGATACATTCTGCTGGAAATTTATTAGAAACATTGTCATGGTACAAGAGAGATCCAGCGGAAGTTTGAGATCCATTGGTGCTTGTTTTATTACAGATTGATGATAAACTTGAGGTTGACATGTACTTTGCGCATTTTAAAGAACCTTTGTCAATGGATAAACCAATAACTGTAGGCCCTTCTTCCTCTGCGTTCATTCTAAAAAAACTCCTACGTTATTAACAGAATGTAGTCCAGTCCAGAGAAATGAATACGCTGTTGTGATGTACAGCTTAGATGCTATACCTGCACCTTAAGACAGACTCGTGCGACAAACGCTTCTGTGTTACTTTGACCTTCTACGTGATTGGACAGTCAATTTCATTCCAAAATATCATTATTTGTCGCCTCTAACGACGTGACTGGTAGGTTCTCCTCTAACGATGTGCCTGACAGGTTCGCCTCCAACGACGTGACTGACAGGTTCGCCTCTAACGATGTGCCTGACAGCTTCTCCTCTAACGATGTGCCTGACAGGTTCGCCTCTAACGACATGCCTGACAGGTTCGCCTCTAACGATGTGCCTGACAGGTTCTCATCTGACGACGTGCATGACAGGTTCTCCTCTAACGACATGCCTGACAGGTTCGCCTCTAACGACATGCCTGACAGGTTCGCCTCTAACGATGTGCCTGACAGCTTCTCCTCTAACGATGTGCCTGGCAGGTTCTCCTCTAACGACATGCCTGACAGGTTCTCCTCTAACGACATGCCTGACAGGTTCTCCTCTAACGATGTGCCTGGCAGGTTCTCCTCTAACGATGTGCCTGACAGGTTCGTCTTTAACGAAGTGCCTGACATGTTCGCCTATAACGACGTCCCTGACAGGTTCGTCTCTAACGACGTGCCTGACAGGTTCGCCTCTAACGACGTGCCTCACAGATAGCAGTATGACTATTCTTTCAGGCCCCCAGTAACATGCAGGAGTAGTTTATTATGTCTGTAATAAGATTAGTAGGCTCTGTCTGTAATAAGAGTAGGATCTGTCTGTTATAAGAGTAGGCTCTGTCTTGAATAAGAATAGGCTCTTTTTGTAATAAGAGTAGGATCTGTCTGTAATAAGAGTAGGCTCAGTCTGTAATAAGAGTAGGCTCATCTGTAATAAGAGTAGGCTCATCTGTAATAAGAGTAGGCTCAATCTCTAATAAGAGTAGGCTCATCTGTAATAAGAGTAGGCTCATCTGTAATAAGAGTAGGCTCAATCTGTAATAAGAGTAAGATCTGTCTGTAATAAGAGTAGGCTCAGTCTGTAATAAAAGTAGGCTCAATCTCTAATAAGAGTAGGCTCATCTGTAATAAGAGTAGGCTCATCTGTAATAAGAGTAGGCTCAATCTGTAATAAGAGTAAGATATGTCTGTAATAAGAGTAGGATCTGTGTAATAAGAGTAGGATCTGTCTGTAATAATGATAAACTCTGCCCGGCTAAAACATATAATAGACCGCTTTACATAATTTTATCATAACCAGAAAATATACACCAGAACCCCGTGTCTGTACCACTGTGTTTGTGAACTGCTGTTTGAGATCTCTGTGTGTAAGAAATAGATTGTAACACAATTGGCCTATGTGCAACGATGATGATAAACAAATATAACAGAAGATCATATTTTCGTTGTGTCTTCTTTTCTATTTTTATCTTTCAGAATAAATTTCTGGTAGAGTCCTATTATGTGCTTCATATATTTTTTTAAAAATTGGTAGTATATCCTATTCTGGACTTGACTATCCACCCAGCATTTTTTGGCTGTGGTGATTTTCTAGGCAATATCAATACGTTCAGTAGTTTGCCATTGTTTTCTGAGCGGTCCGAATGCACAATTGCTAGTAACCGTAACAGACGCGCTCTGTACCACTTCGACACACACTTCATATATAGTGATATTAATTTCTCACATATTCTGACAATCTATCTTTTGGGCGGACAGCTTCTTGCATTATTGGCGCCATAAAATGTGAAAACATTCAGTGTAATCCAAATATGTGTTGGACATTTGATTTCAGTAAAACATAAAATGTATGCGTACTATTGGTTTCCGTGGCATTATGGGTATACTTTCACGTCGCTATCCCCACCAAAGGTATTCCTAAACTTATAATTGATCCTATGACAAAATAAAAGTTATATTTTCGGACATTCTTGTAATACACGATTAGAAGTTTATTCCTCCCAATCTTCGACTCTCATATCATCTTCTTCTGCATTTGTTGCTGAACTATTGTTTATTAGCAGGGTGTCAACTGGAGAAATGAATGTTTTGTTAACTTAATGTTGGTTATCAGGATGTCATCATCATCATCAGGTGCCATGCCGGGTGGCGTAGGCGGTCATGGCTCTCCACAGCTCTCTGTCCACCGTATTATGTATCAAAGTTGTTGTTGTTTCTTTGCCGAGCCAGGTTGTCAAACTGTCTAATATTTTCTCACGTTGTCGCCCTCTGTCTCTGGTGCCTTCAATCTTGCCTGTTGTGATTATGTTCTCTAAACCTGCCTGTCTCATGAAGTGGCCAAAAAAAGAAGATTGCCTTTTTCTTATATTGTTCATTAAGGTCCGTTTCGCATTTAACTCTTTTAACACCTCTACATTAGTTTTTCTGGCAGTCCATGGTATTCTCAGCATTCTTCTGTAGAACCACATCTCTGTTGCCTCCAATCTCCCACTTTCCAGTTGGTTTATTGTCCAAGACTCGCACCCATATGTTAGTATAGGGGTTATATAGCACTGCAGAACTCTCTTTCTCACCTCTAATGACAAGGTCTTATTACACAGTATATTTTTCATTTTTCTGAATGTTGTTTTATCAGGATGTAGACTGGAGAAATGAATATTTTGTGCTGCAGTTTAGATTGTCTGTGATATCTATACCATTCTGCTCAAAACATCCGACTTCATCGTGGAATATTTGAATCAATTTGACATTCTACATCATGGAAAGCCAATCGCCGAAGTCATCTTCTACAACATTCTATCTCTTCTTCTTCTATCCAGTGCTGTGAATATTCACTCTTATGCAACACGTGCCAGTCGATATAATTTGGATGTATTCTGTAATTGGGATAAACTTCCATATAACGTGTTTCGGAAAGATAGACATGGTGGGGAGAAGTCCTTGTCTAACTTGATTTAATCATATATTCACAAGGTATGTGCACTGCTCTGTTTCATATTGGTGATTGTAATTTCTAAAGTTACGTGGTGAGTTGGAATTATTTTGCCCTGACTCCTGCGACATTCACAACATACAGTGTTATGTTATATGTCTACTGTATACTACTGTGTATATATATATATATATATATATATATATATATATATATATATATATATATATATATATATATATATATATATATATATATATATATATATATATAGTGATATATTCTTTCCAGGACGCTGTCTTCGTCGTGGATACTCTGAGCGCCTCTCTGTTCCGGTCAAGCAGGCCTAGATTGGCCAGAGACATGTGCATATATTCTTTCATGTCTCTGATCCATCATCTTCTTGGTCTTCATCTTTTTGTCTTGCCTGGCACTCTGACCTCTAGGATCAACCATTCGATACCATCATGTTGCTTTAAGTGTCCAAAACACTGTATCTTCCTTCTTATGGGTGGTATTTAGAAGCCACCCTTCATTTAGTTTCTCAGTAATTTCAAAGTTCTTCTTTTTCTCTGTTCATGATATTCGTAGGATCGTTCTGAGGCACTTCATGTTAAATGAATTTATTCTTTTGGATATTGTTTTGCTTAAAGTCCAAGTCTCGCATCCATATGTTGACCCTGGGAAAACACATGATCTTAAAAGGGTTATTTTAGTGTCGTTATTACTACTTTGCCATATCTTTCTCATTTGTGTTAATTTGAGTGTTGCAATTGTGAGTATTCTTCTAATCTCGACTGAACAATCTCCGGAACTGTTTATATTTTCTCCCAGATATTCGAAATTGTTTACACATTTTAGTTTTATATTGTCTTTGTTGACTATTGGTTTGATGTTTGTTTTGTCTGTTGTAATTTTTGTTTTCTGTGCGTTTAGATATAGAATTTTATTATCGCTGTATCTTTTTGTTGTTGTGATTAGCTGTTTCAGTCCCTCATGATGTGTAGTAAGGAGGACTGTGTCATCTGCATATTTTATTTTGTAGAATCTTGTACCCACCGATATTTAGTCCAATTTGATGAAACTCAATTTCCTCTAGTTCTTCTCTTACATTTCTCATTATATTATCTGCATAGATATTAAAAAGATAAGGGGATAGAGTGCACCCCCGTCTCGCTCCACTCGTACTGCTGCTTGTCGTTCGTGATATAGTTTCAATAAAATGTATTAGATCTTTAGGGAAGCCCATGCAGGGCCGGCCCTAACAATTGAGGGGCCCAATGCGAAACGGATTGCGCGGGGCCCAATCTTGGTAGGGAAGAGGATAATCAAATAAATTCTAATATTAATTTATGGGCCTATGAAGTGCGGGGCCCAATGCGGCCGCATAGGTTGCAATGGCCTAAGACCAGCCCTGAGCCCATGTCTCTCATAATGTTTAACACAAACGTCTTGGTGTAGTCTATGAAACACATCTGTAGATCTAAGCTGTATTCTCTACATTTCTCAATGATATTCCTCATGTTGAATATGTGATCTTTTGTTCCTCTTTATACTCGAAAACCGGATTGGACTTCGTGAATTTCTGTTTCTAATTTGTGTTGTTTTCTTTTCATATTATACTGCTCTAGTTTTCTGAAAATTCATCTTTCTCTTGTGTCTCAAACTCTAAAAGTACAGTGTTTTTAGGGTTGTTTTAGGTCTTCCTAGTTTTCTATCACCCTCATGTGTCCACATAAGGGCTTGCTAGATTATTCTGTTTTCATCTAGTCTTAAAACGTACCCTGGTATTTCCATCTGCGCTTTCTTATGACGTTTGAAACATATTACTGGTGTGTTTTGTTTCTTAAATCACTATTTGTGACGAAATCGCTCCATTTTATGGATATTATAAAATGGATACGGATATTATGTTATGTGTTTGTTGTTACTGAGGATATTTCAATACCTGTACGGGATGTTTGTTGTTGTTGTAATAGTCCTTGTCTCGATTGGTCCGTTCGGATGACTTTGTGTGCACGATTTGAATGGCTTGATGAAATCGCATCTTTTATTGGAGATGCGGTTAGTCAAGTACTGAAAAACGCGTGTGCAATTGTTGCTAGGCGACTTGGTGCCGTAGAACGGACTGGTTCAATTCCCGTTAGTCTCAAGAATTTTTAAAAATTGTCCTCTGGTTTCCTACTTAAATTTATTTCCATTTTATGTTTAGTTTCAGTAGACATTTGTTTTCGAAGCTGTTTAATTTTTGGTCTGTTGCTTGAGTTGATTTCCAGCTTTCACTTCCATATGTTAATAATGGGACAACACAAGAGTTGAATAGCTTTAGCTTGGTGTTTCTTTTCCTAGATCTTTATATTTCCAGATAGGCCTATTAGTTAGTTTAGTGAATGTGCTAGCTGCAACTGATATGCGTGTATTTATTTCTTTCACTGAGTCTCCGTCAACAAACATTCGGCTGCCCAAGTAATTGAAGTTGGTGACTTGTTCCAGTATTTGGTTGTTTACTGAAATGTTATTTGTTGATCCATTAAGCTCCACATTTTTTATTTCGATGTGTTCATCTGGAGGCCGATTTGATCTGCGAGTGTTCATAGTTTGTTTGTTGGCCATTTCTTGTGTTTGTTGATGAGTAGAGTTTAAGATTGCGATGTCATCCGGAAAAAGCAAGGTCAGTTAAAATGTTTTTAGCCATTGTATGCTCGCTTTAGTAATTAACTTTATAGACTTCCAAAAGGCATTCAACATTATACATCGACCTGTACTATGAGAAATCCTTAAGATCTATGGATTCCAAATAAAATATATAAACATAGAAGCCCTTTACCAAGAAGCAATCTGTTGCGTACGAACAGAAACAGGGAATTCAGAATGGTTCATTCAGTTTCGAAGCAGGAGTGAGGCTGTGTATTATCGCCAATGCTATTTGGAATAGCCATTGATTGGATCATGCGTAAAACCATTCAATTTACCAGTGTATGTTTATTTGTCTCTTTACTAGTGCCTGTTTAATTCTCACTTAACTAGTGTGTCCGGCTGAAATGTACAGATATCGCAGCCGAGATAAAAACTATTGACAATGCTTTCCATTCTCTGAATTGCACCCATGAGTACTATTTAATGAAAGAATTTGATTGGTGTATAAAAATTGAATTGTTGATATTAACTTTTTGTTACAACCACACACACACACATATTGTTGATGCATTTTATGGACAGCTCTTGTATGCCACTGAAAGATGGCTGTTTCATATCAATCAATCAAAACGCCCGTGCGTTTCCAGGGCCCGAAAGGGGAGCAAAGAATAGCAAGACTGTTTACCTTCCACGCATGTCGTAAAAGGCGACTAAGGAGGTTATGGGATGGAGTTAACTCTCCCATTCCATATAGGGTCAGTGACCCACAGCCGTGCCGAAGTCGGATGGGTCAGGCCAAAAGGCGCAGAAATCGCAGCAATGCTGTAAACCAAATTACACAGCGCAATCTGTTCTCCGGACTACATCCTGCTAATCTGCAGGAGTTTGAGAACGAACGCAGAAGAATCAATCAATAATCCCGTAACCCTTCAGGGTCGTAGGGGTACCACATTTGATGCCTCAGCACACAGAGTCCTCCAGCAAATTCTATCCTCAGCGATGCGGATGAGTGTGGAAATATCTTGCCCTGTCCATGCCTTAATTTCCCCCTCTGCTTCTTCCACCCTCGACAGTTCCCTGCAGTATTGTTTTTGACAAGGAATCATGTCTACATACATGTCCGAACCATGCTAGTTTTCGTGGTTTCACTATTGAAAGCAATGGCTCCTGAATACTTGCACACATCTCTACTTTATTTCTTACGTACACATTGGTCTTATGTTCATAATAGGAAATTCGTAGAATTCGTCTTTAGCATTTGTACTCGAAAGCCTGTAATCTTCCCCCCATGTCCGCAGTGAGTGTCCAACTCTCAACCATACAACACAACAGAAAGCACCAGCGACTTGTTTCATATACCCACATACAAATACACAAAAACATAATACACAAGAATATTGTAATATGCAGCTTATTTACTTTGTGGGTACAGATTCAAAACACCATGGAGAAGTACCGCTCACAAGATGGCAGCTTTATCGTATGGAAGAGTCGTAGATATAACAAGTTTGTTATCTCTGTGAGGTAAGTTAATATACAAGTTTCTTACATTGTATGTAATAGTTATAGATATAACAAGTTTGTTATCTGTGAGGTAAGTTAATATACAAGTTTCTTACATTGTATGTAATAGTTATAGATATAACAAGTTTGTTATCTCTGTGAGGTAAGTTAATATACAAGTTTCTTATATTGTATGTATTCTTTCCTCTTCTGCGTTCAGCATCTGTGGTCATGCTATACCGTCAGGACTGTCGTCAAGACGAAGTCCACTGTCTTCTCCAGGTCAGAGCAGCTGCCCCGTAGATTTTGCCTCAAGTCTGTATCGTCTGCTGTCTCTGCTCTTTGTATGTTGGGCAGTCCTAAAGTATGTGTTCCGGGGTCTGGGTTCCGGATCCACATGGACATTCATCTGTGTATGAGATCCTTAATCAGTAAAGGTGACCTGACAGTCTGCAGTGGTCTGTTCTAAGGCAAAATATTGTGGTCTATTGATATCTTTGGAGAAGATGTATTGCATCATGTTCGTATTCCCCTTCCATTTTTTTTCTTCCACTTTGCTGTGTATGTGTTGCGGATTATTGTTTTTACTTCTCCGTTAGACAGTGGGTGTCTGTGTTGCTCCATTTCGCTTCCTGCCTTTGACAGAGCATCCGCTTTCTCATTTCCCATGATTCCACAGTGTGATGGTATCCACTGAAGGGCAATAGCTGTTGATTTTTGGATCTGTCTTAGCTCATGTCTGATGTTGTGCAGAAGGATATTGTATATATTGTATGAATAGTTATAACAAGTTTGTTATCTCTGTGAGGTATGTTAATATGCAGGTCTCTTACACTGTATGGAATAGTTATAGATATAACAAGTTTGTTATCTGTGAGGTAAGTTAATATACAAGTTTCTTATATTGTATGTATTGTATGGAATAGTCTGCCATATTGATTTATACAACCAAATAACTCCTAGTTTTAACTATTTCTGAGCATATATGCTTATACAACCAGACATTTTCTTGTTGTTTTTTTTTACTTTCCACAGACATTTGAACCAACTGTTTCACTTTCGAGTAGAGGAGACAAAACATGAGAGCAGGGATAACGCTATCTACTACCTGTTTGAAGGGGGATTTAGGTCTGAAAGCCTACGTGACCTCATACAACATTATCGTCAAAATAGTGTGAGAATTAATGTGCAGGCTCCAGGGGGAATAAAAACCCACATTGAGCATATTAAGCTGCGTTATCCTATTAAATCAGAAGTAAAAAAGAAAGTTGCTTCAAAATCACGTTGATTTTGAGAATAACTAGGAAAATAGACAATGACAGTTTTATTTAGCAAAATGCTGAACAAAGAAGAGAACATATCCTCAAAAAACCCATCATCAGGGACACAAAACACACAGCACTGTTTATAGTTCCAAGTGATGCAATATGAGACAATCAGTAGACACTTGTTTGTAGTAGACACATGGCCTATATATATTATATATGTGACCCTTTTTGTCTTTCTGACGGTTTATATAGCAGGTTCACTTGTTTAGATGAAGTTTGTTTTAGAATGAATCAGTTTACAAAGCTGCAATGTCCTTTGCTTTATGTGTTCAAGTTTCTGCATTTTAGCGCAATGTTGACCTTCAAGCTCCCCTGTCTTCGGCCACATTTTCCTAGCTATTGTATGTAAACAATAGAAAAGTCTTTCATTGGTGCCTTGCATATATATGCTGTTCCAAAAAAAAAAATGCAACATTATTACAGTGCTCATGAACACCAATTTTCAAACATGTACCAAACTTTTATTTTATGGAATTAATGTTTCAACCTTGGCATGAAGAACCTTTCTGACTTTAACAATGAAATGATGTTCATTAAATTTGGTTTGAACTTTTATTCTTTGCGACTGAGACCTCCGACTCAGATTGGGATTCTCATGAACTTGTCATGAGTTAATACCAAAAATATTGTTTTTACCTTGACTTCTTTCATGACCTCACAAATTATATGGTGAGTACAATTCAGGTAACCACAAGAAGTTAATGACCAGGTGGACACAGTTGATATGTTGAATAATGTCCAAACAGATAATATCTTTTATAGAAGTTACTTCAAAAAAGTTGCATTACTTTTTTTGAAAAGTATATATTAGTATCCCATGAATGTTCTTTGTCCTTCCGAAAGTTCGCCAAGCAATATCTGCTGTGAAATATTGTTGCTCATTCTTAACATATGACCCAGCCATCTTAGTGGTTTACTGCTGAGTATTCATATTATTGATGGTAATTTTCCCTGCTGCAACACTTGTTTGTTATTTTCTTCCTGTTCATTATGTTGCAAAAACAGCAAAGGTGAAATATGTTCAATCTTTTCTAATGTCTGGAGTATCTTCTTCTTCTGCGTTCATTCTCAATCTCCTGCAGGTTAGCAGGAAGTAGTCCGGAGAACGGAATGCGTTGTGTCATAGTTTACAGCATTGCTGCGATATCTGCGCCTTTCTGCCTGACACATCCGACTTCTGCATAGCTGTGGGTCACTGACCCTATATGGGATGGGACAGCCAACTCCATACCATAACCTCCTTAGTCGCCTTTTACGACATGTGTGGAAGGTAAATAGTGTTGCTATTCTTTGCTCCCCTTTCGGACCCTAGCAACACTTGGGCGACTATGTTTATGATTACATTTATTTTCGTGCCAGGACATGTGGGTGTTCAAGGCAATCAAAGAGCAGATCAACTGGTGTCATGCGTGATTGTGGCACAGGGCGATGGGGCAATGGATCGAACTGGCGTTTTGAACTACTTAAGAGATATAGCACGTGAGACTGTGATAGTGTGGATAATGATTCCTTTTCAATGGCCAGGATTAATAATCAGGGTTTGAAATGCGGTGTTGCTAGAAGTGAACATTTTGGTGGCCGCAGAAGAATGATGATCAACAAGTATAGGACGGGTACTGTCAGCAGAAGAAGTGTAATGGCAGATACTCTCAGGGAAAGATTGGAGCAACTATGGACTATGGAAAAATATTTAGATATTGATGGAGATACCTAAAGATGGTATGAAATGTGCACTGGAAACATGCTATGAGGGTTGACAAAAAAAGAGAGAAGGATAGCACAAGCCATATTGGCATTTCAGAAATTAAGAAACATTAAGTGCAATGGAGTACTATTAATGTAAATGCAAATTTGAGTGCTAGGGTGTTATATTGAACCAATTCTTTTCTACGGATGCGAAGTGTGGACAGTAAACAAACCAGATGAAAGTGAACTTGGAAGGTATTGATGTTTGAACTTTTGAGAAGACTGATGAAAATACCATGGACATCTAATGCAAAAGTGTTCAGGGATGTTAAAGTAAAAAACAAAACAAATTATAGCAAAAATTATAGGTAACCAGTCAAGATGTATAGGGCATGTAATGAGAAGAACACAACTTGAACATTTATTTACAAACAGGAACCACTGTTTGTTTTGCGTTCGCTCCATTGTAACCATCACGGATATCCGTGCGATTTCCGCCGGGAGCGTGATTATGTTGTGCCGTTATGCGCCTTGTAGGCCTAGCACATCCGATTTGGGCATGAGGAACCACTGTAAAGATCAAAGAGAGATGAAACAGAGGAAGACAAAGAGATAAGTTTCTGGAAGGATTATACATTATGACATGGTATAAAGTCACCAAATAAACTTTTTAATGAGAGGCAATGAGGTGATGGAAAAACATGGTACTTGATTGACTAAGTAACATACATTCTTTCTTCTTCAGCGTCCATTTGCAAACTTCCACTGGATCTCTCATGTGACAGAACAATGGTTCTTCTAGATTTTCAGCAGGAGCACATACATTCATAAAAGGCAAATGTTAATTCCGTGAACCACAACCTCTATTATTTATTATGGTAAAAAACTCTATATAACGAAATTGAACTAATGACTGTGACTGAAAAGAGCATTTTCACCATAAGAGATATTTGAATGAAGAAGAAAAATATAAATACAATGGAATAAATCGATATATTTAATGTATCATTTTCACATTTACTTTGTATTTAATTCAAGAGAAATATATTTCATTTATCCAGATAAATTCTTTTCTTCTGGTTTATATGGTCTTGAAGGCTTGGATGTATAAAAAAAAGGGGGGCCCTTTAAAAAAAAGTTGTGTGTATGCGAATTGATTGTGAACACAAAACAACGAGCAAGGATGAAACAGTTGACGTTCACATGACCGAGTTAAATGTAATCTGGAGATACATACTTTTATAAGAAAAGTAAAAATCTATTCCCTGAGTAAACTGGAAAAAAAATGCACACAAACATTTTCACAAGAGACACATTTCTGTTACATAATTTATTTATTTCATTCTGTAACTGTTAACAAAATAAATACCGTACATAAAACATGAAAGCTATAAAAAAATCAGTAAGATCAATGAATATAATAATAGATATTTACAAAGTGTAACAAACCACAGATATTCAAATATGCAGGCAGCATATTAATTTATATATGTATATATTGTACAGAGACAAGGTACAAGAATGAAAACGGCACAATTACTTCACCCAAGATCAAAATAGATGATTAAACAGATGCTAAAGAGTATCTTTACACTAACACTTTGTTACTGTACCAGTGCCAAACATGGTCACTAAGAATTTCAGATGATAAAAATCATAGCATGCCAAATAAAATAATGTCTAAGAAAAGCAGAGCAATTACAATTAAAACTAGGCAGAATAACAGCTAACAAAATTAGGTAGGTATATGATTTTTGGTCAGCTCTGTCGCAGAATGGTTCTCATCAATAATGAGAATACTCAATAATAAATGACTAAAATGGCTGGGTCATGTATTAAGAATGAACAACAATATTTCACAGCAGACATTGTTTGATGAACTTTCGGAAGGGATAAGAACATTCATGAGGAACAATATACTTATATATATTGTCAAAAAGGTCATGAGATACAAATATATACTTTTAGGAGGAAAAAACACAACTTTTTAAAAATAACTTTTATAAAAGACATTTGCTGATTGGACATCATTCAACCTATCTACTATGTCCACCTGATCATTAACTTCTTGATCATTGTGACGGTCAATGTACCAAGTTCGATCCCTGCCCCAGGCAAATGTCCATCTGGACCGTTCAGAAAACAATGACAAACTACAGAATGTATTTATATTGCCTAGAAAATCACTACAGCTGAAAAATGCTGGGTTGGTGGCTACATCCTGAATAAGATACACTACCAATTTTTTAAAATTTAATACTCTGAACTAAATATTGGTGTATATATGAAATATCCACACAAGTCTAGAGATACAATCTGAACACCAACAGGGAAATTCTGCAATAATTATGATGCAGAAATCCAGGCAGTGTGACAACTAAAACACTGCTAAACTCCAACTCTGGCCTACAGCCTATGGTATTCCTGACAGATGCAGGGTCAGTGCTTCAAGCTCTCAAGTCTGGAAAACTAACAGACTTGCAAAAACTACTTAATGAATTTTCTTACCAGTATAGGGTAACCATGCAGTGGATACCCTCTCACTGTGGAATACCAGGAAATGAAAATGCAGACCAACTGGCTAAGGAAGGTGCTGTCGAAGACCAACCAGATATACCAATCACCTACCATCAGAAAAAACAGATGATCAAGTCAATAAGAAAGCCACAAACACCAACACAAGATGACTATCATATTATGAACAGATCAGAACAAGTTATAATTCTACGCCTCAGAACAGGACACACCCGACTCCGCAGTCATATGTGAACAGGCAGATTGTCAAAAATATACTTCAAGAGTGTTCTTAGCATAAAACGCTGAGGCAGACATATTGGCCAGAGGAAACAACACTGGAATCAAAGGTCTATGGGCCACTGTATGAACTACAAAAGACTGAGTTTTATTCAGGAGACAGAATTACAGATCTAGACATGTTTCAAGTGAACGAAAGAACTAAATATTCTACATTCAGAAGTTGGTGTCCAATCATCAGAGGCACTAAATACTAGGGTGGTGTACATTCAATTCCAAAGACGAAAGGGGTGGGGGGTATATGTTATTAAATATCTCCTTTCCCAAGCAAATGAGAGCATAACTTTTAGTATTAGACCAAAAGGTGGGTTAAAACCTTAATGGCTGTCCACAGAAAGGTCATCAAATTTTGCATCAAAAAGATTTAATAGAGGTTTACACTGGAAAGAGGTCATATCTTTTTTTGTTTCCTTGATAAAACCTCTTTTTACTGAAAACGTATCTATGGCTCTATGTCCATTTAGGGAAACAGTTTTCTTGTATGGCTGGCCTACTCGTGATATGGCCATGGCCACATATATCCACAATTCAGTACAAGTGGTAAAAACACTGAAAGTAGTTGCAAACTGAAGTTGGATGCATTAGACCAGGGCTATTCAACTATATTTACTCTGTGGCTAAAATGTAGAAAATGAGGATCATCACGGGCCAGATTTATAAAAAAACACATTGAATGATTTTATACATTTAGTTTTTTTATAACTTTATTTCACTGTTTTAGCAATGATCCGCGGGCCACTTACTAGACCTCCACGGGCCGCCAATTGAATAGCCCTGCATTAGACCATAGGCTCCCAAATTGAGCAACACTCTCTACCCCTCTCCTCAGGAGCTAAAGCCTTCTGGGGAGATGGTCAGTGGCTCTTTATAGAAGAAGTTAAGTTTCTTGTTTGGAACCTGTGTCCCCCGATGTGATTATTTCCCTTGGCATTGTTTGTCAGTTTATATTTATCCTTTATTAATTTTAATATAAATTTATTTAGGGCTAGTTATGTAAAACAAAACTTCTACTAACCTAAACCCTAAGTATAACCTTACAAAAATTAATAGTTAAATTAATAATTGATAAATATCAATTTGCAAACATTGTCAAGGGAAATAATCAAATTAATAATCACATCAGGGGGCACAGGTACCAAACAAGAACCGAAATTAATAATATATATTTTTAAATTTAATCATCGTGATTGTATAATTTGATAACCATTTAAACTTTAAATTCTGCATAATTCATCTTATATCGATCTTACACAGTGAATTTTTTTTCATCAACTTTCTGTTTAAATTATTTAATCATTTGAAAATGGAACATGCCTGAATGAAATGTCAATGAGAAAATAGAGCATGCATATATGTGTATATATTAGGTTATGTTCACAATAGCAAATATATTTATTACATTTCATTCCCACATCTTTTAATATATATTCTGAATTTGGATATTTAAACTATTGTATGAAACTCTTCATTAATTTTTATTTTTGCTTTGTATTTTTAATTTATAAGTTCGCAATAAACAATTTTATAATATATTTTATGGTGTTTTAATTATCACAATAAGATTCTTACTAATGTAATGCAATCTCTTAACATGTAATCTAAATTTTCATATTTAAAAACCGTTGTATAAAACTGTGCATAAAGTTTCATAAAAATCGGTACAGCAATAACTGTGTTCAAGATGAAGCACATATTGGGCACTACTTTTTCAATAATTTAACGGCATAAGCAGTAATGTATCATTAGTTGCTATTTGCGTCAAAGATATCAAATGGTTTGAACACGAAAAACTTGTTATAATGGCTACAACATTTATGTCTTGCAAAGTGGGCGGTGGCTCGAAAAAGTTTGGGAACCTATGCATTAGACCATTGTCATAAATAAAACAGTGACAACACATTTTCCCTTTTCCCTGGACATATATTTCCTGCTGGAAATATAGTGTTACCATCCTGATTTAAAAGAAATCTAGTGGGAGTTTCAGAACACACAAAAATGACTCTTTAAAAAAATGAAATCTTATGAGATCATAATAAACTACATATAATCATAGTCAGACGTAGTCTCATTGAAGGTTTGCTGCAATAAACCTCCAACATCAGCATCTTGCCTTGTTGATGCACTCTGCTAAGACTAACATGTCCATCTCAGGATATTTCTCTCCCACTTGTATCTCTGCCAACCTCATGCTCGCCACCACTCAGCTCTACCCTCAAATTAGGTATTCAACAAGGTGTCAGTGTCCAAAATTTGATTTTCATTTCTTTATTATGGGTAGTTCTTTTTTATACTCAGTGTTATCAGAATCTATTTGTATTATTATCTTACCATGAAGTTCCCCCTATTCTATATATCCTCATCTCAAAGGCATCAATTTGTCTTGTAGCAGATGCTGAAGTCGGATGTGTCAGGCCAAAAGGCGCAGATATCGCAGCAATGATGTAAACCATGACACAACGCATTCCGTTCTCCGGACTACATCCTGCTAATCTGCAGGAGTTTGAGAATGAATGCAGAAGAAGAAGTCTTGTAGCTGTATGTTCATTATCCATGTATCTGATTTGTTTTTATTCCGCTGCAGGCAAATGTACATCCAGACCATACAGAAAGCAACGGCAAACTACTAAACATATTTATATTGCATAAACAATCACTACAGTCAAAACATGCTGGGTTGGTGGCTACATGCTGAAGTGGATATCAATCAATAAATTAAGTGCCATGGCGTAGGCGATCATGTTTCTCCATGACTCTCTATCTCTTGTGTTGTCGATAAGCTCAGTTGGTGAACTTCTACCGTGCCACACTACTAGCCTATCTAGCAACTTTTCTCTTTGTCGTCCCGTCTCTTCTCCCCTTGATCTTTCCAGTGGTTATTAAGTGTTCAAGCTGTGTTCTTCTCAGCTCATGCCCTAGAAACCTTGACTCTCTGCCCCATATGTTTGATCTTTTTACGCCAGCATCAATGAGAACCTCTGCATTAGTTTTCTTAGCTGTCCATGGTATTTTCATCATTCTTCTCAGAAACCGCATCTCTGTAGCCTCTAATTAGCTTTGAACTGGACATCCAACCAATTTAATAGTTTCCTCATGTCATTGAAAGTACTGTAGCAATTTCTATTCTCTTTTTTACCACATCTGGCTTTTAGCATAATTTGTGATTGTGTGTCCAAGATACAGGTAATGATCTGCTTGTTAACTGCCCACTATACCACACAAGGATCAACTATGGTGATCGGAAATAGCTGATGGAAAGCTCCACAGCCCAATCTCGGGGCTGGTGACCACAGTATAGTTCATTGATGAAATCCATGTCAACGTCTGACTTCGACTGGAGAACGAACAAGAAGAAAAATTGTTGCATTATATACTGCATGTATTTCAATATTTATTGTTTTTCCTTTGATTTGGCTGATTATCTTTCTTTTTCCTGGTTTCTTTGTGACAAAACGCATTTTTGTTCTCCTGCTGAAACCTTCCGATGTGCAAATAATGCCGCTTTGCTGTAAATTATCTGCACAATGTACATCACGTTCCCCAGCGGAAATCACACTGAACTTTTGTGTTGGTTATCAGAGAGCCAATGCAGAAGAAGGACATCTTGCTGGAAATATAGTGGTACAATATAAGAGAGACCAAGTGGGAGTTTTAGAACGAACCCAAAACTTTTCATCAAGATATGGAGAATAACAAATTATAGTTATTAATTGTGAATACATATATGCTATAATATTACTCTAAAAATTTGGTGAGATATTAAAGTTATTTTATTCAATGAAATACTCCTGGCCATATCGAAGCAATGCAGTCATATGGACTGTGTGGCCAGCATTGTATCATTAAATGATTGTAGGCATTCCTGTGATTGGATACCTTCTACAAATAGACAGACCCTCTGAGTAGGAGACATTTCAGAGCACTGCTAACTCTAACTGCTGAGAGTTCAAGTCTTGAGTGTGAAAGTATTCTAAAAAATCTCTTTTCCCCATCAGTACCCTGGTAACATATTAGCAGAAGAGTTTTACTGAAAACAAATGAAATGCTTATAAAAGTTTATAATTCCTGTATTATGTTATCTGAGTTCACAAGGGATGCAAACATTAGTGCCACAGCTACTTACATTTATGTCATATGATGTTGGGCAACGGGATGACTACTCCATCCAAAACAAATCTAAAGAAATCTAACAAACCATGACTACAACAAAAATGATAAACCTAATCATAATCAACCCAATGAACAGAAATCTCTACTCTACACAAATAAATTTCAGGTTGAAACAAGTCAAAATATGACGGTTGAAATTAAAGGCTAAATGAAACTTTGAAAAAAAAATTTCATTACTGCATGTTTTCCTGTGAAGGAGTGTAGAGAGGTTTTCTATGGGCTGTGGAAATAAAGGCAGCTTTGCCATAGCATACGCCATGACATGTACAGGAAGGATTTTGATTGTACCTCCGAAATAAAAAATCATGTCCCAACCGTGGATTTAACCCGGGACCTCAAGTGTCTGAGAACAGAATTCTAACCATGATAGACATGGTAAATGAAAGACAACAGAAAATCAAAATGCTAGAACATGAAGTCTTAATGCAGTATTTTAAATATATAAAATAATTTTTTTCATTACAATAATAAAACAATCAATACACAGCAACATAAAATTAGAATGTAATTCATTACATTTTCATAATCAAGAAAACTAATGTAACCAGTACAACTGCATCTTCATCTGCTTCCAAGAAAACTAGAAAAATGATGTAACCAGCACAACTGCACCTTCCTCTGCTTCTTTTCTTAGCATGCAATGCCATTCTTGAATCTCCTTCAGATCGGTATCAGCTCTCTGAGAATGTACTTGACCAAATACTTTGGTGTCTGCATCCATTGGATTATATGACATTCCTGACTTTAACAATTTAGTTGGTTTTCGTGTTCTGCTAGAACCAGGTTCAGTTTTTCTGCCTGGGCAGCGATTTGCTTTAATATGATCCCTCAAACCCTCACTGTAGATAAATGTTCTGCCACAGGCATCACAAGCGAATGCTCTCTTTCCAGTATGTCCCAATCTATGTCTGACTAAGGAAGAACAGTAAGTGAAGCCCCTACCACACACCTCACAAACGTACGGTCGTTTGTCACTGTGTATTCGTTTATGTTTGCTCAGGTCTCCAGAACATCTTGTACGTTTACCGCATACTTCACAAACAAAAGGCTTTTCGCCTTTGTGCCAGAGTTTGTGATGGATTAAATTCATTTTATGTGCATAAGTCTTCCCACACAGCTCACATGTGTAGTTCCTTTCTTCAGTGTGAATCTTCATATGGGTATGTAGCCTATCTTTTCTCAAAAAGGTTTTTCCACAAGTCTGGCAACTATGAACAGGCTCTTCTGCATGTTTTTGTAAGTGTCTGGCCAGTGACTCTGGCTTAATGAAGGCAGAACCACATATTTCACATTTATTTTTTGGCATCAAGTGGTCCCTCAGGTGATCAAGAAGCATGAAGATACTACGATGCTGCCTATGACACAGATCACAGGTGAACCTGCTTGCAGCCTCATGTTTCTCACTGTGCTGCCTATAGTCTGACAAATTCTGTAAACTTTCCCCACAATTCCAGCAAATAAAGTTCTTGGGAGGGCTGTAGTGTACATGTTTATAATGTAGGATATACTCATCAGCATTTCTGAACACAGATTTACATACTTTACAGGTGAACACTTTACAATGTTTGTGTTTTGAAGCTAGATGTTTCTTCATACAATTCTCACCAGCAAAAGCATTAGCGCAGAAACAGCAGGGAAACATCTTGAGCAACACTATATTTTTCTCACTGCTTTTAATGTTACTCAATTTCTTGTTACAAACAGCATCAGTTTTATTCCAAAGTTCTGAAAATGTATCTTCATTATTCTCAAAGTTTGTGAAATCTGATTCTATTTCTAAATCTTCTACAGGTAAACTACTCAATTTCTCTGCTCTATTTAGTCTAGGCTTTTTCTCCGTTTTCAAGGTATTCATTTTTGCCGGTCCAATTTTCCTTTTATCAACAGATATTTTGTGTTGTCTATTTCCAGAATAACCAACAGAATAATCTACATCGTCAACAGATGTGTTGAGTTCAATATAAGAGGAAGTATCCTTGTTCACAGATTTCAGTTTATCATTCCTAGAAAGATCAAATATTTCCTGATTTGTCTCCCTTGTGACTCTGTAACTGATAATATTACTTATATCATTAACAGATTTATTATCACTAATTTTATTAACATTTGGTAGAAGGCCATCTTTTGTTGATAGGTGCTGCACGAGTGATTCACTTTCTAATGAGCTACACAATGCATTTTTCATGATGCTCTCTTCCAGGTTTCCAAACTCGCACATTTCAGCTTGTTTTTTCAAAACAATGAAATATTCATCCAAACTGTCAGACAGATCACGTTTCAAGTTGAAATATCTGAACCTCTCAAACATAAGAATAAAATATGGTAAGCAAATCTGTTCAACAACTTGTAATATCGAGTTTAATTTAGGTAAATCTAAGTCATACATTTTCAAAGACGAACAAATGTAATTAATTTGATCCCGGGCTGCAAAAAGCAACAATGATGAGACACCCGACAATTCTGGTCCATATAATTCTGTACTCTGAAAAAATGTTAATTTCTGACAGAAGCTACTCCATATCTGCCATAAGGCACCATCCTTGTCAATGTCTTGTGACAGATGTAAAATAAACTCCATTATAAAAACACAAATCTTTCCAAGATTAAAGTTTCAATAAAAGTTAAATGTGATGTAATTCTCAGATTCCAACCTCAATTCCACTGCAATATATTCTTGTCTGATTTGCCAGGTACTTCCGCTGGGAGTTCTGGAACACAAAGCACGTGTAAAATTGATATGTTCAAATACCACCAAACATGAATAATTAACTGTTTCATAACAATAGATGATAAAAGGTTGTGACTCAGGCAAACAAAATTAAAAATCTTGTGTAAACAAATGTTAATGCAATTAACAAAAAAGCCAAGCTTTATTTTAACACTCACTTTGTCATCACAACACAAAAGTCCCCTTCATTGCCACAGACAACTTTTGTCCTCTGTGAATATTACTTTTTCATAGGAAATTAATTTTGCAGACTCAACACCCGTTTTATTAAGTAAGAGAATCCCTGTTTATTACAAATACCATTTCTCAAAAATGTACATCAACAAGTTATTCGACCACACTTAGAATATGGCTCTATTCATCATCAAACACCACACTACAGAACTTGGATAGAGTACAGAACCAAGCACTTAGAATCATTACAGGAGCTATGATATCCACACCAATTGTAGAAAAGCAGAATATTGAAGAGATATAGTCGCTGAAAGGGTGCAGGGATACTAAAATTATAATTCATGGAGAAATGTTAAGCTCCCACCATAGTCGGTCAATGAAGGAAAGATTCCAGAATCTGTCACAAGGATGGCTTAAAAGAAGCAGATTTATACACCAGGCCAAGCGTATACATAGACAGGTATCGGATCATCCAGGGGTAACAATACCACTGACATCTCAACCAGTACACACCTCCATGGGAAAAACAGACATACCTACAAGTGACCATCCAAACAACAATAACAGGTGTGTATGGGGATGAACAGCAGAATAATCTGCAGAAAAGGGTAGCAGCTCTCAGCTTCCTCGATGACGCTTACCCAAGTGATCTTTGGACTAGAGTGTATACGGATGGATCAGCGATCAGCACAAAATGCAGTAAGAAATGGGAAAAGTGGTGTATATGTGGAATACCCCAATGGCACCACTGATACCACATGTATACCAACAGGGAATTACTTAACTATGAATCCGAAGTCAAAGCTATTTGTGCAGCTGCAAAAAAACTTAATATCTGACAGGACCTCACACCATATTGTTTGTTTGTTTGTTTGTCGTTCGCTCCATTGTAACCATCACGGATATCCGTGCGATTTCAGCCGGGAGCGTGATTACGTTGTGCCACCGTTATGCGCCTTGTAGGCCTAGCACATCCGATTTCGGCATGCCTTGACAATTCGGGTGGGCTACCCTTAGCCTGTGACAGCCTCTATATCTGTCTCCAGGCACGCGTAGTGAAGACTCTTCGCCCAGACGATTTTCTTGCTCTCGTCTCACTCGAACGAGGTGTTCCACTGTCTATGAACTTGCCTCGTGTAATTGGACGTGCTGTGCCTGTGCCCATTGGGTACTTAACCGTTTCTAATCCGTGAGCCTGGTTCCTTAAGGGGAAGAACTCAACAGAGGAGTTGGACCCTGGCTCTTTCGCCCTCTTAGCCGAGGTGTCATTCACCGACATCGTGTACCCCTTGTCCAAGTTCGAGTCTCACACCACGCGTTTGAGAGCAAGGCGTTCTCGAGCTGAGCGTCCTTGTCCCAATAGCGCCTGAGCCCATCAGGTACTGAACCCTTTATCTCTTCAAGTGTATTTCCGGTGTAGGAAAACCTGACAGTAGAGTTGGGCCAGGGCTAAATCGTTGTCCCTTTTGTGCCTGAGCACATCGAGTACGGAACCCTTTCTCTTCGCGAGCATATTTCCGGTTTAGGAAGGCTCGACATTATAGTTGGATTAGGTCTTCTTGCTTTACCAAACGCCACTGAATGGGTCTGGGTCTCTGCCTGTAAGGAACACAGGTAACTAGAAACTCGTCTCGAGCTGACGGAGCTTGTAGTTCCCCTTTCCTAGGGACTTTTCACTTTCTATTTGCAGTTCGCGCTGCCCTCTAGCGCTGTTCTGCCCTTTCATTGTTTCATTGTACTCTGTATGAAATCTATGTCTCTCGCCATGCATCTACCTTTACGTGCATTTACATTGGCCACCCCTCCAATGTTCGGACTGGACTGACTAGCTTCACTGTATGTCGACAGTGTCGCTATATGTGGTGATGCTGGTGGTGTCGGAGATATGTCTGTCTCTTGTGCAGGCAAATCTCTTTCCATCTGCTACTTCCACATTCTCGGACACGATCCCCAAATGATTTGGCCAGAATCAGCTCGAGCTGCTGTATTTCTGTTTCCAGGGTGCACCGCGTGGAGGTACATTTGGGATCTTGGCTATCTGCTAACCCTGGGTCCGCCTAGAGCAATGCGTTCCCTTTGCACCCCACACCATATTGTAATACAGATGCAAGACTAGTACTAGAGGCACTACAATCCAATAAACTACCAGAGTTAAAAGAGGTATTTAAAGGTATCCATAGTGCAAAATAGGTGTAGAATTATTCTGCAATGGACTCCATCACACTGTAGAATAGCAGGAAATGAGAGAGCTGATCAACTGGCCAAGGAAGCATCTAAAATAAAGCAACCAGAAGTACCAATCAGCTATTACCGAAAGAAATCCATGATAAAGGCACAATGAAAGTCTAACTTACCTTCACGTGACAACTACCACCTACTTAACGGACAAGAACAGGCCATCATATCTTGACTCAGAACTAGACACAATAGACTAAACAGCCATATGTATACAAAATTGTTAATTGACACATCAGCAAAGTGTAATTGTGGGCAAGCCAACCAAACTTCAGAGAATATCCTTCAAGAATGTGCAAACTATAACACGTTAAGATGCACATAATAGCATTCTGATACACCTCATCATTATCAGGTGCCATGCCGGCTGGCGTAGGCGGTCATGGCTCTCCACAGCTATCTGTCCACAGTATTCTGTATCAAGATCGTTGTTGTTTCCCTGCCGTGCCAGGTTGTCAAACTGTCAAATGTTTTCTCACGTTGTCGCCCTTTTGTCTCTGTTGCCTTCAATCTTGCCTGTAGTGACCATGTTCTCCAAACCTGCCTTTCTCATGAAGTGGCCAAAAATGAAGATTGTTTTTTTCTTATATTATTGATTGTCTGTTTCGCATTTGACTCTTTAAGAACTTCTACATTAGTTTAATAATTTTATGACATGTATGACAGGTAATAGTGCCACTATTCTTTGCTTCCCTTTCAGGCCCTGACAACACACTGCCGATTTATATCTAATTACATTAACCACTAGTATCATGATCAAATGGTCTATTCACCTCTGCTTTGAATGGATTGCAGCTGTTTTTCTCACATATTCCAACTATTCCACTAAGTACAGGACTTTAGCATTGCTGCAGAAATGAGAGAGAAAAAACAAGTCAATGCTAGCAGGTGGAATTTTTTTTAATAATTGGTCATCCATTGCATGCAATGATGACAAGTCTCAGACTTGTTACATCTCTGGTGTGTGCAAAAATGACTGAGAAGTTCTTTCTCTCGTTTGCAGTTTGACACGTCTACACACCAACGGTTTTCTTGATAAATGCTGCTGTATTTGAATGCTCATCAGTGCTCCCATATAGTTTTCTGTGGATATCTATATGTCTGGGTCAGTGTTTCCTCCCTTAACTGGTTTAGTGTAATACAGTCTTGCAGTATATGCTGCTTTCCCACATGGACACAGAGGTGATGGAACCAGTCTTAGTATATTTAAGTGACTGTTTAGTCTGTTGTGTCCTATCCTGATGCAGAAGATAATAACCTGCTCAGCTCTGTCAAGATAGTGATAGTTGTCTTTTGGGTGGTTGACTTTCCTGATATCTGTGATGAGGGTCGTCTTTTAATCAGCATCTATGCTCAACAATGGTCAACCCATCATACATCAAAGATAATTTCTTAAAAGCTCTTGACTCTTATTATCTCATACAAGTAGGAAGCATGAGGATAAATGAAAAAATTCTTACAGCCGATGGGAATTGAACCAGGTCAGTTTTAGCGGCACAGAATCACTGATGTTTGTTAGGAGAGTGGTTATGCGCGGGGGTGAGTGTTCCATTCTGATCGGAAGTGGTATCTGGGGCAAGGGAGAATGTGTTTTCTGATGGGAAGAGTTGGGATGTGTAATTTCATATTATCCTTTCAAGTAGCCTATAATCGCTGAAGGTCCAGATGTAATTGATACAGGTCTCAGGAAAGTCCACACAATTTTCTGTTAAAACATGATCAGGCATAATTGATACTCGATGTTAATGTCGATGCATTTCATTGTGATTGTCCATTGATTAGCAAATAACCAGTCTTGAAGATTGTTGTATTTCTTACTGATGCTATGTCTGTACTGCAAGTCCTTGACAGCGATAAGCTGCCAGACATGAAGGAAGCCATGCGATAAATTAGCATCTAAAGAAGGGTAATACTACAGTGGATACCATCCCACTGTGGCATACCAGGAAATGAGGCAGATAGACTGGCAAAGGATGGAGCAACACAGGAACAAAAAGACCAAGAAATCACCTACCAAGAAAAGAGGACCCCCATCAAAACCATCAGGAAAGTTGACCACCTAAAAGACAATTACCACTATCTCGACAGAGCACAGCAGGTTTTATTATCTTCCGCCTCAGACCAGGTCACAACAGATTAAACCGCCACTTGAATAGACTAAGACTGGTCCCATCACTGCTGTGCCATTGTGGGCAGGCAGCACAGACCGCTGAACATATCCTGCAAGACTGCACTACACTAAACCAGTTAAGAGAAGAACACAGGCCCACAGAGATGGATAATCACAGAAAGATGTATGGGAGAACTGAGCTTTCAAATACATCAGTATTTATGAAGAAAACAGGAGCAATGCTTCATGTATTGAAGGCCTATGTTTGACAAAACATTCTATCTCTAACTATCTATACGCTGTGGCCCTTGTTTGCCTTGTGACGTTAGGGGTAGAAGAGTTCTCTGGAGATGGCCTTCTTGTGTGCTGTTTGTAAGCTTATTCCTGGGGTCTGTGATTTCTGTGATCCATCTTTTATATGGTCTGCCTTTGGCTTTATAGCTGTGATGTCTATGACTGTCATGGCCATCTGTGGCATGCTGTCTGTTGGTAGTCTGGAAGTGTGTGAAAACCACTTAATCTGTTGTCTTTTGAAGTGTTCCAATACTGGTACTGATTTGGCTATCTGTCTGATGTTATCGTTATAATTCTATCTCTTAATGACACTCCGAGAATTCTTCATAGACATGTCATTTCTATGGCTCAATCTTAGTTTGATTCTCCACTGTGACCTTTGTCTTTGTTCTACTTTTGAGGTATTTCCTAAACTTTGGTGTGTGATTTGGCAAGTGTAAGGTTTAAGTACTTAGAGTAAGGTTAGGATTAGAAATATGCCATCAAGGTGTGACTATGATACTCCATAGTCTTGTATAATGCAACTTTAGTGAGTGTCTAGTAGTGTCTTCTTAGTCTAGTCTATATTATATAATATAATATAGACTATATATATATTATAATATATTATATAATATAGTATTATTATATAGTCCTATACTAGTATACTACTCTTAACTCTACCATAGATAATATAGAGTTATAGAGTCTATATGTTTATAATATATAAATGTTTTGTAGCATCTATTTTGTATATTTTTCCTTTCACCAGATATAATCATAATAATGCTTCCTAACTATTGCCGTCTTTCAATATTAATCTTCATGTTAAATTTTTGACATGTTTTTTTTTTGTGGAGTCTGTTCAGTGTTCAATTACCACTGGATGTCGCTATTATTTTATAAAAAATTATGGCAATAATTTGGTTTCCGATCAAAACATTAAGCATATGTAATTAGCCCATATTCACAACGCAATGGATAAGACGTCAAAATTAGAGTAAGTCCTAATCATCCTAATGATATTATTTTTTTATTATATCTCCGAGCTCTGAAGATGACGGCAGCCTCCCCCCTCCCCCGGCCTAAAAGAATAGGCTCTATTCTTCGCTATTTGTCTTATATTTTGAATGAAACTTATTTACCGTACGCCTATAAATAAAATGTGGGCGTGCTTTGTCGAATAGGACTAGGCTATAAATTACTTGCCTAACTGAAAATTATCAATAACAAGGATAAATCTCAGCACAACATAAAATAATATCTTACTTGGAATATAGATCCTTATTTTTGCAATGTCTTCGCGACTTCAACAAAATGGAGGAATGTATGCCAGCGTTACCACTCGTCGATCAGGCAGGGTTGCCAGATTAAATATCATTTACAGCCAAAAAGAAATAAAAACTCCATAATAAACATTTCTCTTACTCTTCTTCTTCTGCGTTCGTTCTCAAACTCTTGCAGATTAGAAGAATGAAGTCCGGAGAATAGAATACGCTGTGTCATGGTGTACATCTAAGCTGCTATGTCTTCGTTATTCAGCCTAATACATCCGACGTCAGCATGGTTTCTGGGTCACTTGACCCTTTATGGGATGAGACTAGCCAATTCTACCCACAATACCTCCTCAGTCGCCTCTAACGACGGGACTGACAGATCATAGTGTCGCTATTCTTTGCTCCCCTTGCGCCCAACACACGGACGTTTCTCTTACTCAAATCGCATGCTTACAGAAATTGTCAGCTCTGCGTATACTGCTATACGTTATCATTATTTTGTATATGGTGTAGGCTATATGAATCATCATCATCACATGTGAGATGAAGTATTTAAGAAAAGCAGCTATGGTCTTTTACTAGATGTATTTCCAATCCTGCGTCATGGAGACGTGGTTTTATGTTTTTGAGACGTGGCTCTAGACAGGCTAAGTCATCTATTCTGTTTATTATTGTGTTGTTTACTGTTGTTTGTCTCTTGAAAAAGGTTCCATTTGAGCCGATACGTGGAGAATTGTCCTGTTTAGTTTTAGTGTATGTTATTTTATATATACTTTTTTATATATTTTTATTCATAGGCAAGGTAAGTGTTTTCAGTAACCTGTTTAATTCATTTTGCTTTACTATTTGTTCATTCGGTTACTGCGGCACCCTCCACTTTGTCGGACACCTTCCGACCATTTGGTTATTTATAGATAGAGTAAGAAACTATGATATCAGAAAAAGAATATGATTAATGCCTTGTATCTAATAAAGAGGTCAGCAGATAAAGTGGTTTGGTCATCTTATGAGAGTGGACCCAAGCCAATTACCACTGAGAGCTTATAACAAACGATCATCTAGATACAGAGCAAAGGGAATATCCCAGAAAGAGGTGGATCGATAACATCACAACCACTCTCCACAAACACGGACTCAGTGCGAATCAGGCATCACATCTGAACTTGAACAGAAACTTACAGGTCCCACCACTACGCTTAACGGCAAGTGTGGATGCTATCAACCAGCTTCCACCTGGGGATAGACAATAGACATCGCATGACTTTACCAGAGAATGTGCAAAAAAGTCATTAATATAATTACAATAGTCCCTAAGTAAAACAGCGGCGAAGAAGATCAACGCTTTCGGGATGAAATGCTACAGAAAGATACTTAAAATATCATGGAAGGAAAAAAAAGAGAAAATCGGATATTATAAACACATTAAAGATTACAGAGTGTTGGTTACTAAACACAATAGCAAAAAGAAAACTATACCTGTTTGGTCATATACAGAGACACAACTGTTTAGAAAGACAAATAATGGAGGGTAGAGTACCTGGAAAGAGGAGAAATGGCAGATCAAGAAGACGATGGACTGACGATATTAAATATAACATGAATACATCGTTGGAAAATGCAAGACGCATCGCCCAAGACAGAGAGGGGTTCAAAGAGTTCATTGGGAAGACAACGTTCTGGAAAGAATACGTCATATGACACATAGTCCAGTGCTGTTATGAAGAAGCTGGAAAGTATCAATGTAATTTTCATTATAACAGGTGTTGGAAATTTCTACCACAAGTTACAAGACATGACTACACGCGTCTTTTCATATTGTCAAATACCTCCTGCTACGTGACCTCCTGCTACGTGTCTGTTGTTATTTCTTGAAGTCAGTTGTTTGTTTTGCGTTCGCTCCATTGTAACCAGCACGGATATCCGTGCGATTTCCGCCGGGAGCGCGATTACGTTGTGCCACCGTTATGCGCATTGTAGGCCTAGCACATCCGATTTCAGCATGCCTTGACAATTCGGGTGGGCTACCCTAGCCTGTGACAACCTTCCTATCTGTCGCCAGACAGCGAATGTGTACTGACTCTACGCCGAGACTGTGTGTCCTTCATGTCTGTCCTGCACGAGGCGTTCCGCAGCCAGTGAACTTGCCTCATGTAATTAGACTTATTGTGCCCGTGCTCATCGGGTACTAAACCTTTTCTCGTCCTCAAGCCTGGTTCCGGTTTAGGAAGAACTTGACAGAAGAGTTGGGTTCGGGCTCGTTCACCTTCTTAGCCGAAGCGTTGCTCACCAACTTTGTGAGCCCTTCGTCCAGTCTGAATCTGTACACATATTTAGGAACGTTAGGGACTTGCGTTTTGTTCTAGAGCTGAAAAGTGCTTGTCACCTTGGACTGCTATGCCTGTGCCCATCGGGTACTGAACCTTTTCTCTCCGCGAGCATGCTTCCGGTATAGGAAAGACTTGACAGTAGTTTGGCCCAGGCTGGGATCACCGGTAACTAGAAGCTTGTCTCGAGCAAACAATGCTTTAGTTCCAATTTCATCGAACCGTTTTCCGTGCTCTTTGCACATGACGCTGCCCTCTAGCGCTGTGCATCTTTCTCGGTGTACTCATTGTGCTTTTATTTTTATTGGAACATCTGCCTGCTTCGTACCGACTACATTGGCCGCCCTCCAGTGCTTCTACCGAACTTACTAGCTTCACTGTGTGCCGACAGTGTTGCTGCATGTGTTGGCACAGAGGTTTCGGAGATATTGCCTGTCTTTTTGCGGTCAAATCGCTTTCCATCTGTTACTTCCATATTCACGGACACGATCCCCAAAAGGTTTAGCCAGAATCAGCACGAGCCGCTGTATCTCTGTTACCAGGGTGCGCCACGAGGAGGCACTTTTGGGATCTTGGTTATCTGTTAACCCTGGGTCCGCAAAGAGCAATGCGTTTCCGTTGCACCCCTCTTGAATAGTAATTATGATTGCTTCTTTCAAGTCCTCGATTGTGTGAACGTCATTTTTGTAAACATTTTCTTTCAAGAAACCCCATAGGTAATAACCTAATGGAGTTAGATCTGGTGAACGTGCAGACCAAATTCCACGTGATATTATGCGATTTGCGAAAAATTTCTTCTAAAAAACACATCGTGCCAATCTAGCTGTGTGTGCAATTGCGCCATTCTGCTGGAACCACACTTATTCAATTTTTCATGACAATTCAGCTGGTATAAAAAAAGGTTCCAGAATGTCGGTGATGTTCATTTTCCTTTTGCGCTGAAGTTAACGCAGAGGTCAGATCTCTCCAATTCTTTCTGTTCAAAGCTATTCTGTGCAGCTCTTGGATAGTATGGATATTGATTGTTCAATTAAGCTTAAAAAGAATCATACGCAAAACAAATGCACACGATTAAGATTTAATTTAGAAAAAATGAAAGATCCAGAAATAGCAGAGATATTTGAGGCAACAGTAGGAGGAAAATTTGCAGCTCTGAACCTTGTAAATGAAGATGTTAACTATCTCACAGAAACCATGACAGGAACTTTATTAGAATCAGCAACAGAAATACTAGGGACAAGAAGAATAACACTCAAACCTTGGGTAACAGATGACATCCTGAAATTGTGTGACGAATGGAGGGAAATGAAAAAGATTAAGAAAGAGGGCCCTGAAATGTCAGGGCAATATAGCAAAATAAACAAAAACATCAGAAGGAAAATGAAACAAGCACAAGAAGTGTGGCTAGAGGAACAATGCGAAACCATCAATGAAGGTATTAAACGCGGAAACAGTAAGGTAGCATATGACACTCTAAGAAAGATAACACAGCCAAAAAGACCAAATATATCTACAATACAAGACAAACACGGAAAGATACTCAATGAAACAACAGATATCGTGAAAAGATGGACAGAGTATTGCAAGGAGCTGTATAACTGCAAGTGTAATCCTGACTACACGATATTACAGAATTCTGAACTAAACAACAGAGAAATAAGAAATGCAGAAATTCTAGTAGATGAAATAAAAGAGGCCATACGAACATTGAACGGAGGGAAGTCACCTGGTGTAGACAACATTCCAGCAGAATTGTTGAAATACGGGGGCATTAATGTGGTAAATATTATGACCAAAATATGCCAAAATATATGGAGCACAAAACAATGGCCCACTAATTGGACACAATCACTAATAATACCAATTCCCAAGAAAGGAAATTTGAAAGTGTGTACGAATTACAGAACAATTAGCCTTATAACACACCCCAGTAAAGTGATGCTCAAAATACTACTTAACAGAATAAAACACAAGTCGGAAGAAATAATTGCAGAAGAACAAGCTGGCTTCAGAGCAAACAGAAGCACTGTTGAACAAATATTTAACATCCAAAGACTAATCGAAAAACATATTCAGCACCAAAGTGATCTATACCACAACTTCATTGACTTTACAAAGGCCTTTGATCGTGTTTGGCATGATGGTCTGTGGCACATACTGAGGAAATTTAATTTTGAGACCACAATTATAGACATTATTGAAGCTCTGTACAAAAATGCAAATAGTGCTGTATGTCAAACAATACAATTGGAGAGTTCTTCAAAACAAATGTGGGAGTTCGACAGAGATGCATAATGTCCCCAGTACTTTTTAACATATACTTAGGGCACATCATACAAGAGACATTACATGATTACAACACGTCTATATCGATCGGAGGTCGCCCTATTTGCAACTTGCGTTTCGCTGATAATATTGATCTTATAGCTTGGTCAGAACAATCATTGCAAGAATAAACATCAAAGTTGGAAAAAGTTACCAGCAAGTACGGAATGGAAATCAATACAGATAAGAGCAAAATCTTGGTAAACAGCAGAGACACAGAAAACCAGACTAATATCATGATGAATGGACATAAGCTTGAGGAGGTGAATACCTTCAAATACCTCGAATCCAGTATATGCAGCGATGGTAAATGCAAAGCAGAACTAAAAATAAGGCTGGAGATGGCTTTAGCGTCCTTGTCAAGGCTAACTGTGATTTGGAAAAACAACATCAGTGTTGGAGTGAAAATCGAACTGTAGAAGTCGCTGGTGCTTTCTGTTGTGTTGTATGGTTGTGAGAGTTGGACATTCACTGCGGACATGGAGAGAAGATTACAGACTTTCGAGTACAAATGCTACAGAAGAATTCTACGAATTTCCTATAGGGAACATACGACCATTGTATACGTAAGAAATATAGTAGAGATGTGTGCAGGTGTTCAGGAGCCATTGCTTTCAATAGTGAAACGACGAAAACTAGCATGGTTCGGACATGTATGCAGACACTATTCCATGTCAAAAACAATACTGCATGGAACTGTCGAGGGTTGAAGAAGCAGAGGAGGGAAAATAAAGACATGGACAGACACCATCAAGGAATGGACAGGGCAAGATATTTCCATACTCATCCGCATCGCCGAGGATAGAATTCGCTGGAGGACTCCGTGTGCTGAGGCATGCAATGTGGTACCCCTACGACCCTGAATGGTTATGGGCTTATTGATTGATTGATTGATTGTTTTACTTTCTCTAAGTATAATTCTTCTGAGTGTTTCTTTTGGTCTATCCCTTGCTCTTTTGCCTGTAATTTTGAATGAAAAAGAATTGGAATGAACTGACTTCTGTTACACAAATGGGTCTGGACTTTTCGATGTTAGTTTATTAATCCAACGATCGACGGAATGACCCAGACTTGATTAGAGAAACACCCTCCATCCATGGACGTCACTACCGGAAGTCCTCAGCGATGTACTGATCAGCATTTATAGTGTTGAAGAAAATTGGTCCAATAATATGTTTCCATACCCCAATTTTCACATCGTTTAGAGGCGCTTCATAAAATGCATTGGGATTAAAATTGCTCCGAGTACGATTATTTTGGCTATTAACGTATCCAGATAGATGAAACCATGCTTCCTCAGAGAAGAATGTTCCATCAAGAATTGACTCTCCTTCTTCAGCTTAAAATGCTTGGAACCACGTGAAGTAGTTGACTCTGGATTGATAGTCAATACTCTTTTAGTGCAGTTACAACAGACATTCTGTGTATATAAAAATGTAACCGGTGTTTACGAATTTTGTGCAATGTGCTCACTGATAGGTTCACTTGTTGCGACATTTTCCTTAAGGACTTACTTGGGCTTCTCAAGATTCTGTCTTGGATATCTAGTATTATCTACATATTTTTCTTCAGACACAGCAGGTCTACTAGTTCGCGGAGCATCTTCCACATTTTCCGTAGCGAGAAATATATTCAAACAATTTCTAACCGTAAGCCGTAATGTAATGAGAAGGTTATTTAATCAGGAAATCTTGCTTTAAATGTTTCAACAACCACCCATGTGTATCGACCGCCATTTTGAAACATTTGTTAGACTAAAAAAAAAGTCTTTCTTTCGTTGATAACGCCATTCTATTTTGCGTACAAATAATTACCAGCAGACGACAGCCATTCATTGTATATATTGCTTCTCGATGCACTCTCGAAGCGCATTTTGTGATGACGTCATGTACTTTTTTTTTTTCAAATGTTTTCTCCATACAAAGTGCAGTTAGACTTTCCAAACACCCTGTATAATATAAATCAAGTGACGTAATCTTTCCAGAAGGTTATCTTCATCGTGGATACTCTGAACTCCTCTCTGCCCCGGGCGAGTATTGGCCAGGCACATGTTTATTCATTCGCTGATACAACCGTCTTCGTGGTTTTTCTCTTATTCTCTTACATGGTGCTCTGCCCTCAAGAATCATACTTTCCACGCTATCATGTCTCCAAGTGTCCAAAAAGCTTCCTTTTTATGATTGCATTTCTTCTTCTTCTTCGTTCTCAAACTCCTGCAGATTAGCAGGATGTAGTTCGGAAAACGGAATGCGTTGTGTCATGGTTTACAGTATTGCTGCGATATCTGCGCCTTTCGGCCTGACACATCCGACTTCAGCATGGCTTTGGGTCACTGACCCTATATGGGATGGGACAGCCAACTCCATCCCATAACCTCCTTAAGTCGCCTTTTACGACATGCGTGGAAGGTAAATAGGGTTGCTATTCTTTACTCCCCTTTCGAGCCCCGGCAACACACGGGCGATGTTGCATTTAAAAGCCGCCCTTTATTTAATTTCAGTATTTTCAAACCTAAAAATGTATGGAAAGGAGGTTGTCTTAGAAGAAAATCCTACCTACCTTGGAGTTAAATTGGACATGCGATTTTCATGGAAGCAGCATCTGACTCCGGTAGAGCAGAAAGCAATCAGAAAGCTCTGCCTCATGATCAAAATAGCTGGCACGAGTTGGGGAGCAAATAGCAACATACTTTTAAAATGTATACACAGGAACAGTTATATCTCTTATAGAGAATGTGATGACATCATGGACAACAACATCCAAAACAAATATAGAACGTCTATAGAAAGTCCAAAATGCGGCCTCAGACTAATCATCGGGGGTATGAAGACCACCCCAATTCAATCATTGGAAAAACATGTAAACATTCGACTATTGGAAAACAGACGCACAGAAAGTGCACTTTTACACAGATAGAAGATGATTCAGTGACAAACCATCCAATGCAACCCCAAATGCAAGTTACACACAACAATAAAAAACAGATTGAATAGAACGAGCTTCTTGCACACATCAAAACAACTACATCACCGGCAGGAAGATATCCTCCACAATCGAGCCCAAAAATGTAAATGCTTTGTAGTTTTGATGAGCCAATTTACAGTCCAAAAAATATCCCCATCGTCCCTGGGATCATTAACAGAGAACACGTGACATCGCCTCAGCTAAAGTCTCTGGCACAAGAAATTATTGTGCACAAATATGATCCTAAAATAGGGAAACATGTATACACCGATGGATCGGCAGAGGGAGCTGTAAAAATGGAGCCTCAGTAAAGCATTCCCAACAGGAAAAACATGCTAAAACTTCAGAGCAGAAGCCGAGGCACTCCTTCAGGCACTGATAGCTTTCGTTTCCACAGATCTTTCAACACCATCCAATTTCGTAATAGTCCCGGATTGCATATTCTTATTGGAAGCATTACAAAGCAACAAAAATGAAAACACAATACACAAAATTAGACTAGAACTGGTAAATATAAAAAAGAGCTAAAAAAAAAAAAGCTTCAGTGGCTACCCGCACATTTTGGTATCAATAAAAATGAGAGCTGATTCCCTGGCAAAAGCAAGAGGTAAATTGGAACAATCATCTAATCTTTCCCACACAGTGATTCCAAAACACTTATCCGCAACATTTGTCTGTTGCTATAACATTTGTTTCCTGCTCGTTTAGATATAAATTTTGGATCTTCCTGTATTTCTTTGTTACTGTGATTAGTTGTTCAAGTCCATCATGATGGAGCAGTGGAGCAGTGGAGCAGCGTGAATTTTTAGAGTGCAGACGCAAAGTTACCTTTTTAGTAGGTAGGTTGCGTTCCCCTCCCCCCCCCTTTTTTTCCCTAGCAGAAACACGTATATAAAATATTAAATAGTTGTTTTTTTAAACATACCTTATATAATCTTATAGTGCAGTTCCATGCGTCTGTTCTTTTCTGAGAAAACGTTCAGTACCCTCTCAATAAATGTTGATTCTGATGAAAGGGCACTTAAACTTCTTAATCTCATTTATTCAAATAGGGCCAAACAACCTTTGCTTTCAATGGATTAATCACAGCATTGTGTGTTAATCTTAATCTTCTCAATCTCATTTAAACTTCGCGCAGAGAGATTCAGTGAATGACAGTTAACTAGTTGTTGGACATGCGGAAATAAGTCTGTGCACTGTTCTTGCTTAATCCATTGGAAATCATGGAATAACAACAAAATAGAAACGAAAGTGCTAATGTTGCGAACTTTTATTTTTCCGGTTGCAACATACGGCTGTGAAATATGGACCCTAAGTAAAACAGCGGCAAAGAAGATTCAACGCATTCGAGCTGAAAGGCTACAGGAAGATACTTAGAATATCATGGAAGGATAAAATCAGAAACTCAGATATTATAAACACATTGAAGATTCCAGAGTGTTGGTTACTAAACATAATAACAAAATGAAAACTACGCCTGTTTGGTTATATAAAGAGACACAACTGTTTGGAAAGACAAATAACGGAGGGAAGAGTACCTGGACAGCGGAGAAAGGGCAGACCAAGAAGACGATGGATTGACCAAATTAAAGATAACATGAATACATCGCTAGAAAATGCAAGCCGCATCGCCCAAGACAGAGAGAGGTTCAGATAGTTCATTGGAAAGACAACGTTCTGGAAGGAATACGTCACATGACACACTGTTCTTGCTATGTAGAGGACATCTTGATTTTTATATGGGGTCTGTTTAAGTGCTCCCAAAGCAGACTTTTAGTCTGTTAAAATGACTATGTCTGATGATTTTGTTAAATAATATCACACTGCTGGTGTATTAACTCAATGGCTGTCCTGATGTTCTTATACTCTGCGTTATATAGCAATTTTCACAAGTCACAGAGCTTGTAGGCAGAATCATCATGGTAACGTATATGAATGCCATATCCTGCAATAGGTGGTCTATTGAAAACCTCACGCATGTGGTTGCGTATGTGGGTATCACCAATGGCCCACTAGACAAACCACCCATGCAACAGAAAACCCTAGTATATGACATGCCGTTATTTTGAGGTTATCTTCGTAGAGAAGCTTCATGGCATGTCATCTATACAATTATGCTTTTATTTTGTTGTTGAAATGTGTTTAATGTTTGCTTGAATATATGTATGCACCCTCTATGGTTGGGATGGAGCCAGAGATGTACTGTGCAGCACTGGGGAGGAGGAAACTGACAGCAATTTTGTTTACCTATGGCTGAGACCCATCATAGAGACACAATGACTCAGGACGTGACAATCCTTTTGACTTGAACATTTATCTGCATGCCTGGAACAATAGAGAAGTTCGGTATAACCAGTAGTCAATTGGTGGCGGGGAATGAGTACAGTGAACTCTATCTTGGCTACAGTGACTCGGAGCATTGCATAGGTTGAAACCTACCTTCCTGGAGGTGTGATAGTTATTCTCTGGCTCTGGCCAGGGGTGGGCCGAAAATCCACAGACTTCCCAGCAATATAATGCCATTTAATGGCATTGGGTCAAAGGGCATGAGCCATTGGACCACTGGATCAGCAACCAAACCAACTAACCATTGAAAACCACAGAGCCTTGCAGGGCTCTAACAAATGCTGATGATGTCCTACTATATAGCATGGGACGGGACAGAACAGATACCGCTTAAAGACTACAGAGTGGACTAGATCAATTGTCAATATAGTGCATAACACACACTGGTGTGATTAATCCCTTGAAAGCAAAGGTTGTTTGACACTACTTGAATAATAATCTAGGCAATAACACACCGCCAGCTGTAAGTTGCATGGATTAATTCATTTACATCCGCCGAACACAGATATGTCGTGCACATTAGCGCAAATAAAACTGTGACACAACGCATTTCCATTCTCTGGACTACGTCCTGCTGGAAATCTAGAATGGATCATGGTCACTGCTACAAGAGAGATCCAGCGGGAGTTTGAGAATGAAGGCTGAAGAAGAGAAGAAGATTCATTGACAAAGAATAAGACTTTAAATATCTGGTGATAACCTTTGATAGATGTCTCTTATTCAGCATGCATATCACAAATGCAATTCACAAGGCAAAAAGAGGGAGCGGTGTCATCAAGGTTATGGCGACATTAGACATGCGGCAATGGGTACTGTTTCTGCTTTTACAAATGATGGTTCTATCTGTCATAGATTATGGCATTGGCTTACTGACACTGTCACAGACCGCGTTAGGACAGTGGTTAGTGCACTTGCTTCACATATGAGTGGTCACATATGAATGGTTCATTCCCCAGTTAAGGCGGAAATGTTTTTCAGATCGCAACGGCTCCCGGGTCGACCCAAACTTCGAGGGAGAGGGAGAGGAAATGGCTACCGCCCTCATTTGCAGAGCCTCTGAAATGTGAGATCGCTAACATCTCACATCCCTACGGCATTAATAAATGCTATGGGTTGCTTTTCTTTTCTTTTTTACTGTCACAGACACAAGTCGACAGGTTGGGGAAAAAAAATCAAAAATGAGGCAATAAGAGCGGTACCGGGGTGTACTAGGGATACACCCATCTCGGCAATGAGATTTTTGCTTGATCTCCCAAGTATAAGAATGCAACATAAGCCATACCGGTCGCCTGTGTGTTGCCGGGGCCCGAAAGAGGAGAAAAAATAGCAATACTGTTTACCATCCATGCATGTCGTAAAAGGCGACTAAGGAGGTTATGGGATGGAGTTCGCTGTCCCATCCCATATAGGGTCAAAGTCATGCTGAAGTCGGATGTGTCAGGCTGAAACGCGCAGATATCGCAGCAATGCTGTAAACCATGACACAACGCATTCCGTTCTCCAGACTACATCCTGCTAATTTGCAGGAGTTTGAGAACGGACGCAGAAGAAGCCATATCTACAAGTAACAGAATATACTCAACAACCCCCCCCCCCCCCCCAGCAATGTATGAATGATACAAAGAGAAAACGACTTAAGCGGGATGGGTCATGAATGGCAGAAGCTAAAGACACTGCAAAGATACTGCAAAGATACTGCAAAGATACTGCAAAGATACTGCAAAGAGTATGTGGAATAGAAGAAGTAGGAAAGGGCAGTGAATGGGTAGAGGTTGACACTAAGAAAAAATAACTGCCTAACGTAATCATTCAACTAGATAAATCGTGTCGGAAATGGGCTGGTATCATGGCAGAAGCTACAGTACAAGAACTCGCACAGCTCCACTCAAAACCACAAGACATTATTAAATACACAGATGGTTTAGTCAATAAATATACAAGAAATGAACACAAAAAACTGTTGGAGTTTTGTTGAATACAGAAACGGCTTGAAGTTAGTTGAGAGATCATCGGCATACTCCAACATAACATGGAGCATGAGGAAGGAGATAGAGGGAGTAAGAACAGCACTAATGTGGTTGATAACCCATTCGGTAATATTCAGACTCTCAAAGAATGTTGTGCAAGATAGAAAGGAACTTGCTGAGAAAGGAATGGGTTGCTTTATTGAACAACTCAATCATCCAGAGCATTACATGGATATACTGCCCGGGTCACACTGTGGTGAGAGGAAATGAAAGAGCGGACTCGTTTACAGGCAATGCTGCGAGGAGAGTACAGTACTCAGAGGAATAAGACTGACTTGATTAACAGAAATAGGGGTCAGTAGAGGAGAGAGAAGAAAATGTACCTTTCATGGAAACAAATCGAAGATCGCATAATCAACACCTGACTGGGACTCTGAGCCTACATACGTTTAAATGGCTGCTGGAACGAAGAGCGGTGAACTTATGGGAGTGTCCTATATACTATTATGTTAATTTTTAATCAAGAATCAAAGTGGTATTGAAAGTCGATCTATCAGTGGGAGTCTTGATTACCATTGATGGATAGCTGTTTATGGTATCTATGGTACATGTCTTCAATGGTGTTGGTACTATTCTCTTTTTGCTGTTTTATCAATCAATTTTGTTTTGAAACATGGTTGGTGAATTTTCTCCCAAGGAGGTGGTCCGATGTATTTGTTTTCCAGTTCTCTCTTTTGTGATAGATGATGTTTATCATCCTCCTCCTTGGCTATGTCCAGTATGACCGTTATTTTAGTTGTTTTGTTTGCTTCACAATGCCAATAAGTAGGCTTATTTTATTTAGTGGTTATTCATGTTTTTTTTCTATCGCTTTAGCCAGTGCCTTTCTGTCTGATATCCAGCAGCCCTACAGTTTCATCTATTTCACATACTGCTGGGGGTGTGGATCGCATCCCTCTACAGATTAGTCTCAGAGTTCATTCACAGATCGTAGCAAAAATAAGCCTTATCAATAAAAAAAAAATATTGATAACTAAAATGCCTTGGACTTGATTACTATTTTGGTAAGAGAAACAAGTCCAAGTCAATCTAGTTATCGATATTTTTATGGTTTTATGTTTTTGATTGCTATTTGTTTCTTGAAACGGGTCCAGTTGGGACCGCAGCGAAGAAAATTGTTCTTGTTTTATGTTTTATTGTTGGTTATTTATTTTTTCTATTGATAGGTATTTTATAGTAACATTTCAAACTCATTTAGTATTATGGAAGCATGTTTAGTCATCGAAGGAAGGCATTGCAACGCGCCAGTATCCCAGGCAGGGACCCAAAGCCATGGCGAAGTCGGATGTGTCAGGCCGAAAGGCGCAGATATCGCAGCAATGCTGTAAACCATGACACAACGCATTCCGTTCTCCGGACTGCATCCTGTTAATCTGCAGGAGTTTGAGAACGAACGCAGAAGAAGAAGAAGAAGAAGAAGAACTAAGTCCTGCCAGAAACATACACTTTTGGGCCAACGATTTCGTCATTCTTCTGTCAGATTTGTTGACGCATCCGCAGTAATGGCAGATCTAGCATTAAGCGTTATCTAGGAGTCTGTCACGAAAGGACAAGAATGAAACATTCTCTAGCATCTCTTCGTGACCTAATGGGATTATTTGACTGACTAAAAAATGCAAGAAACTGAGAAAGGATGTGACAATGATTTTTTCACAGATTATCCCCAAATTTACCAAAGTCGTCTCCTACAGCATGTCTGGAAAGAAGACAGTGGGCCTATTCTTTGCATCTTGAACTAGAAATCCAGGTTCCTGTTGCCACATGGCAGATGCAGCTAGTGAAAAGTGTGCAGCTTAGATGGGAGTCTTCCTGTCGAAGACGGATGTGTCGGGCCATTGGCGCAAATAAAACGGCGACACAACGCATTTCCATTCTCTGGACTACATCCTGATGGAAATCTAGAATGGATCATGGTCCTGCCACAAGAATAATCCAGCAGGAGTTTGAGAATGAACGCTGAAGAAGAAGAAGATGGGAGCCTTGAGGCAGTCCACCCGCAGTGTTCTTTTTTGGTATAATTCTTTGGTATATCTTCTTTTTTCAGCAAAAGTCCCTTTCTCCAGACTTTGTCGTAGGCTTGTTTAAGGTCGATTAACAGTGTACTTTTTCTTTTTTTTTTGAAAAACAATCCTTCACATTTTGTGTGATTCTGAAGAGGGCGTCGTCTGTGTGACACTCGCGCATGACACCTGCCTGATCATTATTTAAACAGTGATTCATGTCTATACTATTTGAATGGTTTCTATATAGAATATCCAAACACAATATCTGATAAGTTATTTCATGTCTGTGGGACGGTATGCTTTAACTTTTACTTAACTAACCATGTAATATCAACTTACACGATGATACTATCCAATTCCAAATACATGCTGCTACGATATCAATCAATAAACCCATAACACTTCAGGGTCGTAGGGGTACCACATTGGATGCCTCAGCACACAGAGTCCTCCAGCGAATTCTATCCTCAGCGATGCGGATGAGTGTGGAAATATCTTGCCCTGTCCATTCCTTGATGTTGTCTGTCCATGTCTTTATTTGTCCTCCTCTGCTTCTTCAACCCTCGACAGTTCCCTGCAGTATTGTTTTTGACAAGGAATCGTGCCTGCATACATGTCCGAACCATGCTAGTTTTCGTCGTTTCACTATTGAAAGCAATGGCTCCTGAACACCTGCACACATCTCTACTTCATTTCTTACGTACACATTGGTCTTATGTTCCCTATAGGAAATTCGGAGAATTCGTCTGTAGCATTTTTACTCGAAAGCCTGTAATCTTCCCTCCATGTCCGCAGTGAGTGTCCAACTCTCACAACCATACAACACAACAGAAAGCACCAGCGAATTATACAGTTTGATTTTCACTCCAACACTCTGTCAAGGCATGCCGAAATCGGATGTGCTAGGCCTACAAAGGTGCATAACGGTAGCACAACGTAAACACGCTCCCGGCGGAAACCGCATGGATATCCATGCTGGTTACAATGGAGCGAACGCAAAACAAACAAACTCTAACACTGATGTTGCTTTTCCAAATCACAGTTAGCCTTGACAAGGACGCTAAAGCCATCTCCAGCCTTTATATGCTAGGATATAAAGGTGCATTGTTAAGAAAAGAATCTGTCTCGTTACTAAACGACTCGGTTTTCCAGAGTATTATATAGATATGTAATACACAAAACATGAGAAGAGACTAAACGTCATTCATCTAAGTTGTCACCGCAAAATCAGCAATAAATGGCACAACGAAATAACAACATGGAACTGTTACACCATACTCAGTTACCATCTGCCATGGAAACACTTTGTAAAAATATATTGCGTTGGCTGGGTCACGCCCAGAATGACAAACTGCCGCATCCAAAAACAAGCACTACTCGAAGAACTGACTGAAGGTCAGCAAACCCGCGGTAGACCAATGCTGAGGTATAAAATCCTCAATGAAAGGCTTCTTCACAGGGTCAAAAATGGGGGGAAACCACGGAAACTTGGACTGTCTGGAGGCATAACCTGTTTGCGGGAGTGACGTTGTTCAGAGACAATATATTTAAAGATATGGATGAAAGAAGAGAAATACGCAAACATTATCTGTTACTGCGACATGATCGCTTGAAAAATTTCCATTCTTAAGAAAATGCCCACTGAATTGCTTCTTATTTTTGCTAAATGACCGTCTGCAGCACGCAATACTGCCCTTGTCATACGGGTGTTAAAGGCAACGAAGAAACAAACTCATTGACGGCAATGCTGCAGGTGATGGCACGGTACGGAGAAGAGATAGGATCGACAAAATAAGGGATATAATTGGTCTACTACAGTTCACATATAAAGAATAACAGAAATGTCAATGACCAGGGGTGAGGAGAGAAAGTGCTTCCTCTCTGGAAGATCAGAAGAAAACATAATCAACATCCGACTGGGACGTTGTGTCTGCATACTCTTGGGTGGCTATTGGTACGAAGAGTGGAGCACTTATAGGAATACCCCATGGCCATTACACTAGTTTCTAATCAAGAATCAAGCATGAACAAGTTCGCATACATAACTACTATGCCAACCAGATGCTCACGCCTCACGAAGTCAATATTGTTATACAATGGATTACTTACTGGGCATTCAACAACACATGACAATGACAATGCAGGCAGACAAGAAGGAGGCAATACGCAGAATTGACGTTTCGACCACAATGTCTTTATCAAGATAGGTAGAAACAAACACATAATTGATCCAACAAATCAAACGGAGAATACACGTTAACCATGTGAGAACTGTTAGGTCAGGAATACAACAAAAGGCAAAGATGAAATAGACAGGGTGTGGATAACAATCATGTTACGATACTAAATTAGATCATAATTTTACTTTATTTTTGGTCACAATCATTTATTGAGGGGGGGTGAAAATAAAAATATACATCTTATAGAGAGGAATGCTCCCTTTAACCTCGGACCTCAAATTTAGTTATATCCGAGATTTTAACAATCTTAGTCAAATCAACACTACCTACACAGTATATGTGTTACTTTCTTTACTGTATGTTTTCCTGTGGAGTACAGGGGGGGGGGGGGCTTTATATGGGTTGTGGAAATAAAGGCCGCTTTGCCATAGCAGACTTGCGTGCAATTCAGACTGTTAAAATAGCTAGATTTCTGTAATTTGGCTCAAAATACGCCTTTATGTCAACCCTGCAATCAGGCGCAATGTTGCCAAATTGTTGCCAGATTAATACTGTCATATTATGCCAAATTCGGGGACCTCCTTATCGTAGTGATTTAAGCTGTTCGCCTAGTGTTCAAGAGTTTATGGGTTCGAATCTGGCTGTTGTCATCTTGTGTACAAAGTAGATTTTGTCTGAGATCCCTGTGGGCTATCGTTGAAGCTACGGAGTTACATGCCTTGAGTTACCGCTTCGTTGAGAGTGACGGAGTATATATGAGAAACAGAGTAGAGTGAAGTCAATCCTCTACGTCCTTTGAACCATTTGAATGCCAAAGGAATTTGTGTAACTGAATGGTTAGCTTGTCCGTCTCATAACCACAGACCTTGGATTCATATCACAGTTGGGACTGGGTTTTTGTCTTTCGTTTCAGTTTATGCCTGTTACACCCAGCGCACTATATTATATCTGTGGGCGCCTGTAGCAGCGTCGATAACGTTACAGACAACAGAAAATATATCAAGCATGCTTGACCGTTGTTAGCTTTGAGCATAGGGATCAGCGTGTATGTATGAGGACAGTTCTCTCACACGGCTGGCCTACTTCTAGCGATATGATTACAGACGTCCACCGTTACGATGAAGTTGTAAAAACACGGAGCATAATAGTTACCAACGCTGCATAGCTATAGTCAAATATAAATAACCAAAATATCGGAGGATGTCCGACAAAATGAAGAATGCCGCAGTAACCAAACAAATACATGATCAATAAAGTATAAAGGTTATTGTAAAATCATAACTATCAATGTTAAAATAAATAACTAACAATAAAACTAAGAACAGGGACAATTTTCCACGTTACGGTCCAACAGGGAACTTTCTAAAGAAACATATAACAATAAAAAAAACCCATAAAAATATTCAAAACTAGGATCTTCTTCTTCATCGTTCTTCAGTCAGATATCAGGTTGCAGCACCAATAGCTTCAATGAATTGTGTGATTCGCTTCAGGTCATCCATGGAACCCCTCAAGTCTGGAAGCAGTGTCGTCTCAGTAGGCCATATTTTCTCCCTCTCTTCTTGAAAACTAGGATGACTTGGACGTGTTTTTCTCACCACACAACATTGCCAAGTGAATCCAAAACATCTATGTTGTGTGTATCGAGCTACTGGTGCATATAAAGCGGCCACACAATGCATTTCCGTCCTTTAGACTACGTGACTATTATGTCTCGGCTCTTTCATTACCGCGATCGGTTGTTTTTTTCACAAGTCTTCTTCTTCTTCGGCGTTCGTTCTCAAACTCCTGCAGATTAGCAGGATGTAGTCTGGAGAACGGAAAGCGTTGTGTCATGGTTTACAGCATTGCTACGATATCTGCGCCTTTCGGCCTGACACATCCGACTTCAACATGTCTTTGGGTCACTGACCCTATATGGGAGGGACAGTCAACTGATCCCATAGCCTCCTTAGTCGCCCTTTACTTCTTCTTCTTTCGTTCACTTGAAACGTCTATATCTGTAATTCTGTCTCCTTAATAAAACTCACTGTCTTTTGTAGTTCATACAGTGTCCCATAGAGCTTTGATTCCAGTGTTGTTTCCTCTGGCCAATATGTATGCCTCAGCGTTTCATGCTAAGAACACTCTTGAAGTATATGTTTGGCACTCTGTGCTGCCTGTCCACATGTACACATGGCCGTGTTGCCAATCTTGAACTTTGTATACATGTGACTGCGGAGTCGGTTGTGTCCTGTTCTGAGACGTAGAATTATAACTTGCTCTGATCTGTTCATAATATGATAGTCATCTTGTGAGTCGCCCTTTACGACATGCGTGGAAGGTAAACAGTGTTGCTATTCTTTGCTCCCCCTTCTGGCCCCGGTTTCACACGGGCGATTTTTTTCACAAGTTACTGTCACATAACTTTTTCAGTCACATTGACCTACATAATATGAAAGTCAACTCCAACCCCGAAATATTAGTCGCTTCCTCCGACATGCACTGCAAAACGCGCATTGCTAAACGTTTCTTCTTTTAAATTAAAAACCGCCATAAAAGATAAAGGAAAAAATAGACAGAGGAAGACAAAGGGAGATGTTGGATGTGTTGTGATTTTAGCATGGAAGAAAGCCGCCAACACAATTTATTGTAACACAAGAGACAGGGAACTGTGGAGAAAAATGATCGCATATGTCACTTGATATTAGTCACAACATACACGATTGAAGGCAACAGGGACAGATGGCGACAACGTGAGAAAATATTAGACAGTTTAACAACCTGGCACAGCAGGGAAAGAACAACGATCTTGGTACATAATACTGGAGGTAGATAGCCGGCATGGCACCTAATGAATGAACGTCAGTTGGCGTTGCAATTGATTGATTAACAACTGACTGATGCATGAAAATCAGTAAATACATGTGCATATCGTGTTTACACATAATTTGCAGCTCTGCTTTATTTTTACTTGATTAGTATTTTGCCAAGAGATGTCTATCATATTAAATCGTCATTGTCTTCATCTGCGTTAGTTTGCAAACACCAGTAGATGAGCAGAATGCAGTCTGGAGTACGAGATATATTGTGGCATAGTTTACATCTTATCTTTGATCTATAATCTACATCAACTATATTTGATCTGCGTCTTTCGGCCTGACACATCCGACTTCAGAATGTCTTCTGTGTCACTTTGATCCTATATGGCATGGGGCAGCTAACTCCACCTCAAACGTCCTTAGTTCCCTCTTACAATATGCATGGTAAATAGTGTTGTTACTATTTTCTGCACTCTCGGCGCCGACAACACACGAGCAAAAATACTACACAAACAAAGAATCTGTTAAATAATCGTCTAAATGACGAAAAGACTATATCTATAGGTCTAAATATATAATTCTTACAGTTGACAAGAATCGAATCAGATCCGTTCTAGAGCTCCGAATCACCTTCTAAATCTAGTAAACAGTGTTTCCGTACTTGACATTCCCAAATAAAAGATGTTTTCTCGTCAAGACATTCAACCCGTCTACTCAATTCAATGATAACTGACCAATTTAGACAAAGACCATTACAATAACAACGAACACCCCGTACATGTATTGAAGTAGCCTCAATAACACAAACACAGAACATTCATATTCGTACTACAATGACCTAAAGGCCTTTTTGTAAACATAAACAACATAGAAGCCGAACAGTGTTGTTTCAAACATTCTGTTCTAAAAAACATAATTCTGAATTAGAAGATATAATTGATTCCCTTTATATGTGGATATATAGAATAATATGGAGAACATCATGGAAAGAGAAGAAAACAAACAAAGAGGTTCTAACAACACTTAATATGAATAAAGAATTATTAAAGGAAATGAAGATCAAGCGAATAAAATATTTTGGACACATTAAAAGACATGAGACATTGCTGAAGAACTTACTTGATGGTGAAGTCGAAGGGATGCGAGCAAGAGGTAGGCAGAGATACAAGTGGAGAATAACATCACAAGATGTACAGATTACAGTCTAGCAGAGTGCACTACCAAAACAAGAGTCATGGGATGTTGGAGGTATGTTGCAGCCAACCTTCGTTGCGGAAAGGGCAATTGATGATGAATAAGTCTTTCATTGAGGATTTACATATTTCTTTATGCCTCAGTATTAGTCCACCCCACGGGTTCGCTGGCCTTCAGTCAGTTCTCAGAATAGTACTTGTTTTGGGGTGAGGTAGTTTGACATTTGCGTTCGTGATCCATACATCTTCTATATTTGTTATTATATCAGTTAAAGAGGGTCGTGATTTTAGCACTGCCCATTTTCGTTGCATTATCTATCTATCTATTGTCATTTCCACTTAAGCGTCGTGGGGGGGGGGGGGGGGGGGGAGTTGAAGATGTGTGTCTTTGGCCATTTGGGTCGCATTGGCCATGGTCAGTCTGTGTCCATTAAATTTTTTTAGATTGTTTCCACCCATCTATTTCTTGGTTTTCTTTGCTCCTTGTAATCCGATCTTCTGCTATTGTATGCACGAAGGTCTAGGTTGCGATGGTTCCATTCTTATGATGTAGCCAAACCACATGGTGTTCTGTGTCTCGATTATGACCGGGGTCCAGTAGACGGTCTCGCTCTCGATGTAGTCTTGACATAAGATGATCTTTATGTCTTTCCTGTTGTTTTCATTTTTCCGTCGGTCTGTTTTGATGATATTTATAGCTTTCCTCAAAATTTCATTTCACACATTGTTACCTTTTTCAGTAGTGTGTATCATCATCATCAAATACCGTCTCCGCAACGACGGTTGGCTGCAACGTATCTCCAACATCTCCTGTCTCTTGTCTTGGTGGTGCACTCTGCTAGACTGTAACCTATCCATCGTGTGATGTTACACTCCCACTTGTATCTGTGCCTACCTCTTGCTCGCTTCCCTTTGACTTTACCCTCAAGTAAGGTCTTCAATAAAGTGTCATGTCTTTGAATGTGTCCAAAGTATTTTATTTGCCTGATCTTTATTTCTCTTAGTAGTTCCTTCTTCATATTAAGTGTTTTTAGTATCTCTTTATTTGTTTTCTTCTCTTTCCATAATGTTCTCCCTATTATTCTATATACCCACATCTCAAAGGCATCAATTTTGTCTTCTAATTGTTTATTTAGTGTCCATGTTTCTGAGCTATACATTAATATGGTGTGTATATTCGACATCTATTTTATATATTGTAAACCATCGACCCATTATGGCAATATTTACATAGTATTGCTTGGCTTTGAACGGTAACTATAATCTGGCAACCCTGCCAGTACAACTCTATCGATAATCGGTACTGTCAAACGCAGCCTCAGAAAAAAAGTCCTAGTGTGTGCTTCAACAAGTAAGTAGGTCAATTACTAACATTCCTCCATTTTGTTAAATTGTCCCAAAGAAAATACATTCTAAAAAGAACGATGCTTCAAGTATGAGTTTATACGTTGAACAGAGATATTGTATTTATGAATTTGTAATTTCAAGCAAACGATGTATTTTTATTTTATTAAGACACTTCCTCTCCCGCCCAAATAGTGACTAAGTTACCTAAACTAAAAACTAAACTGAAACAACCATCAATTTTACTTGTCAAAATATAAAGTACTCCAAAATCAAAATGGGATAAGAACATCATGGTCATATAAATACTATCTATCTATTGTCTTTTCCACAAATGGCGTCGTGGAGTTTTAAGTATTCTGTCTTTGGCCATCTTTCTTTGTAATTTTGTTACGTTTGCCATGGTTGATGGCCAGGCCGTGATTCTTACAATTTCCTGTCTAATTGAATACCGAATCTTCCTATCTTGTTTTTGGTCAAAATAATACCATATTATTAAATATTAAAGAAATTATATTAGATAGGGATAAACATTTTCCTTGCAGTTTTCTTTGGAATAGAATACACACTGCTAGGATATCCGATATCTGACTGTAGGTGAAAGTAAAGAATAGTTCTCCAATGTGCTGTAAATAGCACAATGTTGACAATTTTAACTATCCAACGTCATGGATTCCCGTGTAACACCAATCAAAATGCCAAATAATGGCTGCAGTGATGTCACATCCTACAATCACTTTAGTTCAAATCTAGTAAGACACAGACAAACTTATGCATAGATAATCTGTTTGTTTTCCAATTTACACATTTTTTTTACAATTTCCTATTATTTGTGGTGAGAGATCGGTATTTCTGCCCGCTATACACGGAGCGAGGTGCGCGCACACATTAGAAATGTTATTTCTAATCCTAACCTTACTCTAAGTACTTACCCGTAAGCATGCCAAATCACACAACAAAGGTCAGGTAACACCTCGACACTAGAGCAAAGGTCACAGCTGAGAACTATAATTTACTTCAGCCCTGACTGTCTTCACTGCAGCTGTGCCCATGACTCATGAGATTGCACTGACACTCATATTCAAGACTGACATATGATGACTTATGACAACTGCCATGAGGTCCCAATTGATTTGATCTCTTCATCCACTGTTTTTTTCTCCAGTTGTTCTGTCTAGCTCTCATCTTTCATTGTGGGTCTCCAGTCCAGCGCCTGTCTACAAACATAGAAAGAAAAATAATTATACTTTATTATTAGAGTTCAATGCGAAACGGACCTTATTCAACAATATAAGAAAAAGGCAATCTTTTTTTGGTCACTTCATGAGACAGGCAGGTTTAGAGAACATTACTCCTGCCGAAGACGGATGTGTTGGCCATTGGCGCAAATAAAACTGCATCACAACACATTTTCATTCTCTGGACAATATTCAACTGGAAATCTTGTAATGACCATTGTCCTGTTACAAGAGAAATCCAGCGGGAAGTTTGAGAATGAACGCTGAAGAAGAAGAAGAGAACATAATCACAACAGGCAAGATTGAAGGCACCAGAGACAAAGGGTGACAACGTGAGAAAATATTAGACAGTTTGACAACCTGGCACGGCAAGGAAACAACCACTTTGATACATAATATTGTGGACAGAGAGCCATGACAGCCTACGCCACCCGGCATGGCACTTGATGATAATGATTAGAGTTCAGCAATAAGCAGAGTTGAAACACGCTTGACAGCTTTACTCTTTCCACCTGTGCCTAAGAAACCTCATGGGAGTATGTTGGCAGGATCAAGTACCAGACAAGAAAATCCTTCAAAAGTCCTGTATGATATATGCAAAGCATTCGTCATTCATGCCTTGCTGACTAGGTCTCAACTCTGCTGGACTGGCCACATCATCCGTATGTCAGACAAGCGCCTTCTACAGAGATTATTCTATGGGGAACTGTGTGATTGTAAACATTCAAGCAGAGGGTAGAAAAAGTGCTTCAAGGATCCCCTAAAAAACTCAAGCACTGCAGCAATCCTAGCTCCTGGGAGACTACAGCCCTTGATCATTTAGCTTGGCACAACCAGATCACTGCTGGCATCACTAAATTTAAAAAAGAACACTGTGGTCAATTTACAAGCAGACGGACAAATCCAAAAACGCTCCCTACTCAGAACCTTCTGCATGCAATTACATATAGTTAGTTTGTATGTTAGTTTACAGCAGGAGTTGAATTTTTTGCTCCATCCACCCCAGCATATATTCAGCATTTCTATGACCCTTGGTTTTATTAAATGACCACAGATAAAATGTTTCAAGATTCTCAGATTCATGATGAGTAACTTCAATAAATCCGAATTTTAATAATGAGTTTTAATGCAAATGAAAATAAATTGTAGGCTGCCAGATATTTTTCTTGGCATTATATAGATTCCTGCAGTTCCATCTGACAATTACATACACGCGATGGAACAGCTAACGTTACCTTCAGAACCTCTTTCTTTCCTCTTATGATATGCATGGCAGGTTATAGTGTTACTATTCTATGCTTCCATTGCTGGTGTCACACTGGGGATATGTGGAGCAAATAACTTCATCTATCTTCAGGAAAAAATATGTTGGTTTAATATGTTGATGCTGTCTGAAATATAGATAGAAGGAATAGTGCGGAGGGCTAGTAGAACTACAAGAGGAAGTTAAAATAAATGGACCTGTGTGCCTGTGGCGTTTAAAAATAAATGAGCAACCCCCGTACGTAGAAATGAATGGCATTTTTCAGGTATTTTGCGTTTCATAACTACCTGTTGCAGAACTGCACCATATAGTGGGGAAGGGACCTTAACTGTCTTTGTTATCAACTAGCTTTGGGAATTTCATGAAACCAGTGTGAGAGCCATTGAGGGTTTTGGTTATTAACTACTTTGGAAATTTAATGAAACCAGTGTGAGAGCCATTGCATCTCTAGAAAAAACAAGCTGACAAGGTATAGAATTTTTGACTTCATTGTGCTCGAGTTAGCCCATATGTACTCTGTTTCTATCAATGAAGTACAAGCATACCAAGAACACTACTCATAGTACATAACTTTGTAGAACATATCGCATAACTTTGTATCACATAGCTTTGTAGAACATAACTTGGTAGAACATATCACATAACTTTGTAGAACATATTGCATAACTTTGTATCACATTGTACATAAATTCGTATCTCATAGCTTTGTAGAACATACCATGGTAGAACATATCACATAACTGTAGAACATATCACATAACTTTGTATCACATAGCACATAACTTGGTTGCTTCAAGCAATAATCCATAGGGATCTCCAGAAATGCTTTATACAAGAAATTGCGAGCAGAATTTGAATGTAGCCTTTTGAGCATACAGTGAAGGACTTAACCACTATGCCCAAGAGGTCACACTCTTTCCATACATAGAGCTATGCAATTTTTTTTTTACTGGACTGAGCTTAGAATGCAGTTGTGCAGAACATGAGCCTACCTCCAAATAACAATCTTCTGCGTTCGTTCTCAAACTCCTGCAGATTAGCAGGACGTAGTCCAGAGAACAGAATGCATTGTCATGGTTTACAGCATTGCTGCGATACTGTGTCTTTCTGCCTGACACATCCGACTTCAGCATAGCTTTGGGTCACTGACCCTATATGGGATGGTACAGCCAATTCCATCCCATAACCCCCTTAGTCGCCCTTTACAGCATGCATGGAAGGTAAACAGTGTTGCTATTCTTTGCTCCCCTTTCGGGCCCTGGCAACACAGGGGCATAACAATCTTTTATCAAACTTGGTTATGTTTAATTACAATAACATTTGTTACCAGTGCTGTTTCTTTGTCATTCTTGTCAGTCATCAGGTTATGGAACCCTACAGGATAAAGTTCTTCTTCTGTGTTCGTTCTTTCTTCTTCTTCTTCTTTCGTTCACTTGAAACATGTCTATATCTGTAATTCTGTCTCCTTAATAAAACTCACTGTCTTTTGTAGTTCATACAGTGTCCCATAGAGTTTTGATTCCAGTGTTGTTTCCTCTGGCCAATATGTCTGCCTCAGCGTTTCATGCTCAGAACACTCTTGAAGTATATGTTTGGCACTCTGTGCTGCCTGTCCACATGTACACATGGCCGTGTTGCCAATCTTGAACTTTGTATACATGTGACTGCGGAGTCGGTTGTGTCCTGTTCTGAGACGTAGAATTATAACTTGTTCTGATCTGTTCATAATGTGATAGTCATCTTGTGTTGGTGTTTGTGGCTTTCTTATTGACTTTATCATCTGTTTTTTCTGATGGTAGGTGATTGGTATATCTGGTTGGTCTTCGGCAGCACCTTCCTTAGCCAGTTGGTCTGCTTTTTCATTTCCTGGTATTCCACAGTGAGAGGGTATCCACTGCATGGTTACCCTATACTGGTAAGACAATTCGCTAAGTAGTTTTTTTAAGTCTGTTAGTTTTCCAGACTGGAGAGCTTGAAGCACTGACCTTGCATCTGTCAGGAATACCACAGGCTGTAGGCCAGAGTTGGAGTTCAGCAATTTTTTAGCTGCCACACTAATTGCCTGGATTTCTGCATCATAATTATTGCAGAATTTTCCTGTCGGTGTTCTGGTTGTATCTCTAGGCTTGTGTGGATATTCTATATATATGTGTTCGTTCTCAAACTCCTGCAGATTAGCAGAATGTAGTCCGGAGAACAGAATGCGTTGTGTCATGGTTTACAGCATTGCTGCGGTATCTTCGCCTTTCGGCCTGACACATGTCGGCTTCAGCATGGATAAAGTTCAACATTAGTAGAACATTTTGTTCTCTTTTTGTTAGATGTGACATGCATGAAGAATGTATTCTTCAGTCTCTTGGCTCAGTCCACAGTTACACAGGTTTGTGTTAACATCTGCACATCTTTTTTGAGCCCAGTTTGTAGTCTGAAGATAATGGTTTATTCTTTGTGTGACATTTTGTTGTATGGATCACTAGGTTCTGCAAAAGCTGTTATTTTATTACAATTATAGGGGTGCAAAGGGAACGCATTGCTCTAGGCGGACCCAGGGTTAGCAGATAACCAAGATCCCAAATGTACCTCCACGCGGTGCACCCTGGAAAAAGAAACACAGCAGCTCGAGCTGATTCTGGCCAAATCATTTGGGGATCGTGTCTGAGAATGTGGAGGAAGCAGATGGAAAGAGATTTGACTGCACAAGAGACAGACAATATCTCCCGACACCATCAGCATCACTACATATAACGACACTGTCAACATGTGAACATTGGAGGGGCGGCCAATGTAAAATGCACGTAAAGGTAGATGCATGGCGAGAGACAAATAGATTTCATACAGAGTACAATGAAACAATGAAAGGGCAGAACAGCGCTAGAGGGCAGCGCGAACTGCAAATAGAAAGTGAAAAGGCCCTAGGAAAGGGGATCTACAAGCTCTGTCAGCTCGAGACGAGCTTCTAGTTACCTGTGTCCCTTACAGGCATAGACCCAGACCCATTCACTGGTGTTTGGTAAAGCAAGAAGACCTAACCCAACTCTAATGTCGAGCCTTCCTAAACCGGAAATATGCTCGCGAAGAGAAAGGGTTCTGTACCCGATTGGCTTAGGCAAGAAAGTGACAACGATGGTAGTCCTGGCCCTACTCTACTGTCAAGGTTTCCTATACCAGAAGCGCACTTGCAGAGAGAAAGGGTTCCGAACCCGATGGGCTCAGGCACAAAAGGGACAACGATTTAGCCCTGCCCAACTCTACTGTCGGGTTTTCCTACACCGAAAATACACTTGAAGAGAGAAAGGGTGCTGTACCTGATGGGCTCAGACGCTATTGGGACGAGGACGCTCAGTTCGAGAACGCCTTGCTCTCAAATGCGTGGTGTGAGACTCGAACTTGGACAAGGGGTACACTATGTCGGTGAATGACACCTCGGCTAAGTGGGCGAAAGAGCCAGGGTCCAACTCCTCTGTTGAGTTCTTCCCCTTAAGGAACCAGGCTCACTGATGAGAAACGGTTCAGTACCCAATGGCACGTCCAATTACACGAGGCAAGTTCATAGACAGTGGAACACCTCGTACGAGTCAGACGAGAGCAAAAATCGTCTGGGCGAAGAGTCGCCACTACGCGTGCCTGGAGACAGATATAGAGGCTGTCACAGGCTAAGGGTAGCCCACTCGAATTGTCACGGCATGCCGAAATCGGATGTGCTAGGCCTACAAGGCGCATAACGGTGGCACAACACAATCACGCTTTCGGCGGAAATCGCACGGATATCCGTGATGGTTACAATGGAGCGAACACAAAACAAACAAACATTACAATTATAGTTAATTATTCTTGTTCAGTAGTATTTTAAAATTCATTTGATACATTCTTTGTATTCCAGAATTCCCAGTAGAAGCATCTGACAAGTCTGAACGGAATATATTGCAGTGGAATTCAGGTTGGAATCTGAGAATTACATCACACTTAACTTTTATTGAAACTTTGATCTTGAAAAGATTTGTGCTTTTATAATGGAGTTCATTTTACATCTGCCTCAAGACATTGACAAGGATGGTGCCTTATGGCAGATATGGAATAATTTCTATCAGAAAGTAACATTCTTTCAGAGTACGGAATTATATGGACCAGAATTGTCGGGTGTCTCATCATTGTTGCTTTTTGCAGCTCGAGATCAAATTAGTTCCATTTGCTCAACTTTGAAAATGTATGACTTAGATTTACCTAAATTAAACTCGATATTACAAGTTGTTGAGCAGATTTGCTTACCATATTTTATTCTTATGTTTGAGAGGTTCAGATATTTCAACTTAAAACGTGATCTGTCTGACAGTTTAGATGACTTTTTTAATGTTTTGAGAAAACAAGCTGAAATGTGTGAGTTTGGGAACCAGGAAGAGATCATCATGAAAAATGCATTGTGTAGCTCATTAGAAAGTGAATCACTAATGCAGTTTTTATCAAATAAAGATGGACCACTAACTACTGACACTACGACTCAATATAGCGGAGCTGAAAGTCAGTTTAATAAAATGAGAAATATTAAACCTATTAAAACTGAAAGTAATTTGAACAAGGACAGAGCAACAAAAGACACAAATTGTGAAACATTTGGTCTGTCCAGGAATAAAGAACTTAAATCTGTCAATACTTCCTCTTATATTGAGCTCAACGCATCTGTTGGTGATGAAGATTGCTCTGTCGGTTTCTCTGGAAATGGTCAACAGAACAAACCTATTGAGAAAAGGAAAATCGTTAGACCAGCAAAACTAAATACCATGAAAACAGAGAAAATGCCTAAACATAAGAGAGCAGAGGAATTGAGCAGTTTGCCTGAAGATGATTTAGAAATGGAGTCAGATTTTACAAACTTAGAAAATAATGATGATACATTGACAGAACCACGTGATATAACCGATGCTGATTGTCAAAATGACAGTGACACAAACTTTCTGTGTTGGAATTGCGAGGAGTGTTTTCAGAGTTTGCCAGACTATAAAGAACACGGTGAGACGCATGTGGCTACAAGCAAGTTCAATTGTGATTTGTGTCAGAAAAAACATCGTACTGTCTTCAGACTTATTTGGCATTTGAAGAACCACTTGATACCACAAAATAAGTGTGAAATATGCGGGGTTGCCTTCATTAAGCCAGAATCATTGGCCAGGCACATAGAAAAACATGTAGATAATCCTATTTACATGTGTCAAAATTGTCCAAAGAAGTTTACGGCAGAATCTAGGCTGGAATATCATATCTTGAGGGTTCATTCTGGATTAAAGGGGTTCTCATGTGAACTGTGCGGGAAGACTTATGCACATAAAATTAATTTAGTCAATCACAGACGCTGGCACAGAGGGGAAAAGCCATTTGTTTGTGAAGTTTGTGGTAAAAGTCACAGATGTGCTGGAGATTTGAGCAAACATAGAAGAGTTCACAGTGACAAGCATTGTTATGTGTGTGAGTTATGTGGTCGGGGCTTCAATTACCAATCTGCCTTAAGTAGACATCGAGTAGGGCACACTGGAAGGAGGCCGTACGCTTGTAATGTCTGTGGTAGAACATTTATATACAGCGAGGGTCTCAGAGATCATATCAAGTCAAATCGTTGCCCCGGAAGGACAAGCGAGTCTGGTTATATTAGAACACGAAAACCAACCAAATTATTAAAGTCAGGCATGGCATCTCATATATTGGAATTAGAATCCAAAGTATTTGAGCAAGTACAGGAAGCTTCTGTTGCTGATATGAAAGACATTCAGGACTGGCATTGCATGCTAAGAAAAGAGGCTGAGGAAGGAGCTGTTGTATTGGTTCATCTGTATTGATTGCCTTTTTTTTCTCCCCATTAATTATTTTTTTTAAAGTAATGTTATATTTTCATTGTAAATATCAGAATAATTTGTGAATGTTCAGTTTTGATTTTCTGTTGTTCCTTTTTCCCTTTTATTTCATCTCTCACAATTTGTTGTGTTTCTGCATGTAACTTAGGATTTGTATAAAATAAAGTTTTGTATTGATAATAGCACATTGGACATAAGTTAAAGGTCGTTGGTAGTGTCCAATAAATTATAATCAATTGTATTTCTGGGCAAACATTGATTTCCTACATAGAATGTAAAGTATTTAGACAGTTCGATTTATGACACGTGGAAATTATATATGACAAGAAAGTTACTTCTAAGATATTGTTTTCAGGTACAATATATATATATATATATATGCCAAGTATAAGTTATGACTTTTATACCTACCTCCTAATAGAAACATCGCAAAAAAATCAGTACAGTATTATCATTTTCTAATAGTTAAGAAACTAGTTGTGCATTCCAGGTAACTACATACACATACATTTCCAGTAGTGATATTGTCTGCTGATACCTTCTTGTTTTCCTGTCAGGTTATACTCTGCAATAGATTTCTTCAATGAATTGTACTGTATTGCCAGCATTGAGCATGGCTGTAAAGCTTGACTGTCAGAACTGTTTCAGATGGCAACAGCTTTCTCCCGATACCTATAATTGGAATAAATGATCTATTTTGTCAGTTTTTAGTGTGATGTATGAGTCCTTTTTTGTGGTAGGTTGTGTGTCTCTTTGCTTATGTTTCACACTGTGTGTGTATGTGCACACAAACACATCTCTGACTTTATTGAATGAATTGCTTCCTATTTGCAGGAATTCACTTAAACCTCATTTGTTGTCACATCCTGCCTCTGCTGGGGTTTGACCTAACCTTTGGCAGAATTTCTGGGAGTAACAGAGTCTGAGAGTCTGCCACGAGTAGGTGAGGTATGCTTGTGCAGACTGGGTGCATGAAAGATGACCTTGAATGAATGATAAGTTTTATCCCATGAAATAAATGAATATTGAAGTCTGAAGCAGGAGACTAATGCAGAATAGCAAGTTCAGTGAATAAATTTTCTTATAGTTTATGCAGGGAGGCATTGGTCTGTCCATGGCATTCTGTCTCCTGTGTTGTCACATTTCTGATCACATTTTGCCATGTCAAGTTGTCTATCATCTCCCTCAGCCTTTTCTTAATCCTCTTACTCTTCAACGTACCTGTTATCATGATATACTATATTTTCTTGATAACGTGTCCTAAGAATGTTGTATTCTGAAGTGAGCGATCAGTTCTCTTTGAATTTACTTTTTAATTTTGCTGTTTATTTGTTTATGGATTCCTCAGTTTTTCTGCATACATTCATACATTCAAAAACTTCTGCAGATTAGAAGAATGTAGTCCAAATAATAGAATGGGTTGTGCCATGATTGACAGCTTAATGCAAATACATGCTTATACAGTCCATGCCTATTAGCCCGACACATCCGACTTAGCATGGCTACTTTGTCCCTCTGTGAGATAAAGTGACCACTCCAGTACCCACTCCCAATTAGTTACCTCTTACAATATGCATGGCAGGTAAATGGTGTTCCTATTCTTTCACTCCTCCTGGCCTCAGCAACACATGGATTGTGGAAGTTCTTGTATATAATGTATCTCTACTGCTTCTAACCCATTTCTTGCTGTTCTTCTGTCACTTTCATACATCCAGAATTGATTCTATAAAACTTTTCAAGTCTTTTTCTCAACTCAATTGACAAAGATATATTACATGTGAAATGTTGCATCTTTCATGCATCAAGATACATGGCGGATGCATAACCCTTTTCTTGCACGTAAAAACCCCGTCCTTGAGGTAATCACATCTACCGGCCTGTTTAGAGCAATCATTTGTCCGTATGTTGTTGGGGTCCGAAAGAGGAGCAAAGAATAGCAACATTGTGTACCTTCGATGCATGTCATACGAGGTGACTAAGGACATGGGATGGAGTTGGTTGTCCCATCCCATATATGGTCTGTGACCCAAAGCCATGATGAAGTCGGATGTGTCAGGCTGAAAGGCGCAGATATCGAAGCTTTGTTGTAAACCATGACACAACACATTCCGTTCTTCTGACTACATCCTACTGATCTGCAGGAGTTTGAGAACGAACGTAACAGAAAGAGAGAAAAAAAGGGCAATCATTGCACTCCTTACAAACCTATGGGTGTTCAGTTGTTGTAAAAGGTATGACACCCTGGTGTCTGGAAATAGTTTAAGATCCTATCCATTCATGCCTATGTAACTGTTTTGAATCATAGATTGAGAGACATTAAAAACTGCCTTACAGCACATCATTTACTGAATATTGTTCTCTTGTTGGTCTGCCTGATTTGTTATCTCTAGTGTCCCGTCTCTATTTTCTTACCAAATGTTTCTTTAATACCGTTTCCCAATTCCTTCTAGTTATACCCCTACGACATCACCCTAGAACCATCTTTCTATCTATGTTCCTTCAACACCGAACACAGTGCATAGGGTAGAAACCAGAGCTCTCCAATATGAGTGATGTGATGCTACTGTTTGTAATTCTTGTTGTTCTGCGAAGTCTCTCTTGGTCTTCCTCTTTTCGTTTTTCCATCTGGTACCCATTTTAATGCTTGTAGTGACAGTGTTTTCATTCACTCTTAAGTACATATCCGATATAAGTCCATCATATTCTTATTGTTGTAGAAAAATGCCTGCTATTAATACTCTCTTCTGAGTAACTATGTTATTTAAAATCATCAAAATATTTCACTTTTTGAACCATACTGTTATTGATGAACACACTTTCTAAGATGTTCAGGTATTGGATAGGTGTGTTTTATTCATATTTGTTTCTATTGTTCTGAGAATTTTGTGGTAGTATTTTTTGTGTGGAAAGATGTATGTCTTTGGCGCAAGTTGCTTTTAATTCTACACTGTGACCTTTGCTCTACTTTTGTGGTATGTCCTAACCTTTGGTGTGTGATTTGGCAAGCTTACGGTTAAGTACTTAAAGTACAGTTAGGAGTAGAAATAATATTTCGAATGTGTGCGTGCACCTCGCTCCGTGTGTAGCGGGCAGAAATACTGATCGCTCAGTACAAATAATAGGAAATGTTTTAAAATGTGTAAATTGGAAAAGAAACAGATTATGCATAAGTTGTCTGTGTCTAGATTTGAACTCGGTGATTGTCGGGATGTGACGTCACGGCTGCCATTAATTTCATTGGTGTTAAACGGAAATCCGCGACGTCACGTAATTAAAAATGTAAACAGTGTGCTGTTTATAGCAGTATATAGCACAGTGTAGAATCAAAAGCAACTTTTACCTATGTCTTTTTATATGTAATGTTCCTTGACTCATGCCCGTGTGTTGTCAGAGGAATGTTGTGTGTTTCAGAAATGCCAGCTTTGGTGGCAAGAGGTGAAAGTTAGTCTCACAATCCCAATTCGCTCATGGTTTGACACGCAGATATGTTGTGCCATGCACATAGCGCTGGATATGTGATAGTTGACAAGTGATGACCTGTACACGATCCTCAATTATTCTTCTTCTACGTTCATTCTCAAGTTCCTGCAGATTAGCAGGATGTAGTCCAGAGAATGGAATGAGTTATGGTTTACAGAATTCCTGCACCATTCGGCCTGACACATCCGACTTCATCATGACTTTGGGTCACTGGCCCTATATGGGATGGGACAGACAATTCCAATCCCATAACCTCTTTAGTCGCCTCTTATGACATGCATGGAAGGTAAACCATGTTGCTCCCCTCTCTGGCCTGGCAACACACGGGGGAATTATTATTATTATTGTTTATTATAATATGCTGTGAGTTTGATTACAGTGACATTTTGTTGGAGAGAAAAATGTATCTTTAAGTGAAACCTTTGAAAGTGCTACCTGCAGTAAAACCACTATAAATAGTCAATAATAAATTAGTCTTGCTTTATTATTATTCAGCACATATTTTTTCCAGAACACAATCTTCTTTGTACATACTCTAAACTCCTATGACTGGTTAGTGGCTGCAGCAATCAAGCAGTTTGATGTTTCTTGACAACCATCTTCTTGGGCTGCCCGTTCCTTGTTATCAGCATCCATTGCTAATTTTTCTATACTGTAATATCTCTTTATATGATACCAAAAAAAACCACCAGTTTTCTTATGTTGTTTAGAGCCTAAATCCCCGCTAACATTAATGTTCAGAACACATTTTTCAATAGTATTTCTCACTGTACATGTTCTGAATATCTTGAATGACATTTCATTTCAATTCAAAGGAAGTAGTTTTTCTGCTACTATTTTATTAAGTCTACATGTTTCAGAACCATAAATTACTAATGGGAATATGCTTGGTCTCTATAATCAGATATAATTTAGCTTTTGCTGTTGGTGCATTGCCAAACATTTTTCATTTGTACACATTTTTGTGCCACTATTGCTGTTCTTGTTTTGATTTATGCAATACAAACCTTGAACTGTTAATATATTTATCAATAAATGTAGTTTTATTAGGTAGAAATACTGCATTAAAAGCAAACTTACTTTCAATTTTTGATATTTTGCATATATTAGTCTTAGTGTGCCTGTGTTATCAGGGCATATATGTGGGGGGGGGGGGGAGCAAAGAATAGTAACAGTTACCTGTCATATAAAGTTATAAGATGTGACTACGGATAATTGTTTTCTCTTCGTTCTCAAACTCCCACCATATCACTTTTGTAGAATAACAATGATCCTGCAGGATTTAGTCCAGAGAACAGAAATGCTTTGTGGCAGATATCTCAGCCAAGCTGTAAACATTGACAACTCTTTCCGTTCTCTGGACTATTCTGCAAGAACTACATAATGAATGCAGAACAATAGTAGACTTAATGCAGTTTGAGATCCATAACTTTTTGCTAAATTTGATTCTACTAATTCTTCTGCAGTCAGTTTTCTATGCTCGGCAGCCTATGCAGTTATGTGGGTCGGCCTAATAATTCAGTCATCAGTAGTAGGTTCTCAGCGTTGCCCTCACACTTCAAGTTATGTCTTTTATTGTCGGCTTTTAGTCCTCAGGTTCCAGAAGAGTGGATATGTCTGCAGAATGTTCCCTGGAGACCATTTTGATATGGACATTGATCAGTTTGGATGGACTTTGTTTTGTGGAGATGTGTTTGTAGTTTATAATGTCCTGTATGGAACATGATGATAGTAGTTTGCTGTGATCTTTCCAGATTTAAGATGGGATTGTATGTAAAATTTCTGCCCGTTCTCTGACTCCAGTGTTATTTGTATGAGTGTTTTTGCTGTCTTTATTGATGACATTTTTTCTTTCGTGTAGCTGCTTTTCCCAGTCTATCAGCTACCTCATTTCTTGCAATTGCACACTGTGAAGAGATTCATTGCAATACCACTTTCTTTGTCAGTACACAGTTGATTTAAAAGTTGTATTTGTTATAAGAACTTTTAAGTTAATTTTGTGTGGTTGGTTGGTTGCTGATCCAGCGGTCTATGGGCTCATGCCCTTTGACCCAATGCCAGTAAATGGCATTATATTGCTGGGAAGTCTGGATTTTTGTCCCACCCTGGGACAGAGCCAGATAATAACTATCACACCTCCAGGAAGTAGGTTTCAACCTATGCACTGCTTCTAGCCACTGTAGCCAAGATAGTGTTCACTGTGCTCATTCCCCGCCACCAAATGACTACTGGTTATGCTGAACTTCTCTATTGCTCTAGGCATGCAACCAAATTTTCAAGTCAAAAGGATTGTCACGTCCTGAGTCACTGTGCCTCTATGATGGGTCTCAGCCATAGGAAAAAACAGTGCTGTCAGTTTCCTCCTCCCCAGTGCTGCACAGTACATCTCTGGCTCCCTCCCAACCACAGAGGGTGCATACATATATTTAAGTAAACATGAAACACAATTCAACAACAAAATAGCACAAGGAGCATAATTGTATAGATGACAAACCATTGAAGCTTCTATAAGAAGACAGCCCCAATATAACGGCATGTCATCTAAGGTTTTCTGTTGCATGGGTGTTTTGTCTAGTGGGCCTTTGGTGAGACCCACAAACGCAACCTCATGTGTATTTTGTGTGGTCTGATGAACTGACATGCAGTCAAAGACTGTTTGCTCTGTTAAGTTTCTTTCTTCTAGAAATTTTAATTGTTTCTAAGATTGCTTATAAGCTCTGTCTTGTAGTGTGTTGATAATTTGCCAATAACAAGTGAGCAACTTCTCTTCTTTACCGAGTCCTCTGATGATCCACTGAACTGGGGAAGTGGGTATGTGAGTGATCAAGGTATTTTTTTTCTTTTAGAGCAGTGGGAGTTTCCATAGTTCTGTTCTTGATGCTTCAGATTGTAAGTTTTGTAGTATATGTGTTATTTGTAATGTTGTAACATGCTTATGTGCGAAGTGTTATAGTGCGTGTCTGTGGCGGCCAAGGTAATAAGTTCAACCCCGCCATAGACATTTGAGCATCAAGACCGCTCAGAAAGCAATGGCAAACTACTTAATGTATTTATATTGTCTAGAAAATCACTACAGCCAAAAAATGCTGGGTTGATGGCTACGTCCTAAATAGGATAACGTATCAATTTAAAAAAAATCATGTTTCTAGTTTCCATTTCTCCCGTCGTTGACAACACACGGGCGAGAATTCTTATCTGCTAACCCTGCGTCCGCAAGAGAGTAATGCAGAAGCCTTTGCTCTCCATCTGTTGATATAAACCATGACACATGGAAGATGCTCCATGAAACAGCTACATGGTTCTCTGGAAAAACAACAGGTACTACATTGTGTGAAAAAAAGGAAAATGCAGTATCTGAACAGCGGAGACTAGCTAGAAAGTTATGAACATATCAAATATCATAAGAAATTATCATCCAAACTGTCCAAGGACATTTGGGGCTACAATAGGGCTTATCAGTCACCTATGAACTCATAAACAAAGACACCCCCCTAACTGAATTTGATAAAGTGGCCACCACAAATGGTCATCATCACTTGTAAATTTACCCCTGCAGAAGCATCAAATGAAGACAGCTCACTCAACGATCTTCTATTTGCAGATCAATGTTTAATATACGAATCTGAAAATGAATTACAGCAGAACATACACTTGCTCCATACATCCTGCGAACAACAAAACATGAAACTACACACATCTAAAACAGACTGAAGATAAACGGGCTAGTTAAATATGCCTGTCAATGGTACAAAACTAAAGCAAGTTCCAGAGTTTAAATACTTAGCATATTTACGGAGGATAGCAAATTTTACAGAGATTGAAACAAGGTGCCAGAAAGTCAATGCTGTGACTTACCAGCTGTCACCAATACATAAACAACCATCAATCTGCATGGCCACAAAATGACAATTGATAAACAGCATTTTTATACAAACTCTGTGTTACCAATGTCAGACATGGCCCTTGTTCCTGACTTTCTTCCTTTCTGTCAAAGACAAGATCAGTTTGCGAAATGAGATGTTTGAGGAAAGCTATAAATGTCACGAGAAGAGACTGCCGGAGATATGAAGATATCAGGAAAGAAGTAAAGACTATCTCAAGTTAAGACTATGTCGAGAATCAGCAAACAAGATGGTTTGGTCACCAAGTGAGAATTGAATGTGTGCAACAAGCTCTTCTTGCATAAATCAGCAGAAGACCGGGATACCTAACGAAGACCAAGAATTAGATGGGCAGAGACAATCAAAGAAACATTAAATAGACACAGGCTTACCATTGCCAATGCAACTTAAATGGTCAAAGACAAAAAGCTTCAAATTCCCCTACTCTCTTCTCTCCCTCCCACCCAATGATGCTTATCGGCACATGTGGAAATGACAATACATAGATAGATGACTTGTGATGGACGAACAACAGTCCCTACTCCTGAGTTTAGTAAATATGACCTACATAGATTTGACTTACAGTTTGTAATGTCAGCCAGCCGCCTTCCCCTCCAAACCCCCATCTGTCTGATAGTTTATTTTTTCATTATCTGTAGCCTGCATGAGACTTTTCTTTCTGTCTTTTAAATATGTGATCTCTATGTACGTTTCTTGTTAAATTTTAGTCATTGGTAGATTAGGTTGTTGTCTTTTTGGATTGTGTTATTGTCCAGTGTTAGGGTATAATTTTCAGGTTTATGAAGAGTGTCATACTTTTATTTGAGCTTCCAAAGTTTTTGTCCACTCTTTGACTTTATTTATTGCATCCTCACCTTTTTAACTGGGGCCTTATATTATTGTAATTAGGTCCTTATAGCTACATCATCTACATTTGGCGCCTTATGTGTGTATGGCGTAAACAGCTTTTGCTATCTAAAAATTACAAAGAGTGGGTGATAGAACTTCTGTGTGGGACACCCTCTATTGTGTTCAACATTTATCTTTTTTCCCCCTGGATTTTGGCTTTTGCATGTCTTCAACATAAAAGTTAGTTTTTGATCAACTGTAATATTTTGCTTCCAGCTTCTTTTAGAGCAAGTTTTAACTGTAGACTCTCTTTCAGACTTTACCAAAAGCTTTTGTGAGATCAAAGAAGATAGCTCGGAGTTTGACTATTCTATGGAAAGTATCATTTATTTTCTGGGTGTTTCTGTGTTTTCTGAGTGTTTGGTAGTCAACTAGTAGATTGTTTTCTTCAGTATAGTTCAAGAGCCTGTTATTGATCATTCTTTCCATAACTTTTCCAAAACAGCTTATAGTATGCTAAGACAGTACCTTAATTTATTGTTTTTTTGTTGTTGCTTTCTTTGCAATTGGTATTCCTCTTCTTCTGCGTTCGTTCTCAAACTCCTGCAGATTAGCAGGATGTAGTCCGGAGAACGTAATGCGCTGTGTCATGGTTTACATCATTGCTGCGATATCTGCGCCTTTTGGCCTGACACATCCCACTTCAGCATGGCTTTGGGTCGCTGACCATATATGGGATGGGACAGCCAACTCCATCCCATAACGTCCTTAGTCGCCTTTTACGGCATGCGTGGAAAGTAAACAGTGTTGCTATTCTTTGCTCCCCTTTCGGGCCCAGCAACACACGGGCGTGCAATTGGTATTATTTATGCCTCTCTATTCTTCTAGAAAGATTACATGAACTATCCATCTGGATGTAATGCTGTTTAGCTTTTCTCTTGTGAAAATTGCTTGTAGCCTATTGTGTTTAATGATGATTTATGTTGGTCTAGTTTCATTGTGAATCTTGCAACAGAGGCCTCATCATGCATTGCTTGAAGGTTTCTGTTTGTTCCAGAAGGGTTTGTAGTTTTGTCTTCTGCCTCATGTTGGCAACTTTCAGGATTATGTTTGCTAGCAATTTTGCATTTGTTTAATATATTTCTTGTTCTAAAATATGTCTGTAGTTTTTCTTCTGTAAGGCATCAGTATTCTAGTTTGGCCTGTTATAGTTCCAGCTAACAATTTTGTTTTATATCGTCCTGTCCTCTTTTTCTTCTCCTCTCGAGTCCATGGTTGGGTATCCCTAACTATTTTAACTGACATATTCTTTCCAGAACGTTGTCTTCATTGTGGATACTCTGAACGCCTATCTGTTCCGGACAAGCAGGCCTGCATTGGCCAAAGACATCTGCATACATTCTTTGATGCTGCTGGTCCATTGTCTTCTTGGTCTTCCTGTTCTCTTTCCTGGCACTCTGCCCTCTAGAATCAGCTTTTCGATGCTATAGTGTCACTTCATGTGTCCAAAACACTGTATCTCCCTTATGATGGTATTTAGAAGCCACCCTTCATTTAGTTTCAGTAATTTCAAAACTTCAATGTTCTTTTTCTCTATCCATGATATTCGTAGGATCTTTCTGTAGCACTTTATTTCAAATGAATTTATTCTTTTGGATATTGTCCAAGTCTCACATCCATATGTTGCCACTGGGAAAACATGATCTTAAAATGGTGAATTTAGTGTCATTGTTACTATTTTGCCATACCTTTCTCATTTGTGTTAATTTGAGTGTTACAATTGCGAGTGTTCTTCTAACCTTGACTGAACAATCTCCGGAACTGTTTATATTTGCTCTCAGATATTTGAATTTGCTTACACATTCTGGTTCTATGTTGATTATTGGTTTGATCTTTGTTTTGTCTGTTGTCATAATATTTATTTTCTGTGCGTTTAGATATAGATTTTGGATCTCGCTGTATTTCTTTGTTGTTGTGATAAGCTGTTTCAGTCCCTCAGGATGTGTAGTAAGGAGGACTGTCTCATCTGCATATCTTGTTTCTGGAATCTTGTACCCATGGATATTTATTGCATGAAACTCATTTTCCTCTAGTTCTTCTCTTACATTTCTCATTATATTCTCTGCATAGATGTTAAAAATATAAGGGGATAGAGTGCACCCCTGTCTCACTCTACTTTGAACAGCGAACCATTCAGATGTTTCTTCCTCTTACTGCTGCTTGTTGTTCGTGATATAGTATTTTGCCTAACCTGTTCTTGATTCTCTACACACGAATTGGTCGAATTGATGTTCCCTTTTAACACATGTACTGCTGCCACTGAAAACTCTAGAATCCCTAACTGGGAGCTTGAAATCGTCCACTATAATATGGTTTTATGTTGAGAGGGGAATTCCCTTGAGGTGTAGTTTCTTATTGCTTTGACAATAGGCATGTGTCAGGGGTTCATACTATCAGGGGTTCTGCAGGTGTGGACAATTTGATAATAAGCTGCTCTGGGTTTTGTACAATCTGTACCATAGTGATGATTCCTCCTTTGTGGCCTAGTCTGTCCTGTCTGAAGCATTCAAAGCCTCTGATAGAGAATCTGTTACTGTTATTCAGATGAGTCTCCTGAATGCACAAGACATTAATGTTCTCTGTCTGGAGGAAGTTTTGTAAATTAAAATATTTTTTTTAATCCCTACATAAATTTGATTGTATTTTTTTATGATTGGCTGGTTGCTCTAGTCAGCATAGTGTTTGGTGAACCCATTTGTGTCTGTAACTCCTCCTGCCCGGTGATGAACCATAACGGTATCTTGTAGCGAATCTGAGCATAGTCGATTAACTTATGATGTACATATCCCAGCTCCATTACCCAATGCCTGTTTAGGCTGACATTCTGTTCTTGGTGGGGGAAGTTATGGAGTCATTCTACCCATGTTCTTAGATATTGTGGCACAGCCCGTAACGTATCGTAGGATTGTAGAATATCCTTCTGTTTTTCTGTCAGTATTTTCACCCATATAGCATTTCCATCTCTTGATGGTGCCTGAAAATCATTCTCTTTCCCTCCAGCCAGACACTAAAACTAATTGTGGTTCAGTCATTTGATAGTGCCAACCATGACATGTGGGGAGGGATATCAGCAACCATACTGTACTGTTAGACAGAAACCACTGGTTTGGTCAGTGATTACTTATTGCTTATTCGCGCAGAGAAATTCTGACTACGTGCCACAGCTGACTGCATATCTAGATGCTGCTCGACTATCTGCCACATGTGGGGGGGGGGGGGGTGCCTTATATAGATATAACATCCTCCTCTCACCCCCCCCCCCCCCCCCCCCCCCCAGTTTTATTAATTAATTTTAAGAAAATACCAATTTCAGTTATATATAATTTGATCTGGAATTATTTTGGATTAAATTCATTGAATTAAATTGGAATTTCCACTTGTCGTGGCTTTCATCTTTGCTATATAGTTGTAATGTACTTTGATAGAACATGTTCTTCTCGTGATGATGGTTAATAATGAGTGAGTACAAATGTAGCCTATGATGTATAGGATACAAAGTATAGAGTTATGTTGAGAAGTGAGACTCGCAATAAAATTACAAACTGGAAATGAATTAACTAGTAAAATTACATTTCAAGCAAGCCAAGTGTTCTGCCTGTACCGTGCAGAGTCGTTTCTATAGTCTCTTCCGCGCTCACTCTCAAGTAGCTGTCTAGAGTTGTCATGGGATTATTGCAGTGAAGCATGAGATACGTTGTGCTACAGTTTCTTCTGCATTCATTCTTAGATTAGCAGAATATAGTACAAAGAGCTAAATGAATTATTTCATGGCTTGTAGCTTAGCTGCAATATCTGCACCTTTCATCCGGACTAGGATGATCTGTTGATGATTTTTACCCTCTGTGGGATAGGACAGCCATTAATGACATCCTCTTCTGTGTTCATTCTCAAACACCTGCAGATTATCAGGATATTGTCTGGAGAACGGAATGCGTTGTCATGGTTTACAGCATTACTGTGATATCTGCGCCTTTCGTCCTGACACATCCGACTTCAGCATGGCTTTGGATCACTGACCCTATATGGGATGGGACAGTCAACTCCATCCCATAACCTCCTTAGTTGCCTCGTACGACATGGAAGGTAAAGTGTTGCTGTTCTTTGCTCCCCTTTCGGCCCCGGCAACACACGGGAGGAAATACAGAGTTCTAGAAAGAAGATTACAAGCATTCATAAAACCACAGCTTAGCAACAATCAAATGGGATTCCGTAAGAAAAAAACTGTGCAAATGTCATTTTTATACTCAGACAACGGGCAGAAAAAAATAACTGAAACCATCAAAGAATTTTATGTCATGTTTGTGGACCAAGAAAAATCTTTCGACAGAGTAGACAGAAAATGACTTGAAAATACTATCACAATATGGGATTCCATGACATCTAATAAACTTGTGTAGAAGTTACACAGACAGCCAATGTGCAGTTAGAATGAGTGTTGAGCTGTCAGATAAATTCCACATACACTCTGGAGTGCGAAAACATTTGTGTTCTATCTCCTTTGTTATTCATCACATTTAGTTAGCATATGTAAAATTGCCAAACACTAATGAAGAAGACAACCTAAACAACCTCCTCAGTGAACTTCTTTTTGCTGACGATCAAGCAATGAAAGAACAATTACAATACAACATATAGACTCCACACAACATGTAGGGACTTTAACATCAAGATAAAAAACAGAAGAAGCTGTTGTAATGTCAGTCGTAATAACAAGGCAACTCTAATCGATGATCAACAACTTAAACAAGTGAAAGAATTCACTTATCTTGGAAGCATCATATCATTGAATGGGAAAAACACCGAAGAAATTCTACATAGATACAAAATAGCATACCAGATCTTGGGGCAGATGTCTCCTATTTTCAAAAACAAATATGTGAGCATGAACACCAAAACTGAATTTATATAAAACGATCATCATACCATCACTATGTTACCAATGTCAAACATGGATAATAACAGGTTACAAAAGAAATGACCTGTCTACATAGAATACTCAGAGTAACAATAAGAGACAGAATCGGGAACGAAAACAGACTAACAAACACAATGCCAATCCTCGATTACATCAGTAGACAACAGATTAAGTGGTTTCCCATGCTTCCAGACTACCATCAGACAGAGCCCCTTAAAAAGCATTACTATACAGATACGATTGATACAAACAAAGCCAGTAGCAGACCTTGCAAACGATGAATTACAGAAAAAAAGAGTAGTTAAAATGACAACAAACATATATGAAGCACACAAAAAAACCATCTCCAGAGAACTCTTCTACCCCTGAGGCTGCAAGACATAAAGTGGTATAACGAAAAAGAAAGCAGAAGAACATCTGATTTTGGCATACTTTTGATTCTGGTGAGCTTCCTTATTGTGTGACAGCCTTCCAATCTGTTGCTACGGATGAGTGCATAGATTGATCTTAAATCGTATTGGTTTATCATGTCTTGACTTGGGTAACAGTTTCAATGTGTAAAAAGGTACGAAGGAATTTGGACTTGGATCTACTATGTGTATATGTCACAATGAGTTCTGCTGCCAGTGAAGTCTTGTGTAATTAGACATTGCCCATGATACGTAAACCCTTTTCATCCATAAGCCTGATTCCAGTATAAGAAACACTCTACAGTAGAGTTGAACTGGGGTTGGTTTGCCTGCGTAGCTGAGGTTCATTCACCAACATTGTGAACACTACTTCCAAGTCTGCGCCACTACACGCATTTTCTTAGGACATGACTTCCTGTCTGTTATTTTTCAACATTTTTTTTTACGGAAGAAAATTAAAAACTAGTTCTATGTTTATATAAAAAAAAGTTAGCCAACATATCATCTTCACTGCATATCATGCATGTGTTTGGCCGGGGTTGAAAAGGGACAAAGAATAGTGCCACTGTTACCAAACAAGCATGTCGTAAGAGGAGACTAAGATTTTAGGGGGCGGGGCCGGCTGTTCCATCACACAACGGTCAAAGTCACACATAAGCCACGTTGAAGTCGAGTGTCTGACAGAAATGCGCAAATATCACAGCCAAGCTGTAAACCATGACTCAGCGCATTCTGTTCTCTGAACTAGATCTTTCTGATCTGCTGGAGTTTGAGAATGAATGCAGAAGACTCACATCAAACTTTCTGTATATAAATGCTCTTCTTCTTCTGCGTTCATTCTCAAACTCCTACAGATTAGCAGGATGTAGTCCGGAGAACGAAATGCATTGTGTCATGGTTTACAGCATTGCTGTGATATCTGCGCCTTTCGGCTTGACACATCCGACTTCAGCATGGCTTTGGGTCACTGACCCTATATGGGATGGGACAGCCAACTCCATCCCATAACCTCCTTAGTCGCCTCATACGACATGCATGGAAGGTAAATAGTGTTGCTATTCTTTGCTCCCCTTTCGGGCTCCAACAACACACTGGCGACCTAGAAGATACTTATAACAAACTTGACTTTATGACATTAATAAAATGTTCCATACAGTGTATTGTGCAGTCAACCATTATTGTTAAATTGGGTGGAACAGGGTAACAAAGTTTTGCTAATTATTTCTTGCTCCTTGTAAGAAATAATGTGTGTTGCATTATGATTGTATAAAGGCACACTTTGGTTAAAATGTTGATTTGTTTAGGCATGCTGTTTTCTTGATATTTGATAAATCAATACTAATATTGATAACTTAAATGCGTTTCCTGCTGTGTAACTGTGATTTGAGCACAAAGAAACCGTCACTGCGACCTGTAATGTCTGTTGTAGGAGGTGGGCACAGGGTCTGATACATTTGTGTGTTGTTCCAAGCACAACTTCATTATACCCCTTTTTAGCTGTTGGATACAGTTTTTCTGCTGTTATTTCATAGTATCGATTACATTGAGTAGCAGCTCCATTGAGTAGAGAAAAGTGAGTGCTTGGAAATCGGAACCAAGTCAAATTTGTCCTGAACTGCCTTAGGGATCACATGTCCTGTTTAATAATTACACCAAAAATGGCCAATATTCATCTGGCGGACAGAACATCTGCATTTGCAGATGATTCTTGATTAGAAACTGGCTTCACAGCACGCGGGACATTCCCATAAGTGCTCCGCCCTCCGCTCCAGCAGCCATCCCAGTGTATGTAGACACATAGTTCTGGTCAGGTGTTGATTTGTGATCTTTGGGACTTTCCAAAAAATTTACTTTTCCTCCCCTCACCTCTGAATACTCCCATTTCTAACATTCTCTGTATGTGTACGTTCTCAACCTCATTGGCATCATCTGCATCTCGAAATGAATTTATTACTGCCTTTATTAAATCTGCTTTATCTCTTCTCAGCAATGTGCCGTCTATCGCCGCATTGCCTGCCAGTAAGTCGGCTCTCTCGTTTCCTCTGACCCCAGCATGACCAGAGCAGCATATCCATGTAATGCTTTGGACAACTGAGTTGTTCAATAAGTCCCACCATTCTTTTCTTAGCATGAACTTTTCTATCTTGCGCAACATGCTTTGAGAGTCTGTGAGTATTACCGCGTGTGTTGATGTATCAGTTATCAACCAATTAAGAGCTGCTGTAACTCCCTCTATCTCCATGCTCGATGTGACAGTGGAATATGCTGAAGATTTCTCAACCAACTTCACGTCATTTCTGTAGGAAACAAAACCCCAACCGCTTTTATTTGTGTTTCTGCTAACAGATCCATCTGTGTATATAATTATGTCTTGTGGTTTCGAGTGTAGTTGGGCGAGTTCTTGCACTGCATCCTGAGCCCTGACTGCCGTCCATTTTCGACACGCTTTATCTAGTTGTATTATTACTTTAGTCAGTGATTTCTTCTCAGTGTCTACCTCCACCCATTCACTGCCCTTTCCTATTTCTTCCAATTCACATACTATTCGCAGTGTGTCTTCAGCCTCTGCCATCCATGATCTGCCACGCTTAATACGTTTTCCCTTTGACTCATCTAGTGATGGTGTAATGGGTGCAGATGACATCCTCATATACAGGATTAGAAAAGATTGGCAGAAAGTGGTCAATGATGTACATTATACATTATGAGCAATTTCTCAATGGTGTTGATTCTTCTGCTGTGATCGTTAAACATCCGGTCCAATATTGGTCATGTATAGAGATGGACGTTAAAAGACAAATGATCTACTGTATATTCCTACCAACACTGTGTTACCAGTGCCAAACCTGGTCTCTCTCATCTTCACATTACAGAAAGATAGTGTCATGTGAGATGAAATGCTTGAGGAAAGCTGCCATGGTCACCAGGCTCGATAGATTACGAAATGAAGATATCAGGGAAAGAATAGGTGTAATATCTTGTACAGATTACATAGAGAGAGAACAGATCAAGTGGTTTGACCACATTATGAGAATGCATCACGAAAAGTTGCCCTTACAGGCATATAACCAAATGAGATCAGGGTACAAAGCCAGAGGAAGACCACGGAAAAGATGGAAAGAAAATGTCAAGGACACCATGAACAGAAATGGACATAGCACAGCCAAGGCCACACATCTGGCTTTAGAAAGCTCGAACTCCAATCACCCCAACGCTTAACAGCAAGAGTGGCTGACAAACCACCTGGGGAAAGACAATGGAGCTGTTTGTTTAGGTCATCTTGGGTTCCCAACTTGTTGCATATAAACTCCCATGGGTCAAATTGTCATTCTGTAAACAGTGAACTACGACAATTCTGTAGTGTGCGTTCTTTGTGCAGCTGTTAGCCTGAATGATTTTTTAAGTTATGTTTATCTGGTGCTTGTTTACTTTGTCACTATTGAACAACATTTTGACTGCTTCCCATAAGGTGTATCAATTCAATTATGCAGCGTAAACGCCCTCTTTCAAATTCAGCGCCTTGTGGGCTGTTTTATGACTTAATTGGTGGGAAAGTATATAAGATACCTACATGAAAGCTGGTTTTAAGCTAACTTCCTGCAGATTAACTTGGCGTGTGACATACAAACATTGTAACTGCAAAGCAACAAAGCAAAACTTTTTTTAATCATCTGAAACCAAAATACACTTTTCTAAAGGATTTTTTGGCGCTGATTTCAGATCTGGTATCAGTTTTTTTCTATCACGTCAAGTTTTAAAGTTATGAGTGATGTTAGTTTTCACTGAACTTGGCTGTATTTTTTCGAGAATCGCAAACATCAATTAAGCAAATGATTCACATCTTCTAGACTAAATCAAATATACTCACATCACAGCATAGATATGTAGAATGTTTCTTCAAAAATGCTTGGAATTTGATTTTCTGTTATATTCTTCGCCTGGATTATCACGGAATAGCATCCAGCAGAAGTCGGCCATCATACTCTCATTCCACAAACCTTGATAACGGCGCTCCATTAACTGAATGTCCTGGTGAAAACGTTCTCCTTGCTCTTCACTCACCATACCAAGATTTTCTGGGAAGAAATCTACATGGGAGTGCAAGAAGTGCACTTTTAATGACATGCGACAGCCAAGGTTCTGGTAAGAATCTATTAGACGCTGAACTCCTTCCCTGTACGTAGGGGACTTATGATTACCAAGAAAGTTTTCACAGACCCACTTGAATGCCTCCCAGGCTTCTAGCTCAGCTCCTGACAGAGACTGTTTGAAACCTTCATCTTGTAAAACAGATCTGATTTGTGGACCTATAAATATCCCTTCCTTCATTTTTGCAGCAGTGATGTTTGGGAATTTATTAACAAGGTACTGAAAACCTTCTGAGTTTGTCTTACCCATGGTCTTCACAAGGGTTTTCATCAGTCTGTGTTTTCACTGCATTCCTCCCCATCTTGCATAGATACGAGTCCACCAGAAGGAGGTAAAGGAATAGGCAATGAATCGTCATGTGGAACAGGCCTGATGGCAGAATCTAAGCTAGGATATACAATGTTCTGTTTATTTTTAACAGAGAATCCATTTGTGTTCACCAGACAAAAGTAGCAATCATTGACATGGTCTCGCGGTTCCCTCCATAACATTGGAATTGCAAATGGCATAGCTGCCTTGCGGCCATTTAGCCAGTCACGTAGTCCGCTTGAACAACTGGTACATATGATATGTGGAGCCCAAGATTTATCCTGATCACCCAGTGGACAGCCAAAATACAATATGTATATCTTCTTTAGATCATCTGAAATTGTGCGCCGCTGTGATTTCGTCACAAATGAACCACACACAAAACAGAAACAGTTTGGATGATTGATGCATCTTCTAGGCATGATAATAAGTTAATAAGTACACAAAATAAGTTATCAAGTACACAAATGCAAGGTTTTTGCAACCTTTAAAATAAAAGAAAGTACAAAACAACGAAATCTTATAATATACTTGTCGTAATTACTTTAAGCAAACACCACACGTGTATAAATGGATTTACTATCCTATCGAATACACAAAAATGGTAGCATCGATACTAAATCACGTGACCCGAAACTGAACAAAATTGTAACAGCCAGTAATAAAGTATCGATACCAATCTAAATAAAACATTGTACTCGATTTGTGGTCATAACCACTGTTGAAAGATATTATAATTAGCTATTACAAAAAAATGTTACGTGGTAGAAAAAAAACTAAAGACAGATTTGAAATCAGCTAACCAAATACTACAAAACCCATATAAAATTATCTGTGATGATTTTTGTGTGTTGCCTTGTGATATTTTCTGACTGCTTCACCTTCTTGGAGCAATTAGATGCCCAACGGTGTAATGATTTGAGCTTTCAGACAAATACAAGTAAAGCATATGCAGTGTTATGTTCTTCACATGACTACTTCCAAATGTGATGTTTCACAGAAAAATATATAGGAGTCATTTTTTATATATATCATATCACAATTATAATATTATCCAGAAAAGTAAACATTGTCTGGCAGAAATAACAATGGCAACTCTGGGGGCTAGAAGAGTTTCATGTTCTATTCTTTCATCAGCTGGTTCTTTCCTCAACTGTATAGATTAGGGGTTGAACCCATGGAGTGTGATAGTATTCCTTAACTGTATAGATCAGGGGTTGAACCCATGGAGTGTGATAGTATTCCTTAACTGTATAGATCAGGGGTTGAACCCATGGAGTGTGATAGTATTCCTTAACTGTATAGATCAGGGGTTGAACCCATGGAGTGTGATAGTATTCATCAGTTTAATGAACATTGGGAAAAAGAGTTCTTTGTTTATTCTCAAACTCCTGCAGATTAGCAGGATTATTCCTGAGAGCCCCGCCGAAGACGGATGTGTCGGGCCATTGGCGCATATAAAATGGCGACAACTCATTTCCATTCTCTGGACTACATCCTGCTGGAAATCTAGTAGGATAATGGTCCTGCTACAAGGGAGATCCAGCGGGAGTTTGAGAATGAACACTGAAGAAGAAGAAGTCCTGAGAGCGAAGTGCATTGGGGCATGGTTTACATCTTAGCTGCGATATCTATGTCTTTCTGCCTGTCACATCCGACTTCAGCATGATTACATGACTTTATATGGGATATCCCAGCAGACATCTACAAGATAGGAGGAAACGGTGCTTGTCCAAAAGCTTACCAAGAACTTTGTTACGTGCTGAAGCTCAGAAACCCTATCTAAAAACCTGAAAGATGCCTCAATTGTCCACCTATATAAAGGCAAGGGAAATAAACAGTCATGACAACCATCGAGGGATATCGCTGCTATCAATATTTGGTAAAATATTAGTGCATGTATTGCTGGGCGACTTAACACAAACACTCACAGATGATCCTCTGCCTGAAAGTCAGTGCGGATTTCGTGCTGTCGTGGGACAGTGAACGTGATCTCTGCTGCCCGTCAACCCCAAGAAAAAATCCAAGAACACCAAAGGGTCAACCTTTGTAGACCTCACAAAGGTATTTGACACTACAAATATGGTCTGCGGAAAGTGCTTGCCAAATTTAAAATTTGTCTGCCCCATCCCAACATTTATCAACATAGTGCTACAGTTCCATGATGGCTGTTGTTATCAGTGATGGAGTGTCATCACCAGCCTTTCCTGTAACAAATGGGGTCAAACATTGATGAGTTCTAACTCGAACACTGTTCAGCCTGTACGTGCTGAGAGACTCATCTAGGTCAAGTGACGTAACAGGAATACAAAATAGGATACAGAGCAGATGGTAAACTTTTCAATCTTTGGTGTTTGCAAGCCAAAACTAATGTGCAAGACAATGGTCAGAGAACTCCTATGCAGATGACTGTATACTGATTCTGCAGACAGCATGCAGGTCACCCTAAACCAATTTTCTGAAGCCTGCGACAACTTTGGTTTCACCATCAATACAAAGAAAACAGGTCATGTTTAAACCCACACCAAACAAACCACACTTAAATCCCCATATAAGGAACAAAGAAGAAAAGCTGTAAACAGTCAATAATTTCACCCACGTAAGCAGCACTCTCACAAGTCGTAAATATCGATGCTGAAGTAAACAACATAATAGCGAGTGCCACATTTGGGAGACTGCGAAAACAAACGTATGGGAAAGAAGGAGAATAAAAATTACCACCAAGTTCACAGTTTACCAAGCAGCAGTAACATAAACACTTCTTTATGCCTGTGAAAAATGGAAAGTATAAGCCAGACACACTAGAAGACTCCACCACTTCCACCTAAGCTGCCTTCGTAAGATAATCAACATCCATTGGTGGGGTAATATACCAGACAGTAAAGTATTGATGAAATCTAAGTTTGTAAGCATACATAGTGTTGATGAAGGCGGGACACACTGGGCAGGACTCATGGTCCGTATGAAAGATCATAGTCTACCAAATAACTTATACGCTATATGGAGAACTCCAGACTGGTTCCTGCAAGGCAGGAAGAGAGAAGAAGCATTTTAAAGACACTTCTAAGACTCATCACTGACTGACATCAAAAGAGACAAAAATTCATGGGAGAATCTTACACAAGACAGATCCAACTGGCATCACAGTCAAGAGTGATGCAGCAGCTGCAGAGAACGTCAGACACAATGATGCGCCAGAACAAAGGCAAGAGCTGTTCAATGTCCCACAGACTCCTCCCTCATATGCCCAGAGTGTGGTAGACAATTCTAAGCACACATAGGACGTATCTCACTATATGGGACGAGATGGCCAACTCCACCTGAAGAGGTTAAAAACTAAAGTTCGCTGATGAAAGGAGCATATCTCACTATATGGGACGAGATGGCCAACTCCACCTGAAGAGGTTAAAAACTAAAGTTCGCTAATGAAAGGAACATATCTCACTATATGGGATGCTGTATACTGTTTATTTAACCAAGCTGAACTATTCTTCCATTATAAGATTGAGAGTAGAAGTGAATATGCTTATCTTTAAAATACAACTGGTTAGCATAATTAGATAATGCTATCGCCTGTGTGTTGCCGGGGCCCGAAAGGGGAGCAAAGAATAGCAACACTGTTTACTTTCCACGCATGCCGTAAAAGGCGACTAAGGACGTTATGGGATGGAGTTGGCTGTCCCATCCCATATATGGTCAGCGACCCAAAGCCATGCTGAAGTGGGATGTGTCAGGCCAAAAGGCGCAGATATCGCAGCAATGATGTAAACCATGACACAGCGCATTACGTTCTCCGGACTACATCCTGCTAATCTGCAGGAGTTTGAGAACGAACGAAGAAGATAATGCTATTGTCTTGAATTTGACATTCTTTCTAGAACATAGTCTTCTTTAATCTGAATTCTGAGCGAGTTGATTTGTTGCAGTCAATGGCATATTAAACAATTTGAGATGTCGTCTTGGGCGGCCCTTACCCATTATCAGTAATCATGCCTTCCATAATTAATCTTTCCATTTTGTTATGTCTTTATATGGTCAAAAAACCTTAGCTTTCTTGTTATTTTTTGAGGTTTACCGTTCTTAACATTTCTTGAATCTATAGAAAGGAAATTATTATGTCAAGGAGACATGAAAGAGGAAAATAAATTAAATAGATCCTTGTGTATGTGAAGTAGACTTTTAAAGGAGGACTGACCAGATTCACCCGATTGTACATAGTAATGAATGTATATTTTTATCAAATGTTATTTTTTATCACTTTTATTCAGTTTGGTTTTTGTTAATTACCATAACATTTGTTACAAGAGTTGTTTAATTTTATTTGTTTCAGTTGAATTTTTTTGGTGTTTTCATTTCTTACAAAATAGTTCATTATTCTTGATATTTGAACATGTTCATCATATAAATTTTTTTACATTCCAGAACTCTGAGTGGAAGCATATGGCAACCCTGAAAAGAATATATTGCAGAGGGATTCTGGTTTGAGATTAAGAATACACAGCTTATATAATCTTTGTTAAAACTTGTAAATATTTGTGCTTTTATAATGGAGTTTATTTTACATATGCCTCAAGACATTGACAAGAATGGTGCCTTATGGCAGATATGGAATAGTTTCTGTCAGAAAGCAACATTCTTTCAGAGTACAGAATTATATGGGCCAGAATTGTCGGGTGTCTCATCACTGTTGCTTTTTGCAGCCCGGGATCAAATTAGTTCCATTTGTTCATCTTTGAAAATGTATGACTTAGATTTACCTAAATTAAACTCGATATTACAAGTTGTTGAGCAGATGTGCTTACCATATTTTATTCTTATGTTTGAGAGGTTCAGATATTTCAACTTAAAACGTGATCTGTCTGACAGTTTAGATGACTTTTTTAATGTTTTGAGAAAACAAGCTGAAATGTGTGAGTTTGGGAACCAGGAAGAGATCATCATGAAAAATGCATTGTGTAGCTCATTAGAAAGTGAATCACTAATGCAGTTTTTATCAAATAAAGATGGACCACTAACTACTGACACTACGACTCAATATAGCGGAGCTGAAAGTCAGTTTAATAAAATGAGAAATATTAAACCTATTAAAACTGAAAGTAATTTGAACAAGGACAGAACAACAAAAGACACAAATTGTGAAACATTTGGTCTGTCCAGGAATAAAGAACTTAAATCTGTCAATACTTCCTCTTATATTGAGCTCAACGCATCTGTTGGTGATGAAGATTGCTCTGTCGGTTTCTCTGGAAATGGTCAACAGAAAAAACCTATTGAGAAAAGGAAAATCGTTAGACCATCAAAACTAAATACCATGAAAACAGAGAAAATGCCTAAACATAAGAGAGCAGAGGAATTGAGCAGTTTGCCTGAAGATGATTTAGAAATGGAGTCAGAATTTACAAACTTTGAGAATAATGAAGATAAATTGACAGAACTGCATGATAGAACTGATGCTGATTGTCAAAATGACAGTGACACAAAATTTCTATGTTGGAATTGTGAGGAGTGTTTTCAGAGTTTGCCAGACTATAAAGAACACGGTGAGACGCATGTGGCTACAAGCAAGTTCAATTGTGATTTGTGTCAGAAAAGTTATCGTACTGTCTTCAGGCTTATTTGGCATTTGAACAACCACTTGATACCACAACATAAGTGTGAAATATGCGGTGTTGCCTTCATTAAGCCAGAATCATTGGCCAGGCACATAGAAAAACATGTAGATAATCCTATTTATAAGTGCCAGATTTGTCCAAAGAAGTTTACGGCAGAATCTAGGCTGGAATATCACATCATGAGGGTTCACTCTGGAGTAAAGGGGTTCTCATGTGAACTGTGTGGGAAGACTTATGCACATAAAATTAATTTAGTCAATCACAGACGCTGGCACAGAGGGGAAAAGCCATACATTTGTGAAGTTTGTGGCAAAGGTCACAGGTGTGCTGGAGATTTGAGCAAACATAGAAGAGTTCACAGTGACAAATATTGTTATGTGTGTGAGTTATGTGGTCGGGGCTTCAATTACCGCTCTGCCTTAAGTAGACATCGATTAGGGCACACTGGAAGGAGGCCGTACGCTTGTGATGTCTGTGGTAGAACATTTATCTACAATGAGAGTCTCAGGGATCATTTTAAAGCAAATCGCTGTCCCGGCATTAAAAGTGAGTCTAGTTCTAGCAGAATCCGAAAACCAACTAAATTATTAAAGTTGGGAATGGAATCTAATCTAATGGATACAGAGACCAAAGTATTTGAGCAAGTACAAGAAACTTCAGTTGTTGATGTGAAAGAAATTCAGGACTGGCATTGCATGCTAAGAAAAGAGGCTGAAGAAGGAACTGTTGTGTTGGTTCATCTGTATTAATTGCTTATTTCTTTCTTCTCTCCCCCCCCCCCCCCCAATTTGTAAAAAAAAGTTGGTTTTAAATCTGGCAGATGTACAAGAGACCACAAGTTCAACATGAATGTTCATGTCTGCTTCGTTGACTACACCAGGACTTTTGATTGTATACATCACCAACTGTTGTCATCGAGGGAAGCAGGGACTTCAAGAACACCTCATATATCTAATGAGAGAGACTAAACATAAAAAAACCAATTGGTAGCATATCCTATTCAGGACATAGCTATCAACCCAGCATTTGTTGGCTGTGGTGATTTTTTTAAATAGTATTTTGAGAATACCAAGGACTGTGCAAGAAAAAAAGAAATCAAGAAATGTGAACAATAAATTTTGAAGAAAGTTAGCTCCTAAACATTATAACATGAAAGCTGAGGTCTTTGGGTGATATAAAGAGACATAACATTATGACCTACAAAGGTCGCCAATAATAATCATCACCTCTTACATCAATCTCTAGACAACACAAAAGGAAGGTGTGTCAAGAAAGGAAGGTCTTGGGTGACAGAGACATAAGATACCCTACTCAAGAGTTTGTGAGCGAGCAGGAGGAAGTAGAAAGAGGCTGTGAATGGGTGATATTTGGCAAAGAGAGAAAGTTATTGACAACAGTTGTGATACAAATAGGAAGAGTGCCACGACTGGGCTGCTAATAGAACAGAGGAAATGATCCAAGAACTTATAAAGAAGCACCCAAAGCCATCCAATACAATAATTTAAATAGACGGCTCATTAACACAAGAAACAAACAGGTGTGGTTGGGGTTTCGTGGCCTACCAAAATGGTCAGAAATTAGATGAGACGTCAGCTTCGTACCCCAATGCAACATCGAGTATGAGAATGGAAATAGAAGTGGTGACAGCAGCTCTCACTTGGCTGGCGATGCAACCACCAACAGACTCAGTGATTCTATCGGACTCTCAAAAATTGCTGCGCAAGATAGAACCGTGCAAGTGTATGAACCGAACTGAATGGGTCACTCTTCTCAACAACGTGCAGAGCATTACATGGATCTACTGTCCAGGTCATGCTGGGGTTAGGAGAAACACAAGAGCAGATGTGTTAAAGATGTGTCAATGGCTGGTAAAGCCTTGGTGAACGGCACTGAGATAACAAGAGACAGGATTGCATTGATTAGAGCAGTCATGGATACCCTATGAGAAGACAAGAAGGAGGTTGAACAAGACAATGTACATATTCAATATTCAGAGAATGGTAGAAATTAGAGTGACTAGAGGCGATGGGAGAGTGCTCCCTCTCAGGAAAGAGAAGAATACATGAGAAGCAACTGACTGAGACTCTGAGCTTATACACATTTAGATGGCTGACGGAACGGCAAGCAGAGAATATATGTGAATGCCTCCAGTGCTGTGACTCTTGTTCCTAATCAAGAATCAAACATCATGTTAAAACTAGTAATTGAAGGTATAGTTACTGGTAATGTGGAAAGGACTGCCTGATACAATGATAGATAAAACTTTTAGGAGTATTTAAACAGTATTTTAAGTTGACTGAAGTAGATGAACATTTCTAGAATTAAAAATTGTTCAAAGCATCCATAAAGGAAAGTTGAATTAATATTACAAAACAAAATGTTTATTTTTATCTTTGGTAAAAATTTGATTGCGTCCACCGTTGTGCTATAATATCATATAGAGTCATGCCTTTTTAAATTCACAATTTTTAAAAATCTAAACACTGATTCTAACCCTTCTGCCTCCTAAAAAAACTATAAACTAATTATAATCCTTTTAACCCCCATTTACAAAAATCTATAATTTTACGCAACTTATCTAACACTGCAAATGTCACAACGGTGGATGAAATCAAATTTGCGCCTAATCTTTTAAATAACATGAGGCATCAATGTTCAATTTGATTAAATCTATTGTGCTTTATTTAATCGCTCACATTTTGTTGTGTTTCAGCATGTAACTTAGGATTTGTATAAAGTACAGTTTTGTATTCATAATAGCACATTGGACACAGGTTGTTGCTAGTGTCCAATAAATTATCAATTGGATTTCAGAGTTCACAGTGATTTCCTAAATAGTATTCAAAGTTAGACTTTATGATAAGTGGAAATTATATATGACAAGAAAGGTATTTTTAAGATATTGTTTTTGAGTATTAAGTCTTATATATGTTGAAGTATGAGCTTGGATGTCCGTACATAAAATGTTACAAAAAAACAATTCTGCAATCAGTTTTTATGTACGGCTATTTATACAAACAATTAGTGCCTCCGTGAATTCCGTCATTAGCAGAAAGTCCTCATGGTTACCCCAAGATTCTCTTGGAACTAGAGTAGTGGTTAGTCAAGAACAGAAAAAAACCTGTTTACTCGAGTTGAAAGGAAATTCAGTGCCATTAAAACTGACCTGGTTCAATTCCCATTAGTCTCAAGAATTTTTAATTTATCCTCTTGCTTCCTACTTGAATTTACTTGTCTCTTGGAACCAGGTTTGTCAAAGGATATCTCAGAGAAACCAATGTATTTAGGATTAATTGTCTCACATGTGCATCACCAGATCTAAAAGGAGAGCAAAGATTAATGACACTGTAACTTGCCATGCATGTTGTAAAGTTCAACTAAGAAAATTTTTGCAGTAGGGTGGTTTTTCCATCTTGTATGTCAAAGCGACCTGCACAGCAGGTGGGACAAAGATATACATTTGCTTTAAATCTCCCATCCCACATGTTTTTGTATGATGTTATCATCAGATTATATTGGCTGGTGTCCATTCGTTTATAAAAGTTCCTTCAAATTGTACTGGTAAAGGTAAGTCCTGTTGGGGGATGAAGATAACTCTTCATGTACTAAGCTGTAGCAACTATTAGGCGGGGTGACAAGTTCCATTCCTTGCTTTTATTACTTCCCCTAACTCATGAGTCAGGCACTCATTTACAGCTGAGTCAACTGGATGGAAGACCGCTACATTTTGAAAACAAAATTAGATAAATTAATTTTAACCACTTTCAATGTAATGTAAAATGTATACTAGTTTTAAAAATATTGATAGTAAAACTATTATTCACTGCAGGCAGGAAAGGAGAAAAGCAGGTAAATTATCATGGCAAGGCTAGTGTTAGAAGTGAGTGATGATGAATTTTCATCTGCGGGGCAAAAATCTGCATGCAGATATGAAACAATGTGAACAAGTCTTAAGAATTTATCATGCATCTCAACAACTTATGCAAGCTTTTCGAAAAATTTGTAACAGTTGAGAAGATAATCTAAGGATTTTATGTAATTGTCATCTTTTCCCTTTATTGGAACAAGTTCACAGATGAGGATTTCCTCATCTTTTCCCTTTATTGGAACAAGTTCACAGATGAGGATTTCCTCATCTTTTCCCTTTATTGGAACAAGTTCACAGATGAGGATTTCCCCATCTTTTCCCTTTATTGGAACAAGTTCACAGATGAGGATTTCCTCATCTTTTCCCTTTATTGGAACAAGTTCACAGATGAGGATTTCCTCATCTTTTCCCTTTATTGGAATAAGTTCACAGATGAGGATTTCCCATTATTGGAACAAGATCCTGCAGAAAAACATGCAATGATCTTCCTGCTGACCAGATCCTGCAGAAAAATTGCTCTTGGTATCAAAAGAATTATTGAGGATGCAAAGCCTTCCTCTCTCCCATTTCAAGCAAAGCCTTCCTCTCTCCCATTTCAAGCAAAGCCTTTTTCTCTCCCATTTCAAGCAAAGCCTTCCTCTCTCCCTTTTCAAGGACATGAATTCTGTTGGAATTTCACGAGATGATATAACTCACGTGTGCATTAAGATAAAATATAAACATTTAGAAACAAGTCTGAAGTCGACATTATTAACACCAACTCCACGCAAGTTGCAGATGAGACAAAGAAAATAAAATAAATAGAAAAACATTTTTCAAAATGCTATATCTAAATTAGTGAATAAAAGTTGTCTGCTATAAGCAGTTCAGCTGATGCTGAATAAATTTTATGTTTACAACAGTAGTTTTGGCTTGAATTTGATGTTCTGGGAAAAGGAGAAATGATGAATGGTGATCTAGAACTCTAAACTGGCAATTGTGCTGCAGTGAACGTTTATGACACAACCAAACATTAATTTCAATTGTACAAAGTATTGATTCTGATGTCAACATAAATGATGGGTTGTTTTTTTTTAACAAGCAAATTCTTCAAACCTTGAAGTTTTCTGTAGTGATTTCCTTTCTCCCCCCCCCCCCCCCCCCCCCCAAATCACTACAGCCAAAAAATGCTGGGTGGATAGCCACATCCTGAACAGGATATGCTACCAATAAGGTTTTCAGAAACAGAATCCTATTTTCAAAAGGTTTTTTCTTCTTCATTATTGAAGCCAATTTGGGGGAATGTACTCTACAATTATAAACAATATAAGTTTGTTTAAGGTGGTTAAGTGTGCAATCTCCTTGTGATGTTTTTGGAGGATAAATACTAATTTTTTTTCAAGTATTCTAAACCAAACTAAAAGTGTAGGTCTTTGCCCCCCCCCCCCCTACTTAAGCCATCCAAAGTCAAATGCACCAGGCCGGAAGGCACAGATATCACATTCGTGTTGAAAAGCATGACACATTACATTCCGTTCTTCGAACTTATTTTCATTCTCAAACTCCTGCTAATCAACAGCAGAAGAAGAATTTATAATCTAGAGTGGCATGCATGATGATGCTTTTCTTGTGATGTTGCATTTTGTCTTTGTTTTTTTAATAATTTATACGCATTGTTATTTCACGCTAAAGATGGATGTGTCGGGCCACTATCGCAAATTAAAATGGTGGCACAATGCATTTCCATTCTCTGGACTACATCCTGTGGAAATCTAGCAGGAACTATTATTCTGCTACAAGAGAGATGCATGAGATTTTTTTGCAGACAATGCTCTTTTCTGCCTCAGCATCATGTCATATTAGTATTTGGTTAGGATGTCATTAGTGATTGGTTAGGATTTCATATTAGTGGTTGGCAATAACTGACATTACAAGCTAGGCAAATGCATAGGGGCTCAATCTCCAATAGAAGAATATGCTTGCTGGTGGTTCATATGGCTTACTGGTTTATTTGAATCTTCAGTAATGTGATAAATACAGCTCTTATATCCTTTTGTGCAAATGTCAAGTTTCTCCAGAGCTTTATGTCATTAATTAGTTCTCAAATGTCGTTTCTCCAGAGCTTTATGTCATTAATTAGAAGACTCCAAACTCTCAATGATATGCAATTCCTTGAAAATAAGCCTCCTACTCATAGGGGTAAGAAATAAAGTGCTGCAAGTATATCCCAGAACTTTCTAGAGACATAGAAGTGCTGCAGAGGAAGTGGCAACACATATAGATTTTCATTTTCTCCTGTTTGCGGGGCAGAATGTAGAATTCAAGTCCTGTCTATTCCTTGATGCTGTCATTCCATAATTCTCTTGTCTCTTAATGCTTATTTAATTGTCCACTTAATCCACAAGATTGTTTTAAACAGTAGGATAAGTTGTTTCTGGTGACATGAGTGAACCACCACATCAACTTTCTTTATTTAACTGTTGATATAAATATTCGTGAAAAAATTCTGCACACTTATTTATTTTATTTCAGATATAGTCATGACATAGTGAAATGTTGTATGGTTTCCACAAGAAGAGAACCTCACTATATAAGCATGTCATCTACTAAGTTTTTGCTTTTTTGCATGGGTCTAGTGGTTCACTAGTGAGAGCTTTGTCATTGTGTGGCTCGCTGGTAACATACGCTCCTCATTCTGCTAAGCATGTACTCTGTCCTATCGCATTCCCTCAATTGCTCCCTGGAACAAAAAATGGTTGACACTAGATGTATATCTCATTCCCTCAATTGCTCCCTGGAACAAAAAATGGTTGACACTGTAGATGTATATCTCATTCCCTCAATTGCTCCCTGGAACAAAAAATGGTTGACACTGTAGATATATATCGCATTCCCTCAATTGCTCCCTGGAACAAAAAATGGTTGACACTGTAGATGTATATCTCATTCCCTCAATTGCTCCCTGGAGCAAAGAATGGTTGACACAGTAGATGTAAAAAGACAAAGCCAGAAACTCATTAATTCATGGATACAACTAAGAGAAAAATACAAACCAACCATCTAGAACCTGTATCCTGTTAGAATATCCTTCACACTTGCTAGAACATCAGAAAATTGTTCAAGCCTGGAAGTACAACCAAAGTAGTTGTACCAGGTGTTGGATGAAATATGTCATGTCACTGTCTGGATTAGAAACAGGATCATGGCGGATATTCCCATAAGTGATCAGGTGCATGTTCCAGCAGCCATCCACGAGTATCATAGTCAGATATTGTGTTCTTCTGCATTCATTCTCAAACTCCTACAGATTGGCAGGATGTAGTCTAGAGTATAGAATGCATTATGTCATTTACAGCTTGGCTGTGATATCTTCACCTTTCTACCTGACGCATCCAACTTCAACATAGCTTCTGTCACCTACTCTCAGTAGAAATGTGATAGCCAACTCCACCCCCTAACTCTCCTTAGTCTCCTCACAGCATTCATGAGAGGTAACAGTGCGCTATTCTTTGCTCCCCTTCCATATCCCAGACTGATTTAGTGTAAATAAGCTACATATGTTGGTATTTTTTCAACTGCGTGTTTTTGTTTCAAACTTATAACAATAATTTTGTTTTTGTAGTTATGGTTACATACATCATTTGTATGTAAACGTGTTTAGGAAAACATGATTGGGTATCATTTATTCACAATTGTTACTACCAGAAAATCACCAAGATTAAGGTATAGCATGCTTTATTTTGTTTGTAAGTTGACATTTTGTGTGTAATATTTTGTGTATAATAAAATATTTTAAAATCTATTGTCTTCTCTCTCCTTTGCTATTAGGTGCCACATGATTGAATAATTAGTTTTTGGTATATGGTACGTTTGTTTGATATGCAGTATTTTTGTCATATCTCAGGACTTCTGTAACTCGTTTAATCCACTTTCTTGGTGTTCCAATCTCATGTTTCTGCTGGCCAATATGGGTTTATTCTTATTAATTGGCAGAGATATTTCAGTCTCTGTTTTTCAACCACTGATGTTCTTCTTCGTCAGCATTCATTCTCAAACTCCCACTGCATCTCTCTTGAAGCAGGACAATGGTCCTACCAGATTCCCAGCAGGATGTAGTCCAGAAAATGGAAATGCGTTGTGTCGCCATTTTATTTGCGCCAATGGCCCGACACATCCATCTTCGGCAGTCCACTGATGTTCTCCAACTGTTCTTGTAATCTCTTCATTTCTCACATGGCTTTTTCTTGTTCGGTTAGCTGCTTAAAAAAATTAAAACACCAGTGCCTATCAAACAGTGTGTTGCCGGCCCCCCAATAGGGAAGCAAAGAATAGCAACACTATGGTATTTACCATGCATGTCGTAAGCAATGATTAAGGTTAATGAGGTGGATTTAGGCTGTCACATTCCATATAGGGTCAAAGTTACCCAAAAGAATGATGAAGCTGGATTTCTCAGGCCAAAAGGCACAGATATTGCAGTAATGCTGTAACCATGACACAACACATTCCGAACTACATCCTGCTAATCTGCATGAGTTTGATAACGAATGCAGAAGTAGTGAAATTTCATTATAACAACTTGGTCCGGGCTGACACAATATGTCATATATCACAATATAAGAACAGCAGAAGTTCACTATATACAGTACAAACAATAAAATTGGGGATTTTGAAAATAGGGAAATATGTTTAAAAAAATGCACTGTAAAGGGATTCCATTATACTTTCCTTAGTCTTCAAAATGTTACATCATTTGTCCAAATCCATTATAAATCTAGAAAACTACATTCAAACCCCAGTCTACCTATGTAATTATTTTCCTTGGCAGTACTTAGAAACAAGAACCCATTATCAGTACTAATATCAGCAGAGAATACTAACTAGCAGTTGATTCAACAAGGAAGTCAGAGGATAAATTAAAAGTTCTTGAGTCTAATGGGGATTGAACTAGTCCATTCAACTGCACCAGACCACCTAGCAACTCTCCTACACGGTTTTTTTTCCGTACTTGACTAATGGCATCTACAAAAAAAAGATTGATCAAGCCACTGAGATCGGACCAATCGAGACAAGGACTATCACAACAACAACGAACATCCTGTACAGGTATTGAAGTATCATCAGTAACAACAAACATAATTATTGAAGCAAATATTGTACTGTCTATATATGTTATCCATGTTTACAAGAAGACCTATTGGCCCATGTAGAACTAATACGGATGCTATATGTTTGTTGTTACAGAGGATTATTTGGGCCATTGGCGCAAATAAAACGGAGACACAACTCATTTCCATTTTCTGGATTACATCCTGCTGGAAATCTAGTTGGGCCATTGTCCTGCTATAAGAGAGATCCAGTGGGAGTTTGAGAATGAACGATGAAGAAGATATTTAGATTAATTAATCATAAAATAAGCTAGGAGACACAGGTTTCAAACCAGAACCTTTTTTACATTTTGTATCAACATATAATCTTAGGCTTCATGGTTGCATGGTTAGTAGTGTGTTATTTGGCTTGGTATCTCTGACTTCAGCACCTGTGCCTGCTTGAAGCCCCATCTCCTTCAGCTGGCCTCAATGGGGAACATGGTAAAGATATATTTAACAATCTATGCGACTTCAGTAGAGAGATCCGATGGGACCACTTCATTCGTTCTCACACCTGAAGGTTAGCAGGATGTAGTCCAGAGAACAGAATGTTTTGTGTCAGGGTTTACAGCTTAGCTGTGATATCTGCACCTTTCAGTTTGATACATCAGACTTTAGCGTGGCTGCTGGGTCACTTTGACCATCTGAGATGGAACAGTCAAATCCACCCCAAAACCTCCTTACTCTTATGACATGCATGGCAGCGTTACTTTTTTCCTTTCTTTCGGTCCCCATCAATACAAGAGTGGAAAGAACTAAATGAAAACTACAGACCTGAGCTCTTTAAGTCAGCAACTTACTACAGAAGGTGAATGTGTCTGCCATTAGTTCAAATAAAGTGGTGACACAACACATGTTCTGCACTGAAGCTACACCGAACTGAATGAATAGAGGGCAGTTCTAGTTCAGTTGCAGAATAATTTCCAGAAAGTAGTGATCCTGTGGATATCGTCACAATGTAACATCGAAAGGAATGAAGTTGCAGATAGACTGGCCAAAGAAGGAGGGAATTTACCTTAAGAAGACTATCTGGTGAGTTGTGAAGACTATCATTAAAGGCAACTATAACAAAAGTGGAAAGAAGACCACCCCAAACATAATGCAGATGATGGGTATTACCATCTAGAACAGACCAGTTATCCTGCTGCGCCTCAGAGGTCATAAAAAAATGAGACATTACCTGTACACCAAATTCAAATTAGGTACAACTGGGCTTTGCCTTGCGAATAAGACAGCAGAACATATCTTACAAGAATGTCCCCAGTATGCAGACCTGGAAAACAAGACATGGCCCACCCCAAACAGTGTCAAACTGTATGGCACAGTGGAAATTCTAAAACAGACAGCAGCCTACATCATAGAATCCAGAATCCCAACCTGACTGAGTGATGAACGACGAAGATTTCCCTGCCAAATGTAATTATAACTTGCGGTTAGTTGATAGTTCTCCAGCTCTTAACTATTCCGGTCCTGTAAATATTTCTTCAACAATGGTGACCTTGGCAATCATTGCATTTGCACCTGCTATCCTGACATTGACCAGCCAATAATTTCCAGACTTACAGCTGCCATTGTTTTTTGCGGTCAGACCATGTTTACATTTATGGATAATATAAAAATGATACAATAGAATTCTTCTATAGCACATACTTCTATAACAAATTTCCCTAATTAACACTTTAAAAATCTTAGTCCAAGTCAGCTCTTTCGACTGGCCTTGCCAGCCGGAACGAGTAAAATATTGCAATTTAATTCAACACTTGGAGCTAAGTTATATGTGAAATTGGAATATAAGTATCTAGGCAGCGTGTTCTCGGAAGATGGGAGATTAGATAGAGAAATATTCGCCCGTGGGTTGCTGGGGCCCGAAAGGTGAGCAAAGAATAGCAACATTGTTTACCTTCGACACATGTCGTAAAAGGCGACTAAGGAGGTTATGGGATGAAGTTGGCTGTCCCATCCCATATAGGGCAGTGATACAAAGCCATGCTGAAGTCGGATGTGTCAGGCCGAAAGGCGCAGATATCGCAGCAATGCTGTAAACCATGACACAGCGCATTCCGTTCTCCGGACTACATCCTGCTAATCTGCAGGAGTTTGAGAACGAACAAAGAAGAAGATAAAGCAAACACAGTTTTATATCAATTAGCACCTCTGCTGAAATACCAGACCATCAACATGATCTCCAAGAGAACATTTTAATAAAGATGGTGTTCACAGCGACACTGTGTTTACCAATGCCAGACCTGGACCATGACAGAAACTAGAACAAAAACCTGCCTGCTGTATGCATAAGGAAGTGCCTGAAAACAGCACTGGGGGTAAAAAAAAAAATCAAATAAACAATGACACTATAAGAAATCTGGTTAAAACAATATCGTGCAAAGCATACATAGGCACACAAAAGATCAAATGGTTTGGCCACCTAATAAGAATGGAACCAGATCGCATTCCATTAATAGGCTTTAACAAAAGATCATATGAAAAGTAAAGTAACCCATAGCATTTATTAATGCCATAGGGGTGCGATCTCACATTTCAGAGGCTCTGCAAATGAGGGCGGTAGCCATCTCCTCTCCCTCGCAGTCTTTACTTCCCGAATTAATCTGGTACCTATTTGAGGCTGAGTCGACCCGGGAGCCATTGCGATCTGAAAAACATTTCCGCCTCAACTGGGGAATGAACCCAGGACCACTCATATGTGAAGCCAGTGCGCTTACCACTGCGCTAACGCGGCTCCCTATGAAAAGAGTAACAGAGGAAGACCCAGACGAAGATAAATGACATCAGAGAAATACTAGAACACCAAGGCTGTACTATAGCAGCAGGCATTACAGTTAGTTAAAGAAAGACTTCATCTGTCAAAAGCGGAGTCTAGCTTACTTCTAGACTAACATTGATAAAAAATCACTGACTAAAGTAATAATACAACTAGATAAAGCGTGTCGACAAATGGGCGGGTGTCAGGGCCCAGGTTACTGTGCATGAACTCGCTCAGCTACACTCTTACAGCTAAACCACAAGACATAATTATATACACAGATGTCTCTGTTAACAGAAACACAAATAAAAACGGGATTTTGTTGCCTACAGAAACATCGTAAAGTTAGCTGAGAAATCTTCAGCATATTCCACTGTCACATCAAGCATGAGGATGGAGATAGAGGGAGTTACAGCAGCGCTTAATTGGTTGATAACTGATACATCAAAACACAAGTTCATGCTGAGAAAAGAATGGTGGAACTTATTGAACAACTCAGTTGTCCAGAGCATTACATGTCCAGAGCCCTGGTCATGTCGGAGTCAGAGGAAATGAGAGAGCCTACTTAATGGCAGGCAATGCGGCGATAGACGGCACAATGCTGAGAAGAGATAAAGCAGACAGATAAGGCAGTAATAAATTCATTTCAAGATGAAGATAATGTCAATGAGGCTGAGAACATACACATACAGAGAATGTTAGAAATGTTATCTAAAGATGACGGAAGAAAAACTAATTTTTTTGGAAAGTCCCCAAGATCACACAAACATCTGACCGAGTCTACACACACTGGGATGGCTGCTGAAATGGATGGCGGAGCACTTATGGGAATGCCCCACGTGCTGAGAAGCCAGTTTCTAATCAAGAATCAATAAGACTTCGGCTCCCCCATGATACCTATTGCATGCATGGATAAGACAAGACAACACTTTTCAGAATCTCCAATTACATTTACCGCATCACATTGCAAAGTACTCTCTTCATGTTTGTTATTCAGAGAATACCAAATGATGTACGCCTTAGTGGGATTTTTTAACTCCTGTCATCATATACCATTGAGAAATTACTCATAATATATCATGTATATCATTTACCATTTCTTAACTATCTTCTTCAATCCTGTATATGAAAATGTCATTTTGGTCACTTTTACAGTGCAAATATTAAATAACACATGTGATATTGGGAATTCCTGGAGCAACCCTGGTCGTATTCACATAGTTTCTGATGACCAAGCACAGTGATTTTCTTCCAAAGCAGCTGCATTCCAATTTATCAACTATAGGTTGACTCCACAGTGTACAAAACTATTTATTAATGCCACAAAGTCAACTGCAAATGTGACCATTTCCTTCTTGGATTGGAATCCCTCATATACAACAGTTGCTAGATTGGAATCCTTCATATACAACAGTTGCTATATTTTGATAAGTATCCTCCACTTAGTTACCCACTCTATCAGGTAGAATATTTTCTATTTCTAGATGTTTTGTTATCAATCATACAACTATATTTACAAAGTTTGCAAATGCCTCTCCCTCTGAGGCCAGATAAATGGACACCCTATATGGAACAAAACAACAGTTCACAAACACAGGGGGTATAACACACATTGGCATTGGGTCACAGGGAATGAGCCCATAGACTGTTGGATCAGCAACCAACCAACCATCAAGTTTGCCATATAGATTCTGTAGTATGAATATTCAATAACTATTGAAACCATCAAGTTTGCCATATTGATTCTGTAGTATGATTATTCAATAACTATTGAAACCATCAAGTTTGCCATATAGATTCTGTAGTGCGATTATTCAGTAACTACCGAGGTATTGAAAAGTTGTGGATCCATGCATTGTAAGAGCCTGAGACAGATGTGTAACCAATCTTCTGGGCTTATCTGACCGTCATATATTTTTATTGAATGCATTTTGACCACTTGTTGGATTCCCATATCATCCTACTCATTAATGTCCTGATATTGTATTCTATCCTCTCTAGTGTTGTATTTTTTGCAGGAAGCGTCTTACACGATCCTGTAGAATCAGATTGTCATAACTAGCACCCTGATCTTTACCTTTATACAGCGCTCATTCTATAACAGCTCGCATTCTTTTATAACAAATTTCCCTGTATAACAGCATTTCAAAATTCCCAATTATATTCTATATCGTTTGTACTGTACCGGTGTAGTGAATTTCTGTTATAACATACATATTTTGTTAGTCCAGACCAAGTTGTTATAACGGGATTCCACTCTACGATGTTCCCGGGTCTTTTCTTTCATTCCTTGTCCAACTTATCGGTGTATGCACTTTTGCAGTCAACTTCTGATACAGAGAAAGCACTTGATGATGACAGGTTTCAAAAAAAGGGAAGCAAAGAATAGCTGCCATATACACGTATGTAGTGAGAGGTTGGGATTCTGGTTGCTTGCTTCCTTCAATAGAAAGACACAAAACTAAATAAACTTATTAAACCCAGACTACAGCAAAAATAATTACAAGTTCAATTGGAAATATTTTTAGACCACCAATGGCTCCAAGAACGATCCTGCTTAAGGAAGTGGGTACCAGATCTTCAGGGATGTAAATGTAGTATGCTTGGTGTTGACAACTTCATCCCCAGGTCAATGAAAAATACAGACCTAACACCGCATTTCCCAATAAACTCAATGGTGTGGATAATGGATAACTTATTTTTACAACAAAAAAATTGAGAAAAAAACCGAATCAACCCAATAAGCAGCAATTTTTATTTTACACAAATCCTAAATTTCAGGTTGAAACCAAGTCCAAATATGATAGCTAAAATGAAAGGGTAAACAAAACACAACATAAAATCAAAGCACCAGAATATTCAAGTCTTATTATGATGGTTGAAGCTTAGAAATAACATTTATTTTTTAAATTTGAAAACACAATTGAATAAAACAATCAATACACAGCAACATAAAAATTAGAATGTAACTTATTACATTTTCATAATCAAGAAAACTAGTAAAATGATGTAACCAGCACAACTGCACCTTCCTCTGCTTCTTTTCTGAGAATGCAATGCCATTCTTGAATATCCTTTATATCAGTTTCAGAAACTCCAGAATTTATTTCTGTATATACTTGGACCTCGGTATCCAATGGATTATATGACATTCCTGACTTCAACAATTTAGTTGGTTTTCGTGTTCTACTAGAACCAGGTTCACTTTTACTGCCTGGGCAGCGATTTGCTCTGATATGATCTCGGAGACAGTCACTGTAGATAAATGTTCTGCCACAGGCATCACAAGCAAACGCTCTTTGTCCCGTATGTCCCATTCGATGTCTGACTAAGGAAGAACAGTAAGTGAAGCCCTTACCACACACCTCACAAACGTACGGTCGTTTGTCACTGTGTATTCGTTTATGTTTGCTCAGGTCTCCAGAACATCGTGTACGTTTACCACATATGTCACAAGAAAAAGGCTTTTCGCCTTTGTGCCAGAGTTTGTGGTGGACTAAATTCAATTTATGTGCATAAGTCTTCCCACACAGCTCACATGTGTAGTTCCTCTCCTCTTTGTGAATCTTCATATGTGAATGTAGCCTATCTTTTCTGAAATAGGTTCTTCCACAAGTCGGGCACTTGTGAATAGGCTCATCTGTATGTTTTTGTATGTGTCTGGCCAATGACTCTGGCTTAATGAAGACAGCACCGCATATTTCACATTTATTTGTTGGCATCAAGTGGTGTCTCAAGTGTTCTAGAAGCATGAAAATACTCCGATGCTGCCTATGACACAGATCACAGGTGAATTTGCCTGTAACCTCATGTTTCTCACCATGTTGCTTATAGTCTGACAAATTCTGTAAACTTTCCCCACAATTCCAGCAAAGAAAGTTCTTGGGAGGGCTGTAGTGCACAAGTTTATAATGTAGGATATATTCATCAGCTTCTCTAAACACAGATGTACATACTTTGCACGAAAATATTTTACAATCCTTGTGTTTTGAAGCTAAATGTTTCTTTAGACAATTGTCACCAGCAAAAGCTTTTGCACACAGACAGCAGGGAAACATTCTGAGCACCACATTTTCCACAGTGCTTTTAGTGTAACCTAATTTTTGGTTACAATTAGAAATTTTATTACAAGACTCAGCTAATGTATCTTCATTATTCTCAAAGTTTGTGAAATCCAACTCTAATTCCATGTCTTCTACAGGCAAACTAATCAATGTTTCTTCTCGCTTAATTTTAGACATCTCAGTTTTCAAGGTATTTTGTTTTGATGGTCTACCAATTTTTCTTTGATCAGATATTTTATGTTGTTCATTTCCAGAGTAACTGACAGAACAATCTGCACTACCAACAGATGTACTAAACTCAATACAAGAGGAAGTATCATTCACTGATTTCAGTATGTCATTACTGGACAGACCAAATATTTCATGATTTGTCTCCCCAGTCGTTCTGTTTATGCTGACATTACTGACAGCATTCACAGATTTTCTACCTTTCATTTTATTAAATTGACTTTCAGCTCCGCTATACTGAGCCTTCATGTCATTAAGCAAAAGTCCATCTTTATTTGATAAAAATTGCATTAGTGATTCACTTTCTAATGAGCTACACAATGCATTTTTCATGATGATCTCTTCCTGGTTCCCAAACTCACACATTTCAGCTTGTTTTCTCAAAACATTAAAAAAGTCATCTAAACTGTCAGACAGATCACGTTTTAAGTTGAAATATCTGAACCTCTCAAACATAAGAATAAAATATGGTAAGCAAATCTGCTCAACAACTTGTAATATCGAGTTCAATTTAGGCAAATCTAAGTCATACATTTTCAAAGATGAGAAAATGGAACTAATTTGATCTCTGGCTGCAAAAAGCAACAATGATGAGACACCCGACAATTCTGGTCCATATAATTCTGTACTCTGAAAGCATGTTGCTTTCTGATAGAAATTATTCCATATCTGCCATAAGGCACCATTCTTGTCAATGTCTTGAGACATATGTAAAATGAACTCCATTATAAATGTACAAATCTTTCCAAGATCAAAGTTTCAATAAAGGTTAAGTGTGATGTAATTCTCAGATTCCAACCTGAATTCCACTGCAATATATTCCGTTCAGACTTGTCAGATGCTTCTACTGGGAGTTCTGGAATACAACAAAAAAATATCTAATGAATATGTTCAAATACCACCGAACAAGAATAATTAACTATATTGTAATAAAAGAAAATGTCTCAACTGAGACAAAGAAATTAAAGAACCAATTTAACCAATTTTAAAAAACTCATTAAAAAATTTAATCACATCCCCCTTGCAGTCGCAGTGTGTCGCTACTACTAGCAGACAACTAGTTGCCGCCGGGTGCTTTTTTAAAAACTTGTTGCAATCGATGTTACATTTTTAGTTTGCGCTGGATTAATACCTGACAATGACCTTTGCGTAGGTCACAGTTCATGCTTTCTCTGCAAATATTTCTCATGATTTACATCACGGATTTATTATCAGACTGATTTTTGACAAATCTTTCCAAATTTGAAGAGTTTTGATACAATTTTTTTCGCATTGGAGGACATTGTTCTTGTGTACACTGATGATGAAAGCCGTAGTTATGATGGAAATAGTTACGATGGCACGATGTAGGTAATTTGTGTATCAAATAGAACATGGAAAGTGACAGTGATGTTCCATATTAGATAGACGTAATGTTTTCTACAAAGAGATGGAAATTCGTGGTACTAATTGTGACATCACGAATTTTGTCAAGAGTTATGTAGTTTTTATAGAAGTTGATAATTTTGTACAAAACATTGGGTCTGTACATAATCTTGATGAGAAAGCTACACATTATGAATACTTTAGCATCAATGTTAATGAGGAGTGTATCAATTTGCAGCATGCATGTGGTTTGCATCTGTGGGTCTCACCAATGGCCCACTAGACAAACCACCCATGCAACAGAAAACCTTAGTAGATGACATGCCGTTATATTGAGGTTATCTTCTTATAGAAGCTTCATGGCACGTCATCTATACAATTATGCTCCTTGTGCTGTTATTTTGTTGTTGAATTGTGTTTCATGTTTACTTGAATATATATATATATATATATGGACCCTATGTGGTTGAGAGGGAGTCAGAGATGTACTGCGCAGCACTGGGGAGGAGGAAACTGACAGCACTGTTATTTCCTATGGCTGAGGTCCATCATAGAGACACAGTGACTCAGGACGTGAGAATCCTTTTGACTTGAACATTTGGTTACATGCCTGGAGCAATAGAGAAGTTCGGCATAACCAATAGTCTATTGGTTACGGGGAATGAGCACAGTGAACCCTATCTTGGCCACAGTGGGTTGAAACCTACATTCCTGGTGGTGTGATAGTTATTCTCTGTCTTTGGCCCGGGGTGGGCTGAAAATCCACATACTTCCCAGCAATAAAATGCTATGTTAATGGCATTAGGTAAAAGGGTATGAGCCCATGGACCACTTCAATTATGAAGGAGAGGCTGAGGTCATCAAGACAGCCATTGAGTTAATACACCAACAGTTTTATCTCATAGAACATAAACCATCAGACAACGGTCATTTTTACACTCTAAATGTCAGTTTTGGAAGCACTTAAACATACCCCATATGAAAATCAAGATATTCTCCACATAACAAGAGCAGTGAACAGTCTTATCTCTACATACCCAATCAGTATGACCATGCAATTGATCCCTGGACATAGCGATATAGCAGGAAACGAAGTAGCGGATAGATTTGCCAAAAGATGTGCCTCAAAACAACAAAAGCAAGACCTTGTAGTACGGAAAGTCAGAAACAACTAGAAAATCTAGCTGAACAGATAGGCAAATGGGCTGACTGGTTGAAATGTATTTAGTGAAATGACATAGTCAAAGAACAATGACAACATGAACAAACTCTGCAGGAGAAACCAATTTCATATCTTTCAGTTTTGAACAGGACATGCAAGGATCAATAGCTACTTATACTATCAAACCCCAGCAACTACCCACTTGTAGACACAGCTCACCTCAATGTAACAGTGGAAAATCTTATTGACCGCTCTTACCTTTCAACTGCCAGGAAAAAACTTCTACAGACATCCTTAACAGCCATTAACATGGATCACTAAGTCAACTTCAAAAGACCTGCACTTTTTTATGAATGGCATTGTACTGACAAGAGTAGCATTACTCATCAGCTTTTGGATATCTACAACAATATAAATAAGATGATCCATCACCTAGGAACCAAAGGAAAATAGAAATGCTAAACTTCATAAATAAAACCTAGCAAAGTGGAACCCTACCAATATCCTGGAAGACTGCTATTGACAAGCCAATATTGAAGAAAGATAAGCCTGAAGATGATATTCTGCCAATCTCTTTGACTTCCAACATCAGTAAACTTGAACCCCAATGAGGCCAGATCCTTGCCGCCTTAGTTTAGGGTAACTACGAAGACTGGTCAGGCCCTCCTATAATCAAGCAAGACCACAGTCTGCCCTAACAAGCAGGCCAACTACAGGCCCTGAAGATGGATGATGGCAGGAGAAAAATCAGCACCCCCAAGATTCCATCTCGTCATGATGCGCAGGAGAAAAATCAAAATGAAATTGGGAATATATAGACCCTAATGACTAAAATATAATCTGATGTAGGCACATATTAGGGCCTATATTCAATATTGTCTTATTGATTCAAATATTAGTGCCCACCCTGTGACGGACATCAAGGTAGAGATGGTGCCGGGTCATATGCAATTTTAAGTATCCAAACCCCAGCTACTGGAAGTTCTCAATTGTACCGAGAAGACACGATGATGAGAACAGAGCAGCTGACAAAAAAAATTAAGACCACTGAAAATAACATTTTAATGGCAATAATAATGCACTTGAATGATTGCTCTGTGTCTTTTGAAAGATAAAAGACGAGAAGCCAGGTGTAAACAAAAGAAAGTGGAAGGAAAATATCATGAATTCGGAATGAAGAGCAAGTAAATGCATGCTGCTGCAAGATTAGATACCAATTTCAACCTGAATTAAAGTCTATTTTATAACTTATAAGTATAGTTATAATAATAGTATAGTAGCTTAGTAGGCCTAGACCTATTTTTTAGGCCTAGCTGTTGCAACAACAACTACAGTCACTGTTGGTTGGCCTGTCCTGAGCCATATTAATTATTTAATATTTTAGAGCTATTTTTTTCCACAGTAACAAAAAGTAAAAAGACAAAACTAAGACGAACTAACACGAATTAGGCATGCGTTACCAATAGACCATAGATTGTTTGCCTAGTTTTAAATTATGAACAATAAATATCAGTCAAACATAATATAGCCTTTTACTTGGAGTAGACTATACCTACTTTTCCAATCCCTTCATGACTTTTGACCAAAATGGAGACGACGTTATCACCCCGCTTACAAAGTTACCACCAATGTTTTACAAAAAGCCCATATTTCTTCGTTTAAAAAACCCACAGTATTATATTATAAGTTTATACCAAACTACGACTGTTTGAATCCAATGTAAATTCCGTATCACCCGCGTATTGCCGAGACCGAGAGGGAAGCAAAGATAGCAACACCTATTACCTTCCGTGCATTTCGTAAGAGGCGACTAGGTTATGGGGTAGAGTTGGCTGCCTCATCACATATAGGGTCAAAATGATACAACGCCATGCTGAAGTCATATGTGTCAGGCCGAAAGGCGCAGATATCACAGAAATTATGTAAACCATGATACAATGCATTCCGTTCTCCATCATGTTACTCTGCGGAAGTTTGAGAACAAACACGGAAGAAGAATATCCGTAATAACATATTATTGGGAAAGCTGGAAAATAACAAAAGCACCAGAGAATAAATTAAATTCATTTGAAAATAAATTAAAAGTGGTACATTAGAGAGGAAGAACAAGAGAAACATTCGTGGAACAACCACCAAAGAGACTATGGGCCTCAGCAACATCCAAAAAATATACACAACAGCATACCATCGTTCAAACTGGTTCTTGCCCTATGCACAGTAATAATGTAAAGTCTTCTTCTTCTTCTCCTTCTGCGTTCGTTCTCAAACTCCTGCAGATTAGCAGGTTGTAGTCCTGAGAACGGAATGCGTTGTATCATGGTTTACAGCATTGATGCGAAATATGCGCCTTTCGACCTGACACATCCGACTTCAGCATGGCTTTGTGTCACTGATTCTATTTGGGATGGGACAGCCAACTCCATCCCATAACCTCCTTAGTCGCCTTTTACGACATGCGTGAAAGGTAAACAGTGTTGCTATTCTTTGCTCCCCTTTCGAGATCCAGCAACACACGGGCGATAATGTAAAGTTAACCCGTAGCATCTGGACCGTGCGGTAGATTTTTCAGTATGATGTAAGTCTTCGAAATGCCGTCCTTAATCCCTTAAAGGTTTTCCGGCGAAATTCCACTCCTTAAATGTATTTTGTTTAGTGTCGCCTGATGCAGCCGCCTCTCCGCATCACAACACGACCCTGCATAACATTTAACGGTCCGATCACATATCCCGGACATACAGCCTTCACATATTTTTAAAATCTTCGCCGATCGTAAATTTATAGATGTGCGTGACGTCACTAAAACGTGGCCTTCGACTGATAAAAACGCGTATTATAGATGCTTTGGAGAAATGATATGCGCAAAGTGACAAGTTATAACATTATCCAGCTACGCAATGGGATGTATTAGCTAAACGTGAAACACTTGAAACTCTATCAGATCGAGTTAGTTTCTGCTGCACTCTTTTTTGTATCAACTTAGTATTATTACGCTACTGGCGAACGGTAACTCGTTTTAAGCAATATTGGAGAAAAGACACATGCTGGGTGACACACCCTTCCCTTAACCCCGGTTTGTTCCCAACCATATAACCTTTCTAATATTTCTAATTTCTTAAATATTTACATAAATAAATAACTACCTGTTTTCTGATCTATAGGGACAAGGAAAGTAATCACAAGTAACATTTATGCTATATTTCGTCTCACATATTTAGGATAATAGGTAGGCCCGAGATCCCATCGTACACCGTACCCATTTAACAGATGAGTGTGAGATGTTAGCGATCTCACATTTAAGTGGTTCATCTATATGAGGACGTTAGCCATCTTCTCTTCCTCACAGCCTTTACTTCTCGGATTGATCCGGTACCCAATTAAGGCAGGGAGCCGTTGTGGACTGAAAAACATTTCCACTTCAACTGGGAATGAACCAGGACCAGTCATATGGAAAGCCAGTGACTGCGGAGCTGAATTAAGGAAGATAGATAGATATGGAAATATCTAGAGAAATGAAGACATCCAAGATGCCTCCCTTCACTCAACAAGAAAACAAGGCAGTAATGAAAGTTTTATATACACATGTTTCATTGACTACTCAAAGACATTCGACTGCGTAACAAACCAGAAATTATGGAAGACAATGAAAAACATGGGCTACACCATCCCATTTAAATTGTTATATCAGGAGCAATAGTCTTCTATCCGCCCCGAGGGAGAAACATCTGACTGGTTCTATCTATCGCACGGCCACACTTTTTTCCATACATCCCCCCCCCTTCTTTTAAATTATTGGCGTAACTTATGGACAACCCCTAGATCTATATTTGTATGCCTCAAATACACGGGACAGACGGAAATAGATATGTAACTGGTATCTTATTTATACATAAACATACTAGCAACGAGACACCAATATAGATGACGTTTTGACTAGAAAGACTTCATCAGAAATAAAGACAACAGACATATAACAATCTTTACATAGAAACATACATATTATACGATAATGATATAAGAAAGAGAAGAGAAAATATTAAGTAAGTGAAGCGAAAGTAGATCATACAAAATGGATGAGATGAAGAAAAAGGTAGGAAGGAAGTACAGTTTCCACACGATAAGAAGAGAAATACTGACGAAGTGGAAATGAAAATTATCAGATATCAGACTTGTAACAAATAAAAGAAAATACAGTACACGCTCAGTTCATGGTTAAATCAATCTATAAACATAACCAGTCTTCGAAATCGGCAGAAAAAAATGTCATATCTGGTCCGCGGGTCAAAAGCACTTGTATTCAAACCATTGAATTTTTCAAGGTAAAAACTGGAGAAAAATGAATAAATCCCATGACCTAGTCAGGCTCCGAAAAGAAAGAATATACAAACTTTAGTAATTGCACTAAAGATCAATAGGAGACGATATAGAAAGACAAAGAGAGAAACTTCTAGATGGGTGGTTACTGCAAAACAACACAGGAGGCAGAGAGTTGTGGAGAAACATGATCGCCTACACCACTAGGCATCGCACTTGATTGTATATGGTCGAGCCATGAAAGCATACGGTGTCAAAAAACAAAAGCACATCAACACCCGCTTATTATCAGTTGTATCACGATCTTTCAGCTGCGTTGGTCGAGGCTTGTGAGATAATCTCACAATCCAAAATTGCGCAAGCTAAGTACCGTATATATTGTAGTGAAAGTGTAGATCAGAGTGTATAGAACATAACTAGTGCTATTTAACACAATAGTTAAACTTAAAGCAGAATAAAACATGATTATAAAAGTGTTTATTTAATTATAACGTTGTACACAACATGTTATAATTGACAACGGTAATTTTAAATCACAGCCAAATTAATGAATATTTGGCTAACAAACCCCATCACCACAACTACGTTAAAAACCCCAATCTCTAATGATAAAAATTTTGTGGCATCAGTTCTCGTCCATCTGGCAGGGTTGCCAGATAAACATTGTCATTTAATGTCAAATAACATTAGAAAACCGCCAGGAAAACAAATGAACAATATTTTTCTTACAATAATTGCTAACATCAATTTTAAACTCTACTGTCTATACTTATCAATCGATTGTATTTTACATAATTTTCATCTTGTTTGTTTTCGGATATTTCATGTCAGTTTTGCGTTGCCATTTATAATAGTGAGGATAAGACAAGGATGTATTTTATCATGGAGCATATCGGCAACGGTTGTTGGTCCGAGATATAAATAACCAAATGGTCGGAGGGTGTCCGACAAAGTGGAGGGTGCCGCTGTAACCGAATGAACAAATAGTAAAGCAAAATGAATTAAACATGTTACTAAAAACACTTACCTTGCCTATGAATAAAAATATATAAAAAAACATACAATAAAACTAAACAGGACAATTCTCCACGTATCGGCTCAAATGGAACCTTACTATTTGTTGGTCCGAGGCCGGATACAGAAATACACAACTGTTCGAGGATCGGAAGGAAAAAAAAAGATACTATGAATGCTTTCTAGTAAAAACGTTCTATATCTCGGTGTCTGGTATGTTTATTTTTAAATACATATACTATTTCCGTTTCCGTATGTATACTATATGTATGTATACTATATGTATAAATACATATACTATTTCCGTATGTTATATCTGTTTCCGTTTGTACCAGGTATTTGAGGCATACAAATATATATCTAGGGATTGTCCATAAATTACGTCAACAATTTAAAAGGGAAAAAGGTGGGGGGGGGGGGGGAATTGTATGAAAAAGTTAATTGTACACGTCTTTCTTTTCCTTTTATACATCTTTATTTCATCTTGAGACAGATCTCCTCCCATAGAGCCAATGTGGCTCCCGATATGGTAGAAGTACAGTTGACATGATATTTACTGCCAAACAACTGCAGGAAAAGTGTCACAAACGGAACATTGGGGTCGCTACTCCACGTTTGTCGACCTAAGACATTCGACACAGTAATTCGCGATGGTCTATGGAAGGTCAGGGCCAAATTTTTATGTCCTGAAAAATTCACCAACATGGTTCGCCAGTTCCATGATGGCATAACAGCCTGTGTGCAAGATGACGGCGTACACTCTTATTTTCTTCATCGTTTCCAGTAACTAACGGTGTCAAACAGGTTTGCATCCTGGCTCCGACGCTCTCTAGCATGGCGTTCTATGCTATATTATGCCTTTCGAAATAACAGTGCAGGAATTTTCTTTCGTTATCGAGCTGATGGGGAACTATTCAATCTCAGGCGATTTGAAGACCAAGACCAAAAATGAGAAGGACATTGTCCACTCAATGCTACAAGTCTAAAAGGCATTCATGACAGTATGGACCTCTTATCTTCGGCCTGTGTTGCGTTAGATCTCACCATCAGCACCGCGAAGACATGATTAATTTATTAACCATCGCCATGTGTCCCCTACACAGAACCAGTAATCACAGTGAAGGGGCATAAACTCAGTACTGCAAATAGGTTTGTATATGCGCGGCCTTTGGGAGCCTTCGTGTCAACGTCTGGATCAGGCGTAGTCTCAGTTTGACAACTGAGTTGGGCATCTACCGTGCAATAGTTATAAAATCACTGCTTTATGCTGCGTTTTCCTGGACTGTCCATGCGAGACACGCTCGACAGCTAATCTCCTTTCTCTTTCGTTGCCTAAGAAGCCTCATGGGAGTACGTTGGCAGAATCATTAACGAGATACGAAAATCCTTTAAAAGTCCCGTATGCAAAGTATTAATGCCCTGTTGATTAGGTCCCAACTCTGTTGAACTTGCCACATCGTACGTATGCCAGACAAACGCATTTCGACGAGATTATTTTATAGGGAGCTGTGCGATGGTAAACGTTCAAGGGCATGGCGGAAAAGGCGCTTCAATGGTCACTTAAAGAATTTTCTCAAACACTGCAACATCTATGCTTGAGAGACTACAGCTCTTGATCGCTCAGCTTGGCACACCTAGATCACCGCTGGCATCACTAAATTTGAAAAAGAAAGAACACTGCGGGCAATTTACATGTGACGGGAGCGGAAAATCTGAAAACTCTCCTACTCGTGACCCTCTGCACTCCTCCAACAGATCCTTCCTGGCACGAAGTGGACTCATAACCCCAAACCAAATTAGACATCCACGAATGTTTAGTTTTTTTCTACTTGTTGACCACATTTTCATTGTTTTTTCCCATGCCATATTGATGGTGATTTTATTGTCTATTATCTATTGTCTTTACCCTGGTGGTTTGTTATCCACTAGTGCCATTAAGTGTTGAGCTTGTGCTCCAAGGCCAGATGTTTTCTATCCATCTTTTCCGTGGTCTTCCTCTAGCTGTGTACCATGATCTCATTTGGTTATATGCCCTCAAGGGTAACTTGTCGTGATGCATTCTCATGTGGCCAAACCACTTGATCTGCTGCCTTTCTATTTATTCTGTGTAAGGTGTTATACCTATTCTTTCCCCGATGTTTTCATTTCAATCTGACAATCTGTGTGCTCCCTGCAGCTTTCCTCAAGCATTTAATTTCACACGTCACTAGTTTTTTGTAATGTGAAGACGACAGAGACCAGATTTGGCACTGGTATCAGTGTTGATAGGAATATATTGGTTGGTTGCTGATCCAGCGGTCCATGAGCTCATGCCCTTTGACCATATGCCATTAAATGGCATTATATTGCTGGGAAGTCTGTGGATTTTCGGCCCACCCCGGGACAGAGAATAACTATCACACCTCCAGGAAGGTAAGTTTCAACCTATGCACTGCTCCTAGCCACTGTAGCCAAGATAGGGTTCACTGTGCTCATTCCCCACCACCAATTGACTACTGGTTATGCCGAACTTCTCTATTGCTCCAGGCACGCAACCAAATGTTCAAGTCAAAAGGATTGTCATGTCCTGAGTCACTGTGCCTCTATGATGGGTCTCAGCCATAGGAAAAAACAGTGCTGTCAGTTTCCTCACCAGTACATCTCTGGCTCCCTCCCAACCACAGAGGGTGCATACATATATTCAAGTAAACATGAAACACATTTCAGCAACAAAATAACAGCACAATAAGCGTAATCGTATAGATGATGTGCCATGAAGCTTCTATAAGAAGATAACCTTAATATAACAGCATTTCATCTACTAAGGTTTTTTGTTGCATGTGTGGTTTGTCTAGTGGGCCATTGGTGAGACCCACAGACGCAACCACATGCGTAATAGGAATATACTGTAAATCATTTGTCTTTTAACTTCGATCTCGTGATGAAGAAGTAGTGGTGGCAATTGGTATGTTACTGCCTTTGCCTTCTCGTCTCTATCAAGGCTTTCATTTTCTGTGAAAATACTACCGAGATATTTGAACTACTTGTTTTACTCTTATATTGTCTATGTTTTGTGGTCTCATCGTTCTGCATATTTTCAGTTTCCATCTTTTCTGTATTGATATCCATGTTGTATTTTCTGCACATTACAGATAATTAATTAACGTGATTTTGCAGTTGTTCTTCGTTTTTGTATATGAGGCTCTGATCGTCTGTGGAAAGCAGTTCGTTTAGGTCATTGTTTAGAGTTATCTTGTTCTGAATTGGTGTTGTTTCCATCTGCACTATTTTATTATTTTATCTACGTATATATTGAAAAGCAAGGGTGGGAGTTCACATCCCTGACGACTGGTGACTTCATGTTCAGTTTAATACTGAATTCTCCAGTTCACTGGTTGTGATTTGCACCTCCATCTGTTCAATGTTTTCTCTCGAATTTCCTGTTGATTCTCTGTTTCAAGGCTAATTCAACACCCCAAAGGTAAAAAAATAATTTTCCCCACATTATGTCGAATTTGACAGTTTATTATTTAAAACATATATGTATTAAATTATCTTTGATATAGGTTTATGCAAGACTAGTCATTTTTCTGTTGATCTGCCTAGTCTGAGTGTGATATGATGAATAGTTTGAAAGAAAAAGCAATTTTATCATCATCATATCCATATTTTGTAGGAATAAAATAACACATTGAAATCGCTGACTATTCACCATGTAGCTACAACAACAGGTTTGACGTGTCGTGCGAACACAGCACCAGGGGACTGCCTGAGGCGTGTTCTGGCTCCACACTCGACTGACAGCTTGTTAGGCAGTCATAAAGTAGGTGATATTGTGCTGAGACTATCTCAAAAAGCATAGCGGTCTTGTCAACATAAACACGTAAAGTCTGATATTCGGCTAATTTACGCGTACGAGGTACGATGGTTTATCGGCCCAACGGGTAATGTAGGCGAACGCCAGCAACGCGGTGTGGACCGCATCGGGCATGGTGAGACACGTAGAAAACCATGGTCATCCACTGCATCGTACTTCACTTCCAGTCGTCTCGATTCGTCTTGCCACTGGTTTCAAATGAGGTCCGACAAGAGAGTGAGGGCGACGCTTTGCACAACTCTTCCTCACTTTAATCAAAATCCCCAGTGCGTCATTTTCACATTCACGAAAATTCACCCGAAGGGAAAAGCTTTTCCCACTGACTCTATGAGCATGTACAGACTAAGCTGAAAGTTTACAGAGCAGTGGTACTTCCAGTGCTGCTATACGCTAGTGAAACATGGACTGTGTATAGACGTCAATGTGAAAAAACTCAATCATTTTCATACAAATTGTCTCAGAAAAGTTATGAACATCAGATGGCAAGACAAGATTCCAGATACCACTGTCCTTGATAGAGCTGGTATCCCAAGCATTGACACGATCCTGATGCAGACACAGATTCGTTGGGCAGGTCATTTGGTGCGTATGCCAGACCATCGTCTGCCAAAGATACTTCTCTATGGTGAGCTAGAGAAGGGGTATACGATCTCAAGGTGGCCAAAGGAAGCGCTACAAGGACTCACTGAAAGCCTTTGAAATAGACCACGATACATGGGAAGAACTTGCACAAAATAGATCTACATGGCGTTCTAAAATAAAAAAGAGCGCATCATCTTGTGAAAAAAGAGAAATGCAGCAGCTCAACAGCGGAGAGCAGCTAGAAAGTCACGGATAGACCAAGATCCGTCTACAGTCGTTATTCCACGTCCAAGGACATTTACAGCTCGAATAGGGCTCATTAGCCATCTACGAACTCATAATCAAGGACATAACTAAAATTGAATTTTCAAAAGTAGATGTAACAAATGGTCACCATCACGTGTGATGGACGAACAACAACATTTTGTAGGAGTTGTGCCCCTTGCCTTAGTGATTGACAATTGGGAAATCTCATAGGAGTGAAAGGGTTAATATTGTCTTAGCAATGTAGTCGGCTGTCAGCTTTCTCATATTTTTATTTGTAGTGTGACCTTTTGATTTCTCAGAGTATCCTCATCATTTAGTTGTTTCACCAACTTCTTTGAACCTTCTTGCCCGTGTGTTGTCAGGGTCCGAGAGGAGAGCAAATAATAGAAACACTGTTTACCTTCCGTGCATGTCGTAAGAGGCGACTAAGGAGGTTTATGGGGTGGAGTTAGCTGTCACATCCCATTTAGGGTGACAGCGACCCCACGCTGAAGTTGGATATTCCGTTACCCGCCATGCTAATTATGCAGAAGTTTGAGAACGAACACAGAAGTATCATTTCTCAAAGTTCAACAATTTGTTTTTCTCTCCATTGCTCTGTCCGGTTCTCTGAAATTTGGCTGTAGCTTGTTGATTTTTATTGTGGTGATCTCGATCTGATCGTCTCTGACTGCTGTTTTCACTTCATTTTGCAGTATCTCAAGTGTATTATTCCAATATGTCTGTATTGTTTATGGGAAAGTTTTACAAGCAACCTGTAATATACATCTGCATAATTCATTGACTACGCTATTGATATATTTATCTGTAGACAAGTATCTGGCTATTACGCTGGCATAATGTCGGTACATTGTCCAGTTTGCTTAATTCTTGTAGTTCCACCTAGAGAGAGTGCTGCTTTCTTTAATACATTAATTTTCTAGAAAGACTGGCCGGTAGTTGCTTCAAAGCTGTTTTCCAACATTATTGATGTTTCACTGGAGTGCCAAGTCTTTTGCAGTGGTAGTCGCCGGCCCAAAAGGGGAGCAAAGAAAAGCAACAGTTTACCTTCCATGCATGTCGTAAAAGGCGACTAAGTAGGTTATGGGATGGAGTTAACTGTCCCATCCCATGTAGGGTCAGTGACCACAGCCATGCGGAAGTCGATGTGTCATGCCAAAAGGCACAAATATCGCAGCAATGCTGTAAACCATGACACAACGCATTCCGTTCTACGGACTACATCCTGCAGGAGTTTGAGAACGAACGCAGAAGAAGTAGTGGTAGTATCAATGATCTGGAAATCATGCCATGATTTCCACTGGGATTAGGGATCAATTTGTTGTTGGTAAGTTCATGTTCATCCTGTCAGTTTTCTAGCTTCTCACCTCTCGTTTCCATTGAAGTCTCGGCATGCAATCAGTATTCCTTTCACTGGGATTATATGTCTCGTGCTATTCGGAGGCCACTGGGATTATATGTCTAGTGACAATGATAGTTAAGGAGCTGGAATTCTGCACCTTCTGTCCTGAGATGGAGTATCTGATATTCTTTTCCCTTCATGTTTCTAATTGCAGTTCCCTGATATTGTTCTTAACAAGCGTAAGTATTCTGCATTCATTCCTGTCATTTCAATAGCATTGGAAGCCACTTATTGTGAAAGCAATATTCTTGTTGAGATGAGTTTCTAGCAAGCAGCACACATTTACTTGCTTCTCATTTAGGATTTTTTCGAGTACCACTTTTTTTGCCATCTTCAGCATATCAGTGCATTATTGCAGTGGTATTATTTTCTGACCAGTTGCTGTATTCTCACACCTTCTCTGTGCAATTGAAAAGAACTTTCAGTAGCTGGGGGGGGGGGGGGGGGGAGGGACTTTTCAAGGAACAGGGCACGGAACCTTCCCTATTGTGGATGTTAGTCACCATTACATGTCAGATATACACATTATCATTGCGGGGCATCCTGATTGCTGTGGTGCCGTTCTTGGCTGATGGATGCTGTATTCAGCACCAGTAATTGCTAGGACAGACTGGTCATTTAGCCACATCTCCATGGCAAGGAACAGCCTTGATGTGAAAGATAAGCAGCGACGATTTATCAGTCGCCTCCTAGGATATGCCTGAAAAGACAGTGGTTCTATTCTTTGCACCCTGAACTAAAAATACAGGCATCGACTGCCACTCCGTTACTATATAATGCATTTTTCTTGACTAGTTGTTTTATCAGTTTGCTGGCAGATGGGTTTTGACACACAAAAAAAACACACAAATTTCGTTTTCATTATTTATTTTATCTAGTAACTTTAAACATAAGAAAATAAATGTAGACATAAATATACAAAACATGGAAGTTATGCAAATCAGTAGATAATCGAGATCACTGAATAATAACAATAGACACTACAAAAGTGAAACACAAGCAATAGACATACAGTGGAATCCCTCTATAGTGCATTCTTTTATAACACACTTACAAATCTCCAACTGCATTAATTCTAGGATCAACTTCATTAATTCTAGGATTAAATAGGATCAACTTCATTAATTCTAGGATCAACTTCATTAATTCTTATTGTTTGTACTGTATATAGCAAATTTCTGTTATAAATATTTTGTCTGTCCGCACCAAGTTGTTATAATGTGATTCCACTGTATTACCAAAATGAAACATGCCACACAAAATTGACATTACCAATGTGAAACAAACCAGAGTTAAAATATTGAGGCAGTTTGAAAAATATTCATGGAAAATTATTTTAGAACATTTATTATTCTTTGAAGAAACGAGTGGTTTCTACAGGTCTCCATAATTTTTGTTGTCACAGGTCTGATATAACCACACATCTGATTATAATTAGACAAACACCTACAGTTGAACGTGTACAGCATAAGAGGTGTATTTAATATTTTCATTCAAATGGTACATTAGATAAAGAAATTGAGACAAGAATGCAAAAAAAAAAATGAACATAGTGATGCATCAAGTATCACCAATTATTTCTCCACACAAGAGCATGGAGTATTTTTGATATCAACACTTTGTTACCAGTACCAAACATGGTCATAACAGTTTTATGAGCAAAATTGAAGCACGTGGAAAGGAAATGATAAGAAAAGCTGTAATCTTAGCAAATTAGAGACAGAATAAGAACATGAAGAGAACAGATATTTTCTACTTCTGCATTTAATCTCATACTCCTGCATGCTATCATAATATAGTTCTGAGAATGAAATGCACTCTGTCATGGTTGGTTTACAGCTTAACTGTGATATTTGGTCTTACACAACCAACTTCAGCTTGGAGAATATGTATACTAGGCATTGAACCTATTTGTTGTTTTTCCCTATATATTCCTATTGTTCCTGGTCCACTCAGAGTCACCACCCAACTAGACCGCCCATGTATTGTAATACTTATGCATGCATAACCAGTACTAGAAAGTGCGACTAGGAGGTGTTTCCTATAGTGTAACATCATATTGCAATGGATTTCATCTTATTTAAGGATAGCAGGAAATGAGTGCTGACCAAGGTTCTCATTGAGGCTAACTTCTTGAAGTGGAGATGGGTCTTAGTCCAGCTAACAGATGCTGGAAAAACTAAGATGGGTTGGGCCATCCCCTGCATCGAGCAGGACAAAGAGTCTTGTCCAAGAAAGCACAGGTGCTGAAGTTGAGATACCAGGCTGCAAGAAGCTCTAAAAAACCATGGTGTCATGCAACTGTACTAGATACATGTCTTCACAACAACAAAAATGGCCAAAGCATGTGCTAACATGCATGCTACAACCTGATGTACCAATCAGCTATCTCCAAAAGAATCTAATAACCAAGAAGCAAAAGAGTATCTGACAAAAGAAGAATACATTGTAAGGCATTATATGACATAATTGACACCTTATGAGAATGAATTATAATCATCTAGTTTATAACAAAACAATATCTAAATACAGGAATATATATATATATATATACACACACAGGAATAATAAAGGAAGACCAAGATGGATGGACATCTGAACAACCATGGACAAATCGCAACCAAAGCAACATATAAACTTGGAGCAACAGATCAAGCTGAATCCCTACATATAAAGGCAAAAGTCGCAAGTGTATTGGGGAGCAAAGAATAGCAACAGTTTACCTTCCATGCATGTCGCAAGAGGAGACTAAGGTTATGGGGTGGAGTTGGCCTTGGCATCCCATATATGGTGAAAGTGTCCCAAAACCACACGGAAGTCGGATGTGTCAGGCCGAAAGGCACAGACATCGCAACAATGCTGTAAACCATGACATGACATAATGCATTCCATTTTCTGGACTACATCCTGCTAATCTGCAGGAGTTTGAGAATTAATGCAGAAGAAGAAAGGCAAAGGTGGATCCACAGAACCTTCATCTACCCGAGGCAAGACTATATCTACAAAAAGTTTTTTTAAAACCAAGATATGGAGATTAACCAGTACAGTACTTGCATTATTTGGGCATATTTGTCACAATAACCAGTACAGTACTTGCATTATTTGGGCATATTTGTCACAATAACCAGTACAGTACTTGCATTATTTGGGCATATTTGTCACAATAACCAGTACAGTACTTGCATTATTTGGGCATATTTGTCACAATAACCAGTACAGTACTTGCATTATTTGGGCATATTTGTCACAATAACCAGTACAGTACTAGTATTATAAAAAAGACGCTGATAAAAATTGATATATAAAATACTGTATATTTCTATGTACAAGACAAGAATTTTTGGATTTATATTTGCTAATGATGTTAGTGGTTCAGCTTAATAAGTACAATGAATTTTTTTTTTTTAAATCATTAAAAAAAATGGTAACACCGAATGCCTATCGGTAGCAGGAAATTTTTTTACCAGTATGAAGTTATTGAAATGCTTTGATGTCAGAAACACTGAATTTTGAAACAGTTCACAAATTTCACTCAATCGGTCTACAATTACAAAAACCGCTATGCTTCAGAAATATGGGAACCCCCGTTGCACTACTGTTACTAAAAAAAGTTTGTCTGGGAAAGCGTTCCAAAATGGCGTCACCAGTGATAAACAGTCTATAGATGTCGTTCATGAAAGCATCAGAGTTTTCTAAATTGAGATTGTATAGAAAGTAATGTAAATCTAGGCCTAGCATTATAGTAAGTAAGATTTTGCACTTGCTATAACTCTGGGGCTTTGAAATTCATTCAGGAGGTACAAACATTCATTACGACACATAGAAAGTTTCAAGGCTCTTTCATTCTGAGTTCGATTTTAAACACATTTTTAAGTCTTGGGTTTTTATAAACAACTTGTGCTGGAGAAGGGAGAAAGCAAATGGCCCCCATCTGGTATGCAACCGAGACCAACAATGAAATGTATCTTCTCTGCCCAGCCACTGCACTTACAAAAACTGTTTTCACACCTTTTTGTTCCCCCACTATGCGATTTGAAGGCAAAACTAAAAACCAAGATAAAAGTTTGGTTCATTGACTAGGTTTAAAATGATAGTAATGTCTGATGCTATCTCTAGCATTGTCGCCAACCTTTTTTGCAGAGTTAACAATGCATAGATGAATAAATTCAATATCAGGGAACTGGTGGTTGGTAACACCTACATTATAATCTATACAAAGGTCGCATTATAATCTCGCATGTTATGGTCATGTGTTTTACCATCGCTATAGTTCCTTTGGACAGCAAAGAAAACAAACCATGAGGTGTTACGAACAATTAACATCCAGGAAGGCTGGATTCTGAACACTATATTAAAGAAAAAGCTAGTTTTTTTGTGGTCATATTAAGAGACACAACGGCATGGAGAGAGTGTTAATGGAGGGGATGATAGATGGCAACAGGGGCAAAGGCCGATCAAGATGGCGTTGGACAAAAGACATTCAAGAATGCCTGCGCATGTCACTGAAAGATGCAGGGAAACTTGCTCAAGACCGCGGAGAATTAAAGAGATCCATAGGAAAGACTATGTTCTGGAAAGAAAATGTCACTTGATGTGATGAAAGTTCCTTTTATCATTACCCGGTATTTTGCGTATCCCTTCAATATTATAACAGGATTCCACAGTATTATTTCCGTTTGTTTTCTTGGCTACCTCGGCCTATACATGAGTTTTAGACTTTTGTCACCTTTTTTGACATTGAAGTCACATCCTCAGCTTATATACAGAAGTATACGGTAAGTTATTTTTAACTCTTGACTTTATTGAAGACATGAAACTCATAGACTGTGTGATCAAAATTGATGTGTCTACATACAAATTGGTGGAACATGCCTTTTACATACCCACATAGACCTTCTATGGGTAAGCTTTTTCTCAAAGCATAGTACCACAAATTTCCTTGCCATTCCGATAATAAGCGGAGGAAGTGATTTTGGCATCCAGAAAGTGTCCAAAGTCTAAAATCTTATAGATTGAGATTTAAAAAAACAACAGAATATTGCAGGAAATAATACTGTGGAATATTATAAGAATGAAGCGCCCGTGTGTTGCCGGGGCCCAAATGGGGAGCAAAGAATAGCAACACTGTTTACCTTCCATGTAAGTCGTAAAAGGCGACTAAGGGGGTTATGGGATGGAGTTGGCTGTCCCATCCCATATAGGGTCAGTGACCCAAAAGCCATGCTGAAGTCGGATGTGTCAGGCTGAAAGGCGCAGATATCGCAGAAATGCTGTAAACCATGACACAATGCATTCCGTTCTCCGGACTACATCCTGCTAATCTGCAGGAGTTTGAGAACGAACGCAGAAGAAGATAAGAATGAAGAGACATGATCAACTTTAGCAACCGTAATATGCAAGGTATCTCCTTTCATTTATCCCACTCCCATTACCTGAATGAATGGGGAGCCACTTGTATTCTGGGAACAATACATCAGAGGAACGCAGTGCAACCTTCTCTAACCACAAGGTAATGTTCCTAGCTACCTATTCAGTCAGGAATGTTGGCCACTAGTGTTAAGAACTTGGATGCATAAACTCTGTTTTCTTAATACCAGCACTCATGAACGCCTATAGACGGGCGCTGCCACTGTGGAACAACAGACTGTACTTTCCCGGATGAAATGATTGTGCTTGGTGTAGTGAATAGTAATTACTAATTTTTGCAGCAGGGTTCAGGTGACATTACAGCAGACAGTAAAGTCTAAGCGGGAAACGATAAGATGAAAAATGATGCAAAACAGGCACTATTGGTTTTTATGGGATACAAATGACTTTCAGCTTCATTACCGTATGTTTACCTTTTAGGCAGAAGGATATGTTGGGAATTGAAACCACTTTCCAGAAACAAGGGGACAGAGAAAACACTATTGCTTTCAGTCGCTTCTCCTCCATCGAACAGAGTTTTTAAAAAGAAACGCAAGACTGTCTAAACAGGCAAAATTCCAGAAGTGGATCATGGATTTCCCCGGATGTCATTTTTCCAGTAGAATTCCGATGACTGTTTGTAGGTCTACTGGCACAAGTAAGTTGTTTCCTCTGTTACTTTTCTACAACTAATTTTGTTTAAACATTTTGCTGTACGAAAACCAAACCCACTTTAATTTTGTCTGTAACTATTGAAGTGTCTACCAAAACACTACCCGATAGGCCTAGGCATGAGTTACTGGTTGATCAGAATATTTCATTTTTTTCCCCACAGAAGATATTATATGTGCATACACGTTTTTCCCCTGTTACCGGTATTTGACGTAATATTTAAAAAAATATTGTGTTGTACTGGTTTATAGGCAGAGACCCCGAAATAAATTTCGGATAAATGTATACGAATTCTCAGCTTATACAAGGAAATTTACGGTATGCTGCAGAGAGTTGAAGTCTGGGTAAGAAATTATGGTAAGCTGTGGACAATTCCCCCTCCCAGCTGCATGTAAGAAACAAGAGGTTCATTGCCTAATAATTCATGGGGATTGAAACAAAATCAAACACACAAGCACAAAATTTATGTGTTATGAGAGCCGAAAGGCGAGCAAAGTAAATAACAATGTCAACTAAATGTATATCATAAGAGGTTGGAATCCGAATGGCTACTCCATCCAACACAAAGCTAAACAATACTTAACAAACTATGACTGCTACAATGAAAATCCAAAGTTTATGGTTTAAACCCAATCGAAATAAGTCTGAAATGAAAGGGTAATAGAACATCAAAATGCTAGAATATTTCTTTTAATGTGGTATTTGAAAAAACTGTTAATAAAACAATCAATACACAGCAACATAAAAATTAGAATGTAACTTATTACATTTTCATAATCAAGAAAACTAGTAAAATGATGTAACCAGCACAACTGCACCTTCCTCTGCTTCTTTTCTGAGAATGCAATGCCATTCTTGAATATCCTTTATATCAGTTTCTCCAGAATTTATTTCTGTATATACTTGGACCTCGGTATCCAATGGATTATATGACATTCCTGACTTCAACAATTTAGTTGGTTTTCGTGTTCTACTAGAATCAGGTTCACTTTTACTGCCTGGGCAGCGATTTGCTTTAATATGATCCCTCAAACCCTCATTGTAGATAAATGTTCTGCCACAGGCATCACAAGCAAACGCTCTCTGTCCTGTATGTCCCATTCTATGTCTGACTAAGGAAGAACAGTAAGTGAAGCCCCTACCACACACCTCACAAACATAAGGTCGTTTGTCACTGTGTATTCGTTTATGTTTGCTCAGGTCTCCAGAACATCGTGTACGTTTACCACATATGTCACAAGAAAAAGGCTTTTCGCCTTTGTGCCAGAGTTTGTGGTGGACTAAATTCAATTTATGTGCATAAGTCTTCCCACACAGCTCACATGTGTAGTTCCTCTCTTCTTTGTGAATCTTCATATGTGAATGTAGCCTATCTTTTCTGAAATAGGTTCTTCCACAAGTCGGGCACATGTGAATAGGCTCATCTGTATGTTTTTGTATGTGTCTGGCCAATGACTCTGGCTTAATGAAGACAGCACCGCATATTTCACATTTATTTGTTGGCATCAAGTGGTGTCTCAAGTGTTCTAGAAGCATGAAAATACTACGATGCTGCCTATGGCACAAATCACAAGTGAATTTGCCTGTAACCTCATGTTTCTCACCATGTTGCTTATAGTCTGACAAATTCTGTAAACTTTCCCCACAATTCCAGCAAAGAAAGTTCTTGGGAGGGCTGTAGTGCACAAGTTTATAATGTAGGATATACTCATCAGCATCTCCAAACACGGATGTACATACTTTGCAAGAAAATATTTTACAATCCTTGTGTTTTGAAGCTAAATGTTTCTTTAGACAATTGTCACCAGCAAAAGCTTTTGCACACAGACAGCAGGGAAACATTGTCAGTATCACTACATTTTCCACAGTGTTATTGCGGCTAGTCAATTTCTTGTTACAAATAGCATCAGTTTTATTCCAAAGTTCTGAAAATATATCTTCATTATTCTCAAAGTTTGTGAAATCCGACTCTAATTCCATGTCTTCTACAGGCAAACTAATCAATGTTTCTTCTTTCTTAATTTTAGACACCTCAGTTTTCAAGGCGTTTTGTTTTAATGGTCTACCAATTTTTCTTTGATCAGATATTTTATGTTGTTCATTTCCAGAGTAACTGACAGAACAATCTGCACTACCAACAGATGTACTAAACTCAATACAAGAGGAAGTATCATTCACTGATTTCAGTATGTCATTACTGGACAGACCAAATATTTCATGATTTGTCTCCCCAGTTGCTCTGTTCATACTGACATTACTTACAGCATTCACAGATTTTCTACCTTTCATTTTATTAAATTGACTTTCAGCTCCGCTATACTGAGCCTTCATGTCATTAAGCAAAAGTCCATCTTTATTTGATAAAAACTGCATTAGTGATTCACTTTCTAATGAGCTACACAATGCATTTTTCATGATGATCTCTTCCTGGTTCCCAAACTCGCACATTTCAGCTTGTTTTCTCAAAACATTAAAAAAGTCATCTAAACTGTCAGACAGATCACGTTTTAAGTTGAAATATCTGAACCTCTCAAACATAAGAATAAAATATGGTAAGCACATTTGCTCAACAACTTGTAATATCGAGTTTAATTTAGGTAAATCTAAGTCATACATTTTCAAAGTTGAGCAAATGGAACTAATTTGATCCCGGGCTGCAAAAAGCAACAGTGATGAGACACCCGACAATTCTGGTCCAAGAAATTCTGTGCTCTGAAAGAATGTTACTTTTTGATAGAAACTATTCCATAGCTGCCATAAGGCACTATCCTTGTCAATGTCTTGAGACATATGTAAAATGAACTCCATTATAAAAGCACAAATCTTTCCAAGATCAGTTTCAATAAAAGTTAAGTGTGATGTAATTCTCAGATTCCAACCTGAATTCCACTGCAATATATTCCGTTCAGACTTGTCAGATGCTTCCACTGGGAGTTCTGAAATACAAAGAATGTATCAAATGAATATGTTCAAATACCACTGAACAAGAATAATTAACCATATTGTAATAAATTGTCTCAAATGAAACAAACAAAAAATTAAAGATTTCTTGTTAAAAAATGCCACTGTTCTTTTTCTGTGTTCACGTTTATTTTAATAGTTTTTCAGGTCAGAGTGACCGCCCTGAAAAGTTTTGCCTCAGCTCAGTCTATTGTGACCTGTCTTGCAGTTCTTTGAAAGCTAGAAGTCTTGGGGGGGGGGGGTGCACAGGAAAATGTATTCCTGTTTCACATGAACATTCATATAGGCAAACCTGATCCTGTACAGGTGGCCCTGTAGTCTGCAGTGGTCAGTTCCTAAGTTGAAAGATGTTTTGTTGTTGTCTATGCAGTTGGTGTAGTGTATGGGGTCTGTTTTCAGAACATTATTGATATCTTTCTATATCTTTATTTTTCATTTAGGTGTACACTTTGACCTTTGGTCTGGTTTCAAGGTTATCCCCAACCTTTCACAGGTATGATTGAAGGTTACGGTTGGAATAGAGGAAGTCGCCATATGACAACCTGGTGGAGCATTAACGTTGTTGGGGCTTTTTTTTTAAAGTGGGGAGGGGAGGTTTAATCTCCCAATATTAAAGACAGAAAAAGGGGGGAAGGATCCTTCAATTTCATTGGTATTACACGGAAATCTGCTACGTCGTCTACCTAAAAAATGTAAATAGTGTGCTATTTATAGCACAGTGTCCCCATCAAGGCCAGCACCTTGCAGTGGTGATGGGGCTTAGTTCAGCCATCAGGGGCTGGAAACTAAGACTGGTCGGGCAGTCCCATTCGAGCAGGACTATAGTCCTGCCCAAGTAAGCAGAGTGCTGAAGACGGAGGCATCCAGCCAAAAGGCGCACAGATAATCAGGATGCCACGCACAAAACACAATGGAAACATGTCTGTATCTATAAAAAGTTATGGTGCCTGCCCTGTGGCGGACGTTCAGGCAGGGACGGTGCCGGGCCCTATACCTCGAAAGGGCCCAACCTCAGTTACTGAAAGTCCTTCTCAATTGCCTCGAGGAGCCAGGAGGCAAGGGAATAGAGCTACTGGCCAAACAAACAAACGACCAATAAAAATAATGCACTGGAATGCTGAGGGTGTCAACAGTAAAAGAGATGGATACAGCAAAAAATTGGAACTTGAAAATGTCCCCAGTGAAGAACAAGTTAATATATGCTGTATCCAAGAAACACACCTCAGCAGCGACATAGCCTTCAAAATCAGAGGCTACCAGTGCTACCGATCTGACCGAAAGGACAGGCGAAAGGGTGGAATTCTGACACTTGTTAAAAACAATATCAGCGCATGTCAGCTGGAAGTATATATGGAAGGGGCAGAATACCAGATGCTCCACCTAAAAACAGACAGTGCAGAATTCCATCTCCTGAACTACTACTGCCCAAATGATAAACCATTGGCACTAGACACAATTCCAGATAAAGAGAGACTTATGGTGTGTGGTGACTTCAACAGCCACTCTCAGAGCTGGGGCTACGATCATATCGACAAGAGAGGTGAGGAACTTGAGAGCTGGCAGGATGAAAATAATCTCATCCTTATTAACCAGCCAGCTGACTCACCGACCTTCTACTCGAGAGCATGGCACACCACCTCTACACCAGATCTGGCATTCCACTCACCAGGCCTGGAATGGAACATCACACGTGTCGTTGGAAAGCAGCTTGGGGGTAGTGACCACAGACCAGTATTTCTGGAAATCCACAATGAATTTACCAAGGACAGCAGCACGCTCACTAGGTGGAACTATAAGAGGGCAGACTGGAAAATGTACCAGCATTTAACCAGTGTTCTAGCTAAGGACATGAACTTGGACAAAGACATCAATAGAGCAGTGAGTGAATTTAATAGATGTATACTACATGCTGCTAGTAAAACCATACCCAGGGGGGCACGCAAAAACTACAAACCCTACTGGAATGATGAACTGGAAAAGCTGCAAAATGAGATGGAAACATCTAGACAGCAGGCTGAGAACAGACCTAGCCAAGAACATCACAACAAATAGCAAACAAAGGCTAAATTTCAAAGAGCCAAGTTACAAGCCAGACGGAGTAGCTGGAAAGAAAAAACAGAGTCGCTGAACCTAGAAAGAGATACTAGGAAATTATGGAAACTTGTAAAACAACTAAATGATGAAGGTACAGGGAGAAATACCAGGATCACACTTTATAAAGATAGAAACATTTTAACAGGTAAACATGCAGCTGATTACTTTGCAGATTCCTTTGCAGAAGACAATAACATCAAAGTCAGCCCAGACAAACAACAGGAGGTTCGAGAGAACCAGCAAAACATTGGACAAGGCGAACCTATACCTGAAGTCATGGAGGCACCAATCACAATGAGAGAACTGGAGCATGCAATATCCAAATTGAAAATGAAAAAGTCCCCTGGAGCTGATGGAGTGTCCAATGAAATGATTAGAAACCTGGGAATTGCAGCAAGAGCAAAGCTACTGCAGATCTTTAACACAAGCTGGTCCACAGGTAATGTACCACAGGCGTGGAGAGAAGCAATAATGATACCACTCCTCAAATCAGGAAAAGATGGCAACACAGTCTCCAACTACAGGCCCATCAGCCTCACAAGCTGTCTATGCAAAACAATGGAACGCATTATCAATCTTAGGATGCAGTGGTACCTAGAAAGTGAAAACCTTCTGGTATCACAGCAAGCAGGTTTCAGACAGTGCTACTCTACTGAAGATCAGGCAACCTACCTCTCCCAAGAGATTGAGGATGCCTTCCAAGATAAGAAACTGGTACTAGCAGCATGGATAGACCTCAGGAAAGCATTTGATAAGGTCTGGAAAGAAGGGCTCCTAAAGAAATTGCGAAATTGCAGGGTTAGCTCAAGAATGTATAAATGGGTAAAAGCATACCTGCATAATAGAAGAGCCAGGGTACAATTAGATGGTCGCAAGAGCAAGAAAGTTCTACTGCGTCATGGAGTCCCTCAGGGAGGAGTCCTGTCGCCCACACTTTTCTTGGTTTACATCAATGACCTAGTTGCTGAACTACCACACGGGATCAAAGTGGCAATGTATGCTGACGACCTGGTGCACAGAAGAACATGCGACAGTGGCCACTAAACAAATACAAAGAGCTATCGATGCCATAACCTTATGGGCTAATAGATGGTGCGTCAGCATTAACACAGATAAGTGCAGCACTACACTTTTTACCCTCTCACCAAAACAAAAAGCCGGTCATATCAAAATAGATGGAGAGCTCTTGAAAGAAGACAAACAACCCACATACCTCGGAGTTACTTTTGATGATAAACTGACATGGAAGCAGCACATAAACAAAGCAACAACAAAAGCCAGGAGGAAGTTAGCTATCCTGAGAAAACTAAGTGGAACCACATGGGGAGCCAGTGGGAATATACTCAGTAAAGTTTACCAGCAAGGCATAAGACCACACCTGGAATATGGTTCAGCTGCGTGGTGTCCTGCATCAAACACCACATTGCAAGATCTTGATAAAGTGCAAAACCAGGCACTTAGAATAATGTTGGGAGCAATGAAATCAACACCCATAGCAGAGATGCAGAAAATGGGAAGAATGCAAACACTTGGCGAACGCAGAGACACAAAAGTACTAATTCAGGCAGAAAAGTTTCAGTGTATGCCAAGTCATCCAATGAAGGAAAGATTCCAAAATCTAGCAATGGGACGACTGAAAAGAAGCAGCTTTATCCATCAAGCTAAACGACTCCGCAGACAACTTACAGACCTACCTGAAGTTGACAGCCCCTTAAGGCCTGTACCAGAACAAACCCCGTGGAGTGAAAGACATGGAATGCCAATATATATTCAGACCCATGTGAAAGGAATACTAAGCGTGGACGAACAGAACAGTGTGCAGCGAAGGACAGTCACCCTCAGTTTCCTGGATGAGGAATATCCACAAGATATATGGGTCAGAGTATACACAGATGGGTCAGCACAGAATGCCGTGAGGAATGGAGGTGCAGGTGTATATATAGAATATCCACACAAGCCTAGAGATACAATCAGAACACCGACAGGAAAATTCTGCAATAATTATGATGCAGAAATCCAGGCAATTAGTGTGGCAGCTAAAAAACTGCTGAACTCCAACTCTGACCTACAGCCTGTGGTATTCCTGACAGATGCAAGGTCAGTGCTTCAAGCTCTCCAGTCTGAAAAACTAACAGACTTGAAAAAACTACTTAGCGAATTGTCTTACCAGTATAGGGTAACCATGCAGTGGATACCCTCTCACTGTGGAATACCAGGAAATGAAAAAGCAGACCAACTGGCTAAGGAAGGTGCTGCCGAAGACCAACCAGATATACCAATCACCTACCATCAGAAAAAACAGATGATCAAGTCAATAAGAAAGCCACCAACACAAGATGACTATCATATTATGAACAGACCAGAACAAGTTATAATTCTACGTCTCAGAACAGGACACAACCGACTCCGCAGTCACATGTATACAAAGTTCAAGATTGGCAACACGGCCATGTGTACATGTGGACAGGCAGCACAGAGTGCCAAACATATACTTCAAGAGTGTTCTGAGCATGAAACGCTGAGGCAGACATATTGGCCAGAGGAAACAACACTGGAATCAAAACTCTATGGGACACTGTATGAACTACAAAAGACAGTGAGTTTTATTAAGGAGACAGAATTACAGATATAGACATGTTTCAAGTGAACGAAAGAAGAAGAAGAATAGCACAGTGTACACCTAAAAGAAAAATTTACCGAAAGTATGCAACCCTGACGCACTATATCTCTCTTGAGAAATTCACCAATGGCATTAATTTACATTAAATCATTATTCATGAAAGCACTGCTTGCATCTTTATACAGTGTTTTAATGACTTCTTACTGTCTTCTAAGAGCTATCTGCTCCCAGCTAAAGGGATTATTTTATCATCAGCGTAGTTAGATCACACAAAATTCAAGAATGGCAACACTATGAAGCGATCATGTGTGCGACATCTTATGATGTGGTCTAGAGTCAACAGTAGTCAAAAAGTTTGTTACTACTGGTAAAAGTTGCTTTTGATTCTTCACTGTGCTATAAATAGCACACTGTTTACAGTTTTAACTAGCCGACATCACGGATTTCCGTTAACACCAATGAATTTAATTGCAGCGAAGTCACATCTCCCGACACAAACAATCTCAACCACATTTTTAATTATAAGTTTTATAACTAATTTATTTTTTAATTTATAATCAACTCTAACCCCCTTCCCTAATCTTAATATTAAATTAATATGCCTTTTCAATTAATAATATACCTTAATTCTAAATACAAATTCTACTAATCACGCTTGAAAGAGAAAGGTTAGGTAATACACCTCAAAACTAGAGCAAAGGTAACAGTGAAGAATTAAAAGCAACTTGCGTTGTTAGTTACTACTGCCTAGTAGGTGACACTGTCGGCTGTAGAGCACGCATCTCAATCATTCAATGTAGGCATTAGCACTAATCGAAATATTTCCGCAAAAAGATATTTAGAGTAATGTCCCTTGATAAAAATGCCATGTGCCGACATTTTCATTTTTTCATGGACCACGTGTGTACTATCCAATGGAATTGTCATTTAGTGACGCCACGCAGCTTTAGATCATATAAAAGTGAACTGTATACTATTTATCATCCATTTCTGCAGTGTATTAAGATTAGGTATGCATTTTTTCATCCTCTGTTCCAAACCTCCCACTTAGTTATTCGCCATACAGTTCCTGTACTCTAGTCAGTTGGCATTCGCTATGTCCTACCTTACCTCCAGAATTTTCTTATTAATTAGCCCCAATTATGCCTGGCAATTGGTACAGTATATTCAACAGATGCGTCTTGCCTTCCCGAACACAAAAAAGTATAATTTGTATGGTGTTTTATCATAAATAAGTGAAATAATTAATAATTAGACAATTAAATTACAAGTAAATTATGCAAATTAGCCACCATTTTGAATATTAATTAGCCCCAATTATGCCTGACAATTGGTACAGTATATTCAACAGATGCGTCTTGCCTTCCCGAACACAAAAATGTATAGTTTTATGCATATATTATCATAAATAACTGAAATATTTCATAAAATGCTAGTTCTGCTTCAATTCTTGGTCACAACTTTCATCATCAGTCCGTTCATATTTTATTATATGTTCCCATGTAATTATCTTTTCCTGAAATTTCGACAAAAAAAATTCATAACTTTTCACAGAATCGACCTACAGACTTGGTTGAGGTATCATTGAATTGCAACTTTCAAGGGCTATCTAACTGTGGTGTTTATAATGTTATAAACCCAATTTGAAAATTTAGTGCTAATACCTATTCAATGATACTTGATACTGATATACAGTGACACTGAAATAAACCTGCCACATGCCCAGTCAAACAAAGCTCTTTGGACCTCTTGTGGGAACTACAACAAAAACAAAAGGGAGAGGACAGATGCGTAAGACAAGTCATGACCGTCTGCAATCGAAGACCTCTAGAATTAGTAATTAGGCATTCATTCGTTCATTTTTGTGATTATTATTATATTACTAATAATTTATTTTAGGCCCTTTCTCAGACTTTCTGTCATGCTAGTTTCCTGGCAATGGTCACTCGCTACCTACTAGCTAGGAGGAGCATGCAAAAAATCGCTACGGTGACTCCAAGTATATAAAAATAGTGACAAACCAAATCACAACAATAATAAAAAACGTAAAGAATGAAATCATAATTAATTCTGTACAGAGGTCTTATAAGAAGTTGGAACTGTAGGCAGGAAAACGTAATACGGCCATGGCATGCCTAGGCGTCGTAGTCGACCAGCGATTCTCAGTAAAATTTTCAAGAAACAATTACATTAATAAAACTAAGCACGCGGTAACGAATAGATTATCAATTGCTTTCCCAGTTTAACTTTATGAATACCGTAACAAGTATAATCTTCGTTACAAAATAAAATAATTTGTTACTTGTAGTACAGATCCTTAAACTTGAAATGTCTTCGTCACTTTTGAACAAAATGGAGGAGCCAGCGTTACCACTGAAGTTTTATAAATAGCCCTGATTGTCCATGGAAAAAAAACCCCAGATAACTCCCAGATTATATCTATTGTCTATGCAAGGGTCGGGAACCTTTTTGTCTGAGAGAACCATGGACACCACATATTTTGCATAATAATTATGTGAGAGCCATACATTATGTTTAAAACTAAAAATGCAAGTAAATGTGTGCATTATGTGTAATTTCAACACTAAAAGTACAATAATTATGTCTTTGAATTCTTTTTAATAACATTGTTATGCTGTTGCTAATCAATAATGAGTATTTCTTACCATTAATTCGACTTCTGATGCTGAGCTGCAGTAGACTTTAGCTCATTTGTAAAATGAAATATTGGTATGTAATTAATATGTAGATCAAAGGAATGTAAAGAAACATTTTTTTTAAATAATCGTACATTTGTCTGCGAGCTAGATAAAGCCATCAATAGAGCCACATCTGGTTCGCGAGCCATGGGTTCCCGACCCCTGGTCTATTGTCTTTCTCTAGGTTAATGATTGTTGATCGCATTCACACTTGACGTTAAGCGCAAGGGTGGGAGCTTAAGCTGTCTTTCCATGGCCAGATGTGTCGCCGAGATATATGCCAGATTGTATCATGCATCATAAACAGTGCCGTAGTTTGATCTTTGTCAAAGAAAAGTAGATGGTATGCCCTTTAAACAGTTTGTTTCCTCGTTTTTATGGATAATTCATTCATTTTCCTGAGATATATAGTGTCCTACTTTTTTTAATTTTAGAAACCCATTAAGGGGGGAGAAGTTTTACACGCAGTTTTCTTTGCTTCCAAGTACTATTTTCTTAGCAGATTAACAGGATATAGTTCGGAGAACGGAATGCGATGTGTCATAGTTTACAGCTTGGTTGCGCTGTCTGCACCTTTCAGTCTGACACATTCGACTTCGGCTTGTCTTCAATTTGACCTCTAGGGGATGGGACAGCTCAGCCTTCTTAGTCGCCTTTTACGACGTTCATGGAAGGTAACTGTCTCTATTCTTTGCTCTTCCCCTTTAGTTTCGGCAACACACAGGCGTTCCCAATATTAAATGTCCTTCCGATTTCTTAAGCAGTGCTATGATGCCGAGAGGAGGCCGCATCATGCGGCACCAATCAAAATACAAGGTCTGGAGCGGAATTTCAAAGAAACCCTTTTTTTAAATAAAAGGGTGGAAAGGGGGGGGGCATGTGAAGACGTGAATCATACTGAGAAAATCTACCGCATGATCATTTTCTTACGGGGTGAGGAGGGTAGGTTGAGACCCAGAGAGTTCCTCGTGCTCTTCAATGACCCTCTTTTAGAACATTTGACATACAAATTGTAAGAATTTGGTGTGATGATACTGTCTACTGGAGAGGTAGGTGTCGCTTCATACTTGTTTGTGTGTTACATCTTATTTTCAATGCCGTATACATCAGCTGGGGGTTTTTCCCAATATTCCATTTGATTGGGGGGGGGGATGTTTTGGAATGTGTTGGAACATTCCCCCCCCCCATAATTCTACAGCTACAATTTTATGGCAGTTAAACAGATAGGCCCTATAGACATGTTTCTAGTGAACGAAAAAAAAAGAAGAAAAAATGGCAGAAATGAGTAGAGAAGATTTTTGTTCACTATTATTTGTTTATTTTGTTTGCAATCTAATATGAATTTTAAATATACTAGCCTAAATACCTAACAATAACAATATAAATTTTAAATATAATATATTTAACAGTAACAATATGCATTTTAAATATAATATGCATATATTTAACAGTAACGTAATTAGGCCTACAGTTCCCTGGATACAATCTTTCACAAATTAAATATAATAATTTCGTTATAGCTTACTATTACTGAAAATGATAACGTTCAGCGATTATGCGTCTATATCAGTAAGTTCTCTTTCATCAAATGAAAATTGCCCACCGAAGACGGATATGTCGGGCCATTGGCGCAAATAAAACGGCGACACAACGCATTCCATTCTCTGGACTACATCCTGCTGGAAATATAGTAGTCCTGCTACAAAAGAGATCCAGCGGGAGTTTGAGAATGAAAGTTGTTAAAATAATTACAACTGTTGCAATATGATGGTTATAGCGCAGAGTTGAAGTATGCCTACCATCATGTATGCTATTACATGAAACTGTTAATTTCTTTCACCACTTTGCGATAAATTGAAGCAGACATTTTAAATGAAAATTTCAAGCAAAGTTAGTTGGCAATTGCTAGCTAAAACATTATGATTTTCAAAATGTACATTTAAATATAATATTGTGCACAAAATTGTCAAGCCTAAAAAAAGCACAGGTGAATTTTTGGTCCAAAAACTGTTAGCACTCCAGGCAGAGCCGTCTTTACACCATTTTGGGCCCCCGGGCAAAGAAAGAGTGCTGCCCCCCCCCCCCGGAATAAAAAATAAATGGTTGATAATATTAAAAATAATGTATTATTTTATTGTCACTATACTAATTTCAACAAAATTGTTGTTAAAACATGCTGCACAGCTGCAACTATAATCAACATTAAACATGAAAAACAGAGAAAAGAGAATTTATTTACATGTTTTATAGTATTACATACGATATTTACAAAAACAAAAAAAATTTAAACACAAAAACAGATATTTACATATGTTTTTTTTAAAATAATAAGCACCTAACATATTACATCTATTACACAAGGTCAAACAAAGGTATTAAAATTCGTAATGGAAAACAAATACTTAGATTAGAAAAATTTCAGTACGGTACTTTATTATAACAAGTGTTTGCGGCATTTATTTTCAGAAAATTAAATTGTTTTATTATTAGCTTGAAGTCAATGGTCTTCAGGATGTCATTTTCTATGCTCATGAGTGAAAGCCAGTTCAAACGATGCTGTCCGATTGTACTACGAAGCTGATTTTTTATAAGTTTAAGTCTTGAAAAAGAACGTTCTCCTGCACAGTTGCTCACCATCATGCACATGAACACTGAGTGCAATTTTAATGTTCGGAAAACAGATTTTAAATTGTCCGAAATTATTTTTCTGTACAGTGCAGGGAGAGTCTCGCAATTTTCAGCAAGAGCCATGTAATGCTTGAGATGCTCACATTCATTTAAAAGGTCGTCATAACTCAAGTCCTTGTGGTACCTATTGGCAAGATGTTCGCATTATTTTCTTTAGTGCATCAGAAGTAATGGTTTTTAATTCACTCAAGAAAGAAAGATTTCCAATTTCTGAATACGCCTCTGCACGTCTTGTTAGTTCAACGATTAAAGTGTCCAGAATAGGGAGGATAGTTTCTACCTTGAACTTTTCGGACTTATTTAGAAGTAACTCTTCTCCTGGCCTATCATATCTACTAAAACGCAAACTACGGGTTCGTTCCCGTTTTTATCCATCACTGTAATCGGCATCTGGACACATACTCCTGGCTTTGAATTCATATTCAGTGAATTTGTCTCTAGTTTCCTGATGATAGCTTTTCAGCGACTCAAGAAGATTTGTGACAACTAGGATGTTCACATCCTTTGATTGTAAAACTTTTCTTGTTGTATTCATAACATTGGTCCAGGTTCAAGGTTGAAAGTGATTGACAAACGTAAAGGGCCCGTTCGCATATAAACACAACATTATGAGATTTTTATAAAATAATACTAAATTGTATACGGGTTTTCCGAAACCCTACAACATATTCGCATGGGGCCCCTATGCTCGTGGGCCCCCGGGCAAATGCCCAACGGGCCTATGCGTTAAGACGGCATTGACTCCAGGCGATGTGCTACGTTTCAATAAACTACGTAACATCTGGACGTCAAACACACTAAGAAACACCACAAAACTCAGGTTGTTTAACTCCAACATCATCCCTATTCTATCATATGGGTGCGAAAGTTGGAAAGCCACAAAAGCCACAGATAAGAGACTAGACTCATTTGAAAACAAATGCCTACGTACCATTCTGAATGTTACTTGGTTTATACTTGACCTTGGGGTCTTTATTACCTCTAATATTTTATGGTAGTGTGTCCTGATATAACCTAATTGAACTTTGTCCGCTGGTTGAAAGGGGGGGGGGGGAAAGAAAAATTCTGAATGTTAAGTGGAGTGACTTTAAATCTAACACTACTATAAGAGAGGAAGGCAAACAAACCTATATATCTTCCTTCATTAGACAAAGGCGTTGGACTTACATCGGCCATGTTCTCAGAATGAACAGCCTAAGAATTCCCCAGCAGTCACTATATTGGGTGCCCCCCTGGAGTAAGAAGAAGAGGGAGACATAGAGAAACTCTACAAAGAACCATTAATAGAGAATGCATGTCAATGAACCTAAACAACACGCAACAATTGAAAGACCTGACAACACAAAGACAGAAATGGAAAGCTATGATGGTTTCTGCCCTATGCGCCGCCTATGGCCCTGGAGGAACATAACATAACTCCAAGCGATGGTGAAAAACGCAAGATGTAGTGAGAAAACCCCAGCTATGGCATCGCCAACCGTTGTCACTCCTGGTGGGGGCTTTTCCGATGAGATTTTGAATCTTGAGTCATTTATTTTAATAATCGGATTTTTTTAGTCATTTAAAAAAAAATAAGAACGTTTGTTGGAAAATACGAAACTCCACTTGAAGTGGTTGTCAAGTGTTGATTTTGTCCACCGTTGTGACATTTGCAGTGTTAGATAAGTTGCATAAAATTATAGATTTTTGTAAATGGGGGTTAAAAGGATTAGAATTAGTTTATAGTTTCTTTTAGGAGGGAGAAGGGTTAGAATCAGTGTTTAGATTAAAAAATATTGTGAATTTGAAAAGGCATGACTCGATATGATTTTATAGCACAACGGTGGACGCAATCACATTTTTACCGATTCTTCTTCTTCTGCGTTCGTTCTCAAACTCCTGCAGAGTAGCAGGATGTAGTCCGGAGAACGAATTGCGTTGTGTCGTGGTTTACAACATTGCTGCGATATCTACGCCTTGCGGCCTGACACATCCGACTTCAGCATGGCTTTGTGTCACTGCCCCTATATGGGATGGGACAGCCAACTCCATTCCATAACCTCCTTAGTCGCCTTTTACGACATGCATGGAAGATAAACAGTGTTGCTATTCTTTGCTCCCCTTTCGGGAACAGCTCGTAAAACATGGTTTAAGGCTTCGTAGTCTAAGAGTTGTTTTACAAAACAAACATTGAAGCCAAGACGTTACGTGTTGTGAATGGTACTATCAACAGTAGGTGTACAGAACGTCGAAAATGACGTGGTAGTCGAATTACAATAAAATCAATACTCGATGCATTTTGAGTTATTTGAGCCCTTTTCCCACCTTTACATAACTTCTTGATACCTCCACAATATGCAACGATCGCCGTTCTGGTGTGGAAATTAGGGGGAAAAACACTCAAAATAGTTATACACTACTTAACAGGATTTAATATGATATGGAAAAGCACAATCTGTATCTTTGTCAAGACCAAGCTATAAAAAATTACAATCAAGCCCATAGATAAAAAAAAGGGGTTGGAGATTCCCCTTCAGAAAATCATATTTAGTATGCACATTGTTGGAATTTAGCCATAAGGCGGACTAAACCCTCCCCCCATTCTTACTACAGTTTTGTAATTAGTACTAGGCCCTATATTATAGGCACAGGCCTATTCCTTAATTTGGGCGTGAGAGCTTTCTAAATGGAATAGGCCTATATGATTTATTTTCTAAATGGAATAGGTCTATGTGATTTATTTTCTAAATGGAATAGGCCTATGTGATTTAATTTCTAAATGGAATAGGCCTATGTGATTTATTTTCTAAATGGGATAGGTTAGAATACTGTTTATCCATTTGAAGACGCTGAATGAACGTTGTGTCAGGTCTAGAAAACCGACAGTGTAGAACTAAAACGCTCGTAGGAAACATGGAGAGTTCTCAGAAGACCATCTCCAGAGAACTCTTCTACCACTGAAGCTGCAAGACATAACGTGGTATAAAGTGAACAAAAGCAGAAGAAAGATCTTGATGTTCACTGCAAATCATCACTGACTCCTAGGTTATGGGGAATTCTAGGTGTGCAATCACTGCAGATTGTTCATAACACATCAGATGGAAGAAGGATGAACTTGTTGGCTCAGACTTATATGCTGCATACCTGACATGACGGAAGAATGGTGAACTAGTTGGCTCATACTTACATGCTGCATACATGACATGATGGAAGAATGGTGAACTAGTTGGCTCAGACTTACATGCTGCATACCTGACATGACGGAAGAATGGTGAACTAGTTGGCCCATACTTACATGCTGCATACATGACATGATGGAAGAATGGTGAACTAGTTGGCTCATACTTACATGCTGCATACCTCACATGACGGAAGAATGGTGAACTAGTTGGCTCATACTTACATGCTGCATACCAGACATGATGGAAGAATGAACTAGTTGGCTCATACTTACATGCTGCATACCAGACATGATGGAAGAATGGTGAACTAGTTGGCTCAGACTTGCATGCTGCATACTTGACATGATGGAAGAATGGTGAACTAGTTGGCTCATACTTACATGCTGCATACCTGACATGATGGAAGAATGAACTAGTTGGCTCATACTTACATGCTGCATACCTGACATGACAGAAGAATGGTGAACTAGTTGGCTCAGACTTAATGCTGCATACATGACATGATGGAAGAATGGTGAACTAGTTGGCTCATACATGCTGCATACCTGACATGATGGAAGAATGAACTAGTTGGCTCATACTTACATGCTGCATACCTGACATGATGGAAGAATGGTGAACTAGTTGGCTCATACTTACATGCTGCATACATGACATGATGGAAGAATGGTGAACTAGTTGGCTCATACTTACATGCTGCATACATGACATGATAGAAGAATGGTGAACTAGTTGGCTCAGACTTACATGCTGCATACATGACATGATAGAAGAATGGTGAACTAGTTGGCTCAGACTTACATGCTGCATACCTGACAGAACATAATGATCATAGGATAGGGATAGTGGCATCGTTCCCACGGGGATTAAACAATAATTCTTACCCCCCCCCCCACATAACAATGCTTTTGAGACAGCAAACCTTATGCGCCTGAGTTACCTGAAGAGGACCTACCCGAGGAGGACACATACCGGTACTTTTTCCACAACGGCTATGAGACATTAATACCTGTTATAATAGCCATGCATAAAGGTAAATGGCGTATCAAAAAAAGTTGTGAATAGATTCACATATCTAGGGAGTACTTTATCACAAAATGCCAACATTGAAGATTAAGTGTATTTAAAAGAATCGTCAAGGCAAGGCAATCGTCATTTCGGCAGATTGTACGCAAATGTGTAGCATAGAAATAGCATTAACCTATAGATTAATTTGAAAGTTTACAGAGCAGTGGTACTTCCAGTGCTGTTATATGCTAGTGAAACATGGATTCTGTATAGACATGATGTGAGGAAATTCAATCACACAACTTGTCTCAGAAAAATTATGAACAATCAGATGGCAGGACAAGATTCTGGAGACCATAGTCCTTGACACAGATTTGGTATCTCTAGCATTGACACCATTCTTATGCAGAAACAGATTCGTTGGGCAGGTCATCTGGTATATATGCCAGATCATCGCCTGCCAAAGATATTTATCTATGGTGAGCTGGAGAAGGGTACATAATTTCAAGATGGCCAAAAGAAGCACTACAAGGGCTCGTTAAAAACATCACTGGAACCTCTCTCCACTCCACTGAATCCTTTGAAATAGATCAAGATACTTGGGAAGAACTTGCACAAAATATATCCACATGGTGCTCTACAGACAAAAAAGGACACATCATCTTGTGAACAGCGGAGGGTAGCTAGAAGGTCATGGATAGACCAAAAACCGTCTACAGCGGTCATTCATGCACGGACTGTCCAAGGAGATTTGCAGCTCAAATAGAGCTTATTATCCATCTACGAGCTCATAGGCAAGGGCATATCTCTGAATTTCAAAAGTTGATGTAACAAATCGTCATTATCATCATGTGATGGATGAACAACAGTACCTGTTATAATAACTACCTACTCACAGCATCAGGTACAATATCGGAAGATGAGCCCACATTCCAACTATTTAATACTATGTGCAGGTTCATTGCAACTTTCTGTGGTATGCTCAACTGTCGTACTGAAATCACGTGAAAAGAAAGCCGTGTTGTCACAAAAAAATGGCTACCTTAATCTTAAACTTTTTCTACAAGTTTTTTTTATTTGGGTGGTCTTTGTTCATTCTTTTCACTCTTTAATAAACCTCAATAGTAGCCATATCTCAAGGAGTTCTACATTTTTATGTATTTCACATGCATCCATTGGTGTAGATCTTACTGAGCCACAAATAAGACATAGGGATTCTACAAGAGTGCACTGTTGAATTCTAAAGCAGAATATATAATCATATAGTCCTCTGAAATGCGTCCTTGTCTGATCCCCAAGATGTGTCAGTGAGCCTTTTCAATAGTGCAAGCAGTGGTTTTCCTAAATAATTATATTGGTTAATTTATCAAGATGGATATAGGAGAGTGTCAGGGTTACATACTTTCTCCAAAACTTTTAAACATGTATCTTGAATATATCATGCAGGAGGTATTATAAGATCTCCAGACATCAATAACTACCGAGTATTGTATCTCTGGTGGATCACTTAGTGGATCTAACTAAGTGATCAACAAACTAGTGGATTGCGTTATGCTGATGATATAAATCTCTTGGTTGGTTCCAAATCTGAATTCCAGGAACTCGCCTCAAAGTTGGAAGAAATTAGCATAGACAAAAGCAAGATATTCGTGACTAGTGAAACAAAACAAGATCCCATGAATATCCGGTTAAATTGTCACAAACTTGAAGTTACCACCTTTTCAATTATCATTGAAAACAGATGATCAAGTCAATAAGAAAGCCACAAACACCAACACAAGATTATGAACAGATCATAACAAGTTGTAATTCTACGTCTCAGAACGGGACACAACCAACTCCACAGTCACATGTACACTTCTTCTTCTTCTTCTTTCGTTCACTTGAAACATGTCTATATCTGTAATTCTGTCTTCTTAATAAAACTCACTGTCTTTTGTAGTTCATACAGTGTCCCATAGAGTTTTGATTCCAGTGTTGTTTCCTCTGGCCAATATGTCTGCCTCAGCGTTTCATGCTCAGAACACTCTTGAAGTATATGTTTGGCACTCTGTGCTGCCTGTCCACATGGCCGTGTTGCCAATCTTGAACTTTGTATACATGTGACTACGGAGTCGGTTGTGTCATGTTCTGAGACGTAGAATTATAACTTGTTCTGGTCTGTTCATAATATGATAGTCATCTTGTGTTGGTGGCTTTCTTATTGACTTGATCATCTGTTTTTTCTGATGGTAGGTGATTGGTATATCTGGTTGGTCTTCGGCAGCACCTTCCTTAGCCAGTTGGTCTGCTTTTTCATTTCCTGGTATTCCACAGTGAGAGGGTATCCACTGCATGGTTACCCTATACTGGTAAAACAATTCGCTAAGTAATTTTTTCAAGTCTGTTAGTTTTCCAGACTGGAGAGCTTGAAGCACTGACCTTGCATCTGTCAGGAATACCACAGGCTGTAGGTCAGAGTTGGAGTTCAGCAGTTTTTTAGCTGCCACACTAATTGCCTGGATTTCTGCATCATAATTATTGCAGAATTTTCCTGTCGGTGTTCTGATTGTATCTCTAGGCTTGTGTGGATATTCTATATATACACCTGCACCTCCATTCCTCACGGCATTCTGTGCTGACCCATCTGTGTATACTCTGACCCATATATCTTGTGGATATTCCTCATCCAGGAAACTGAGGGTGACTGTCCTTCGCTGCACACTGTTCTGTTCGTCCTCGCTTAGTATTTCTTTCACATGGGTCTGAATGTATATCGGCATTCCATGTCTTTCACTCCACGGGGTTTGTTCTGGTACAGGCCTTAAGGGGCTGTCAACTTCAGGTAGGTCTGTAAGTTGTCTGCGGAGTCGTTTAGCTTGATGGATAAAGCTGCTTCTTTTCAGTCGTCCCATTGCTAGATTTTGGAATCTTTCCTTCATTGCATGACTTGGCATACACTGAAACTTTTCTGCCTGAATTAGTACTTTTGTGTCTCTGCGTTCGCCAAGTGTTTTCATTCTTCCCATTTTCTGCATCTCTGCTATGGGTGTTGATTTCATTGCTCCCAACATTATTCTAAGTGCCTGGTTTTGCACTTTATCTAGATCTTGTAATGTGGTGTTTGATGCAGGACACCACGCAGCTGAACCATATTCCAGGTGTGGTCTTATGCCTTGCTGGTAAACTTTACTGAGTATATTCCCACTGGCTCCCCATGTGGTTCCACTTAGTTTTCTCAGGATAGCTAACTTCCTCCTGGCTATTTTTGTTGCTTTGTTTATGTGCTGCTTTCATGTCAGTTTATCATCAAAAGTAACTCCGAGGTATGTGGGTTGTTTGTCTTCTTTCAAGAGCTCTCCATCTATTTTGATATGACCGGCTTTTTGTTTTGGTGAGAGTGTAAAAAGTGTAGTGCTGCACTTATCTGTGTTAATGCTGACACACCATCTATTAGCCCATAAGGGCATCGATAGCTCTTTGTATTTGTTTAGTGGCCACTGTCGCATGTTTTTCCGTGCAACAGATCACCAGGTCATCAGCATACATTGTCACTTTGATCCCATGTGGTAGTTCAGCAACTAGGTCATTGATGTAAACCAAGAAAAGTGTGGGTGACAGGACTCCTCCCTGGGGGACTCCATGACGCAGTAGAACTTTCTTGCTCTTGCGACCATCTAATTGTACCCTGGCTCTTCTATTATGCAGGTAAGCTTTTACCCATTTGTACATTCTTGAGCTAACCCTGCAATTTCACAAATTCTTTAGGAGCCCTTCTTTCCAGACCTTATCAAATGCTATACTGAGGTCTATCCATGCTGCTAGTACCAGTTTCACATGTACACAAAATTCATGATTGGCAACATAGCCATGTGCATATGTGGGCAGGTGGCACAGAGTGCCAAACATATACTTCAAGAGTGTTCTGAGTATGAAATGCTGAAGCAGACATATTAGTCAGAGGAATCAACACTTGAATCAAAGCTCTATGGGCCACTGTGTGAATTACAAAATACCGAGTTTTATTAAAAGACAGAATTACAGATATAGACATGTTTCAAGTGAACGAAAGAAAAAGAAGAAAAAGGCAGTTTTCCATATTTATTTGTTTAAGGACTACTATTTGAGAGCATAGGGAGAGAAGAGAACAAAACTATTCCATGAATAAACTAAAAATGTACACAAACTCATTTTCACAACAGACACACATTTATTTTTCATAATTTATTTATTATACTCATCCAACAGCAAAATAAATGTAGACATTTATTGTCTAAAACAGTTTTAACACATTCATCCAACAGCAAAATAAACGTAGACATTTATTGTCTAAAACAGTTTGAACACATTCATCCACAGCAAAATAGATGTAGACATTTATTGTCTAAAACAGTTTTAACACATTCATCCACAGCAAAATAAATGTAGACATTTATTGTCTAAAATGGTTTTAACACATTCATCCACAGCAAAATAAATGTAGAAATTTATTGTCTAAAACTGATTTAACACAGAAATAACCAAGAGTATTACGGTAATTGTGCATATTTGCAATAACATTACGGTAATTGTGCATATTTGCAATAACATTACTATAATTGTGCATATTTGCAATAACATTACTATAATTGTGCATATTTGCAATAACATTACAGTAATTGTGTATATTTGCAATAACATTACCGTAATTGTGTATATTTGCAATAACATTACTGTAATTGTGTATATTTGCAATAACATTACTGTAATTGTGTATATTTGCAATAACATTACGGTAATTGTGCATATTTGCAATAACATTACAGTAATTGTGTATATTTGCAATAACATTACAGTAATTGTGTATATTTGCAATAACATTACTGTAATTGTGTATATTTGCAATAACATTACCCAAAAGATTGTAGTTGAAAATTATGGGTCATACATCGGATTATATTAAATAATATACATTATTTAAAAATTAAGCGCTGACGACATAGGGTGGCTATTAACCCCAACCAGATGGGCCCACATGCGGCGTATAGTGGAATGGCTTCCAGATATTGAGTGTTAGCTGCAACATAAGCCAGAATTGCTCTGAACAAACAAGCGGTCATGGATCAAATCAGTGTTGCCTACCACGACAGTGCAGGATATCAGATACCCCATATGTCCAGTGATGGTCAGCATATGTCCAGTGATGGGCACCATAAAAGGATCAACATTTCTGCATTGTTCACATATTTAAAAAAATGCTATTTGTTACTTGAGAAAGGTCCAGATTGGACCGATACGTTGATAGTTGTCCTTGTTCTATGTTTTATTGTTACTTATTACTTTTTTTTATCAATAGTTAAGTATTCACAGTAACCTGTTTACTTTATTTAGGATTCACTTTTGACATGTTGAAGGTAGGTTAATGAATTTGCATCTTTTGGAGAGGCGTGTCCCTTTTCAACCAGCGGACAAAGTCCAATAGGCTATATCAGGACACACTACCAAAAATATTAGAGGTAACAAAGACCCCGTGTGAAGTTAGTATAATGACGTGTTGAAAGTGCATTATCATGCCTAATATAAGTGCCTGCAAGATGTGGAGATCGCCATTCATGACAGACCTAGTATGAGATTTGGAGAAATCAGTATTAAGACTGGTAGTAAACCTGGATGCCTGCAGTGAGAAATAAGAAGAATTTTAAACCAGCGAAAAATGTGAAGTGACATATTCTTGTCCTATTTGCCTGTTTTGCCCTTCAGTGTCAGGTACAGAAAGTACACAATTTCTAGTGCGAGCCTTATTATGTGCCTCACTTATGGTAATATTTGCTACCTCAGATGCTTTGCCGATCCACCGTTTGCATGGATGTCTTCTCGATCTATTACCAATATAGTTAAATAAGAAAACTTTGTGGGGAGCTTTTGTGTGGTGCTTTTGTGTGGTAATGTCAGCACCATGCAACTTGCTGTTTTGCTTATGTATTCTAACACTGGTGTTGTGCCAACCAGTTTCCTCATGTCATTGTAAAGTGCTGAAAAGAAATTTACTAAAGCATATTTTTGTAAAAATTGTACAATAAAATAAACCACAATGTATAGAATTAAGATGATCTTGTGTGGTAACAAGGAAATATATTTGTCTGAAGAAAGCTCTTTAAAATGTAAAACATATAATTATTGCTAGCGACAACTGCATAACATCAATGTTATATATATATATATATATAGTTGTAAAATATATGCAAGTTTATATGACATTACACAATTTTCTAATGCCCCAAGAAACAAAATGTATACCTGTTGCATAATTCAAAGTACATGTACAAAAAAATGATCAGATTAATGCACAGGTGAAGTAATTTTGTTCTCCTCTTCCCTCCCAAATGGAATTTAACTGTGAAATTTTGTTGTAGCCTAAAATTTTGTTGTAGTGTTAGAAGTGAACATTTTGGAGGGCGCAGAAGAATGATGGTCAACCAGCATAGGACCGGTACTGTCAGCAGAAGTGTAATGGCGGATACACTCAAGGAGAGATCGGAGCAACTATGGACGTGTCCAGTTTGCAGTGATGATGATCCGACGACTAACTGCAACAGTAATATCATGCAGGATGATAGTGATGTCTGTGTTTGAACAACCATATCCTCTTTTGCATTTGTTCTCAAATTCCTGCAGATTAGCAGGTTGTAGTTTGGAGAATGGAATACATTGTGTAATGGTTTACATCTTACACATCAGACTCCAGAACTAGTGACAAAGAGAGAAATTTCTAGTTGGGTGTCACTGTAGGACAAAAAGATGTCACTAACTGAACTTATCGACTACGGCCATACCACGTTGAAAATACTGGTTCTCGTCCGATCACAGAAGTCAAGCAACGTTGGGCATGATTAGTACTTAGATGGGTGACTGCCTGGGAACACCACATGTTGTAGACATTTTTTTTTACGCCCATGTATTGCCGGGGCCCGAAAAGGGAGCAAAGAATAGCAACACTGTTTACCTTCCACGCATGTCGTAAAAGGCGACTAAGGAGGTTATGGGATAGAGTTGGCTGTCCCATCCCATATAGGGTCAGTGACCCAAAGCCATGTTGAAGTCGGATGTGTCAGGCCAAAAGGCGCAGATATCGCAGCAATGCTGTAAACCATGACACAACGCATTCCGTTCTCCGGACTACATCCTGCTAATCTGCAGAAGTTTGAGAATGAATGCAGAAGAAGAAGACTGAACTTATTAACAATAGAAGAGACAGAGTTGTGGAGAATCATGATCGCCTATGCTATGCGGCATGGCACTTGATTGATTGACATCAGGTTCCAGCACGGCTTCTAGGTCACTTTGACTCTCTATGGGATGGGATATGCAATCCCACCTTCGGAACATCCTTAGTCACCTATTATGACATACATTGCAGGTAATAGTGTTGCTATTCTTTACTCTTTCAAAAAACTATTTGATGACTCTCACTTACAGATCAGGATTTTCAGTTTGCCATCTCTGCTTGCCGATAAGGAAACAAAGCTTCTGTGTTTTTCTAAATGGACTATGTGATTTCTTTTCTGAATGGGATAGATTAGAACACGGCTCAACCATTTAGAGTCACTGAAACGACACTGTGAATGGATTAGCGACCCGACAGTGTAGAAATAGTACCAAGTAATATCGCTCATAGGAAACAATGAAGAGTTATGTAAACTAGTGACATGTTTACACAGAATCCTAGGAATATCGTTAAGAGACAGTGAGAAATGAGGAAATTAGACAAAGAACCGGCACCGCCCCAATCTTGGAGTATATTAAGAGCCAACAGATCAAACGGCTTGCACACATCAGCAGACTACCACCAGACAGCATACTACAGCAAGCTATGTTACACAGATACAATGAAGGCAGACCTCAAAAATGATAGACCACCAAAATAAAGGAGGAGACAAATTCCACAATATTTGCAGCACACACGAGGGCCATCTGCAGAGAACTCTTCTACCCGACGCTGAAAGCCAATAAAAGGTTTAGTGAATAGATAGACTTACAGATCATGAAGATGTCATCCATGTTCATGTCAGCATGAAATCCATGTTATAGAAAGTTTCTACCTTGGCTTTATCTGTCATTACTGAGTGTATTCCAGTTAGGACCTTTCTTTTATTATGTGATAAAAGCTGCACACTTGCTATCATCATGACATATGCACGTACGATGAGTTTTTAATCTCAACATCTACAGAAGAAATCCAGTCCTTATTAGGAGCCAAACCCTGTACCTCACAGTTGTGAGACCAATGCTCTAACCTCTCGGCCATGGACCCCTGGTATAATCTCACATACATTGTTCTTTTCATTTACTACTGGTGTAAAATTTTGATGAACATACATTTATGTGAATCTGAGCTTGAAATACTGAAGAATGTCATTAACAATATTTCCTCTAACATGAGCAGATACGTATGTAATTTGAAGGTACCTCCTCATGAATTGTGACATCCATGAGGAGGCGCACATAAAGAATAAGTGCACATAAAGACATAAAGAAGGCCCCAGAGATGACATGCACACCAGAGTGTACCAGCCGGCGCTCCATAGCTTGTCGAGCATCAGGGTCAGCGAACCACAGCTGGCCAAGACCCTCAGTACACTTCCACGCAACAACCCTGCTGTAGCCTGGCCAAGTACTAGGGATCAAAGATACGGGAATGCCAACCCGGCCCCAAAAAATTATGGCTGAAGACGGATGTGTCAGGTCTAAAGGCGCAGATAACGCAGCTTGCTGTAAAACATGACACAATGCAGATCACCCTCATACGTCCTTCTCAGGACGGTCAGCGGAATGCTTTCAGAGGGTCCGCCACAAGGCGTACGACAAAGAAGAAGAAGACATAAAGAATGAGTGCACATAAAGAATTAGTAAATAGCTTATTTAGGTAGTAATACCTTTACCCTTACAGTGGTATCTACGGCCTTGTTCACACAGAAATATTCATCAGTCAGACATCTTAAGATTTTCTCAGATGTACAAATGATTAGAGGGAATATTAATCATGAAATTGATATAATTACCTGTGTGAAATTTTTGTCAATTCCTGTACATTCATTGCCAACATGATTTTTTTGTTGGAATAACCACTGTTGTGAATATAGATGAAAGTGCACTAGTGTTGCCAGGAAGGGGTTAAAAAAATAGTAACACCGCCACACATGTCTAAAAAAGCGATTAAGAAGTTTGAGTATGGGGTTGAGTATCATATCCATAATCCGCCTGTGTTTTGCCAGGGCCCGAAAGGGGAGCAAAGAATAGCAACACTGTTTACCTTCCATGCATGTTATAAAAGACGACTAAGGAGGTTATGGGATGGAGTTGGCTGTCCCATCTCATATAGTGTCAGTGACCCAAAGCCATGCTGAAGTCGGATGTGTCAGGCCGAAAGGCGCAGATATCGCAGCAATGCGGTAAACCATAACACATCGCATTCCATTCTCCGGACTACATCCTGCTAATCAGGAGTTTGAGAACGAATGCAGAAGAAGAAGAAGAATATCCATAATCTCTGCTGAAAAACCCACACCTGGATTGCTGGTAGGAAATCCTTTTTCTATAGCATGCCGTGAGTACCCTCTGGAGTAGAAGACTGCCATTCTTGTAGTTTTGTACCCTACAGACACATTGAGCAAAAGTTATCTTGGAATTTCACATGTTCTGGAAATCTTCTATATCAGAAAGAATGTCAGAGAAACACCAACCTGGAGCTGAAAGTAAAACTCTGGCTGGCATCAATATGGAAAGTAAAACTCTTCCTGGCATCAATATGGAAAGTAAAACTCTTCCTGGTATCAATATGGAAAGTAAAACTCTTCCTGGCATCAACCTGGAAAGTAAAACTCTGCCTGGCACAGTCAAGAATTTTGTTCAACTTGTACTCCCTCCAGACTCTATCATCATCATGGATGAATTTGTTCACACTATTGAAAAATGAGGTTGGTTGTGCTTGTATACCGCAGTGTTAGCATCCTGTGGAAATTGTTGTGAAACAGGCATTCTATGCACCCAGTTATAGACAGAACAGAGAAATAAAGACATAAAGTAGACAGAAGACAAAAATGTTCCAGATTGTAGGATAAACCAGTTCAAACACATATACAGTGGAATCCCTCTATAGCGTATCCTGTTATAACAAATTTCCCTATTTAAAACCACTTTAAAAAATCCCCAATTATATTTGTTCTATATTGTTTGTACTGTATATAGCAAATTTCTCTTATTACATACATATTTTGTCGGTCCGGACCAAGTTATTATAATGGGATTCCACTGTATAATTTACAGTGAGTTATGCAACAAGCACTCAAAAAATAAAATTAATTGGTAAGATGCACACAAAAACTCACCAATGATTTATGCAACATATTTTTATGAAAGCTAAAATATGGAAACTGGTTTGTTTCATGAAATTTTATGATTAAGACACAACAGTAAGTTAAGTCATAAGAAACCAATTGTTTATGTAAGCTGTGCATTTATAAATTGCAAGGCAAACTTTAATACAATAATATGTGATTTTATGAAGAAAAAGTATGCAAAATAAAAACATAGCCAACTCAGATGACATGAATTCAGAATCAGATGGCTCTATACGGATGATCTGAAACAAATATAGTTTATAGAAGCTGCTAGAGATGCGATGACAATAAGAAGGTTGCACACAAAACTTTAGCCCGATCCATCCAGCTGGCAACTGTGCAAAGATGAAGGGATTTGTTTTGCTGACTCGATAGATCAGGTTAGAATTTTGTGAGAAATTTTTTTGTTTGTTTGTGACAATTCCTTAAAACATTCTATTTATTTATTCCCCTGCTTTTTCATTAACTGTCAGAATAACAATAAACAGGAAGAAATCAAAGTCAGTAGATGATTGAAGTAAAATATTTTTTCCAATGTCAGTAGATGATTGAAGTAAAATATTTTTTCCAGTGTCAGTGATAGAAATAGTTACATAATAAAATTTCCAGCATGTGAACCTCCATTACTATAGAATGTATGGAAGCAACATTGAAATAATCAAAGACTAAGGCACAGAGCAACATTTTAAAGTTAGTTATTGCACATTTGTTGTAAATACAGAATGTGTATGTAAACAGTGTTTGCATTGATGTTCTAGCATCTTCTTGCAATATATACTCGGTAGTTAGTTTGTTAACATAAGCTACAATCAGACAAACAGTTCAGACAGTTATGTTTGTGTTCATAGTCATTATTATTCTTCTTCTTTAGCGTATATTTTCACTCCCGCTGAATTCTCTTGTAGCAGGACCATGGGCCTACTAGATTTCCAGCAGGATGTAATTCTGAGAATGGAAATGAGCTGTGTCACCGTTTTATTTGCGCCAATGGCCCAACACATCCATCTTTAGCGGAGTTCATAGTCATTCGGCAGATAGTGTAGGATATGTGTTATAATAGTTTGCATAGTTTACTTGTTAAACACACGTTCACGTTTTGGCTATTCTCTTAAGGGAGGCCGTTGCCATGTCACACTTCATTTTAAATTCTTCATCAAGGCACCTTAAATATATGGAGCATTTACTAATTTCCAGGTTAGGGATCAAGATGCTAAGCAGCTGAAGAGTTATCAATCAATCAATCAATAAACCTGTAAACCTTCAGGGTCGTAGGGGTACCAAACTGGATGCCTCAGCACACAGAGTCCTCCAGCGAATTCTATCCTCAATGATGCAGATGAGTGTGGAAATATCTTGCCCTGTCGATTCCTTGATGTTGTCGATTCCTTGATGTTGTCGATTCCTTGATGTTGTCGATTCCTTGATGTTGTCCATTCCTTGATGTTGTCCATTCCTTGATGTTGTCCATTCCTTGATGTCCATTCCTTGATGTTGTCCATTCCTTGATGTTGACCATTCCTTGATGTTGTCCATTCCTTGATGTTGTCCATTCCTTGATGTTGTCCATTCCTTGTTGTTGTCCATTCCTTGATGTTGTCCATTCCTTGTTGTTGTCCATTCCTTGATGTTGTCCATTCCTTGTTGTTGTCCATTCCTTGATGTTGTCCATTCCTTGTTGTTGTCCATTCCTTGATGTTGTCCATTCCTTGATGTTGTCCATTCCTTGTTGTTGTCCATTCCTTGATTGTTGTCCATTCCTTGATGTTGTCCATTCCTTGATGTTGTCCATTCCTTGATGTTGTCCATTCCTTGATGTTGTCCATTCCTTGATGTTGTCCATTCCTTGTTGTTGTCCATTCCTTGTTGTTGTCCATTCCTTGATGTTGTCCATTCCTTGATGTTGTCCATTCCTTCATGTTGTCCATTCCTTGATGTCCATTCCTTGATGTTGTCCATTCCTTGATGTCCATTCCTTGATGTTGTCCATTCCTTGATGTTGTCCATTCCTTGATGTTGTCCATTCCTTGATGTTGTCCATTCCTTGATGTTGTCCATTCCTTGATGTTGTCCATTCCTTGATGTTGTCCATTCCTTGATGTTGTCCATTCCTTGATGTTGTCCATTCCTTGATGTTGTCCATTCCTTGATGTTGTCCATTCCTTGTTGTTTTCCATTCCTTGATGTTGTCCATTCCTTGATGTTGTCCATTCCTTGATGTTGTCCATTCCTTGATGTTGTCCATTCCTTGATGTTGTCCATTCCTTGATGTTGTCCATTCCTTGATGAAGAGTTATAGATGTCAGTAACTAATAATTGACATCCTAGTAAATGAGCATGAGTTGACAAGGCTGCATAACTTTATTTCCAAGTGATGGACACGGACAATTGAGTGCAACAAAGCAGCCTGAAGAAGGAGTAGAAATTAAAAAATATATGACAACCTGATAGTCCCCTACCCAAATATGCAGTTATAAAGTATGTATTAGGTTGATCGGCACATTATAGTTAGCCATCACATCATTTAACATCAAGTCCACAGTGCTCCAATGTTCTATTCAGTATGTCGTTCAGCATGTGGTGACTGGTTAAGAAACACGTATGGCCACCAAGCTGTAAACCATAGCACAATGTATTCTGTTCTAAGGACTAAACCTTGATATTCAGTAAGAGTTTGAGAACAAACAAAGAAGACACACTTTGGAAAGGTAAATAGAATGATATAATTATATTTAAATTAATAAATGATTAATATAAACTGATAAACATAGACAAGGAAAATAATCACACAGGTAGGCACTAATTGGCGCAACGGGGGTTGGACTGCGGTCATTGTACCGTTTTACATGTTCTTTGTAATAGCTCCTGTCACAGTTATGAATTTGTTTTCCTAACACATTGAGCCAACAACTAATTAACATAGTCTACTCTCAGCCATGATCAGCGCTCCTTTGGTTGAGATGCCAGCTCTCGAACCATTTAGTCCCATGAAGATTCTCAACAATTAGAATCGTCAATGTCAAGCAGAACTTCTTAATGGCACTGCCAGAATGAAATATTTGTGTAGTAAAGCCAATGTGTTGTGTTGTTCGTCCATCACACGTGATGATGACCATTTGTTACATCCACTTTTGAAAATTCAATTTTAGTTACGTCCTTGATTATGAGTTCGTAGATGGCTAATGAGCCCTATTCGAGCTGTAAATGTCCTTGGACAGTTTGGACATGGAATGACGACTGTAGACGGATCTTGGTCTATCCTTGACTTTCTAGCTGTTCTCCGCTGTTGAGCTGCTGCATTTCTCTTCTTTTCACAAGATGATGCGCTCTTTATTATTTTAGAACACCATGTAGATCTATTTTGTGCAAGTTCTTCCCATGTATCGTGGTCTATTTCAAAGGCTTTCAGTGAGTTCTTTAACGAGTCCTTGTAGCGCTTCCTTTGGCCACCTTGAGATCGTATACCCTTCTCTAGCTCACCATAGAGAAGTATCTTTGGCAGACGATGGTCTGGCATACGCACCAAATGACCTGCCCAACGAATCTGTGTCTGCATCAGGATCGTGTCAATGCTTGGGATACCAGATCTATCAAGGACAGTGGTATCTGGAATCTTGTCTTGCCATCTGATGTTCATAACTTTTCTGAGACAATTTGTATGAAAATGATTGAGTTTTTTCACATGACGTCTATACACAGTCCATGTTTCACTAGCGTATAGCAGCACTGGAAGTACCACTGCTCTGTAAACTTTCAGCTTAGTCTGTAGGTTAATGCCATTTCTACGCCAAACATTTGCGTACAATCTCCCAAAGTACTGCTTGCTTTGGCGATCCTTGTATACACTTCATCATCAACGATGGCATCAATTTCATTTAACAAAGTAGTGATGCCATTGTATATGCTACATCATTGTAAAACAAAAACATCATTAACAGAAAAATGGGAAAGAAAAAAGTAATAAGTGTACACAATAAAAAAAGTGAGCAAACTTGCTGCTCTCCATGAAAGAATATCATGCAAATGTAAATATACATGTGAAAACATGAACAAAAATTGCAAGTTAAGTTCAAATACAGCCACAAAATGATCAAGATAACTTTATTTTGATAAAACATGTTACAGAAACAGAAAGTGCAGACTAAAATTTCAATCAATTAATAAAAAGTTTAGGTACAAGTGAAAGAAAAATATGTGGGCATAATGTATTGGTAATAGTACAAGCAGACGTCACATGTTTAATTATTTCCCTTGTCTATGTTTGTAAACTTCATGTTCAATAAATAATTGAAATATTTATTTATCTAGGGTTGGGGTTATTTATGTAAAACACAAGTATCCTAATCCTAACCCTAACCCTAAAATAAATAAATATTTAATTATTAAATGATGAACATGAAATTTACAAACATAGACAAGGGAAATAACCTGACTATGTGGTGGCGTCTACTTGTACTGCACCAAGGTATTTGATAGATACCATGCACAAATGTATATATAAACAATGTTGTATACTGAAGGCACACGTGTTATCTCTGTCAGGAGAGAAATGAGCAAGTGCAGTTGGGGTTTTGTTGCTTGCAGAAATGGCAGGATTCACTGAAAAAAAGTGGAGAAATCACCTGCCTACTCTACAACATATATTAGACATAGTTTTAAAGTTGAAGCATAAATGGTGTTGTGTGGTATAAGAGAGTCAAGTGATGAAGTGTAAGAGAGTGAAATGAAGTGTAAGACAGTCAAGTAATGAAGTGTAAGACAGTCAAGTAATGAAGTGTAAGACAGTCAAGTAATGAAGTGTAAGACAGTCAAGTAATGAAGTGTAAGAGAGTCTAGTAATGAAGTGTAAGACAGTCAAGTAATGAAGTGTAAGACAGTCAAGTAATGAAGTGTAAGAGAGTCTAGTAATGAAGTGTAAGACAGTCAAGTAATGAAGTGTAAGAGAGTCTAGTAATGAAGTGTAAGACAGTCAAGTAATGAAGTGTAAGAGAGTCTAGTAATGAAGTGTAAGACAGTCAAGTAATGAAGTGTAAGACAGTCAAGTAATGAAGTGTAAGACAGTCAAGTAATGAAGTGTAAGAGAGTCTAGTAATGAAGTGTAAGAGAGTCTAGTAATGAAGTGTAAGACAGTCAAGTAATGAAGTGTAAGAGAGTCTAGTAATGAAGTGTAAGACAGTCAAGTAATGAAGTGTAAGAGAGTCTAGTAATGAAGTGTAAGACAGTCAAGTAATGAAGTGTAAGACAGTCAAGTAATGAAGTGTAAGACAGTCAAGTAATGAAGTGTAAGACAGTCAAGTAATGAAGTGTAAGAGAGTCTACTTTCTTCTTTTCGCTTTATACCCCTTTATGCCTTGCAACATCAGGGGTAGAAGAGTTCTCTGGAGATGGCATTTTTTTGTGTGCTTTATATATGTATGTTTTTGTTGCTGCTTATATTTATGTAATCCATCGTTTGTAAGATTTGCCCCTGATTTTGTTTCCATCGTGTTTGTATAGTCATGTTTTTGAGGGACACTGTCTGATGGTAGTTTGGAAGCATGCAAAAACCACATAATCTATTGCCTTCTGATGTAGTCCAGGATGGGCATTGCGTTTGTTAATCTACTGTATTTTGCAATACTCAAGTCTTCTGATGTTTTGTTTCTTATTCTTGTTGTTATTTCAAGGATTCCACGTAGACAAGTCATTGCTGTTGTAACAAGCTTTCTTTTGGATTCTGTTGTTAGTGTCCATGTTTGTGGAATGTAAGAGAATGTAAGGGAGTCAAGTGATGAAATGTAAGAATCAAATGAGTTAGTGTAATAGAGTCAAATGAGTTAGTGTAAGAGAGTCAAATGATGAAGTATAAGAGAGTCAAGTGATGAAGTGTAAGAGAGTCAAATGAGTTAGAGTAAGAGAGTCAAATGATGAAGTATAAGAGAGTCAAGTGATGAAGTATAAGAGAGTCAAATGATGAAGTATAAGAGAGTCAAGTGATGAAGTGTAAGAGAGTCAAATGAGTTAGAGTAAGAGAGTCAAATGATGAAGTATAAGAGAGTCAAGTGATGAAGTGTAAGAGAGTAAAAGTACTGAAGTGTAATGAATCAATTGAGGTAAATGACAGCAAATGTCAGGTTATCAGCGTGACATTTTAACATTGCATTGTGACATTTATAGACTTAGCAGAGTGATTAATACAAAAAGTGATGCTATGTACATATTGCAATTTATTGCACTACAAGCAAAGATGGTCTATTAAAAGCATATACAATCTGTCTTGTATCCACTTTTGCGATTGGAAATATCATGATAAGGCTAAATCGCTTGTCAGCCGATTTGGATTTCAAATTCACTCATTATCGTGGTTCTATCTATCTATCTGTTTTTCCTATGGCTGAGGCCCATCATAGAGGCACAGTGACTCAGGACGTGACAATCCTTTTGACTTGAACATTTGGTTGCATGCCTGGAGCAATAGAGAAGTTCGGCATAACCAGTAGTCAATTGGTGGCGGGGAATGAGCACAGTGAACCCTATCTTGGCTACAGTGGCTAGGAGCAGTGCATAGGTTGAAACCTAACTTCCTGGAGGTGTGATAGTTATTATCTGGCTCTCTCCCGGGGTGGGCCGAAAATCCACAGACTTCCCAGCAATATAATGCCATCTAATGGCATTAGGTCAAAGGGCATGAGCCCATGGACCGCTGGATCAGCAACCAACCAACCAACCAACCATCTATCTATCTATTCACTAAACCCTTTATTGCCTTTCAGTGTCAGGAGTAGAAGAGTTCTCTGGAGATGACCATCGTGTGTAATGAGTATATTGTGGAATTTGTTGTCTATTTTATTTCAGTGTTCCATCGTTGTTTGAAATAAAAATTACTCCTGTGGTTCACCTAACCACAAGGAAGTAGGGTTCCATGGTTCATGCTCTGGGAAGGTTGAGAAATAGTGTCATTGCTACTGAGCAATACTTGTCATTCGGTCTCTGGTCAGCCACTGACTAGGTAGTTGAGTACTTAACTGCGTACTGGTTCAAATCTTAACTTACCATGCAATAACTGTGAGAAGACTTTCTTATTGTTCAATGTAAGATATACCGGTATGCAGATGTTATGAGTTCATGCTGTTATAAGCTTCCTTGATTGTTGCCTTTCTGTCTACCTCTTGAGCTTTGTTTGTTCTTTAAGAAAAGAAATCTTCTACTAGTAAATGCCAAGAGATTCAGAGCTACGAGAGGAGATGTTAGATTTAATAGTCATTGCCAGGTTATCATGACGGGTGTTGAAAAACAATATGCTGACCATCACCACCAATATGGCTGCATGCTACATATCATATACCCGTATATCATGATTTCTTCTATGTGACATCTCTTGTTGTAGAGTGTTGTCCTCACTGTCACTCTGTAAGTGTCTCAATTCTGTGCAAGCAGACCTACTTCCTCCAGTGTCATGTTTAATAGGTCATCAATAACCTGTTTCAATAGACTCAGAGTCTTCTTCTTTTATGGAATCTTTCCCTCCCTGATTCATGTTTGTTTCAATCCCCAGGAATTATGAACAATGAAGATATTGATTTTTTATGTGTAATTTGGTGGAAGGTTCTCATACCTAGAAGACTCATAACTATCAGTGCTATGTAATGCTTTGTGAAGAAGCATCCTACTCACAGGCAGTTTTCCTCAAAGTCTAGAGTTTTGTTTTGGACATCTGTGCTTGATCATCCTTCTGTCAATGACATTATTAGGAGCTTTCTATAGTGTTTTATCAACATCGCTTCAAACAGCTGGTTTATGTATTTTGAATTTAAGATGAGTGTCTCCAAAAAATACATTGTGCATGGAAGTAATCTTTGGCAACAGAACCAAAGGAAGATCATTTCTGCTACTTGAATAATTCAAGCATATCCTGTATAGAACATTCAACTGTTGAATTTGTATTAATCAGCAGTACAAAACAGTCAGTTGAATTTGTATTAATCAGCAGTACAAAACAGTCAGTTGAATTTGTATTAATCAGCAGTACAAAACAGTCAGTTGAATTTGTATTAATCAGCAGTACAAAACAGTCAGTTGAATTTGTATTAATCGCCAGTACAAAACAGTTGAATTTGTATTAATCGCCAGTACAAAACAGTTGAATATGTATTAATCGCCAGTACAAAACAGTTGAATTTGTATTAATCGCCAGTACAAAACAGTTGAATTTGTATTAATCGCCAGTACAAAACAGTTGAATTTGTATTAATCGCCAGTACAAAACAGTTGAATTTGTATTAATCGCCAGTACAAAACAGTTGAATTTGTATTAATCGCCAGTACAAAACATTTGAATTTGTATTAATCGCCAGTACAAAACAGTTGAATTTGTATTAATCGCCAGTACAAAACAGTTGAATTTGTATTAATCGCCAGTACAAAACAGTTGAATTTGTATTAATCGCCAGTACACAACAGTTGAATGTGTATTAATCGCCAGTACAAAGTAGGCAATTAGATTAATTTGTATTATATAACAGTACAATGTAGATAATTAGTTTTCAAGTTACAAGTAAGATCAAGTCAGTTGACTTCATATTAAAAACCCATAAACCTCTCTATCACTAAGCCAAACTTTTACAATAAATACATCAACTAATGTGAACTGAAAGCGTTACACACGAATACAAATAACTGGGAGGATCTTGTCAACAGCAGTTCTTTCTGAAAGAAAGCACAATGACTAGGCGTAAAAACTGGATAAAACAGACAGAAACAGATTGCTAAAACTAGATGAACAAAAAAAGCAGCACAAACAACTTCTAATCAAGTTCTCACACAGTGTGTGCTAACTTAGTTGCCTCTTTGGCTGAATCATGCAAAAAAAAAATTATGATTCCTACAATTTTTTATAATTTATGTACGCTTAATCAACATCAGAGAGTCAACAGTCTATATACTTATCAACATCAGAGAGTCACCAGTCTATATACTTATCAACATCAGAGAGTCACCAGTCTATATCTGCAAAGAAAATACAAACATCAGAATATATACTACACAACTGTCCCAGCTTCACTGTTTACGTTATGGAAATTTGGTTCATCTGTGCACAACAAGTTGTGGCGAATCTTACAACGACATAAAACAAACTGCTGCTCTACACACGACCAATTTCAGACTACATATGTACAATGTAATTAATCACAGACAAATTCTTTTTCTTTTGTCGGCTAATAATGTCTATATCTGCAGTGTTGTTTCGTATAAATTGTTGGCTCATAATGTCTATATCTGCAGTGTTGTTTTGCATAAATTGTTGCTCATAATGTCTATGTCTGCAGTGTTGTTTCGTATAAATTGTTGGCTAATAATGTCTATGTCTGCAGTGTTGTTTCATGTATAAATTTTTGCTCATAATGTCTATGTCTGCAGTGTTGTTTCATGTATAAATTTTTGCTCATAATGTCTATGTCTGCAGTGTTGTTTCATGTATAAATTTTTGCTCATAATGTCTATGTCTGCAGTGTTGTTTCATGTATAAATTGTTGCTCATAATGTCTATATCTGCAGTGTTGTTTCATGTATAAATTGTTGGCTAGTAATGTCTATATCTGCAGTGTTGTTTCTCGTATAAATTGTTGGCTAGTAATGTCTATATCTGCAGTGTTGTTTCTGGTATAAATTGGACAGTGTTTTACATTTTTATCACAGAAGAAGAAACAGTATCAATTAAGTGCATCTCATTATCTCTCTTTTTAATAAAAATATTCATTCTCAAACTCCTGCTGGATCGCTCCTGTAGCAGGAGAAATATTACACCAGATTTTTAGTAGGTTTTAGTTATAATATGTTGTGTCACGGTTTAATTTGAGATACATCTGATGGCCAGATACATAGCCATATTCATTCAGCGTTTTATCAATTCTACTTAACGGTTCACGACTGCGACCCCAACGCTAGTATGCCAGCCTGTGCGTTTCAACTTGTTTATCAACTCACGTGCACTCACTGAAGTCAGATAGAGTCTGGCTATTTATTGGTCAAAATAAAACAGTGACCAAAAGGATTTATATGTTTTAGACTACATCCTAGTAAATGGGAGTTTGAATACAAATGCTTAAAAATAGAAAAAAAAACCACTAGCACATCACACTTATCATCCATCTGAATGATGGCTACAGTCATCGTTGCTGCTTGATCTTTTGCCTCTGTCTGGGCTGCTATCTGCTTGATCACAGATGCCCAGTCTATCTCTTTGAATAATAACAAGTACCACACTTCACACAATGCAATCTTCCACCTTTCACCTTAGACATGGTGCACACTGCACATTTTTGATATTCTCATATATTTCAACTAACCTGCAAATAGGTTGCCATCATTTGGAATCATTCAACAAAACACACAAAAATAATGAATGTTAATCGTCTTGTTAGCCAAAACAATATACATATTTGTTGTAGAGTTTTGATTCCTAAAAACCGACCCGGTAAAGACCTTTTGTAATACTCAAGATAAATACAGAAATTGGTAAATCATTTGTGCCATGAGGTAACTGCTAAATACATTGATTATTCTATGTATTTAACTATTAATTGCATATTTAATCCACAATTCTAAATCTTAACATTTGCAATAGTGTAGAAACAATACAAATGCATACTATGTGTTATAATTTACTGACAAATGAAAACCATGCATGTAATCATGGATATACAATTAACTCACATTTTTATAATCAGCCTGGAAGAGCAACATAATAGGCAATTCATTGAGAAAATATGTAAGAATGTGATCTATAATTTTATTTGCAAATGTTACAGTACCATATATATATATATATATATCCCGTAGTCGTAACCTTCGATAACAGTTACCATGTTGTTCCGACAGGCTGACGTTGTGCTTGAACTAGTTATGGGCACGGCGTGGGTGGGCGGAACAAAAAAAAAACCTGTCGCAAGGGCCAAAGTTGTGCCCTGATGTCGACATCTGTTTTGGCAGCATTGGACTCAAAACACCATAGAGTCGAATGGCTGTTGGAACAGAGGGCGGAGCACTTATGGGAATGCCCCACGTGCTGTGAGGCCAATTTTCTAATCAAGAATATATATATATATATATATATATATATATATATATATATATATATATATATATATATATATATATATATATATATATATATATAAACACACAGTGGAATCCCTCTATAGCGCATTCTTTTATAACAAATTTCCCCATATAACAACACTTTTCAAAATCCCCAAATATATTTATTCTATACTTTTACCAATATTTATAGAATACCATGGATTGTCAGATAAGCTAATGTGGAGATGTTGTAATAGTCAAAGGCAAAACAGAGCTTAATCAATAATATAATAAAAAGACAATCTTAACTGTTTGGCCACGTTATGAGACAAGGAGGTTTGGAGAACATAGTAACCACAGGCAAGATTGAAGGCAACAGAAACAGATGGTGACAACGTGAAAAAATATTAGACAGTTTAACAACCTGGCACGGCAAGGAAACAACAAAGATCTTGATACATAATACTTAAGATAGAGAGCTGTGGAGAGCCATGATCGCCTACGCAAGCCGACGTGGCATCTAATGAGTGAATTTCTGTTATTACACGCAGATTTTGTCAGTCTCGACCAAGTTGTTATAATGGGATTTCACTGTATAGCTTTAGGTCTGTATGGCCTTTTGCGTCTTGCAGACGGTCATTTAGCAACAAGAAGAAGCAATCAGTTGAATATTTCTCAGGAATTGGAACTTTTCAAGTGATCATATTACAACAATGGAGAATTTTTGTTTGCGTTTTTCTCTTTGTGCTCCCATATCTGTAAACATATTATTTCTGAATAATGCTGCTTGCGCACACAGGTTCTGCCACCAAACATCTAGAGTTTTGGCCATGTTTTCTGTTTTTCGATTCTATGTGGAAGCCTTTCATTGAGGATTTACATATGTCTTTATACCTCAGCATTGGTCTACCATGGGCTCAATGGCCTTCAACCAGTTCCCTGAATAGTACTTGTTTTGGGATGCAGCAGTTTAGCATTCTCCATACAAGCCGCCAGGGCTTAGCAATATTGCATTATGATGTGAAACTAACTCACTGTTCAAAATGATTGGTTAACATTTGAGTCTAATAGCATTTATATTGTCAGTCAGAAAGCAATTATATAACTTTCTAACATTAGATATTTGTCATATATTAATAGCATGATTGTAATAGCATGATTGTAATAGCATGATTGTAATAGCATGATTGTAATAGCAGATATCACACAATTTTTGGAAGAACCAACTTATCAGCGCACAAGATAGTTACATGACTCTATTATCTAAATCCAGCTTACAGCAACAAGATAGTTACATGACTCTATTATCTAAATCCAGCTTACAGCAACAAGATAGTTACATGACTCTATTATCTAAATTCAGTCTACAGTAACAACAAGATAGTTACATGACTCTATTATCTAAATCCAGCTTACAGCAACAAGATAGTTACATGACTCTATTATCTAAATTCAGTCTACAGTAACAACAAGATAGTTACATGACTCTATTATCTAAATCCAGCTTACAGCAACAAGATAGTTACATGACTCTATTATCTAAATTCAGTCTACAGTAACAACAAGATAGTTACATGACTCTATTATCTAAATCCAGCTTACAGCAACAAGATAGTTACATGACTCTATTATCTAAATTCAGTCTACAGCAACAACAAGATAGTTACATGACTCTATTATCTAAATCCAGCTTACAGCAACAAGATAGTTACATGACTCTATTATCTAAATTCAGTCTACAGCAACAACAAGATAGTTACATGACTCTATTATCTAAATTCAGTCTACAGTAACAACAAGATAGTTACATGACTCTATTATCTAAATTCAGTCTAAAACTTAGTTGCTAGCATATCTTTTCAGGAACATCATTTTTGACAGAAGTGATTTTCTAGGCAATATTTACATTCAGTTTGTTGCAATTACTTTCTGAACCCAATTGTATGCAACTCTCATGCCACAATAAGAACCCATCCACTATCTTCTCTGTCCCTCTTCCTCTTGATATTTCTGATGGTTACTAAATATTCAAACCTTGCTCTTTTTTATCACATGCTATTTTTCTCATTGAAAAAAATAATGATTTGGCTTGTGCTATCCAAATTTTTACCTGTTTTTTTTCTTGTTCAATCTTAAACTTCCACGGGTTTCTCTTATAGCAGAACAATTGTTTGACTAGATTTCCAGCAGAATGTATTCAACAGAATGAAAATATGTTGTATCATTTGTGCCAATGACCAGACACATCCGGCTTAAATATTTTTTTCTATCTCAGTGAAGCACTGGTCATCTGATGTTAAAATTGTGCCAAGATTTTTTTAAATAAGTAAATGTTACATGTTTGATAAGCATCATAACATTTGACATTTGTTACATAATTTTGTATGCATTATACATACAACAAAACGTGATATGCTGTATACATTAAGCTTTTATAGCATGCCATTGACATGTTGATAAATGTGTGACATAAAATATCAAGAAAAAGGCAAACCAACTGGAATCAAACTGAGGCAACAGCTAATGGGTACATTTAATAATCGAGCTACAGGAACCATCAGCATGAATGATCTTCTTCGTGTGCTAGGAGATACAAGCACCTGTGGTTTGCCAAGAGAGCAAAAACATTGATTGAGAATCCTAAACTCAACACAATGTTTCTGTCACACACGAACACATTATACACAGTTTCCTAAATAAAAAGTAGTCTATATTAAAAAAAATATTGGTAGTGTAACCTATTCGGGACATAGCTATCAACCCAGCATTTTTTGGCTGTAGTGATTTTCTAGCTTATATAAATACATTCAGTAGTTTGCCATTGCTTGCTGAACAGTCCGGATGCACAGTTGTAGTGGTGGAAATCGAACTCGGTATCTTAGCCGTCACAGAAGCGCCGTGTACCACTCCGCCACAGAACTGGACTGTTATATAAAAAAATATAATGTACAAATGTAATAAATTATAAAAACATATAGGGTACAAATGTAATAAATAAAAAAATATCTAATGTACAAATGTAATAAATAAAAAAATCACACTGAAGATGCCCCACTGAAGACTGTACTTCTTTATACAATGTTATATCTTAAGAATCTCAATCTGTGAAAGACGGATGTGTCGGGCCATTGGCGCAAATAAAACGGCGACAAAACACATTTTCATTCTCTGGACTACTTCCTGCTGGAAATCTAGTAAGACCATGGTCTTGCTACAAGGGAGATCCAGCAGGAGTTTGAGAATGAACGCTGAAGAAGAAGAATCTCAATGCAAAATTGCTACTGGGGTTGGGTTGTGACCGAAAGACCGAAACTATACGGAAAGAAACATTCGTTTTTTATTTAATGTAAATCTCAGATGAAAAAATTGTCACGTGTACAGATGTCCTTTACAAGAGGTGCAAAATCCAGCGGATACGGCACATTGCAACATCCAAGGGAAATGAAACAGCAGAGGCTCACCAAAGAAGGAGGGGGAATTGCAATGGAGTGACATAGGAACCACGTATGAGGAAGCCTAAGCAAGAACTAATGCCACTCTCAAATAAGAGTGGGAAAGTTACCATCATGATAAAATAAAATTATGCTCTCCAGATGAACAGTGAGGATCATTTTTCATCTATGCATAGGACTGTGCCACCACTTATATCACAAATACAAGATCAGTACAACAGAATTGTGTATCAGTAGAACAGAATTGTGTATCAGTAGAACAGAAATCTGTATCTTTGGTACTATGCCAATGGCAGCCAAACACTTGTTGCAGACCTGCCTAAAATACAATGAAAAATATAAAAGCACTTGGCCATGCCATTTCTTTTTGTGAAAAACTCTATGACACTGCTCAGAGACTAGGGTTGACTGCGACTTATATAAGTGACTATAAGTGAATGAAGAATAAGAGAAATCTCACAGCTAACATCAGTTCATCTCAAAACATCCCAACCAATTCATATTTTCATGATATAGTTAACCCTTTAGCTATACTGCACAAGTTAACTTGTTCCTCTGATCACTATTTAACTAGTTTCTCTATCTGATCACTATTGACAAGTTTACTTGTTCCTGTACCTGATCACTATTGACAAGTTTACTTGTTATTCTATCTGAACGCTATTGACAAGTTTACTTGTTCCTGTATTTGAACACTATTGACAAGTTTGCTTGTTCCTGTATTTGAACACTATTGACAAGTTTACTTGTTCCTGTATCTGATCACTATTGACAAGTTTACTTGTTATTCTATCTGAACGCTATTGACAAGTTTACTTGTTCCTGTATTTGAACACTATTGACAAGTTTGCTTGTTCCTGTATTTGAACACTATTGACAAGTTTACTTGTTCCTGTATCTGATCACTATTGACAAGTTTACTTGTTATTCTATCTGAACGCTATTGACAAGTTTACTTGTTCCTGTATCTGATCACTATTGACAAGTTTACTTGTTCCTGTATCTGATCACTATTGACAAGTTTACTTGCTATTCTATCTGAACGCTATTGACAAGTTTACTTGTTCCTGTATTTGAACGCTATTGACAAGTTTACTTGTTCCTGTATTTGAACGCTATTGACAAGTTTACTTGTTCCTGTATTTGAACACTATTGACAAGTTTACTAGCTATTTCTATTTTCTATCACTTCATTTCTAAAAATGATTTCATTCTGAAATCCAAACATCAAACTGGTGTTTACATTTGTATACATTTTATAGCCATACTGTATACATTTTATAGCGTAAATTAAAAAAAACATCCAGTACCATGGAAGTTCTCTTATTTTTGAAGGACAAAAAAAGGTGCGGAGGCACAGGAGGAAAGTCATTGGGGACATAATTTAATACAGCTGGGATCTGTTACAGAGAGCAACGTGGCAACTAAATAATTCATAAACAGAAGCTATAAAATGTCTACCCACTGAATGAGAATATTGGCTAACAAATCAAATTGTTCAGTCAAAAAATTCTGGGTTTATCACTACATGCAACAAATGTTTTCTCATAAAATGCCTGGTGTTTCGGTCACGTTATTAATAAAATAGAAAACTTGAGAACACACAATATTTTCTACACATAATTCACATTTTATACAGGATAAACTATGTTGGAGTATTCAGAATTAAAATAGGTTGAATAGAAAAGTGAACATATTTAGGAAACATTGCAAGCAGTTGTTTACCACTGCCTTGTGACCTCAACACTGGAATTGCCAGTATGAAGAGCATAAGACAGTGTGTGGAGTATTTATTAATACTGATATTCAGGATTTCTTGAAGTGGAAAAAGGAAATTTACCATCCAGAACAATTACTTGTACACTACCTATACATAATTTTTCAGTGTTCTGTGTGTATGATGCTTTCATGATTGGACACTTTCAACACACATCCCCGCCGAAGATGGATGTGTTAGGTCATTGGCGCAAGTAAAACGGTAACACAACGCATTTCCATTCTCTGGACTACATCTTGCTGGAAATCTAGTAGGACAATGGCTCTGCTACAAGGGAGATCCAGTGGGAGTGTGAGAATGAACGCGGAAGAAGAACACACATGAAATTTGCTAGCATATGCACAGAGTACACAACATTCTTCTGTGTATGTAATGTGTACACATGTACAGAGTACACAAATTTCTTCTGTGTATGTAATGTGTACACATGCACAGAGTACACCAACATTCTTCTGTGTATGTAATGTGTACACATGCACAGAGCACACAGCATTCTTCTGTGTATGTAATGTGTACACATGCACAGAGTACACAACATTCTTCTGTGTATGTAATGTGTACAAATGCACAGAGTACACAACATTCTTCTGTGTATGTAATGTGTACCCGTTATGTCATCAGCACCATTTTTATATAAATTAGTTAGATGTGATGCCACGGGCAGTATCAGAACAGTGGTCAGTGTATTGATTTTCTGAACTGGTGGTCCATGGCTAATCTCTCAGATGAGGCCTTTTTAAAAAAAAATAATTGACACCAGTCCAAATGATCCAGTGGTCAGTGTATTGGTTTTCTAAACTGGTGGTCCTTGGCTAATCTCTCAAATGAGGGCTTCTTAAAAAAAGTAATTGACACCAGTCCAAATGATCCAGTGGTCAGTGTATTGGTTTTCTAAACTGGTGGTTCATGGATAATCTCTCAGATGAGGACTTTAAAAAATAAATAATTGACACCAGTCCAAATGATCCAGCTTCAGAAAATTGGTGCAGGACTGATCTGGGAAAGTAATAGTGGCCGATATGCTTCTGACATCACCCGTAGCATTGTTAGTAGTCACTGAAACATACTGGCCTAACAAAATGTTGGAATTTACATGTGTGTGCAAACCTGACGTGTACAATACATAACAATCCACATACATACAGCTCTCTTAAAAACATACATATCCCTACGCAGATATACACCACTTAACCTTTAGCACAATCACTTGAAATTACCAAATCTTTCCCATGCCACTAGGTTCTTTTTTTTGGGGGGGGGAAAAATTTTCTTAATTTTTGATGGGTGTTTTGAAAATGCAATCACTTTTTTGTTATTTAAGATTTTAAAATAATGTTTGCATATTTTGTATATATGCATACAGAAAATATGTGTCTAATTTGTTGTTTTTTTGCATGTGTCATATGAGAGGAATGAATAAATTAAACATGTAATAATTTACCTTGTCCAAAAATGGTTCTAGAATTGTAGACCTAATGTCGATAAATATGTTTGTTCCATGTATGTTCAATGTCATATCATGACAAAATTAACTTGTTACTGTATCTACTTGATAATAACATTATTCCTAAGAATTCTTTACAATAAAAATCACAATCCATAATGATTTTATGTCAAGTATACATAATGATTTTATGTCAAGTATACATAATGATTTTATGTCAAGTATACATAATGATTTTATGTCAAGTATACATAATGATTTTGTCAAGTATACATAATGATTTTATGTCAAGTATACATAATGATTTTACGTCAAGTAAACATATTGATTGGCAATTGTAACCTGCTGATAGATTCTGAGCTGGGTGTTTCTAGACTTTGACATTTTATTGGTCAACTTATTGGTTCCTTGAAGACAATATAGTTTTGACAGGGTGAAAGTGATGCTTTTCTAGACAAGATCACATATATCCAGTGTCACATGACATTTACCTTCATATGAATCAAAATTCTTTTAATAGAGGAACATCATGTGACGCAAATGTGTGCTAACAAAACCATGAAATAAGGCACATTTTTGGGCGAATAGCACGCCTAAGGTTAACATACATAAAATTCCCTTATGAACATACAACATGGCTGAGGCATGTGTAACACAATATCTATAGCATGTACACCAAAAACATTGGGGCTAGCCTCAGAAGCACATCAAACAAAATTGACTAGATACATTGATGTTGGTTTTCAAATGACTGTCCAAGAATACAAAAATATGTACTGTGTACCTAAAGTTCTGTCTCTGGAAGCCAGATGAGAGGTTTCGCCCGTGTGTTGTCAGGGCTGAGATAGCAACACAAATAACAACACTGTTTACCTTCCATGCATGTCGTATGAGGCGACTAAGGAGGCCATGGGGAGGAGTTGGCTGTCCCATCCCATATATGGTCATAGTGACCCACAGCAATGCTGAAATCAGGAATGAGTCAGGAGGAAAAGCATAGACATCGCAGCAATTCTGTAAACTATGACACACTGCATTCCGTTCTCTGTACTACATCCTGCTAATCCGCAGGAGTTTGAGAACAAACACAGAAGAAGATGAGCTATCCTTCAATTCTACTTAGAAAATAGAGTCAAGGATGATTATCAAACATTACCATGTATATTCTGCTCATGCTGGACCTTAAATAGGGAAGCAATATTCAGCAATACTGTGACCTGTTGTGCATATTATAAGAGGCAACTAAGATGTTTTGGGGTGTGTTAGTTGTCACATTACATATCCGCTGAAGACGGATGTGTTGGGCCATTGGTGCAAATAAAAGGAGACACAACACATTTCAATTCTCTGGACTACATCCTTCTGGAAATCTAGTAGGATCATGGTCCTGCTACAAGGGAGATCCAGCAGGAGTTTGAGAATGAACGCTGAAGAAGAAGAAGACATTCCATATGTCAAAGTTACCCAACAGCAAAAGGCACATTTATCACAGTCGAGCTGTAAACTCTATAACATTCTACAGAGAAAGAATGTGTTTCAACCAGTAGAGACAGTCTATATGTCCACATATTCAGTACACACATTTCATCTACAGTAAATACAGACTATACATTTCAAATATGTTGTATTACATCACATGTTATTCATATGTAGTAGTGATAAAAAACATTTATATGACATACTCAAACGCAGCAGTGTTAAAAATATTTATATGACATTCTCAAACGCAGCAGTGTTAAAAATATTTATATGACATTCTCAAATTCAGCAGTGCTAAAAATATATGCCATTCTCAAACGCAGCCGTGTTAAAAATATTTATATGACATACTTAAACGCAGCAGTGTTAAAAAAAGCAGTAAAGAGGCACTAAAAATTTGAATGAGGTACACAATGGAATCAATATATGCGCTATAAAAGCTACTTAAAAAAGCTAATAGTAACATCTAGAAAATTTACAGTGAATGAAAGACATAATAATATTAATTTACTGACTTGCCAAATGTGATTTTAAACATTTATTATAGAAGTATCAAGCCTATTATAGAGCCTATCGTAACGAAAAGTTGATTCTGGAGGACAGAGTGCCAGGAGAGAGAAGAAGAGGAAGATCAAGAAGATGATGGATCAGCGACATCGAAGAATGTATGCACGTCTCTGGCCAATGCAGTCCTGTTTGCCCGGGAAAGAGAGGTGTACAGGGTATCCACCATGAAGACAACGTTTTGGAAGAAATATGTCACTTGATATATTATAGAGGACTTAGCAGGACTACTGCAAAATGTCAAGAATATTGGAAAGGATATTGGAAAGAAATGTGGCACAGGAAGGGCAAGTGCTGAGTGGTTTATTCTGTAAAAGATTTAACATTATATACACAGATGGCTCCGTTAGCAGAAACACAAATAAAAGAGGTTGGGGTTTTGTTGCCTACAGAAACAGTGTGAAGTTGGTTGAGAAATCTTCATAATATTCCACTGTCACATCGAGCATGAGGATAAAGATAGAGGGAGTTACAGCAGCACTTAATTAGTTGATAATCGATACATCAACACACTCGGTAATAATCCTAGACTCTCAAAGCATGCTGTGCAAAATAGAAAAGTACTTGCTGAAAAAAGAATGGTGGAACTTATTGAACAATCAATTGTCCAGAGCATTACATGGATATACTGCCCTGGTCATGCTTGGGTCAGAGGAAATGAGAGAGCCGACTTATTGGCAGACAATGCGGCGATAGACTGCACAATCCCGAGACGAGATAAAGCAGACTTAATCAAGGTAGTAATAAAATTATGTCAAGATGAAGATGATGTCAATGAGACTGAGAACGTACACATACAGAGAATGTCAGAAATGGGAGTATCTAGAGGTCAGGGTAGGAAAAGTAATTTAATAAAAATTTCGGCACAGTTCTACAGGGTATGGTTCAAGTCTGTTCATCTGTTTAATAAAAGGGCCCTTAGAGTCGAAGCGTGTTACTTCTATTGGTAGAACACTAGAGTTGCCCCCAAACTATTTTAAAATACTTGTTTTGATGCGATCGATTATACACTTTTAGTTTGCACAGGGTTAATCCTTGGCCGTAACATGTGTTAGTTCAGAATTCACGCTTTCTGCATATTTACATCCTGGAAATATTATGTCAGACTGAGTTTTTATGCAATTTTCTAAATTTGCAGTTTTGAGACAATTTGTTCACAATAGAGGATATTGTTCGTATGTACATTGATAATGACAGCTATATTTACGATGGAAATATGCACGATGTAGATAATTTGCGTACCAAATATAACATGGACAGAGACATAGGAGTACCTTATTAGATATATCTAATGCTTCATTTCGTAGGGTGTTAAATTTCCTAGTAATTATTACTAATGCAGATGCTTTCATCTCACACTCTTGCTTATATTGAAGGGCAAAAAAAAAATAACAAAATTTATTGGTGGGGTGAGAAGTTGGTGCTAAATACAGTCTTTAAAAAAAATTGAAATACGGAAATAAATTGTTGAAAATACAGATTTATGAAAAAAATAAGCTGACACCTATACTGTGACCTGCCATGAATATTGTTCAAGGCGGCTAAATGAGGTCTACGGGTAGAGTTGGCTGTTCTATGAAATAGGTCAGTGATCCGAAAGCTATACTGAAGCTAGATGTGTCTAGATGAAAGGTTAAGATCACAGCCAAGCTACATACTATCATACAATGCATTCTGTTCTCTGGACTAAACCCTGCTAATCTCTATTTCATATCATAGCACTATTTCATATAAGGTTTCCAATATTTGAGCAAGAGCAAAAACTGTACATAAATATTCCAATTTTTGCTTTAGATTTGTTTTTTTTCATGCATTATATAAAAATATAAATACAATACATAAAATATACATATATAAAACTCTAAGCAAGTGTATTAGATAGAACTTTTATGTGTAAATATTTTGAGGTATAAAGCATTATCTTTGTATTGCTATATAAATAAAGGAACTTTCCTAGAATGCGGGTACCATTGATTTTTACGAAACACATGGCAAAATAATTAACAAGGTAAGGAGAGAGAAGCTTGTGCTGGAAATTAGTTGTAGCAGATAGTGAATGCTTCAGGATAATAGTTGTAGCAGACAGTAAATGCTTCAGGATAATAGTTTAGTGAATGCTTCAGGATAATAGTTGTAGCAGATAGTGAATGCTTCAGGATAATAGTTGTAGCAGACAGTAAATGCTTCAGGATAATAGTTATAGCAGACAGTGAATGATTCAGGATAATAGTTATAGCAGACAGTGAATGATTCAGGATAATAGTTGTAGCAGACAGTGAATGCTTCAGGATAATAGTTGTAGCAGACAGTGAATGCTTCAGGATAATAGTTATAGCAGACAGTGAATGATTCAGGATAATAGTTGTAGCAGACAGTGAATGCTTCAGGATAATAGTTGTAGCAGACAGTGAATGCTTCAGGATAATAGTTATAGCAGACAGTGAATGATTCAGGATAATAGTTGTAGCAGACAGTGAATGCTTCAGGATAATAGTTGTAGCAGACAGTGAATGCTTCAGGATAATAGTTGTAGCAGACAGTGAATGCTTCAGGATAATAGTTATAGCAGACAGTGAATACTTCAGGATAATAGTTATAGCAGACAGTGAATGCTTCAGGATAATAGTTGTAGCAGACAGTGAATGATTCAGGATAATAGTTGTAGCAGACAGTGAATGCTTCAGGATAATAGTTGTAGCAGACAGTGAATGCTTCAGGCTAATAGTTTAGTGAATGCTTCAGGATAATAGTTGTAGCAGACAGTGAATGCTTCAGGGTAATAGTTTAGTGAATGCTTCAGGATAATAGTTGTAGCAGACAGTGAATGCTTCAGGCTAATAGTTTAGTGAATGCTTCAGGATAATAGTTGTAGCAGTCAGTGAATGATTCAGGCTAATAGTTTAGTGAATGCTTCAGGATAATAGTTGTAGCAGACAGTGAATACTTCAGGATAATAGTTGTAGCAGACAGTGAATGCTTCAGGATAATAGTTTAGTGAATGCTTCAGGATAATAGTTGTAGCAGACAGTGAATGCTTCAGGATAATAGTTGTAGCAGACAGTGAATGCTTCAGGATAATAGTTTAGTGAATGCTTCAGGATAATAGTTGTAGCAGACAGTGAATGCTTCAGGATAATAGTTGTAGCAGACAGTGAATGCTATAGGGTAATAGTTGTAGCAGACAGTGAATGCTTCAGGATAATAGTTAGGTGAATGCTTCAGGATAATAGTTGTAGCAGACAGTGAATACTTCAGGATAATAGTTGTAGCAGACAGTGAATGCTTCAGGATAATAGTTTAGTGAATGCTTCAGGATAATAGTTGTAGCAGATAGTGAATGCTTCAAGATAATAGTTGTAGCAGACAGTGAATGCTTCAGGCTAATAGTTTAGTGAATGCTTCAGGATAATAGTTGTAGCAGACAGTGAATGCTTCAGGATAATAGTTGTAGCAGACAGTGAATGCTTCAGGATAATAGTTATAGCAGACAGTGAATGCTTCAGGATAATAGTTGTAGCAGACAGTGAATGCTTCAGGATAATAGTTTAGTGAATGCTTCAGGATAATAGTTGTAGCAGACAGTGAATGCTTCAGGGTAATAGTTGTAGCAGACAGTGAATGCTTCAGGATAATAGTTGTAGCAGACAGTGAATGCTTCAGGATAATAGTTTAGTGAATGCTTCAGATAATAGTTGTAGCAGACAGTGAATACTTCAGGATAATAGTTGTAGCAGACAGTGAATGCTTCAGGATAATAGTTTAGTGAATGCTTCAGGATAATAGTTTAGTGAATGCTTCAGGATAATAGTTTAGTGAATGCTTCAGGATAATAGTTGCAGTAGATAGTGAATGCTTCAGGATAATAGTTGTAGCAGACAGTGAATGCTTCAGGATAATAGTTGTAGCAGACAGTGAATACTTCAGGATAATAGTTGTAGCAGACAGTGAATGCTTCAGGATAATAGTTTAGTGAATGCTTCAGGATAATAGTTGTAGCAGACAGTGAATACTTCAGTATAATAGTTGTAGCAGACAGTGAATGCTTCAGGATAATAGTTTAGTGAATGCTTCAGGATAATAGTTGTAGCAGACAGTGAATGCTTCAGGATAATAGTTGTAGCAGACAGTGAATGCTTCAGGATAATAGTTTAGTGAATGCTTCAGGATAATAGTTGTAGCAGACAGTGAATACTTCAGGATAATAGTTGTAGCAGACAGTGAATGCGTCATGATAATAGTTGTAGCAGACAGTGAATGCGTCAGGCTAATAGTTTAGTGAATGCTTCAGGATAATAGTTGTAGCAGACGGTGAATGCTTCAGGGTAATAGTTGTAGCAGACAGTGAATGCTTCAGGATAATAGTTGTAGCAGACAGTGAATGCGTCAGGCTAATAGTTTAGTGAATGCTTCAGGATAATAGTTATAGCAGACAGTGAATGCTTCAGGATAATAGTTGTAGCAGACAGTGAATGCTTCAGGCTAATAGTTTAGTGAATGCTTCAGGATAATAGTTGTAGCAGACAGTGAATGCTTCAGGATAATAGTTTAGTGAATGCTTCAGGATAATAGTTGTAGCAGACAGTGAATACTTCAGGATAATAGTTATAGCAGACAGTGAATGCTTCAGGATAATAGTTGTAGCAGACAGTGAATGCTTCAGGCTAATAGTTTAGTGAATGCTTCAGGATAATAGTTGTAGCAGACAGTGAATGCTTCAGGATAATAGTTTAGTGAATGCTTCAGGATAATAGTTGTAGCAGACAGTGAATACTTCAGGATAATAGTTGTAGCAGACAGTGAATGCTTCAGGATAATAGTTATAGCAGACAGTGAATGCTTCAGGATAATAGTTGCAGCAGATAGTGATTATATGAGTACTGGCTGTGGAATGACGAGTTAGGTGGGATGTGCGTGTTTTGTTCTTTTGGGAAGGGGTAAAGTTTGTTTCAGAGTGCGTGTTGCATTATTTTGGGAAGTTGGGGGGGGGGGGGGGGGGGTGGGTGGGTGGGGAATGTAAGTTTCGTTCTTTTCAGAAGAGGTGGGTGGGGAGTTCTGGGGAGTGTTTAGTTATTTTGGGAAGATGTGGGAGTTGGAGGGGCGTAGGTGTTTCGTTCTTTTGGGAAGAGGGGAGGGAGTAAATGTTTCGTTACACAGGTGGCCAATAGCTCTTTATATCCTCAAGGATTGTTTCAAACGGGTTCTTTCCACCTGGTAATCTTGTACGACATATAAACTCAACCAAGTCAGTTTTTAGGTGTTGTCTTGCTGTTCCGCAATGTTTTTTTATTTCTCCATTTGGTGCTACCCGCCATTCTCTCAACCGTTTAGGTGTGTACCCATGTTTTTGGATCAATGAAATTGTACATGTGGTTTACTTGATAATGTTCTACGCCTGGTGCTTTGATATCTGCACTTTTGTAGCATTTCCATGAGTCGGAGTAGATCATAGACTCCACTTCTACAATGGCTTGCAAGAGTTGTTGCATTTCTGTTCGGCACTGGCACCAAAATATACGTGGCCCATTTCACGGCACACCCCGACAAAAAAAAAACCATTGTTGTTTCAAGAATCTTCCAACTTTGTTTTTCTGTTTGGAAAAAAAGTTTTCATTAATTTCAATAATTTTGTCCTCTCCTCCAATGTGACTGCTCTGTAATTTTAAAAGGGCTGACATACAGGCAGCAGGAAAGTGTTCCATTCCACAATAGTGTTTTTTTTATTAATGAGCATCTCTTGGAGAACTACTTTATCGAGCTGGTTTCCATAGCCCAATAATAAACAATGAGGACAACATCAACTAGAGCAAGTTTTGTATTCTGCAAACATGTGACACTTGTGTACATGCCTACATGCCTACATGTTGTGTGTGCTGGTAATCTGTACACATCCAGCGAATTCTCCCACCAGCGTAGAAATTCCCTTCATGGAATGTCCGAGTGCACAGCACTTTTTTTATGGCAATATTCCACGATCTTGCAGAAATAAGACATCATTTTCTGCCTGTAGTCTGTCCAGATATTCTTTCGTTATATTCTCTTACTGGTATTTGGTTTGGGTTCATTCTCATAAGATGACCGAACCATTTTACTTGCTGTCTTTTGATATGCTCTACACATGATATACCAACTCTTTTCCCAATGTCTTCATTTCTTAGTTTTATCTAATTTCCTCTTTTCCCAATTTCTTCATTTCTTAGTTTATCTAATTTAGTAACCATTGCAGCTTTTCTCAGGCATCTATGCAATTGTGCAGATTGTTGTGTATTGCTGCCGCAACGTGCTGTGAGAAAATCAGTTGTAAGTTTTTGATACCATAAACTATACATTTCTAGCAATCAATGTTATTGCTATTTTAAATGTTAAGTCAAGGATACAACTACGATCCGGCCAGCAAACTAGTAGGTGATTTGAGTGTTTGCTGAAATTTGCTCTAGATATTATGCAAGAAACGAAAAGGCGTATCATAAATTCAATCTTCATACCAACATTGTGTTATCAATGTCAGATATAGACAATAATTAAAGAACAAGAGAGAAAACTTACTGTGTGAAATGAGATGTCTAAGAAAAGCAGCAAACAGAACAAGAAGAGATCATGTGAGGAATGAAGAGATTACAAGAACTGTTGGAACAGCATCTGTGCTCAAATATATTGAAAAACAGAGATTGAAATGGTACATCCACTTAATGAGAATGAAAGTATATTGGGCAGTGGCAAGAGTATACAGCATGATACAGAGGAAGACCAAGAAGAAGGTGGATTGAAGGAGTTGCCAATATTGTGACATAATGCAGTATCACGACCAATATTCTGATAGGACACAGTATTACTGCATATCAAGCGACGAAACGTGAAATCCACAAACTAGTCTAATTTACTTCACTAAGTTCTTTCGTTACTAAAATACGCTACATACGCAATTAAAATGCAGCATTTCGACGATGTTTTTCAGAAGCATATTGAAGTAGTTGGTGCATCAATCAGTCATTAAAAACAAAACCAGTTCGAGAAATCAGTACTACATCGTCAAGTTTACAGTTTGGTCATATTTACATTTTGCTGCACTTGCGATATAGGTCTAATGTTTACATTTTGTCGCTCTTACATAATGCACATTTTTTTTTATACGACTAGGGTCTAAATCCTGGCTCAATTGGGTGGAAAAACTGCTGAATTGGCAACAGGTTGCTGCAATTGGTGCATTAAAAACTAGAAACCGGAATATAAATTATAAAAAATACGAAGTCGGTATATTGAAATGTGTGACTTCTGGGACACGTGTTCTATGAAAAAACCTAAATAAATTAGGCATTAACATTTTATATTTATAAAAATTACTTTAAAAAAACAATAAACTAATTAAAAATAAGCATTTTATGTGTTTATACTACTGCCTAAGAGCAAAAACTTGTAGCTCAGCATAGAAAAGTTCAATGATAAAAACTTGCAACTCTGCATAGAAAATTAAAAATTTAATGATAAAAACTTGCAGCTCTGCATAGAAACTGAAAAGTTAGAAGATAAAAACTTGCATCTATGGGTAGAAGAAAAATACTAAGAGTTCAGTGAATATACAAATAGAGAATTGTTGACATATGCAATAATTTGCATGATGGCATGACAAATAGTTAATTTTCATGATGGCATGATGACCAATAGGTAGTTAATTTGCCTGATGGCATGACAAATAGTTAATTTTCATGATGGCATGATGACAAATAGGTAGTTAATTTGCCTGATGGCATGACAAATAGTTAATTTTCATGATGGCATGATGACAAATACGTAGTTAATTTGCCTGATGGCATGACAAATAGTGAATTTGCTTGATGGCATGATGACAAATGGTTGTTAGAAATGGAAATGGGCATAAGTTGAATTCTGATAATCGATTGTTGATAGTAAGGAGGAAAGTCTGTCATCTTTACTGGAAAGTTAAGGAGGCTTCTCGTAGTACAGTCAGCCATCTGAGGAAATGAAAAAAACAACACATGTTTGAGTTGCTTATTGACCGTTCAATCAAACTTGTTGACAGACACATTAGGTGCTCATTGTTATGCAGCAGTTCTCAAAGATTAAATATACTTATTGTTCACGTATGGAGATCCAAGATTAATGGATTCTTCTTCAGCGTTCATTCTTAAACTTCCACTGAATCTCCCTTGAAGTAGGATCATGGTCTATTCAGCGTTCATTCTTAAACTTCCACTGAATCTCCCTTGAAGTAGGATCATGGTCTAACTAGATTTCCAGCAGGATGCAGTCCAGAAAATGGAAATGCATTGTGTCGCTGTTTTATTTGCACCAATGGCCCAACACATCCGTCTTCAGTGGGAGATTGGTGGATAAAAATTAGCGCCTTAAAGATTTCCAAGGTACCTCAGAGTTGAACCTGATTATAAACTCACAATGGAAGCATATAGAAAAGCTGATTAAGAAAAACATCCAAAATAATCACCCATAAACAGCTCTCCTCTTGTAAATGGGGCACATGTAATTAGATCTATCTATCTATCTATACGCTGTGTCCCTTGTTTGCCTTGCGGAGCCAGGGGTGGAAGAGTTATCTGGAGATAGCCTTCTTGTGCGCTGTTTGTACACTTGTTCCTTTGGCTTCTATGATTTCTGTGATCCATCTTTTACATGGTCTGTCTCTGACTTTATAACCGTTATGTCTATGTGTCATGGCCATTTGTGGCATGCTATCTGTCTGTAGTCTGGAAGCGTGTGAAAACCACTTGATCTGTTGTGTTCTAATACTGGTATTGTTTTGGTTATCTGTCTGATGTTATTGTTTATAATTCTATCTCTTAATGATACTCAGAGTATTCTTCGTAGACATGTCATTTCTGTTGTCACTATTCTTCTTTTGTTTTGTGCTGTCATTGTCCAGGTTTGGCACTTGTAGCATAGTGATGGAATAATAATTGTCTTGTATAATGCAACTTTAGTGTCTATGTTTACATTTTTGTTCTTGAAAATATTAGATCAAGTATTAATGAAAAAATGCAGACAATTTATTAAACATAAAGAGTTTACCAATTAAGAATTATAAATACATTACAATTATGACTACAACCGATAGGACAACATTTTTTGGTCTCTTGAATTGTGACATGCTTCAAAATTAATTAATACTCTAAATACTACATCATGCCATGCCGACTGGCGTAGGTGATCATGGCTCTCCACAGCTCTCTGTCTCCAGTATTATGTATCATGATCGTTGTTGTTTCCCTGCTGTGCTAGGTTGTCAAACTGTCTAATATTTTCTCACTTTGTCACCTTCTGTCTCTGTTGCCTTCAATCTTGCCTGTTGTGACTATGTTCTCCAAACTTCCCTGTCTCATAAAGTGACTAAAAAATAAAGATTGTCTTTTTCTTATATTATTGACTAAGCTCCGTTTCACATTTGACTCTTTTACCCTGCGAGCGGGTATCCCACGATTTCCCCGTTCAGCACATACTGGCTTAATTTTACGCATCCTGTGATTTCCGCGAGCTCGCAATTATTTATGTTTCTTTTCATTGCTATCACGCGATTTCCCCGTTCAAGCTAGGCCTGCCGTTTAAATTGATATAGTTTTTCAGTTTCCCACTAGATGTCACGTGTTATCGCTTGTGAAAGGAATTCATACAAAATTTGACTATGAGGACGTGTGCAAAGTGCTTTGTTCACTAGTATTAAAGATATTTGGTTTGCGTTGTTTGTGTGTTGTATTCACTGCTGTAATAAATAACTGAGGATGAATATGTGTACAATACTGATAATATTCAGAATTTTGCTTTGAACAGAGTTGCTATATATGTATTTGAGGTAAGAACAGAGTTGCTATATATGTATTTGAGGTAAGAACAGAGTTGCTACATATGTATTTGAGGTAAGAACAGAGTTGCTACATATGTATTTGAGGTAAGAACAGAGTTGCTATATATGTATTTGAGGTAAGAACAGAGTTGCTACATATGTATTTGAGGTAAGAACAGAGTTGCTATATATGTATTTGAGGTAAGAACAGAGTTGCTATATATGTATTTGAGGTAAGAACAGAGTTGCTACATATGTATTTGAGGTAAGAACAGAGTTGCTACATATGTATTTGAGGTAAGAACAGAGTTGCTACATATGTATTTGAGGTAAGAACAGAGTTGCTACATATGTATTTGATGTAAGAACAGAGTTGCTATATATGTATTTGAGGTAAGAACAGAGTTGCTACATATGTATTTGAGGTAAGAACAGAGTTGCTACATATGTATTTGAGGTAAGAACAGAGTTGCTACATATGTATTTGATGTAAGAACAGAGTTGCTATATATGTATTTGAGGTAAGAACAGAGTTGCTATATATGTATTTGAGGTAAGAACAGAGTTGCTATATATGTATTTGAGGTAAGAACAGAGTTGCTACATATGTATTTGAGGTAAGAACAGAGTTGCTACATATGTATTTGAGGTAAGAACAGAGTTGCTATATATGTATTTGAGGTAAGAACAGAGTTGCTACATATGTATTTGAGGTAAGAACAGAGTTGCTACATATGTATTTGAGGTAAGAACAGAGTTGCTACATATGTATTTGAGGTAAGAACAGAGTTGCTATATATGTATTTGAGGTAAGAACAGAGTTGCTACATATGTATTTGAGGTAAGAACAGAGTTGCTACATATGTATTTGAGGTAAGAACAGAGTTGCTACATATGTATTTGAGGTAAGAACAGAGTTGCTACATATGTATTTGAGGTAAGAACAGAGTTGCTACATATGTATTTGAGGTAAGAACAGAGTTGCTACATATGTATTTGATGTAAGAACAGAGTTGCTATATATGTATTTGATGTAAGAACAGAGTTGCTATATATGTATTTTATTCTTTTTAATATCTGATGATGACAGTGATTACGTGCCTGGCATTGAAATTCATTTTTTAAAACCAAACTTCTGGAAAAAAATACGCTGACAGAGGGTTAACACCTACACATTAGATTTTCTTGTAGTCCATGGTATTCTCAGCATTCTTCTATAGAAGCACATCTCTATTGCCTCTAATTTCCCACTGTCCAGTTTGTTTATTGTTCAAGATTCAAATACTGCAATACATGATAAACTGGGCTAACTAACATACACTACAAGACACACAGTTAACATACTTGGTTGTAGCGGTAGCACTATCCGTTCTGAAAATCAGTCTCTGAGTAGTCTTTTCAGCACCAGGCACCGCAGGAGAGACCTTGTCACTTTTCTTGTTAGTTGTCAGTGGTTGATTATTCTGATGGGTCAGCTCAAACAGTAAATCAGGTTCAGCTCCTTCGAACCACTGAAACATACATGAGAACATTTCGTTTGAATAACACACCTTCTGTCATCCACTACCAGCGGTGTAGATGATGCAGGGAATGGACCACTGAAACATACATGAGAATATTTTGTTTGAATAACACACCTTCTGTCATCCACCACCAGCGGTGTAGATGATGCAGGGAATGGACCACTGAAACATACATGAGAACATTTCATTTGAATAACACACCTTCTGTCATACACCACCAGCGGTGTAGATGATGCAGGAAATGGACCACTGAAACATACATGAGAACATTTCATTTGAATAACACATCTTCTGTCATACACCACCAGCGGTGTAGATGATGCAGGGAATGGATGTCATCCACCACTAGCGGTGTAGATGCAGGGAATGGATGTCATCCACCACCAGCGGTGTAGATGCAGGGAATGGATGTCATCCACCACCAGCGGTGTAGATGCAGGGAATGGATGCCATCCACCACCAGCGGTCTAGATGCAGGGAATGGATGCCATCCACCACCAGCGGTGTAGATGCAGGGAATGGATGTCATCCACCACCAGCGGTGTAGATGCAGGGAATGGATGCCATCCACCACCAGCGGTGTAGATGCAGGGAATGGATGCCATCCACCACCAGCGGTGTAGATGCAGGGAATGGATGCCATCCACCACCAGCGGTGTAGATGCAGGGAATGGATGTCATCCACCACCAGCGGTGTAGATGCAGGGAATGGATGTCATCCACCACCAGCGGTGTAGATGATGCAGGGAATGGATGTCATACACCACCAGCGGTGTAGATGCAGGGAATGGATGCCATCCACCACCAGCGGTGTAGATGCAGGGAATGGATGTCATCCACCACCAGCGGTGTAGATGCAGGGAATGGATGTCATCCACCACCAGCGGTGTAGATGCAGGGAATGGATGTCATCCACCACCAGCGGTGTAGATGCAGGGAATGGATGCCATCCACCACCAGCGGTGTAGATGCAGGGAATGGATGCCATCCACCACCAGCGGTGTAGATGCAGGGAATGGATGCCATCCACCACCAGCGGTGTAGATGCAGGGAATGGATGTCATCCACCACCAGCGGTGTAGATGCAGGGAATGGATGTCATACACCACCAGCGGTGTAGATGCAGGGAATGGATGTCATCCACCACCAGCGGTGTAATTGCAGGGAATGGATGTCATCCACCACCAGCGGTGTAGATGCAGGGAATGGATGTCATCTACCACCAGCGGTGTAGATGCAGGGAATGGATGTCATCCACCACCAGCGGTGTAGATGCAGGGAATGGATGTCATCCACCACCAGCGGTGTAGATGCAGGGAATGGATGTCATCCACCACCAGCGGTGTAGATGCAGGGAATGGATGTCATACACCACCAGCGGTGTAGATGCAGGGAATGGATGCCATCCACCACCAGCGGTGTAGATGCAGGGAATGGATGTCATCCACCACCAGCGGTGTAGATGCAGGGAATGGATGTCATACACCACCAGCGGTGTAGATGCAGGGAATGGATGTCATCCACCACCAGCGGTGTAGATGCAGGGAATGGATGCTGCATTAAATTTTAAAAAAGGACAAAATAAATAGTAATGTTGATATACATATACATATTTATATAAGGATATGTACAAGGTATATACAAGGCTCTGTGGTGGAGTCGTACAGGGCCCATCTGCTATGGCCAAGGTGCCAAGTTCAATACCCACCACAGGCAATTTAGCATCCGGACTGTTCAGGAAGCACTGGCGAACTACTGAACGTATTTATATTGCCTAGAAAATCACTAAAGCCAAAAAATGCTGGGTTGATAGCCACGTCCTGAATAGGATATGCTACCAATTTTTTTTTTATATACAAGGATGTGTCTATCAACATACCTCTTCAACATTTATGCAGAGAACATAATGAGGAATGTTAGAAATGACCAACAGAGATTTTTATGAATTTTGATCAACAACAAACAGTTTTTCTCATATTTTTTTCATACAAGTTCTGATGTTCTATGTTTGTGGTCCTGAGGATACTTCAATATTTGTATGTGATGTTCACTTTTGTTGCAATTGTCCTTGTTTTGATTGGTACGTTCTCTGTGACTTGAGTACACAGGTTGAATGTCTTGACTGGATCATATCTGTTTTTGGGGGGATGTGATTGGCAAAGTACAGAAAACCTGTTTATTTGAGTAGCAAATCTAGAATGGACAGATTAAATTCCCGTCAGCCGTAAGAATTTTTTTCATTTATACTCATGTTTCCTGCGTGAATTTCTCATATTTGTTGCCCATTTAAAGGTTAAAATATTTGTTGCCCATTTAAAGGTTAAAATATTTTATCATGCATAGGATGATGTACGGCAAGCATGGAGGTCATGAGCTTTAGTGATTCTGGGTTTTACATGCAGATTCTGGCAAAAAAATGACAAGACAACAATGTCACTTTCCATAATGCCTGTGATTTTGAAAAAAATCTTGTGTTCAGTGCTTATAATGCTCTCTTATGCACCACTGCACACTCATCACATACTGAAAGTTGATTCCTCTTGATTAGAAACTGGCTTCACAGCACGTGGGGCATTCCCATAAGTGCTCCGCCCTCCGTTCCAGCATATGTAGACTCAGAGTCCCGGTCAGATGTTGATTGTGTGATCTTCTGGACTTTCCAAAAAATGTACTTTTCATTCCTTCACCTCTAGATACTCCCATTTCTAACATTTTCTGTATGTGTACGTTTTCAGCCTCATTGACATCATCTTTATCGTGAAATAAATTTATTACTGCCTTCATTAACCTTTAGCACACTCTGTGTTTACAATTATATAACTTCTCTCCTGCTGCTGAATTAATTTTTTGAAATGTTATGTAATGGTGGCTGTTTTGAAATCGTGATAACTTTGTTGTTGTTAGAGATATTTAAATAATTTTTGCACATATAAATAAAGAATTTAATTCTGCATATATTGGCGTAGATTTTGTTTGTGTGTGTGTGTGTGTGTGATATGAGACACGTAAGAGTCTCAAAATGTTGTTCCACAAAATCCTTTAAAACGATACTATAATTTAAAACTTTCCTATATTATTTTGCAAATATTCTGGAGTGGAAAAAGTCAACATAGACCAAATCTGGCATCATTTACAGTCATATTTGGTGTAATTTCATGGATTAAAAGGATTAAACCTACAGTTATGTCTTAAAATCCTTCTATAAACCTAGATCTAGTCTGTAAATGTATCATTTGAACTTGGTTGATGTTTTAATATCAATTTAGATAAAGCAGTGTGGTGTAACTGATTTTCGAGTGTGGAAATAACGTATCTCTACATAAATTATAATCATTTGAATCACAATCTATAATGATTTTAATGAAAATACGATAAAATAAAAGTCTATAAAACCCAATTCACCATCATGGCGATGCTTTTGTTTGAAATTGTCAATATATTGCGAAAATATGGATATTTAAATGACATTTAACACATGGTTGCCACTAAAACTGCAGGAAAAGGTAATAAATTGAATAAAATGCCAGATTTAAGAAATCTTGTTAATAAAATATAAAAAATTTGGGATTTTTAATTGATTGAAGTGTACCTAGCAACGGCGGCCTACGGAGGTAAATATACTTGCCGCTCGCTAACAAGAGAAGGGTGAATAAAGTTGGTGAATAAAGTTGCCGCACGCGTACTAAATGTTAAGTCTGCTTTATCTCATCTCAGCAATGTGCAATCTATCGTCGCATTGTCTGCCAATAAGTCGGATCTCTCATTCCCTCTGACCCCAGCATGACCAGGGCAGTATATACATGTAATGCTCTGGACAATTGAGTTGTATATAATAAAAATATACAGAATTGGTAGCCAACATACTAAAGTACACATGTTTAAACAAAATTAGCCATGTCAGATTATATAATATTTTTGCAAACAACTTTATCAGCAGCAGCTAAATACAAAGGAAGATTGAATACAAGATGAGTTGTTAGAACAACATATAACAATGATTCAGTTATTCTAAAACAACATATAACAATGATTCAACTATTCTAAAACAACATATAACAATGATTCAGTTATTCTAGAACAACATGTAACAATGATTCAGTTATTCTAAAACAACATGTAACAATGATTCAGTTATTCTAGAACAACATATAACAATGATTCAGTTATTCTAAAACAACATATAACAATGATTCAACTATTCTAAAACAACATATAACAATGATTCAACTATTCTAAAACAACATATAACAATGATTCAGTTATTCTAAAACAACATGTAACAATGATTCAGTTATTCTAGAACAACATATAACAATGATTCAGTTATTCTAAAACAACATGTAACAATGATTCAGTTATTCTAGAACAACATATAACAATGATTCAGTTATTCTAAAACAACATATAACAATGATTCAACTATTCTAAAACAACATATAACAATGATTCAACTATTCTAAAACAACATATAACAATGATTCAGTTATTCTAAAACAACATGTAACAATGATTCAGTTATTCTAGAACAACATATAACAATGATTCAGTTATTCTAAAACAACATGTAACAATGATTCAGTTATTCTAGAACAACATATAACAATGATTCAGTTATTCTAAAACAACATATAACAATGATTCAACTATTCTAAAACAACATATAACAATGATTCAACTATTCTAAAACAACATATAACAATGATTCAGTTATTCTAAAACAACATGTAACAATGATTCAGTTATTCTAGAACAACATATAACAATGATTCAGTTATTCTAAAACAACATGTAACAATGATTCAGTTATTCTAGAACAACATATAACAATGATTCAGTTATTCTAAAACAACATATGACAATGATTCAGTTATTCTAAAACAACATATAACAATGATTCAACTATTCTAAAACAACATATAACAATGATTCAACTATTCTAAAACAACATATAACAATGATTCAGTTATTCTAAAACAACATATAACAATGATTCAACTATTCTAAAACAACATATAACAATGATTCAACTATTCTAAAACAACATATAACAATGATTCAGTTATTCTAAAACAACATGTAACAATGATTCAGTTATTCTAGAACAACATGTAACAATGATTCAACTATTCTAAAACAACATATAACAATGATTCAGTTATTCTAAAACAACATGTAACAATGATTCAGCTATTCTAGAACAACATGTAACAATGATTCAGCTATTCTAGAACAAAATTTAACAATGATTCAGCTTTTTTAGAACAGCATGTAACAATTATTCAGCTTTTTTAGAACAACATGTAACAATGATTCAGCTATTCTAGAACAGGCTGTAGCTACATCAAAATGTTGCTGTTCTGCTCACACTACCTCTTCTCTTCAGATGCGATGAAGGTGGAATGATGAACACAACTTCAAATGTATGTCATTGCATCATGAGCCATTTAATATATGTTGCATGGTCCAAATGTAAAACTTAACAGAGAAATTCTAACTTGATCAATGCCACCAACGACACCATCAATATTTATGTTATCTCTTCTTTATGTAAATAAGGTTTGCAACTTAATTTCTTTTGTTGGGTTCAAATATACAACACCCATTTCTGATTACAATTTTGCAAACATGTCAACAACAAACTGATGATAAAGATTTCTAGCCAACATAAGATGATTTGAAGATTTTATTGAATCATAAATTCATTTGTTATGAATCATAAATTCATTTGTTATGAATCATAAATTCATTTGTTATGAATCATAAATCTGAGAGCATAGAAGGCTATGTAGAACATTACTTTTGGGTAAAGGTTAGTGTAAGTTTATGTAACAAAAATTACGCTGTGTCTATAGGAATATTCTCAGTCCTTATTTAAATAGTGGGTCAAATGTTACTTTTATGCAACTATTTTCTAAAAAAGTCAAGAAAATTCTAAACAAGCAAACCGAATCTCTAAAGTCAACCAATCTCAAATTTATGAAATTTGGCATTTGAACATTCAATTTGGCAACCCTACTCAACACACAATTGTCCAGGTACAAAAATGACGGTACATCAGCACAGATTTCCTCATCATCGACTCAAGCCACTGATGGCGTAGATAGCCTGACGTGATCTTTCTAAGTATACTCATGGAATCAGAAAGAAAACAAGACACCTGTAGCACTCTGGAACTCCAACAATATCATTGCCATCACCCGCCCGTGTGTTTCCAGGGCCCGAAAGGGGAGCAAAGAATAGCAACACTATTTACCTTCCACACATGTCATAAAAGGTGACTAAGGAGGTTATGGGATGGAGTTGGCTGTCCTATCCCATATAGGGTCAGTGACCCAAAGCAATGCTGAAGTCAGATGTGTCAGGCCGACAGGCGCAGTTATCACAGCAATGCTGTAAACCATGACACAACGCATTCCGTTCTATGGACTACATCCTGCTAATCTGAAGGAGTTTGAGAACGAACGCAGAAGAAGAAGAATTCTGCCATCACCTCCCTCAGCATACTAGTAGTGGTTGTATAGAAAGCAACACTTTCTTCCCTTATACACTTCCCTCTGCATTAAGTCAGGAATGTCACAGACCCATCAGTGTAGACAATAATATCCCCAACTGAGGAATTCTCACTGATTAGAGACGAGATCTGAGGAATTATCACTGATTAGAGATGAGATCTGAGGAATTATCACTGATTAGAGATGAGATCTGAGGAATTATCACTGATTAGAGACTGGACTTCTGAGGAATTATCACTGATTAGAGATGAGATCTGAGGAATTATCACTGATTAGAGATGAGATCTGAGGAATTATCACTGATTAGAGATGAGATCTGAGGAATTATCACTGATTAGAGACTGGAGATCTGAGGAATTATCACTGATTAGAGACTGGACTTCTGAGGAATTATCACTGATTAGAGATGAGATCTGAGGAATTATCACTGATTAGAGATGAGATCTGAGGAATTATCACTGATTAGAGACGAGATCTGAGGAATTATCACTGATTAGAGATGAGATCTGAGGAATTATCACTGATTAGAGACTGGAGATCTGAGGAATTATCACTGATTAGAGACTGGACTTCTGAGGAATTATCACTGATTAGAGATGAGATCTGAGGAATTATCACTGATTAGAGATGAGATCTGAGGAATTATCACTGATTAGAGATGAGATCTGAGGAATTATCACTGATTAGAGACTGGAGATCTGAGGAATTATCACTGATTAGAGACTGGACTTCTGAGGAATTATCACTGATTAGAGATGAGATCTGAGGAATTATCACTGATTAGAGATGAGATCTGAGGAATTATCACTGATTAGAGATGAGATCTGAGGAATTATCACTGATTAGAGATGAGATCTGAGGAATTATCACTGATTAGAGACTGGAATTCTGAATCATAAAGCAATGAAACTGTAAGTCTACATGAGATATCAATTACTTACTGCATTCATTCTCGTGACCTCATACCCTAGCAGAGGCATGCTCTCAGTGGCTGCCATGTCCTGAAACAAAATATTGTAGAAACAAAATAAAACTTCACGTTTGAAATGAGTTAAAAAAACAAAAACAAATATAAGCGTGCTATATCTGTTATTGTTTAGTCTTAGTACAATTGATAGCATATCATCATCATCATCAAGTGCCGTGCCGAATGGCGATCATATTTCTCCATGTACATCGATCTCCCATATATCTCACCATCTCTGTTGGTGTCGTCAATCGAAGCCATTTAGTCAAACTGTCCACTATCTTTTCTCTGGGTCTTCCCTTTGATCTTTTTCCTTCTATCTTTCCTGTTGTCACTATATTCTCAATGCCTCCTCTTCTTATTATGTGCTCAATAAATGTTGACTGTCTTTTTCTTATATTATCAATCGATCTTTTCACATCCATCCTACTAAGACATTCTTTATTAGTAATCTTTGCTGTCCAAGGAATGCGTAACATTCTTCGAATAAACCACATTTCGGCTGCCTCCAATGATTTTTGTGATGTCTTATGTAGTGTCCATCCTTCACTTCCATAGAGTAGCATTGATTCAATGTAGCATTTGAGGACAAGTTTTCTAGTATCCATCGATATGGACCTGTTATATAGGTTATATTTCATTTTACAGAATGCTGCTTTTGCTTGTCCTATTCTGCTTATAATTTCAGTCTTGCATTTGCCATCTGAAGTTATTACTGTTCCTAAATATTTGAAACTATTCACCTGCTTTAGGTTTTTCTCATTTAATATTATTTTACTAATTGGTTGGGTACTATTTCCTGATATTATCATTGTCTCTTGTCTTTTTTATGTTTAAACTAAGACCTTTTTCTTCACTTTTCTATCACCGTCCTGTTTAACAGATCTTGGAGATGTTCTTGGCTTTCTCCTATCAACACAGTATCATTTGCATATCGTAGATTATTGATATTGTGTCCTCCTATTTTAATGCACCGAGATAGAATGTGTGGATAAATTTGAATACTTAGGAGCAAACATCAACGGTGCAGGAGACTGCATGGCAGAAATAAGGAAGAGATTGGCAATGGCATATTGCAAAATAACACGGATGAAAAACATATGGAAAAACAACAAAATAGAAATGAAAGTGCTAATGTTATGAACTTTTATTTTTCCGGTGGCAACATACGGCTGTGAAACATGGACTCTAAGTAAAACAGCGGCAAAGAAGATCAACGCCTTCGAGCTGAAATGCTACAGAAAGATACTTAGAATATCATGGAAGGATAAAATCAGAAACTCAGATATTATAAACACATTGAATATTCCAGAGTGTTGGTTACTAAACACAGTAACAAAAAGAAAACTACACCTGTTTGGTCATATAAAGAGACATAACTGTTTAGAAAGACAAATAATGGAGGGAAGAGTACATGGGAAGAGGAGAAGGGGCAGACCAAGAAGACGATGGACTGACGACATTAAAGATAATATGAATACATTGCTAGAAAATGCAAGCCACATCGCCCAAGACAGAGAGAGGTTCAGAGAGTTCATTGGGAAGACAACGTTCTGGAAGGAATACGTCACATGACAATTTTAATGCCTGGCATATTCTTAATTGTTCTCAAGATAGCATATAAGCGTACTATATCTGTCATTCTTTAGTCAATTGATAACAAATTGATAACATATCCTTTTCAGAATGTAACGAATTTAACACATTTGTATTTGGTGTAATTTTCTAAACAATATTTACATTCAGTAGGTCGCCACTTCTTTCTGAATGCTCCAGCACACTGGAAACTTTTGTATATAATAGTGGACTTTTAGTTCAGTTGGGAGAAAACAATTATTTCTCCCACATGGATAACCCCATTATTGTTCTCACAAGTGATCTATAGGGGATGTTACAAATTTGACATATTTTCCAGTGGCTGGTTTAAATTACCTGTGTCCAAACTTGGGAAATTCGGATCTGCAACTCACAATTTTCCACATATTGGAGAGACAGGCCAGAATCATTTATTGTTAAAACGTTCTACTTTTTTTCAATCTTGGCAGTATTTAAAACAGAAAACTGCAAAATATAGGATTGCTGTTGATTGGAGCGCATACACTATCTTTATCAATGTTTTATATCAATGTCAGTATTTTTCATGTTAATTCAGTAGGCCTAGTCTCATTACTTTACAGTATATCTCATTACTTTACAGTATATCTCATTACTTTACAGTATATCTCATTACTTTACAGTATATCTCATTACTTTACAGTGTCAGATTTGTTAGAGTTTGATTTACAAAATAAATCTGCAATATAAACTATTTCCCCGCTATAAAAAATAACGTATCATGCATCTGTAGATGGGTCTATTGTTATTTGTTCTAATATGACAAGAATTTTTACTCGCACCATATCTAGATCGCCGGATGCATAATTGCCTGCGGTGGAAATTAAACATGGTAATTGGCCGCCACTGTACCTCTCCAGCACAGAGATAGATTCTTAGTAAACACAGACTAAAACTGTGTACAAACTGAGACATTTTTACACACTATTGCTGAGTCATTGTTTGATTCAATCCCCATTGATTCAGTCCCCAATGATTCAGTCCCCATTGATTCAATCCCCATTGATTCAATCACCATTGATTCAATTCCCATTGATTCAATCTCTATTGATTCAGTCATTGTTTGATTCAAAACCAGAGGAAGACCACAGAAAAGATGGATAGAAAACATCAGGAACATCCTGAACAAACACAGTCATAGCACAGCCGAGGCCACACATCTGGCTTTAGAGCGCAAGCTCTAACATATAACATATAATACAGATATTATATGTTATATGTTTGTTGTTACTGAGGATATTTCAATACCTGTATGGGATGTTTGTTGTTGTTGTAATAGTCCTTGTCTCGATTGGTCCGTTCTGGTGACTTTGAGTGCACGGTTTGAATGTCTTGACAAAATCGCATCTTTTTTTGGAGATGCGGTTAGTCAAGTACGGAAGAAAGCGTGTGCAATAGTTGCTAGGCGATTTGGTGCCATTGAACGGAATGGTTCAATTCCCGTTAGTGTCAAGGATTCAATCCCCATATATTATGAGCAATGGAGCTCTTGTTTCATATGTGCAATGGGGGGGGGGGGGGGGTTTAACCAGAGCATTCACAACCAGAAGAATTTAACTCTCAGAGGTATGCAATGCTATGAGAATATATTACCAAATAAAAATCGATACGGGCAACGTATCGTGATGCATTCTCATAATGTGACCAAACCACTTGATCTGTTCTCTCTCTATATATTCTGTGCAACGGTATTATACCTATTCTTTCCCTGATATCTTCATTTCATAATCTATCGATCCTAACACTGCTGTGCAGGAAGCAATTTTTGAATATTGTTAATAATTGATGTATTTTCATCATTGGTGCCTACCTACTTTGTCTACATGAATAAGTATGACATTCTTCTTCTTCTTCTTAATTTGTTCTCAAACTCCTGCAGATTAGCAGGATGTAGTCCGGAGAATGGAATGCGTTGTGTCATGGTTTACAGCATTGCTGCGATATCTGCGCCTTTCGGCCTGACACATCCGACTTCAGCATGGCTTTGGGTCATTGACCCTATATGGGATGGAACAGCCAACTCCATCCCATAACCTCCGTAGTCACCTTTTACGACATGCGTGGAAGGTAAACAGTGTTTCTATTCTTTGCCCCCCTTTCAGGCCCTGGAAACACGCGGGCGAGTATGACATGAAATTACGAGGCGTGTTCAAATGAAAACGGGACTTGTGGATTTATTTAAAAAGTATCATACGCAATTTAATATTTTCAACGGAATTGAACAAAGCAACCATTTGTGAATAAGAATGCACCTGGGTTCATCAGAAAAAAATCTCCGTATGCATTTAGGCAAGCATCCCACTGTTTAGGTAGACGTCGAATGCCGTCCGAGAAAAAGTTGCGTGGCTGTTCTCTGAACCCTGTGGTCACCGCTGTCTTCACGTCTGCGTCGCTGTTGAATCGCTGTCCCTTTAGTGCTTTCTTCAACGGTCCGAACAAATGGAAATCACACGGGGATAAATCGGGACTATAGGCTGGGTGATGAAGAACTTCCCAATTCTTCTGTGCCAATGTTTCCTGCACAATTTTTGCGACGTGCGGACGAGCGTTGTCGTGGAGAAGAATCACACCTTGAGAAAGTCTGCCTGGTCGCTTAGCCTTGATGGCCTTATGCAGCTTGTCTAAAGTGTCTTTATAATGGGTGGCATTGATGTTGACACCAGGTTCCTTAAAATCAGTCAACAAAATCCCTTCATGGTCAAAAAATGCAGTCACCATAACCTTCCCAGCAGAAACCTCCGTCTTTAAACATACGCACCCACTCCATCACTCTGGTCCTCGACAAACATTTGTCACCATATGCTGCCTTCATTCTCCGATGAATGTCTACTGCTTGACATCCTTCAAATGAAAGAAACTGGATCACAGCACGCTGATTCACTTTGGACGGGTTCGGAATCACACCCGCCATATTGTTAACAGTCTTCTGCAGCACATATGCATGCTGGGAAGATGAACACGTGACCGTATGTAAATTATTGGATACTCATTACTAGTGCAAAATGTCATCAATATCAGTGCGCTCTATCACGCGTGGTGTAACAAGTCCCGTTTTAATTTGAACACGCCTCGTATTTAGAAATGATGAACCGTTATACAAAAATATAAACAGTTTTACTTTGTTTGCTTATATATATTATATTATATTAGCTATTTAAAATTTAATCAAGGGAAAACAATAAAATTGAAAAACAAACATACACATGCTAAAAAACTGTCATCGCAAACTAAGACCAATTCATGATCACTATTAAACTATTGTCGAAATTGTCACTTTATGTGTTCTGTAACATTTCTCGAGTAGCTGCTCAACATTGAGACGGACCAGACGTAATTGTTTCAAGTAACAGTAACAATCAGCTGTTACAATTCATAATGTAAACACACATTTTCATATGAAGAGAAACTGATGTCTATTAACAAACATATCTTGAAAGAAAGTGCAGCGTATAGGAAAATTTTGTTTATATTTATGGACGTCTTGATGTTACTAATTCTGAATGTTAATATTGATTCACAATGTCAACATTAGTGGCTCCTTGAAATAAAATGTTCTTCTTCTTCTTCATCGTTCATTCTCAAACTCCCACTGGATCTCTTGATTAGATTAGATTTCCAGAAGGATGTAGTCCAGAGAATGGAAATGCGTTCCATCGCCGTTTTATTTGCGCCAATGGTCCGATACATCCAATTCGGAGGAAAAAAAATAAAATGTTGATATCAGTAGCTTACAGAAGATGAGGTGATTACGGAGAGAAAGGGTAATACCTCACTAGACTTATATGTGTAGACTACACAGGGTAACAGGATAGTGGGGAAATTAGAGGCAGTAGAGATATGGTTCTATAGAAGAATACTGAGAATACCATGGACTGCCAGAAAAAATAACGTAGAGGTGTTGAAAGAGTTAAATATGAGATAGAGCGTAATCAATAATATCAGGAAAAGACAATCTTCAGTCTTTGGCAACGTTATGAGACAAGGAAGTTTGGAGAACATACTTACAAAAGGCAAAACTGAAGGCAACAGAGACAGGGTAACAACGTAAGGAAATATTAGACAGTTTAACAATCTGGCACGGCAGAGTCATTGTGACGCCTAATCAACGACGAGCCTAATACATAGTACTAGTGATAGAGAACTGTGGAGATTCATGATTGTCTATGTCAGCCGGCACAGCACCTGATGATGATGACACATGATGATAGGCATCTTACTAGCCTTACATGTGTAGACTACACAGGTTAACACACCTCACTAGACATATAAATATATATAGATTATACGGGGTAATATACACCTCACTAGATTTATATATGTAGACTACAAAGGGTAATACAAACCTCACTAGCCTTATAGGTGTAGAGTACATTGCCTTTAACCACAAACCATAGCCGTTTCCACTTGCGGGACTTATAAGCACGCAAATAGCCACTCATATCTGAACCTTCGTCATTGGCATGAACCTAATATGGGTAAACAGTCACAGAACATTTAGAATATATACGAGGTGTGTTCAAATGAAACCCGCCTGTGCTGCGCCACCTATGTCAGCACACGAGGAGAATTAAGATGTCATCACTGGATGTAATAAGTACACATCGATGCACAAATGATCACATGATCGTTCTCGTCTTATGCTTATTGTCCTGTGCAGGTAATGAATCCGTCTAAATTTGATCAACGAGCTGTGACTCAGTTTCTTATAGCTGAAGGACGTCGACCAGCGAACATTCATCAAAGAATGCAGGTGGTGTATTGCGGAAAATGTTTTCCGAAGATAACGGTGAAGAAGAATGTTTTGGCAAGAAAGGGCAAGAATGTTTTGGGAAGGGCGACAGGTAACAAATGATCTTCTGCGGCCGCGTCAGGCACCTGTGACAGAAGAAACTATCACCAAGATGGAAGCAGCAATACATTCTATAAAATTTGTTAACTGTCGCCCTTCCCGAAGTATTCTTGCCCAATCCCTCACAGTTATCTTCGAAAAACATTTCCCACAATACATCGTTTGCATTCTTTGATGAATGTTGGTTGGTCGACATCCTTCGGTTATAAGATACTGAATCACCGCTCAAGGGACACATTTTTATCATATCGACCATGTTGTCGACTGCCTGCACAGGACACTAATCATATGAAGAGAATGACCATGTGTCCATCGATGTGTATTAATTATTACATCAGTGATGATGTCGTCACGCTCCACACAACCTGGCATAGGTGATGCAGAAGAATGGGTTTCATTTGAGCACTCCACTAAATAGAAAATAGTGAATTGTGTACATATGTATAAACAAGAGGTTTATACATATATAATATTAATTCAAGACAGAAGATGATTGAAACAGTAGACAGATGATGGAGACAGTAGACAGATGATTGAGACAGTAGACAGATGATTGAGACAGTAGACAGATGATTGAGACAGTAGACAGATGATTGAGACAATAGACAGATGATTGAGACAGTAGACAGATGATTGAGACAGTAGACAGATGATTGAGACAGTAGACAGATGATTGAGACAGTGGACAGAAGATTGAGACAGTAGACAGCAGATGATTGAGACAACAGACAGATGATTGAGACAGTAGACAGCAGATGATTGAGACAACAGACAGATTATTGAGACAGTAGACAGCAGATGATTGAGACAACAGACAGATGATTGAGACAGTAGACAGATGATTGAGACAGTAGACAGATGATTGAGACAGTAGACAGCAGATAATTGAGACAACAGACAGACGATTGAGGCAGTAGACAGACCATGATGACTGAGACAGCAGATGATGACAAACAGTAGACAGAAGATGATTGAAACAGTACACTTGAAGAAGATGATTTCTGCCGAAGACGGATGTGTTGGGCCATTGGCAGAAATAAAACGGCAACACAACGCATTTCCATTCTCTGGACTATATTCAACTGGAAATCTTGTAGGACCATTGTCCTGTTACAAGAGAAATCCAGCGGGAGTTCGAGAATGAAAGCTGAAGAAGAAGAGGATTGTGACAATAGACAGAAGACGATTAAAATCATCTTCTTGGATTTCTTTTACTAATACAATTATAATCCTGATGATGCTACTCAACCAATAAGTTAGGAACATCTCACGGAAAAATTGAGCCCATACTTACTTCTTTAAGAACAGAAGGCCTGAAATTACTAGGTTTCCGCTTCCCCCGGTTACTCATGCGAATTTTCTGGAATCTGGACATAAGATGGTTCAGGCTAAGACCTGAGTCTTGTTTTACTGGATCAAAATCAGCTTCCTCAATGGCATGTGAGTCAGTTGTATCTTCAGTTTCTTCAGACACTGATGTAGTAGAGTCTTCTTCTGACTGTGATAATGTCAATCTTTTTCTTGCCCTTAGATTCTGTTTACATTCACTAGCCATGTCTGTGGACAGAAGGATTATATTATTTGAATATTGTACCCGCCAAAGACGGATATGTTGGGCCATTGATGAAAATAAAATGGCAACACAACTCATTTCCATTCTCTGGACTACATCCAACTGGATATATTGTAGGACCATTGCCCTGTTACAAGAGAAATCCAGTGGGAATTTGAGAATGAACGCTGAAGAAGAAGAATATTTTACAAGGAGCAGGGAATGATAGGGCAGGTCTTTTCTAAACATATTAGTAAGTTTGTTCCTTTCATGCCACAAGAGGCATATAGGGAAGAGGTTTTGATTCTCCATGAGTCGCGGTCCGCTGCCAGAACTTTTAGTTCTTGCATCGACTTGCAACCTATTATTTCTTCTGCTTTAAGAATGGTGATTTTTAGGGTAATTTAGGGTCTTCCTCTTTTTCTTGTTTTCTCGGGTGTCCACGTAAGGGCTTGCTGGTTCAGTCTGTTTTCATCTTGTCTAAGAACGTGTCCCAGGTATTTTCATCTGCGTTTTCTTATAACATTTGAAACATATTCTTGGTGAATTTTATTTCTCAGGTCGTTATTTGTGACAATATCACTTCATTTTATGTTCAACAATTTTCGTAGACATTTGTTTTCAAAATTGTTTAACTTTTGGTCCGTTGCCTGTGTTGGCACATATTAAACAAAGAATATATCTGCATGAATAAACAATCAGCCACACTTGGAATTTATTCAGGCTGATAACCCCATTTGTGTTGTCAGGTCTGAAAGGGCAGCAAAGAATTCCAACAACTGCCATGCACATCATAAGAGGCGACTAAGGAGATTTTAGGGTGGAGTGTCTGTCCCATCCCATATAGGGCCAAAGTGACCCAGAGGCCCTGTTAAAGCTGGATATGTCAGGCTTAAAGGTGCAGATATCGCAGCTAAATTGTAAACCATGACAACCCATTCTGTTCCCCAGACCACATCCTGCTGATCTGCAGGAGCTTTAGAATAACGCAGAAAAAGAAAAAAAAAGTAGTCTGATAACAGACAACTGAAGCACATACAAAAATCAATGATCAAACAGGAGACGGATAACTTGTACAATATATCTTAAAACATAAAAGTGGTCAATAATTATATAACCAAGAGGTTGCAATCTGTCTGTCATATGAGTAGATGTTTGCATAGACAATGGAAGAACATGCACATAGAGCCTCACTGCCTGAATAGAAGATTTATTAAAATAAACAGACTCTAAACACAAACCTGGGGTTCTCAAACAAACAAATAAACACAGACCTGCTTTAAACATTTCAAAGCAGTTATCACAAACTCTTGCTAGTTCATTCTTGAGGTACCTCAAGCGGGCTTTATTTTCTGAGCAATGAGAGCATACAACCTGAAATAAAACAAACAATAGCATCACTAACTGATGGAAACTAGATATGAAGATAATATATAACTAACAGATTGTGGTAGACATACGCAACAGATGGAAGCAAACATAAGCAACAGATGGAGACAGACATAACCAACAGATGGTGGCAGACATAACCAACATTTGGAGGCAAACATAAGCAACAGATGGAGGCAGACATAAGCAACAGATGGGGGCAGACATTACCAACATATAGAGGTATACATAACCAACATTTGGAGGCAAACATAAGCAACAGATGGAGGCAGACATAAGCAACAGATGGGGGCAGACATTACCAACATATAGAGGTATACATAACCAACAGATGGAGGCAAACATAAGTAACAGATGGAGGCAGACATAAGCAACAGATGGGGGCAGACATTACCAACATATAGAGGTATACATAACCAACATTTTGAGGCAAACATAAGCAACAGATGGAGGCAGACATAAGCAACAGATGGAGGCAGACATAAGTAACAGACGGAGGCAAGCATAACCAACAAATGGAGGCAGGAATAGCCAATAAATGTGGCAGATATAATCAAATGATGGTGGTCATAAAACATCCAAAGATACAAACTGAATATAATCTTCAATTAATGATTTGCTGTGTCAACATGTTAAAGTGCGAACCAGTAGAAGATCAATAAACAAACAGGAAACTTTGTATTCTGAGATCAAAATGTGGCATAGGATATCAATATAATTCAGTTTGATTTTCAATCAATGCATAGGGTAGGTATGAGCAAAAATATGTGAGGGGCAAAACTATACAGATTTTTCTCTCAGGATCTATGGGTTTTTCCTGGCCCGCCTACTGAAAAGATGATGGGAGACACTGTGATACATTGCTAAAAAAGTCTTCACCAAAAAAGATTGTAAAAATGATTTGCAGTATTTTGTTCAATCAAAATAAGTCTAAAGGTCTTGCTTCATGACTATGGTCAGCCATTTGTGATATTAGTTCTGGAGTAAATAAAATCAACAGTTGCATTTGATCGGTAAAGACAGTGAAAAGCTTTCATAAGAAATTAGCATGTCAACAAACATTTAAATAATCACAGAACTTTTATTTGTGTATAGAAACATCTGAAACTTTACAAATTGTTGCAAAAATGGATATACTTTCCAAAACAGCCAACTTTAGATGATAGTCACATGTTTCAGAGTCTGTAAGTAATTCTTTATAATTCAGGCCTATTGTTCTGTTTTTGAATTTTACGATCGTTAGATCTATGTTTTAGCAGAGACTTTCCTCTAATGTATTACATATTTCTGCTCTTCAAACAAGATAAGATAATAGACACATATTCTAGAAATGGCATTCTTCTTCTTCTTCACTGTTCATTCTCAAACTCCTGCTGGATCTCCCTTGTAGCAAGACCATTGTCCTACTAGATTTCTAGCAGGATGTAGTCCAGAGAATGGAAACGCGTTGTGTCACCGTTTTATTTGCGCCAATGGCCCGACACATCCGTCTTCGGCGGGGAAATGGCATTCAATTCTGAACATTTTGATGCATAGTATATCACCGTATGTTTAAAAATAAATAAAATATTTCACTAAATTTTAATTTGTATAAGACTAAATTTTGCAAATTATTCAAGGCATGTCAACAAACACTGGACATGAACAGACATCACCAAACATTTATTTGTACACAGAAACATTTGAGACTCTCCAAATAGTTGCAGAAAAGGATATACTATACAAAACAGACAACTAGAGACAACAGATGCTAGAGTCACATTTCTAACATTATAAATAATGTTTGTTGAAATAATTTTAACAAAATATTGTCATTATGGTTTATAAACTTTCACGGTTGTGATTGTGGCGGTTGTGAGAAAATCTTAGTAGATGACATGCTGTTATATTGAGGATCTCTTATGGAAGCTTTGTAGCATGTCATCTATACAATTATAGACCCCCCCACCCCATGAGTAGAAGGATCCTTCTATAGACATTGCACTAAGCTGAAAGCCGAAATCTCCTGGGTATGAAAGTAAGCTCAGAAAAACCACCCCACTACACAAATGAATTAAGAGCTAATCACTTGAAATTTCTGGGGTTTTCAAACAAACAAACATCAGAAATGTTCATCTACTATACAATGTATTCATGAGATTTAAACAAACAACAGATACATATTCTGAAAATGTCATTCAATTCTGTAAATTTTTATGTATAGTACTTCACTGTCATCATCATCAAGTGCCGTCTCCGCAAAGAAGGTTGGCTGCAATGTATCTCCAACATCTCCTGTCTCGGTGGTGCACTCTGCTAGACTGTAACCTGTCCATCGTGTAATGTTACTCTCCCACTTGTATCTCTGCCTACCTCTTGCTCGCTTCCCTTTGACTTTACCCTCAAGTAAGGTCTTCAATATGGTGTCATGTCTTTTAATGTGTCCAAAGTATTTTATTTGCCTGATCTTTATTTCTCTTAGTAGTTCTTTCTTCATATTAAGTGTCTTTAGCACCTCTTTATTTGTTTTCTTCTCTTTCCATGATGTTCTCCCTATTCTTCTATATACCCACATCTCAAAGGCATCAATTTTGTCTTCTAATTGTTTATTTATGTCCATGTTTCTGAGCCATACATTAATATGGAATAGATGTAGCATTTTATAATTCTCATTTTTAACTTGTTTGTAATTTGTTTAGATATTAATAATTTCCTCATGCCATTGAAGGTACTTTTAGCCATTCCTATTCTCCTTTTAACTTCTGTTTCACATCTGCCATCATTTGTGACTATGTGTCCAAGATATTGATACTGTTTTACTTGTTGTAGTTTCCCTGTATGTTTATGTTTATCTCCTGTTCTTCTGTGTCTTTGCTGATTATCATGGTTTTTGTTTTCTGAATGTTTATATCCAGTCCATATTCATTACTTGATTTATTGACTTGATCTAGTAGTCTTTGAACTTCACTGTAGGCTTACTAATAAAATATATTGTACACAGACTAAATGTAAACGCAATCTTAATTTTGTTGCTTAGAAAGAGTATACAAAAATGTGAGTTTAGTTCACGTATACTACGAGTTAAGTTTATACCAAATTATATTTGAGATGTATTGATCTATCAAGCTTTTTTTTGGGCTGTATTACTTTTTGAAGAAATATTTTACATTTAATAGGTTGCCATTGCTTTCTGAGACAAAAATATTCTTCTTCAGCATTCATTCTCAAAGCCCCGTTAGATCTCTCTTGTAGTAGGACAATGTTCCTACTAGATTTCCAGCAGGATATAATGCAGAGAATGGAAATGCATTGTGTCACCATTTTATTTGCAACAATGGCCCAACGCAATCTGACTTTGGTGGAGAGCAAAAATGTATAATAACAAAAGTATAAACAAGAATAGACAATATATATACTAACATATGGATGCAAGTCTTGGACAATAAACAAACTGTAAAGTGGGAAATTAGAGGCAGTAGAGATGTGGTTCTATAGAAAAATGCTGAGAATACCATGGACTACCAGAAAAACTAATGTGGAAGTGTTGAAAGAGTCAAATGCGAAAGGGACCTTAATCAACAATATAAGAAAAAGACAAATCTTCAGTTTTTGGCCACGTCATGAGACAGGCAGGTTTGGAGAACATAGTCACAACAGGCAAGATTGAAGGCAAGAGAGACAGAGGGCGACAATGTGAGAAAATATTAGACAGCTTGACAACCTGGCACGGCAGGGAAACAACAACGATCTTGATATATAACACTGTAAATAGAGAGCTGAGGAGAGCCATGATCGCCTATGCCAGCCGGCATGGCACCTGGTGATAATGATAAACAAGCAGTCAAGACATTCTATCTATAATTTTAAATTCTTAAAACCTTACACAACTAAGAAAGCAAAACAAACCTCACCCTGCCACACGACCTGCAATGATGTCTTCTCCATGTCAAAGTGAACTCCAACAAGCACAGCATACACATGGTCACTCTGGCATCTGGTACCCACAAGGGTGCTTTGTGACCCAAAACAAAATCTTTGTCCAGAAGGGAGGTCTGAAAACCAATAAATTTTTAAAACTTAAAACATACAACTGTAAAAATTTAAAGGACAAAAAAACCTGCACGTACGTGCACACATACAAAGAAAGATATAAATAAAACTTATGTTCCGTCAGCACTGAATATGGTGCATAGGGCAGAAACCAGAGCTCTCCAGTTCAAGCGATGTGATGATACTGTGTGTAATTCTTGTATGTTGTTGAGAGCCATAGTCATATCTTCTTCTTTGATGGTTGTTCTGCGAAGTCTCTCTTGGTCTTCCTCTGTTTCTTATGCCATCTGGTACCCATTTTAAAGTTTGTAGTGACTGTTTTCATTCATTCTAAGTACATGTCTGATTTCTTCTTCTTCGGCGATCATATGTCTGATATAAGTCTATATAACTAGTTGGTGATAAATCATATTCATAATATAGGAATTCATAACTCAGTATTTTTTGGTTGTAAGAATTATCTAGACAATATTTACAATTTGTAGGTTGTCATTGCTTTCTAAAAAGTCTGGGTGCAAAATTTCCCATGGTAGAAATTGAACCTGGTATCCTGGGTGCTTGAGGTGCTATCTATATCTCTCAGCCACCTCAGGAAAGCATTTGACAAGGTCTGGAAAGAAGGATTCTTAAAGAAATTGCAAAATTGCAGGGTTAACTCAAGAATGTACAAATGGGTAAAAGCATATCTGCATAAAAGAAGAGTCAGGGTACAACTGGATGGTTGCAAGAGCAAGAGAGTTCTACTGCATCATGGAGTCCCCCAAGGAGGAGTCCTGTCACCCACACTTTTCTTGGTTTACATCAATGACCTAGTTGCTGAACTACCACACGGGATCAAAGTGGCAATGCATGCGGGTGACCTGGAGCACGGAAGAACATGCGACAGTGGCCACTAAACAAATACAAAGAGCTGTTGATGCCGTAACCCTATGGGCTAATAGATGGTGCGTCAGCATTAACACAGATAAGTGCAGCACTACACTCTTTACCCTCTCACCAAAACAAAAGCTGGTGTTATCATGATAGACGGAGAGCTCTTGAAAGAAGACAAACAACCCACATACCTCGGAGTTACTTTTGATGATAAGCTGACATGGAAGCAGCACATAAACAAAGCAACAACAAAAGCCAGGAGGAAGTTCGTTATCCTGAGAAAACTAAGTGGAACCACATGGGGAGCCAGTGGGAATAAACTCCGTAAAGTGTACCAGTAAAGCATAAGACCACACCTGGAATATGGTTCAGCTGCATGGTGTCATGTATCAAACACATTACAAGATCTAAATAAAGTGCAAAACCAGACGCTTAGGATAATGTTGGGAGCAATGAAAATCAACACCCATAGCAGAGATGCAGAAAATGGGAAGAATGCAAACACTCGGCGAGAGCAGAGACACAAAGGAACTAATACAAGCAGAAAAGTATCAGTGTATGCCAAGTCATCCAATGAAGGAAAGATTCCATAATCTAGCAATGGGACGACTGAAAAGAAGCAGCTTTATCCATCAAGCTAAACGACTCCGTAGACAACTTACAGACCTACCTGAAGTTGACAGCCCCTTAAGGCCTGTACCAGAACAAACCCTGTGGAGTGAAAGACATGGAATGCCGATATACATTCAGACCCATGTGAAAGGAATACTAAGCGTGGACGAACAGAAAAGTGTGCAGCGAAGGACAGTCACCCTCAGTTTCCTGGATGAGGAATATCCACAAGATATATGGGTCAGAGTATACACAGATGGATCAGCACAGAATGCCGTGAGGAATGGAGGTGCAGGTGTATATATAGAATATCCACACAAGCCTAGAGATACAATCAGAACACCGACAGGAAAATTCTGCAATAATTATGATGCAGAAATCCAGGCAATTAGTGTGGCAGCTAAAAAACTACTGAACTCCAACTCTGACCTACAGCCTGTGGTATTCCTGACAGATGCAAGGTCAGTGCTTCAAGCTCTCCAGTCTGGAAAACTAACAGACTTGAAAAAATTACTTAGCGAATTGTCTTACCAGTATAGGGTAACCATGCAGTGGATACCCTCTCACTGTGGAATACCAGGAAATGAAAAAGCAGACCGACTGGCTAAGGAAGGTGCTGCCGAAGACCAACCAGATATACCAATCATCTACCATCAGAAAAAACAGATGATCAAGTCAATAAGAAAGCCACAAACATCAACACAAGATGACTATCATATTATGAACAGACCAGAACAAGTTGTAATTCTACGTCTCAGAACAGGACACAACCGACTCCGCAGTCACATGTATACAAAGCTCAAGATTGGCAACACGGCCATGTGTACATGTGGACAGGCAGCACAGAGTGCCAAACATATACTTCAAGAGTGTTCTGAGCATGAAACGCTGAGGCAGACATATTGGCGAGAGGAAAGAACACTGGAATCAAAACTCTATGGGACATTGTATGAACTACAAAAGACAGTGAGTTTTATTAAGGAGACAGAATTACAGATATAGACATGTTTCAAGTGAATGAAAGAAGAAGAAGAAGGATCAGTGTAAGTCCATAATGATCAAAATGTCTCTTACCTGTGGCTCTTGTTTAACTGTTTGAAATGTGTGATGCTTTTTGGCATTTTCATCTATAGCTGTCTGTAGAGCTGATACCCACTGCTCCTTCTCTTCGGATGAACTGAAATAACACAGTCAATGCACATGTCATTTATTAGTGAATGTTAACTCTAATGACAGCAGATGAACTGAAATAACACAGTCAATGCACATGTCATTTATTAGTGAATGTTAACTCTAATGACAGCAGATGTGGTACAAAGTTAACAGAAGAATAGGATCAACTAAAAATACTTTAAATGACATGAGGAAAACACCCATGTGTTGCCAGGGCCCGAAAGGGGAGCAAAGAATAGCAACACTGTTTACCTTCCACGCATGTCGTAAAAGGTGACTAAGGAGGTTGTGGGATGGAGTTGGCTGTCCCATCCCATCTAGGGTCAGTGACCCAAAGCTATGCTGAAGTCGGATGTTTCAGGCCGAAAGGCGCAGATATCACTGCAATGCTGTAAACCATGATACAATGTATTCTGTTCTCTGCATTTTGCTAATCTGCAGGAGTTTGAGAACAATGCAGAAGAAGAAGACATGAGGAAAATATTAACATCCAAGCAAATCATGAACAAACTAAAAATTAGAATTCTAAAATGTTTCATCTAATCTAATGATGAATAATGTTTCATCTCGGAAACATGGATAATGATCAAATGGCTACAATACATAATTGACACTTTCGAGATACGCATATATAGAAGAGGGAGATCTTCATAAAAATGAAGAAAACAAAGAGGTTCTGACAAAACTACGTATAAAAAAAAATTATGAAAGGAAATAAAAATCAAACAAATAAAATATTTTGGACATATAAAGGACAAGACGCCTTACTTGAAGGTAAAGTTGAGGGATTGAGAGCAAGATCTAGGCACAGATACAAGTGCGAGGAAAAAAAATCATGAGATGGGACAGGACACAGTAGAGCAGAGTACAGCACCATAGTGAGAGACAGCGGGTATAGGAGGTTTGTTGCAGCCAACCTTCCATGTGGAGGCTGCACTTAATAATGAACTTCACATCAGGAGCACTTCATTGATAAAAATAAGTGAAAACTCTATTAAGTTATTAACAGCTGAACCAAATTGTTAGTGAAAATATAGTGTTTTACTGGTGACAGGAGTATATTTACTATAGAAAGTTGTCACAAGTAACTGGAGAAAATATAGTGTTTTACTGGTGACAGGAGTATATTTACTATAGAAAGTTGTCACAAGTAACTGGAGAAAATATAGTGTTTTACTGGTGACAGGAGTATATTTACTATAGAAAGTTGTCACAAGTAACTGGAGAAAATATAGTGTTTTACTGGTGACAGGAGTATATTTACTATAGAAAGTTGTCACAAGTAACTGGAGAAAATATAGTGTTTTACTGGTGACAGGAGTATATTTACTATAGAAAGTTGTCACAAGTAACTGGAGAAAATATAGTGTTTTACTGGTGACAGGAGTATATTTACTATAGAAAGTTGTCACAAGTAACTGGAGAAAATATAGTGTTTTACTGGTGACAGGAGTATATTTACTATAGAAAGTTGTCACAAGTAACTGGAGAAAATATAGTGTTTTACTGGTGACAGGAGTATATTTACTATAGAAAGTTGTCACAAGTAACTGGAGAAAACACATTGGAAGATGTCACAAGTAACTGGAGAAAATATAGTGTTTTACTGGTGACAGGAGTATATTTACTATAGAAAGTTGTCACAAGTAACTAGAGAAAACACATTGGAAATTGTCACAAGTAACTGGAGAAAACACATTGGAAATTGTCACAAGTAACTGGAGAAAACACATTGGAAATTGTCACAAGTAACTGGAGAAAACACATTGAAAATTGTCACAAGTAACTGGAGAAAACACATTGGAAATTGTCACAAGTAACTGGAGAAAACACATTGGAAATTGTCACAAGTAACTGGAGAAAACACATTGGAAATTGTCACAAGTAACTGGAGAAAACACATTGGAAATTATCACAAGTAACTGGCTGTCCATTGGATAAAAACACATGGCATAATTTTGCTTTATACTACATGTTCACATCTGTGCTCATAGACAGCGGGATATATTTTGTTCTTGACAAAATCCTTTTGCTCAAAATGTTCATTTTATTAGCGATTTGTAAAACTTCATTATCACAAGCTTTTATACTCCACTGATGGGATCATAGTTTTACTGTAATCCCTCAAAGTATCGATTAGCAGTGCCAACAAATGAAGAACTTAATATGGAACAAAAATAAATTGCAGGCTCGACTGACCTGGTGCTTAGCGTGAATGACCGCTGAACACTCATAATGTTAAACTCAAACTTGTAGTCCTCCAGTTTAGTGAATTTGATCTAGCCATGAAAGAACAGAAAAATAGCATATTTATTGTAAAATATGAGATCTGCATACATTCTCATAAATATTTATTGTAAAATATGAGATCTGCATACATTCTCTTATAAATATTTATTGTAAAATATGAGATATGCATACATTCTCTCATGAATATTACCAGTTTGGAGGGTATATAATGATATAATGATGTTACAGAATTGGTAAATCATTGAACATATATATATATATCACTGCTGAAGCCAGATGTATCAGGCCATTAGTGCAAATAAAACTACAACACAATGCTTCATCATTTTCTGGGCTACATTCTACTGGAAATTTAGTAGAGTCATTATTTTGCTACAAGAGACATCAGAAGAGTTTGAGAACAAAGAATAAAAAAAAGCCTCCATAAATTAAAACTAAAATACTCCTGCACTGACAAAAGAATCTCACAAACTCAAACATTCCAGCACTGACAACAGAATCTCACAAACTCAAATATTCCTGCACTGACAACAGAATCTCACAAACTCAAACATTCCTGCACTGACAACAGAATCTCACAAACTCAAACATTCCTGCACTGACAACAGAATCTCACAAACTCAAACATTCCTGCACTGACAACAGAATCTCACAAACTCAAACATTCCTGCACTGACAACAGAATCTCACAAACTCAAATATTCCTGCACTGACAACAGAATCTCACAAACTCAAACATTCCTGCACTGACAACAGAATCTCACAAACTCAAACATTCCTGCACTGACAACAGAATCTCACAAACTCAAATATTCCTGCACTGACAACAGAATCTCACAAACTCAAACATTCCTGCACTGACAACAGAATCTCACAAACTCAAACATTCCTGCACTGACAACAGAATCTCACAAACTCAAACATTCCTGCACTGACAACAGAATCTCACAAACTCAAACATTCCTGCACTGACAACAGAATCTCACAAACTCAAACATTCCTGCACTGACAACAGAATCTCACAAACTCAAACATTCCTGCACTGACAACAGAATCTCACAAACTCAAACATTCCTGCACTGACAACAGAATCTCACAAACTCAAACATTCCTGCACTGACAACAGAATCTCACAAACTCAAACATTCCTGCACTGACAACAGAATCTCACAAACTCAAATATTCCTGCACTGACAACAGAATCTCACAAACTCAAACATTCCTGCACTGACAACAGAATCTCACAAACTCAAATATTCCTGCACTGACAACAGAATCTCACAAACTCAAACATTCCTGCACTGACAACAGAATCTCACAAACTCAAACATTCCTGCACTGACAACAGAATCTCACAAACTCAAACATTCCTGCACTGACAACAGAATCTCACAAACTCAAACATTCCTGCACTGACAACAGAATCTCACAAACTCAAACATTCCTGCACTGACAACAGAATCTCACAAACTCAAATATTCCTGCACTGACAACAGAATCTCACAAACTCAAACATTCCTGCACTGACAACAGAATCTCACAAACTCAAATATTCCTGCACTGACAACAGAATCTCACAAACTCAAACATTCCTGCACTGACAACAGAATCTCACAAACTCAAACATTCCTGCACTGACAACAGAATCTCACAAACTCAAACATTCCTGCACTGACAACAGAATCTCACAAACTCAAACATTCCTGCACTGACAACAGAATCTCACAAACTCAAACATTCCAGCACTGACAACAGAATCTCACAAACTCAAACATTCCTGCACTGACAACAGAATCTCACAAACTCAAACATTCCTGCACTGACAACAGAATCTCACAAACTCAAACATTCCTGCACTGACAACAGAATCTCACAAACTCAAACATTCCTGCACTGACAACAGAATCTCACAAACTCAAACATTCCTGCACTGACAACAGAATCTCACAAACTCAAATATTCCTGCACTGACAACAGAATCTCACAAACTCAAATATTCCTGCACTGACAACAGAATCTCACAAACTCAAACATTCCAGCACTGACAACAGAATGTAACAGAGTGTAAAGGTTAGCATGGTTGCCTTCCAATTATTCCATCACTATGCTACCAGTGCCAAACCTGGACAATGACAGCACAAGACAAAAGAAAAATAGTGACAACAGAAATGACATGTCTACGAAGAATACTCAGAGTGTCATTAAGAGATAGAATTAGAAACGATAACATCAGACAGATAACCAAAACAATACCAGTATTGGAACACATCAAAAGACAGCAGATCAAGTGGTTTTCACACGCTTCCAGACTACCGACATATAGCATGCCACATATGACCATGACACACAGACATAACGGTTATAAAGCCAGAGGCAGACCATGTAAAAGATGGATCACAGAAATCAAAGAAGCCACAAGAACAAGCTTACAAACAGCGCACAAGAAGGCCATCTCCAGAGAACTCTTCCACCCCTGACGCTGCAAGGCAAACAAGGGACACAGCGTATAGATAGATAGATAGACAACAGAATCTCACAAACTCAAACATTCCAGCACTGACAACAGAATCTCACTGGCTGTACATAAATAGAAAAACATCATATTCTTACCTTCATGCCAGCGAGAGGTAATATATTGTTGATCTTGTAACCTGAGGTCACTGGTGTTGTATATAAGAGAACATCATTGAACTGTTGATACAAGAAGGGAAAAATGACATCTACAACAACAAACAAATTGTCAAGTTATAATCTAAGCTAAAAACTCATTTCTTTTGTGCTTGTTTCAAATCCTGGCTGGTTAACATGATGCAGTCCGAGAATGAAATGTGTTCTGTCATAATTTAATTTACAGTGTGTGGGCACGGGAGGGGGGGGGAAGAGAAAAGAAAGGATTAGGCAAAGGGGTTAGCTTTGCTCTCGGCGGACCCAGGACTAGCAGATAATAAAGATTCCAAAAGTATCTCCTCATGGTGCACCATGGAAACAGAAGTATGCGGCTCGTGCTGCTTTTGGCAAACACTTATGGAATCGTGTCCAGGAAGGTGGAGGCTGCCGATGTAATGAGAATTAACTGCAGAAGACAAGCAATATCTCTGTGCCAACACATACAAAGTCACAGTCGACACAGCTTAGTCCGGCTAGAGAATTGAAGTGCAATTGCCAATGCAATTGTCTCGAAATAGGCAGACATCATGACAAATAGTGAGACTAAAAGACAACATATTGAGTACAATGAGAGTATTGCACAGCACCAGAGGGCAGAACTACATGCAAACGGAAAACATTAAAAGGAATATCAGAACTAAATTTCTATTCAGCTCAAGAACGTACTTCTAGTTGCTGGTGGGCCTAACTCTACAGTCGATGCTTTCCTATACCAGAATTATGTTCGCTGAGAGAGTATTGTTCAGTTCAAGAACAAGCTTCCAGGCTTCGGTGCTCCTTAAAAATGTGTACACTCAGACGAGGGGTTCATATTGTCTGTAAATGGCACCTCGGCCAAGAGGGCGAATGAACCCAGGCCCAACTCTCCTGTCAGTACTTTCCTATACCAGAATGAAGCTTGTGGAGAGAGAAGGTTCAATACTCGATGGGTACAAGCACAATACGTCTAATTACACGAGATGAGTTCACTGGTAGCGGAACACCTCGTGCCAGATAAGCATAGGCAACCCAAACCTAAATCACTGACTACTATCTCCATGAAGACTGTCACCCAGGGACATGTTTTGGCCTGAAAAGTCCAAGGGAACAGTGGGCGATAAGCCATCATGGTATAGAGTAAATACACATTTGCCGACTGGCGACATATAGGATAGGAAGATTGTCACAAGCTAGGGAAGCCCACTACTCGAATTAAATTTGGATTATAAAAAAGGATTATTACAATAAAGTTACTGAAAAAAAGTACGGCTGAAATATGAAGAAAAAACATACTTAAGAAAATAAAAATAATTGTTTTCTTACAAGAAAAAACATCCGTGGCTGCATCTCCTTTCTTGAAAGTTTCTGGAGTTCACCTTGCTTGACTAGAACCTAGAAGATAATTAATAGTTGATATATGCTGATTAAATGAAAAGATAATTAATAGTTAATATATGCTGATTAAATGAAGTCATATGCACCGACTTAAAAAAACAATTTCTTTTTCCAAAATGCAAATACAAATTATGTTTGTTTTCATCCCCAGAAATTATGAGCAGAGCTTTTGTATTCTGTTGTGTAATAGAGAGGTTTCTCCAGAGAATTATTTCACATCAAGGAGGTTGTAACTCTTACTGAGAGGAAGCTTCCTACTCATAGGGGGGGGCATAATTATATATATAGATGAAGGAGGCTGTGGCACTTCCAAAAGGGAAAAACTTCACTGTAACACTGTACTTGCATGTCAACTTCACTGTAACACTGTACTTGCATGTCAACTTCACTGTAACACTGTACTTGCATGTCAACTTCACTGTAACACTGTACTTGCATGTCAACTTCACTGTAACACTGTACTTGCATGTCAACTTCACTGTAACACTGTACTTGCATGTCAACTTCACTGTAACACTGTACTTGCATGTCAACTTCACTTAACACTGTACTTGCATGTCAACTTCACTGTAACACTGTACTTGCATGTCAACTACTAGGGGACTCATGTTGGTTGCCCTGATGCGTCACTAGTGAGACTATCAGAACTTGTGCATGTGGCATTAATCAATCAATTAAATGTCATGACCAGTGGTCCAGGCGATCATGTTTCTTCACAATTCTTTGTGTTATTAATAAGTTCAGTTGGTGACATTCTCTTAAATCACAGTGCTTTCCATCCAGCAACTTTTCTCGATCTTTCTCTGTCTCTTCTTCCCTTGATCTTTCCGGTGGTTACTAAATGGTCAAGTTTTGCTCTTCTCATCAAATACCCTAAAGATCTTGACTGCATCCAATTCTCATCTAAACCAAGTCTACACCGCCCAGGGGTGCAAAGGGAACGCATTGCTCTAGGCGGACCCAGGGTTAGCAGATAACCAAGATCCCAAATGTACCTCCACGCGGTGCACCCTGGAAACAGAAATACAGCAGCTCGAGCTGATTCTGGCCAAATCATTTGGGGATCGTGTCCGAGAATGTGGAGGTAGCAGATGGAAAGAGATTTGAATGCATAAAAGACAGACAATATCTCCGACACCACCAGCATCACCACATATAGCGACACTGTCAACATACAGTGAAGCTAGTCAGTCCTGTCCGAACATTGGAGGGGCGGCCAATGTAAAATGCACGTAAAGGTAGATGCATGGCGAGAGACAAATAGATTTCATACCGAGTACAATGAAAGGGCAGAACAGCGCGAACTGCAAATAGAAAGTGAAAAGTCCCTAGGAAAGGGGAACTACAAGCTCTGTCAGCTCGAGACGAGCTTCTAGTTACCTGTGTTCCTTACAGGCAGAGACCCAGACCAATCCATTGGCGTTTGGTAAAGCAAGAAGACCTAACCCAACTCTAATGTCAAGCCTTCCTAAACCGGAAATATGCCCGTGAAGAGAAAGGGTTCTGTACCTGATGGGCTTAGGCAAGAAAGGGACAACGATGGTAGTCCTGGCCCAACTCTACTGTCAAAGTTTCCTATAACGGAAGTACACTTGCAGAGAGAAAGGGTTCCGTACCCGATGGCCTCAGGCACAAAAGGGACAACGAGTTAGCCCTGGCCCAACTCTACTGTCGGGTTTTCCTACACCGGAAATACACTTGAAGAGAGAAAGGGTTCAGTACCTGATGGGCTCAGGCGCTATTGGGACAAGGACGCTCAGCTTGAGAACGCATGGTGTGAGACTCGAACTTGGACAAGGGGTACACGATGTCGGTGAACAACACCTCGGCTAAGAGGGCGAAAGAGCCAGGGTCCAACTCCTCTGTTGAGTTCTTCCCCTTAAGGAACCAGGCTCACGGATGAGAAACGGTTCAGTACCCAATGGGCACAGGCACAGCACGTCCAATTACACGAGGCAAGTTCATAAACCGTGGAACACCTCGTGCGAGTCAGACGAGAGCAAAAATCGTCTGGGCGAAGAGTCGCCACTACGCGTACCTGGAGACAGATATAGAGGTTGTCACAGGCTAAGGGTAGCCCACCCGAATTGTCAAGGCATGCCGAAATTGGATGTGCTAGGCCTACAAGGCGCATAACAGTGGCACAACGTAATCACGCACCTGGCGGAAATCGCACGGATATCCGTGATGGTTATAATGGAGCGAACGCAAAACAAACAAACAAACATACACCGCCCAGACATGATTATTGTTTGTCGTATACACCCAATTCTCATCCACACCAAGTCTACACTACCCAGACATGATTGTTAAAGTGTTAACTAAATTGTTCTAAAACAAAAACCTTCATTGCAATATGTTTCCAGGATGCAAGGCGACGCGGTGCCTTTAGGTACTTGATTATCTGCTAACCCTGGGATAGCACAAGAACAATATTACTGTGCAACACAATAAAGACTTGTTACACAGGATGCTTTAATTTTATTAAATGTTTCTTTTGCCTATCATATTCCATTTCATGTTTTTGATGTCATCATCATCATCATCAGGTGCCATGCCGGGTGGCGTAGGCGGTCAATGCTCTCCACAGCTCTCTGTCCACAGTATTATGTATCAAAGTCGTTGTTGTTTCTTTGCCATGCCAGGTTGTCAAACTGTCTCATATTTTCTCACGTTGTCACCCTCTGTCTCTGGTGCCTTCAATCTTGCCTGTTGTGATTATGTTCTCTAAACCTGCTTGTCTCATGAAGTGGCCAAAAAAAGAAGATTGCCTTTTTCTTATATTGTTGATTAAGGTCTGTTTCGCATTTAACTCTTTTAACACCTCTACATTAGTTTTTCTGGCAGTCCATGGTATTCTCAGCATTCTTCTGTAGAACCACATCTCTGTTGCCTCCAATCTCCCACTTTCCAGTTTGTTTATTGTCCAAGACTCGCACCCATATGTTAGTATAGGGGTTATATAGCACTGCAGAACTCTTTTTCTCACCTCTAATGACAAGGTCATATTACACAGTATATTTTTCATTTTTCTGAATGTTGTTTTTGCCTGTCCTATTCTGCATCTTATTTCTGTTGAACTTCTTCCATCTGCTGTAAATAATTGTACCTAGATATTTGAATTGGTGGACCTGTTTTAATACTATGTCATTCACTATGATCTTGCAAGGTGTATTATTTTTTCTTTGAAATAACCATTACTTCTGTTTTCTTGATATTTAGGAAGAGGCCTTTCTCTTTACTTTATGTGACTACTACTTTAATTAAGTTTTGAAGAACTTCCTCACTTTTTGCAATCAGAACAGTGTCATCCGCATATCTAAAATTATTTATGTTATGTCCTCACACTGATATTCCTGGGATATCTACTATTGCACGCAATATGTTTTCACTGTATAAAGAGAACAGGTCTGGTGAAAGCACGCATCCTTGTCTGACTCCTTGTTTTATTTGTTGAAAAGGGCCAAATTGATTTCCTACTCTTATTGTTGCTGTTTGTTGCCAGTACATGTTTTTGATTATTCTTAAATCCTTGCTGTCAATGTTCAGATTTTCTAGCATGTGTATAATTTCGCTATGTTTAACAGTGTCAAAAGCTTTAGTGTTGTCTATAAAACAGAGGTACAGATCTGTTTTTTCCTCTATAGACCTCTCTATTAGTGTTCTCAATATATAAATAGCATTGTTGGTACCTTTGCCTTCTACAAAACCACATTGTTCTGGACTTATTTCTGATTTTATTTTGTTTCTCACTCTCTTCATGATGATCCTGAGAAGTATTTTGGTTATTTGGCTCATGAGGCTGATTGTACAGTGTTCTCCACATTCGGTGGTCCCTGGTTTCTTAGGTAATGCTATGAATATGGACCTCATTAAGTCATCGGGTATGTTTCCGCTGTTATATATGCCATTCAGCAATTTTGTGATTATTTCAACTCCAAAGTCATCTAAAGCTGCTAATTCTTCTAATGTGATATTGTCTGGACCTGGGGTTTTGCCATATTTCATGTGTCTTAGTGCCTCCCTTACTTCTGCTGCGAGTATTGATGGACTCTCACCGTTAACTTGTATGTTTATTTCTGGTCTATTGTCCTCATAAAGTTCTTTGATATATTCTTACCATCTCTGTACTATGTGATCTATTCCCATTAATATCTGTCCTGTCTTAGATTTTAGACACCCTGTAACTGGTGTTTCTGATGTACTTCTTTCATTTATGTCATATTCCATTCCATGTTTCTGGTGTGCTTCTTTCATTTATGATACAATGAGCAGCATAAATACAAAATATTTATATAATCTATATATAAAAACAAAAACATTGTGTTTATAGAAGATCTAAACATTACAAAATAAAAGTGTATTTCATAAATTGAATACAGCCGTTGAATACAACAATATTGAATAATATTGTTAGAATAAAGCCACATTACTCTGCACATGGAAAATATTTGTACACAAAAAACCCAGAATTTACATAAAAAACATTCCGCCGAAGACGGATGTGTCGGGCCATTTGCGCAAATAAAACAGCGACACAATGCATTTCCATTTTCTGGACTATATGCTTCTGGAAATCTAATAGGATCATGGTCCTACTACAAAAGATATCCAGTGGGAGTTTGAGAATGAATGATGAAGAAGAAGATATAAAAACATTAACTAAACAAAAACTGATGACATAACTCACTCTTCCACGCATGCGGTTGTGTCTGTGGGTCTCACCAATGTCCCACTTAGATAAACCAACCATGCAACAGAAAACCTTAGTAGATGACATGCCATTATATTGTGGCTCTCTTATGGAAGCTTTGTAGCATGTCATCTATACAATTATAGACCCCCCTCTGAGTAGAAAGCTCCTTCAAAAGGCATTGTACTAAGCCGAAAGCTGAAGTCTCCTGGGTATGAAAGAAAGCTCAGAAAAAACCACCCCACTACACATAGGAAGTAAGAGCTAATGCTCAAAATTCCTGTAGTTGTCAAACAAACAAATAAACTCACTCTTCCAGGCTGTATAACTTCAAACTGTCCAATCAATGATCTCTGGACCTCCAACAACTTCTGGACATTGTCCTGTATGTGAAATATAAACATCACTGACATTTACAACCACATAATACAATAATAAAATAATGAAAAACTCAGATTAGTTAGATGTGATGTCTTCTATCGTCTATCTCCAAGTGAATGATGGTCAGAATATCCGCACTTGCCGTTAAGCGTAGGGATGGTGACTAGGAGCTATAGTTGTATGTCCAAGGCCGGATGTATCACCTTGGCTGCGCTAAATCTGTATTTATTCAGTGTTGTCGTGATGTTATCTATCCATCTTGTTCTGGGTCTTTCTCTCACCTTGTATCCGGATCTTCTTATGTTGTATGTTCTTGTCGGTAGTTGGTTATGGTTTATTCTCATAAGGTGTCCAAACCACTTTATTTGTTGTTTCTCTGTGTATTATGTACACGGTCTTACACTGATTCTTCTCCTGATTTCATCATTTCTCATTTAGTGATGTCTTCACAATATAACAACCTATAGGTACTCAGTTCATTTCAGCTTGATCAGTCTCTATAGTGGAGTACGAAGTTACTGAAACAACTATCCTAGCGTGTTACCAGGGGCTCACAAGTGGAGCAAAGAATAGTCAAACTGTGACCTATGCCATGTTTATTTATTCTTTTCTCTTCCTCTTCTTCTACATATGTTCTCAAACTTCTTTAGCAGAATAAATGGATAAATAAATATTTTAGGATGTAGTCCAGAGAACTGAATGTGTTATGTCTCGGTTTACAGCCTGACTGTGATATCTGCATTAATAGGATTGAAACATCTCCCCCCTCCCCTTTCAGTGTTGCTATTCTTTGCTCCCCTTTGGGAACCTCAATGCTATGTTATATGAGACAACTAAGGAAGGTTGGGTACCCCATGTAGTAGACCAAAGTGATTAAGGAAGGTTGGATACCCCGTGTAGTAGACCAAAGTGACTAAGGAAGGATGGGTACCCCGTGTAGTAGACCAAAGTGACTAAGGAAGGATGGGTACCCCGTGTAGTAGACCAAAGTGATTAAGGAAGGTTGGGTACTCTGTGTAGAAGACCAAAGTGATTAACCTTTAGCAAGCCAGATTAAAAAATACGAAACGTCTCCCTGCCACCAGATTCTTTTTTGAAAATTTTCGTTATTGATGGTGACTGTTTTGAAAATGTGATAATTTTTTGGTTGTTAGAGATATTTAAATAATATTTGCACATATAAATAAAGAATTGAATTATGCATATATTGGTGTAATTTATGTATGTGTGTGTGTGATACCAGATGTATGAGAAAGTGATAAAGACATTTTTCACAAAAAACATATATTTTATAACAAATAAAGAGGACAAAAATTAGTAAAAAAATAACTAACCTTACTTATCGAATTCCTTGGCAACACTGTACAATAAATCACACGCAAATCTGTTGTATTTATGTTCTTTCACTGCAAAATTATCAAAATATTGCCAGGGGAACTGTATAAAACATGTAGATTTGCAGTAAAATTGTTCTTTGAGCTTAGGCCTAGAGTCATTTTTGGTGCCACTTCAACATATTCGATATCAAATGTACAAGTCCCCAAACCAACACAGCATTCTGTATATTCACTGCTGTGAAACTAAATAACCTAATAATTCATGATTCAAGCCACGATTCAATGTTTTTTTATTCAAAATATGATGAAAGAAAGGTGTATAAAACCGATCTACCATCATGGCATCGTACCGGTGTGCAGATGTGGTCAGATTAATTGTTATAACATGTGTATCTTCTGGCTAGCCATTGTTACAATGATCATGCCGGACGTAGGAATGAACCGGCTTCAATTGCACATGTTTCCCGAGTAACCAATCAGGCTGTGGGGTGTCTATTATAATGATATCTCATTGGATGGAGTATGTCGCCAACGGCGCTAGTCGCCATTTTGTTTTTTGGCGACCGGTTTTAATATAGGCACGGTGAAGGTTAAGGAAGGTTGGGTACTCCGTGTAGCAGACCAAAGTGATTAAGGAAGGTTTGATCTCCCCAGCATTAGAGAGCGACATCAGGTAGCACAAATTAGGTCATACCTTAAAGTGACAGAATACAACCACCACCCATTACACTAATGTCTAGATGATTCAAAGGGAAAATGAATCAAGCATGGCAGATCATGGATGGCAGAGGCTGAAGACACACTGCGAAGAGTATGTGAATTGGAACAAATAGGAAAGGGCAGTGAATGGGTGGAGATAGACACTGAGAAGAAATCAATGACTAAAGTAATAATACAACTAGATAAAGCGTGTCGAAAATGGATGGGTGTCAGGGCCCAGGATACAGTGCATGAACTCGTCCAGCTATACTTGAAACCACAAGACATAATTATATACACAGATGGCTCTGTTAACAGAAACACAAATAAAATCAGTTGGGGTTTTGTTGCCTACAGAAATGGCGTGAAGTTGGTTGAGAAATCTTCAGCATATTCCACTGTCACATCGAGCATGAGGATGGAGATAGAGGGAGTTACAGCAGCACTTAGTTGGTTGATAACTGATACATCAACACATCTCTGTAATACAGACTCTCAAAGCATGTTGCGTAAGATATAAAAGTTCATGCTGAGAAAAGAATGGTGGAACTTATTGAACAACTCAATTGTCCAGAACATTACAAGGATATACTGCCCTGGTCATGGCTGAGAAGAGATAAAGCAGACTTAATGAAGGCAGTAATACATTAATTTCAAGATGAAGATGATGTCAATGAGGCTGAGAACGTACACATACAGAGAATGTCAGAAATGGGAGTATCTAGAGGCGAGGGAAGGAAAAGTAAATTTTGTGGAAAGTTCTGAAGATAACACAATCAACACATGACCAGGATGCTGAGTCTACATTCACTAGAATGGCTGCTGGAACGGAGGGCAGAGCACTTATGGGAATGTCTCGTGTGCTGTGAAGCCAGTTTATAATCACGAATCAAGAAGAGTCAAGAACTAAGGAAGGTTTGGTACCCCGTGTAGTAGAACAAAGTACCTAAGGAAGGTTGGGTACCCCATGTAAAAATTCTTGAGACCAATGGGAATTGAACTAGGTCTGTTCTAATGGCACTGAATCGTCTTGCAATTTGAGTAAACAGGTTTTTCCGTACTTGAAGTGAGTTACCTCATCTCCAATAAAAGATGCCATTTTATCAAGACATTCAAACTGTGTACTCAAGTCACTGAGAACGGACTAATCGAGAAAATGACTATTACAACAACAACGAACATCCCGTACAAGTATTGAAGAATACTCAGTAACACAAACATATAACATCCACATTCGAACTACAAGGGCTAATAGGTCTTCTTGTAAACATAAATAACATGGAGACAGTACTACAATGTTGCTTCAAATAACAGCTTATCAATCAATCAATCAATAAACCCATAACCCTTCAGGGTCGTAGGGGTACCACATTAGATGCTTCAGCACACAGAGTCCTCCAGCGAATTCTATCCTCAGCGATGCAGATGAGTGTGGAAATATCTTGCCCTGTCCATTCCTTGATGTTGTCTGTCCATGTCTTTTTTTTCCTCCTCTGCTTCTTCCACCCTCGACAGTTCCCTGCAGTATTGTTTTTGACAAGGAATCGTGCCTGCATACATGTTCGAACCATGCTAGTTTTCACCGTTTCACTATTGAAATCAATGGCTCGTGAACACCTGCACACATCTCTACTTTATTTCTTACGTACACATTGGTCTTATGTTCCCTATAGGAAATTCGTAGAATTCTTCTGTAGCATTTATACTCGAAAGCCTGTAATCTTCTCTCCATGTCCGCAGTGAGTGTTAAAAATAACAGCTTATACAAGTAAATGAAGCAACATTGTATTGTCTCTATATCCTTATTGAGATATATCGAGTCATCAACAATTTTAATCCTTGCTATTCAATTCACGTCTAACATCTCTACACTTCTGTCAACTTTCTTGACAGTATTGTCACTATTCATCCCCCTTACTGTAGCACATCCGTTTATTACAAATCTACTGATGCACATGGTTTTCTGCTCTACACTTCTTCTTATCCTCCCGCTTGTTGCGACTCTCTGCCATTCTCCCAGCTTCTTCGCCTTTGTTGCTTGTGTAGTGATGATGACAACTTTCTTGATAAATCCTCTGAGATGATTTATTTATTTTTGACAGTGTCCTTTCATCGGCATGGCTTCGTGTCCGTAAGTTATCTTGACTTGATACCTTGACTAATACTAATACTTATTCCCTTCTCCAGTCTGATTATGAAACTCGTGCTTTCCAGGACTTTCCTTTGGTTGCCTATAGGCGTGACAAAAATCTTAATGACATCTTGGTCCATAGTCACCTCAAGTCTTATATTTCTGCTCACTTTGGCACTATTCGTTGCTACACATGTCCCTATGTAGTACAGATCTGCTCTGTTTTATTTCCTAAGGCCACCTTCACTATCGATGATGCCTTTACATGTGAATCCCGTAATGTCATTTACGTTATCAAATGTAAACATTGTGACAAGAAGTATATAGGTGAAACGGGTTTACGATTGAGTGACCGCTTCTGTAGGAATCTTCATGTCATAAAACATAGAGAACCTACCCCTGTTGCCATCCATTTCAATGGTGATGGTCATCACAGTGCCCTCGATATCCAGGTCACTGCCCTCAGATACTGCGCTACGGATGACAGATCTAGGTACGTTCTTGAAAATCAATTAATTTTTTTAGTTTTGTACCCTCAAGCCTTTTGGACTTAACTTCATACATTCATTTGTTTAAATTTGTGTTGGTGTTGTCCTTTTTGTATTGCTATCCATGTTGTATTTATTGGGTAATAATTTGTTATATCTGTTATCATATCCCGTCCAATTTTCAACAAAACCTGCTTCCATGACTACATGTTTACATAAACATCATTGTCACCTTGAACTTCGTATTGTTTACATGTCAATAGTGTATCTAGTGCCTCTATGGTGTTAACATTGTTTTTACTGTTTTCATTGTTATTTTATATATTCTTGAGAAAGACCTGACGGTTCAAAACGTTGAAAATGTCTTGTGTATTGTAATTTGTATGTTTTCTTGTTTACAAATCATAACCTCTTAGTCTTAGTGATAGTCCGTCGTGTCTAAGTGGAACTTTCTAAAAAACTTGTGTTCTATGCAAGTACTGTTGTTGTTACGTTTCATACCTAATAATAATATTATACCAACTATTTTCCTAATCTCTTCATGTTTTATTTTATCTAGTTTAGTAACCATTGCAGGTTTTCTCGGACACTTCCTTTCACATGTAATGATTTTCCTCTTCAAAAATATTTAATAAATTCTGCAATCTTACTAAAACTCATTCATATTAAAATTTCATTCAACAAATAAATGTTTTATTTTAAAAGTAAAATAACTAATTTAAGAAAATCAAAAATATATCTGGGTGGTAAAACAAGTCAATCAAAAACAAGAACTGTACCCCATGTCTCATACTGTCATTAGCATGGTCTGCAACTTCACTGACAATGTTGAGAGCGGCTGGTTGGAAAAATTGAGAGTATTATTTTAGATGTCTATAACTAGAAATTAAACTATAGTCTACAATTTTAAGTTAAGCTATAGTCAAAATTATAAGTCTTCTTCTTCATAGTTCATTCTCAAACTCTCACTATATATCTCTTGTAGCAGGACCATGGTCCTATTAGATTTTCAGAAGGATGTAGTCCAGAGAATGGAAATACGTTGTGTCACCGTTTTATTTGCGCCAATGGTCCGACACATCCATCTTCAGTGGACAATTATAAGTTAAACTATAGTCTACAATTATAAGTTAAACTATAGTCTACAATTATAAGTTAAACTATAGTCTACAATTATAAGTTAAACTATAGTCTACAATTATAAGTTAAACTATAGTCTACAATTATAAATTCATCTGCAGTCTACAATTATAAGTTAAACTATATTCTACAATTATAAAAAAAACAGGTGAACATCAATCTAAAAATCGGGCTTACTCCCTGACACTTTCGACACACACAGACCAGGCAGAGACACAACGACCAAAGCAGCAGTACTGGTTTATAACATTTACGAGGGTTTCAGGAAAAAGAAGAACAGCAGTAGCAGTGATATAAAGATACGTATAACAGAGTCAGTTTCAGTGATATAAAGATACGTATAACAGAGTCAGTTTCAGTAATATAAAGATACGTATAACAGAGTCAGTTTCAGTGATATAAAGATATGTATAACAGAGTCAGTTTCAGTGATATAAAGATATGTATAACAGAGTCAGTTTCAGTGATATAAAGATATGTATAACAGTCAGTTTCAGTGATATAAAGATATGTATAACAGAGTCAGTTTCAGTGATATAAAGATATGTATAACAGAGTCAGTTTCAGTGATAGAAAGATATGTATAACAGAGTCAGTTTCAGTGATATAAAGATATGTATAACAGAGTCAGTTTCAGTGGTCTTGTCCATTTGTTAAATGACCCGACCCTATCATTAGCATATCGATAATTCGATGGATAGCAATGGTACTCATTTCTTGACCAATTGCTTTGAAGTTAGAATCCTGGACCTCAAACTCCTGCTGCTTAGCCAGATGTATTCCAGAGGACACACTGTGTGCATAGCTTAAAGTTTGGTTACGATATTTGCATCTTTCTGCCAGACACATCCAATTTTCAGTAGCTTCTGGATCATTATAACCCATGGAAAGGGGACAGCCAACTCTACTCCCAAACCTCCTCAGTCATTTCTTATGACATGCATGGCAGATCACAGTGTTTCAATTCTTTGTTTCCCATTTATGCCTCAGCAACACATGAGTTGAGATCAAGGCACAAATGGTAATTTATTAAAAATGCACAGACAATACATGTGATGGTGATATTTTCTTTCAGGAATGTTGTATTTCTTATGTAAACTTTGAACAACTCACAATTCTAGGCAAGCTGACTTGATGTAGCTAGGATATGTTTAAACACTTTTGAAATATTTATTGTTCATTAATGTCATGGGTGACCGCTCCACGCTACCAATAACTATTCTTTCATGCTACCAATAACCATTCTTCCATGCTATCAATAACCATTCTTTCATTGTTAGCTTTTTCATAGTTATATCTCTTTGTTAGACTCTGTGGTGGTGTGGTACAGAGCCCGTTTGTGACGGCCAAGTTACTGAGTTTAAATCCCGCCACAGATAATTGTGCATCCAGACCATTCAGAAAGTAATGGCAAACTACTGAATGTTTTTATATTGTCTAGAAAATCACTACAGCCAAAACATTCAGGTTGATGACTACATCCTGAATAGGATACCCACCAAAGACGGATGTGTTGGACCATTGGCACAATTAAACAGCGACACAACGCATTTCAATGTTCTGGATTACATTCTGCTGGAAATCTAGTTGGACCATTGTCCTGCTATAAGGAAGATCCAGTAGGAGTTTGAGAATGAACACTGAAGAAGAAGAATAGAATACGCTATCAATTTTTGAGATGTCTCTTTTAAGGCCAATAAAAATCAGCTCTCGCTATAATATTGTTCTGGAATCAGCCCTTTTCCACATTTAATATGCTTAACTTTTGGAGCCCGAAATCAGTATCAATACAGAAAATCTGTACTAGTTGATATCTAGGATGACCTCCATTATTTGTTATGCTCACAGCTCTCTGATATAACCAAATTGAACTAATATCCACAACAGAAGACAGATGTGTCAGGCCATTGACGCAAATAAAACCACGACACAACGCATCTTCATTATCTGAACTACTTCCTGTTGGAAATCTAGTAGGGCCATTGTCCTGCTAAAAAAAGAGACCCAGTGGGAGTTTAGGAATGAAGCCTGAAAAAGAAGAACTAACATCCACGGTTGAAAGATGTGTTCACCAAAAGAAATACCTTTTATTTTCAATTTTAGTGATCCGCACGCCGATCATGACAACAGGATTACACGAACTATTACCTCAAAAATTTTTTTAATGAAAAGCTGCGATGTAACCAAATTGGACTAGCATCCACAGTTGAAAGGAGTGTTTCTCACCGCAAAAAGTACATTTTTATATTCACAGATAACACAAATGTGACTTACTGACAGTATCCTTGTAATCCAGAGATCCCACTGTGAGATGTTTTAAATAATCTGAAATGATTTAAATGACATTTATGTTTGTTTCATGCATGTATAGCCGCATGCAGAAGATCTGAAACTCTCCTTATTGACCTATCAGAGAACTGCTCACAGAAGATCTGAAACTCTGACCCATCAGACAACAGCATCAATCAATCAATAAACCTGTAACCCTTCAGTGTCGTAGGGGTACCACATTGGATGCTTCAGTACACAGAGTCCTCCAGCGAATTCTATCCTCAGCGATGCGGATGAGTGTGGAAATATCTTGCCCTGTCCATTCCTTTATTTTACCTCCTCTGCTTCTTCCACCCTCAACAGTTCCCTGCAGACAACACCATGCAGAAGATTGGAAACTCTCAATATTGGCCTATCAAACAACAGCATGCAGAATTTCTGAAAATCTGGCCTATCAGACAAATCCTTTGCTACAGTAAACTTTCAGTAGAGATGGCATGTTAGAAATATTTGTTATCTTTTGTACAAGAAAGTGAAAACAAAGGCCTCAGTCTAAACAAGAAGAACACAGAAGTAATGGTTGTTTCAAAGAAATAGTTACCACCAACATGCAGTATTAATATCAATGATGAAAAATTAAATCAAGTGGATTAAATTCAAGTATCTTGACTCCATTTTAACATCAGATGGCAGGTGCTCCAATGAGATCAAGAACAGGAAAGCACAGACCAAATTAACATTTCAAAAAATGAGAAACATTATATGCAATAGAGTAATTTCAATGTATACATGAGTTCGCGTGTTAGCATGTTATACTGAGCCAATTCTTCTTTATGGATATGAAGCATGGACAGTAAACAAAAGTGCCCAAGATAAGCTGGAGGCAACTGAGATGTAGTTTTTAAGAAGAATGATGAAAATTCCATGGACAGTTAAGAAAATTAATGTATAAGACCTCAGAAAAAAAACACAAATTAAAGCAAAAATTAGAAGCAGACAATTCAGATTTTTAGGGCATGTGATAAGAAAAGCAAAGCTTGAACATTTAGTAAAAACCGGAAAGACCAAGAAGAGAAGAGACAAGAGGAAGACATATAGAAATTTCTGGATGGGTTGTCACTGTGGTATGAGAGAATGGTCACCAACTTGATTCTTGATTAGGAACAAGCGTCACATCACTGGGGGCATTCCCATATATGCCCTGCTTGCCGTTCCGTCAGACATTTAAAAGTGTATAAGCTCAGTGTCCCAGTCAGTTGCTGATTACGCGTTCTTCTGATCTTTCAGGAGAGGAAGCACTTTCCCCCATCACCTCTAGTCACTCCCATTTCTACCATTCTCTGAATATGTACATTGACTCATTCAACTTCCTCCTCGTCTTCTTGTAGGGTATCCATGACTGCTCTAATCAATTCAATCTTGTCTCTTCTTATCTCTGTGCCGTTCACCATGGCTTTACCAGCTACCACATCGGCTCTTCCGTTTCCCCTGACTCCAGTAGATTCTGGACAGTAGATTCATGTAATGCTCTGCGCATTGTTGAGAGATCACCAACTGAACTTATTAACCACACAAGAGATGGGGAGTTGTGGAGAAACATGATCTCCTATGCCACTCGGAATGGCACTTGACTGAGATGTCAATATAATGAGGCTTTTCTCTTGTGGACACTCCACAGCATTTCATCTGTACAATTATGTTTTACTTTGTGGTGCAGGATTCAGAGAGCCCAGCACTGCACATTACACTGGGGAAACCAGATGAACTCCAGCCCTGGCTATAGTCCTAGCTGCTAATGATCAGGTGACATTCTAGGTATGTGGTAAAAGGAAACTCTGTCCAGGACATGACCATGGAAGAGTCTTGAATCCAGCAAACATGTTAGCCTGAATAATTGGAGAGCCTCCTCTGATGGCAAGGAATGCATAGCTGGCTGTCTCACACATCCTTGAGACCATGGTCCAAAGCAGAGTGCTTTGATGGCTGTCTCACACATCCTTGAGGCCATGGTCCAGAGCAGAGTTGCTTTGATGGCTGTCTCACACATCCTTGAGGCCATGGTCCAAAGCAGAGTTGTTTTGATGGCTGTCTCACACATCCTTGAGGCCATGGTCCAAAGCAGAGTTGTTTTGATGGCTGTCTCACACATCCTTGAGACCATGGTCCAGAGCAGAGTTGCTTTGATGGCTGTCTCACACATCCTTGAGACCATGATTCAGAGCAGAGTTGTTTTACAACACTTCTGACAGAGATGCTGGCAAGCTCATGACTCCAACTCTGCAGGTTGCAAAGGTAGAAAGTCACATAAACACCTAGAATTTACTCATGAGAGTTAGTCTTCTGGGTAGGAAATAAAGTTCTGGAGAAACCACCCCATTGCACATAGGCAGTAAGAGTTAGTTGTTCGTAGTTCCTGGGATCAAAACAACAGCAACATACTGGGTATATGTATGTATTTATGTGTGTGTGTGCATGCATGTATGCAAGAAGGGGTTAAAAAAAAAGAACCAGCTAAACAAGGGATATAACTCTTCTGAATGAATTGTATTTATTATTTAAAATTAGACAGATCTAATTTTAGTTATTCTAATATTATCGAAATTTTACATGTACTATATTTAGATTGTGTAAAAGATTAATTTTTTGTGTAGCATTCACGAAAAGAACATGTTCTATGTCATGATAATTGATCAATTCACGGTTGGAAATTATTCCGTTATTATTATTAAGCTGGTTACCACCAGGATGCAAGAAGGATCAAGTATTAAATGTGTGTAATAGATACATTTTAATTAATATGTCTACATGTTTCCATTGTGACAATGCATTAATTTTTGGAAATGTATTTTGTCAGTTCTTGTCTACCTGTGGAATTTCTTGCTTGTGCCCCCTGAATCCCCCAATGACAATTGAAAGATCTCTCTGATCTCCCTTGAACTGCACTAATGGCAATTTAATGGTCAGTGGGTGTGTCCACAGACACACCTACTTCTGGTTTATTGTAAAGTTCCTACAGAACATTTATAATGCCCTAGGGGTTTATTGAGATCTTGTGGAAAACTAAAAAGTTCACAATGTTTCAGATGTGCTTTGGATAGTTTCAACATGATCCTATTTAACTTAATTGTTAAACATGAAGCTTCAGATAAAATGTAAAATGAAATAACTTATCACATCTTTGGATAGTTTCAACATGATAATAACTTATCACATCTTTGGATAGTTTCAACATAACCCTAACTTATCACATCTTTGAATAGTTTCAACATGATCCTAACTTATCACATCTTTGAATAGTTTCAACATGATCCTAACTTATCACATCTTTGGATAGTTTCAACATGATCCTAACTTATCACATCTTTGGATAGTTTCAACATGATCCTAACTTATCACATCTTTGGATAGTTTCAACATGATCCTAACTTATCACATCTTTGGATAGTTTCAACATGATCCTAACTTATCACATCTTTGGATAGTTTCAACATGACCCTAACTTATCACATCTTTGGATAGTTTCAACATGATCCTAACTTATCACATCTTTGGATAGTTTCAACATGACCCTAACTTATCACATCTTTGAATAGTTTCAACACCGCCGAAGACGGATGTGTTGGGCCACTGGCGTAAATAAAACGGCAACACAACGCATTTCCATTCTCTGGACTATATTCAACTGGAAATCTTGTAGGACCATTGTCTTGTTACAAGAGAAATCCAGTGGGAGTTTGAGAATGAACGCTGAAGAAGAAGAAGAATAGTTTCAACATGATCCTAACTTATCCCATCTTTGAATAGTTTCAACATGATCCTAACTTATCACATCTTTGGATAGTTTCAACATGACCCTAACTTATCACATCTTTGAATAGTTTCAACATGATCCTAACTTATCACATCTTTGAATAGTTTCAACATGATCCTAACTTATCCCATCTTTGGATAGTTTCAACATGGTCCTAACTTATCACATCTTGGAATAGTTTCAACATGATCCTAACTTATCACATAGTTTCAACATGGTCCTAACTTATCACATCTTGGAATAGTTTCAACATGATCCTAACTTATTCCATCTTTGGATAGTTTCAACATGGTCCTAACTTATCCCATCTTTGAATAGTTTCAACATGATCCTAACTTATCACATAGTTTCAACATGATCCTAACTTATCCCATCTTTGAATAGTTTCAACATGATCCTAACTTATCCCATCTTTGGATAGTTTCAACATGATCCTAACTTATCCCATCTTTGGATAGTTTCAACATGATCCTAACTTATCCCATCTTTGGATAGTTTCAACATGGTCCTAACTTATCCCATCTTTGGATAGTTTCAACATGATCCTAACTTATCACATCTTTGGATAGTTTCAACATGATCCTAACTTATCACATCTTTGAATAGTTTCAACATGATCCTAACTTATCACATCTTTGAATAGTTTCAACATGATCCTAACTTATCCCATCTTTGGATAGTTTCAACATGATCCTAACTTATCACATCTTTGAATAGTTTCAACATGATCCTAACTTATCACATCTTTGGATAGTTTCAACATGATCCTAACTTATCACATCTTTGGATAGTTTCAACATGATCCTAACTTATCACATCTTTGGATAGTTTCAACATGATCCTAACTTATCACATCTTTGGATAGTTTCAACATGATCCTAACTTATCACATAGTTTCAACATGATCCTAACTTATCCCATCTTTGGATAGTTTCAACATGGTCCTAACTTATCCCATCTTTGGATAGTTTCAACATGATCCTAACTTATCACATCTTTGGATAGTTTCAACATGATCCTAACTTATCACAACTTTGGATAGTTTCAACATGATCCTAACTTATCACATCTTTGGATAGTTTCAACATGATCCTAACTTATCACATCTTTGGATAGTTTCAACATGATCCTAACTTATCACATCTTTGAAAAGTTTCAACATGATCCTAACTTATCCCATCTTTGGATAGTTTCAACATGATCCTAACTTATCCCATCTTTGGATAGTTTCAACATGATCCTAACTTATCCCATCTTTGGATAGTTTCAACATGATCCTAACTTATCCCATCTTTGGATAGTTTCAACATGATCCTAACTTATCCCATCTTTGGATAGTTTCAACATGGTCCTAACTTATCCCATCTTTGGATAGTTTCAACATGATCCTAACTTATCCCATCTTTGGATAGTTTCAACATGATCCTAACTTATCACTTCTTTGAATAGTTTCAACATGATCCTAACTTATCACATCTTTGAATAGTTTCAACATGATCCTAACTTATCCCATCTTTGGATAGTTTCAACATGATCCTAACTTATCCCATCTTTGGATAGTTTCAACATGATCCTAACTTATCACATCTTTGAATAGTTTCAACATGATCCTAACTTATCACATCTTTGGATAGTTTCAACATGATCCTAACTTATCACATCTTTGGATAGTTTCAACATGATCCTAACTTATCACATCTTTGAATAGTTTCAACATGATCCTAACTTATCACATCTTTGAATAGTTTCAACATGATCCTAACTTATCACATCTTTGGATAGTTTCAACATGATCCTAACTTATCACAACTTTGAATAGTTTCAACATGATCCTAACTTATCCCATCTTTGGATAGTTTCAACATGATCCTAACTTATCCCATCTTTGGATAGTTTCAACATGATCCTAACTTATCACATCTTTGAATAGTTTCAACATGATCCTAACTTATCACATCTTTGAATAGTTTCAACATGATCCTAACTTATCACATCTTTGGATAGTTTCAACATGGTCCTAACTTATCACATCTTTGAATAGTTTCAACATGATCCTAACTTATCCCATCTTTGAATAGTTTCAACATGATCCTAACTTATCACATCTTTGGATAGTTTCAACATGACCCTAACTTATCACATCTTTGAATAGTTTCAACATGATCCTAACTTATCACATCTTTGAATAGTTTCAACATGATCCTAACTTATCCCATCTTTGGATAGTTTCAACATGGTCCTAACTTATCACATCTTGGAATAGTTTCAACATGATCCTAACTTATCACATAGTTTCAACATGGTCCTAACTTATCACATCTTGGAATAGTTTCAACATGATCCTAACTTATCCCATCTTTGGATAGTTTCAACATGGTCCTAACTTATCCCATCTTTGAATAGTTTCAACATGATCCTAACTTATCACATAGTTTCAACATGATCCTAACTTATCCCATCTTTGAATAGTTTCAACATGATCCTAACTTATCCCATCTTTGGATAGTTTCAACATGATCCTAACTTATCCCATCTTTGGATAGTTTCAACATGATCCTAACTTATCCCATCTTTGGATAGTTTCAACATGGTCCTAACTTATCCCATCTTTGGATAGTTTCAACATGATCCTAACTTATCACATCTTTGGATAGTTTCAACATGATCCTAACTTATCACATCTTTGAATAGTTTCAACATGATCCTAACTTATCACATCTTTGAATAGTTTCAACATGATCCTAACTTATCCCATCTTTGGATAGTTTCAACATGATCCTAACTTATCACATCTTTGAATAGTTTCAACATGATCCTAACTTATCACATCTTTGGATAGTTTCAACATGATCCTAACTTATCACATCTTTGGATAGTTTCAACATGATCCTAACTTATCACATCTTTGGATAGTTTCAACATGATCCTAACTTATCACATCTTTGGATAGTTTCAACATGATCCTAACTTATCACATAGTTTCAACATGATCCTAACTTATCCCATCTTTGGATAGTTTCAACATGGTCCTAACTTATCCCATCTTTGGATAGTTTCAACATGATCCTAACTTATCACATCTTTGGATAGTTTCAACATGATCCTAACTTATCACAACTTTGGATAGTTTCAACATGATCCTAACTTATCACATCTTTGGATAGTTTCAACATGATCCTAACTTATCACATCTTTGGATAGTTTCAACATGATCCTAACTTATCACATCTTTGAAAAGTTTCAACATGATCCTAACTTATCCCATCTTTGGATAGTTTCAACATGATCCTAACTTATCCCATCTTTGGATAGTTTCAACATGATCCTAACTTATCCCATCTTTGGATAGTTTCAACATGATCCTAACTTATCCCATCTTTGGATAGTTTCAACATGATCCTAACTTATCCCATCTTTGGATAGTTTCAACATGGTCCTAACTTATCCCATCTTTGGATAGTTTCAACATGATCCTAACTTATCCCATCTTTGGATAGTTTCAACATGATCCTAACTTATCACATCTTTGAATAGTTTCAACATGATCCTAACTTATCACATCTTTGAATAGTTTCAACATGATCCTAACTTATCCCATCTTTGGATAGTTTCAACATGATCCTAACTTATCCCATCTTTGGATAGTTTCAACATGATCCTAACTTATCACATCTTTGAATAGTTTCAACATGATCCTAACTTATCACATCTTTGGATAGTTTCAACATGATCCTAACTTATCACATCTTTGGATAGTTTCAACATGATCCTAACTTATCACATCTTTGAATAGTTTCAACATGATCCTAACTTATCACATCTTTGAATAGTTTCAACATGATCCTAACTTATCACATCTTTGGATAGTTTCAACATGATCCTAACTTATCACAACTTTGAATAGTTTCAACATGATCCTAACTTATCCCATCTTTGGATAGTTTCAACATGATCCTAACTTATCCCATCTTTGGATAGTTTCAACATGATCCTAACTTATCACATCTTTGGATATTTTCAACATGATCCTAACTTATCACATCGTTGAATAGTTTCAACATGATCCTAACTTATCACATCTTTGGATAGTTTCAACATGGTCCTAACTTATCACATCTTTGAATAGTTTCAACATGATCCTAACTTATCACATCTTTGAATAGTTTCAACATGATCCTAACTTATCCCATCTTTGGATAGTTTCAACATGGTCCTAACTTATCACATCTTGGAATAGTTTCAACATGATCCTAACTTATCCCATCTTTGGATAGTTTCAACATGGTCCTAACTTATCCCATCTTTGAATAGTTTCAACATGATCCTAACTTATCACATAGTTTCAACATGGTCCTAACTTATCACATCTTGGAATAGTTTCAACATGATCCTAACTTATCCCATCTTTGGATAGTTTCAACATGGTCCTAACTTATCACATCTTGGAATAGTTTCAACATGATCCTAACTTATCCCATCTTTGGATAGTTTCAACATGGTCCTAACTTATCCCATCTTTGAATAGTTTCAACATGATCCTAACTTATCACATAGTTTCAACATGGTCCTAACTTATCCCATCTTGGAATAGTTTCAACATGATCCTAACTTATCACATAGTTTCAACATGATCCTAACTTATCCCATCTTTGAATAGTTTCAACATGATCCTAACTTATCCCATCTTTGGATAGTTTCAACATGATCCTAACTTATCCCATCTTTTGATAGTTTCAACATGATCCTAACTTATCCCATCAATGGATAGTTTCAACATGGTCCTAACTTATCCCATCTTTGGATAGTTTCAACATGATCCTAACTTATCACATCTTTGGATAGTTTCAACATGATCCTAACTTATCACATCTTTGAATAGTTTCAACATGATCCTAACTTATCACATCTTTGAATAGTTTCAACATGATCCTAACTTATCCCATCTTTGGATAGTTTCAACATGATCCTAACTTATCACATCTTTGAATAGTTTCAACATGATCCTAACTTATCACATCTTTGGATAGTTTCAACATGATCCTAACTTATCACATCTTTGGATAGTTTCAACATGATCCTAACTTATCACATCTTTGGATAGTTTCAACATGATCTTAACTTATCACATCTTTGGATAGTTTCAACATGATCCTAACTTATCACATAGTTTCAACATGATCCTAACTTATCACATCTTTGGATAGTTTCAACATGATCCTAACTTATCACATCTTTGGATAGTTTCAACATGGTCCTAACTTATCCCATCTTTGGATAGTTTCAACATGATCCTAACTTATCACATCTTTGGATAGTTTCAACATGATCCTAACTTATCACATCTTTGGATAGTTTCAACATGATCCTAACTTATCCCATCTTTGGATAGTTTCAACATGATCCTAACTTATCCCATCTTTGGATAGTTTCAACATGATCCTAACTTATCACATCTTTGAATAGTTTCAACATGATCCTAACTTATCACATCTTTGGATAGTTTCAACATGATCCTAACTTATCACATCTTTGGATAGTTTCAACATGATCCTAACTTATCACATCTTTGAATAGTTTCAACATGATCCTAACTTATCACATCTTTGAATAGTTTCAACATGATCCTAACTTATCACATCTTTGGATAGTTTCAACATGATCCTAACTTATCACAACTTTGAATAGTTTCAACATGATCCTAACTTATCACATCTTTGGATAGTTTCAACATGATCCTAACTTATCCCATCTTTGAATAGTTTCAACATGATCCTAACTTATCCCATTTTTGGATAGTTTCAACATGATCCTAACTTATCCCATCTTTGAATAGTTTCAACATGATCCTAACTTATCACATCTTTGGATAGTTTCAACATGATCCTAACTTATCACATCTTTGGATAGTTTCAACATGATCCTAACTTATCCCATCTTTGGATAGTTTCAACATGATCCTAACTTATCCCATCTTTGGATAGTTTCAACATGATCCTAACTTATCCCATCTTTGGATAGTTTCAACATGATCCTAACTTATCACATCTTTGAATAGTTTCAACATGATCCTAACATATCCCATCTTTGGATAGTTTCAACATGATCCTAACTTATCACATAGTTTCAACATGATCCTAACTTATCCCATCTTTGAATAGTTTCAACATGATCCTAACTTATCACATACGAGGCGTGTTCAAATGAAAACGGGACTTGTTACACCACGCGTGATAGAGCGCACTGATATTGATGACATTTTGCACTAGTAATGAGTATCCAATAATTTACATACGGTCACGTGTTCATCTTCCCAGCATGCATATGTGCTGCAGAAGACTGTTAACAATATGGCGGGTGTGATTCCGAACCCGTCCAAAGTGAATCAGCGTGCTGTGATCCAGTTTCTTTCATTTGAAGGATGTCAAGCAGTAGACATTCATCGGAGAATGAAGGCAGCATATGGTGACAAATGTTTGTCGAGGACCAGAGTGATGGAGTGGGTGCGTATGTTTAAAGACGGACGTGAGTTAACGGCAGATCTTGCACGGCCAGGTCAGGCGCATATTGTTGCAACAGAAGAAGACACTTTAGACAAGCTTCATAAGGCCATCAAGGCTAAGCGACCAGGCAGACTTTCTCAAGGTGTGATTCTTCTCCACGACAACGCTCGTCCGCACGTCGCAAAAATTGTGCAGGAAACATTGGCAAAGAAGAATTGGGAAGTTCTTCATCACCCAGCCTATAGTCCCGATTTATCCCCGTGTGATTTCCATTTGTTCGGACCGTTGAAGAAAGCACTAAAGGGACAGCGATTCAACAGCGACGCAGACGTGAAGACAGCGGTGACCACATGGTTCAGAGAACAGCCACGCAACTTTTTCTCGGACGACATTCGACGTCTACCTAAACAGTGGGATGCTTGCCTAAATGCATACGGAGATTTTTTCTGATGAACCCAGGTGCATTCTTATTCACAAGTGGTTGCTTTGTTCAATTCCGTTGAAAATATTAAATTGCGTATGATACTTTTTAAATAAATCCACAAGTCCCGTTTTCATTTGAACACGCCTCGTAGTTTCAACATGATCCTAACTTATCACATCTTTGAATAGTTTCAACATGATCCTAACTTATCACATCTTTGGATAGTTTCAACATGATCCTAACTTATCACATCTTTGAATAGTTTCAACATGATCCTAACTTATCCCATCTTTGAATAGTTTCAACATGATCCTAACTTATCACATCTTCGAATAGTTTCAACATGATCCTAACTTATCCCATCTTTGGATAGTTTCAACATGATCCTAACTTATCACATCTTTGAATAGTTTCAACATGATCCTAACTTATCCCATCTTTGAATAGTTTCAACATGATCCTAACTTAACTGTTAAATGTGAAACTTCACATAAAACGTTAAATGAAATGCAAACAGTTACCTTGTAACAGCAGCTTGTATTGAGGTATCCTTTGTATAGGTTTTAACATGTAGTGTTTCAGAGCCAGTTTGGCACATCTGGGACTCAACTTAGGGAGAGAATAATTAACAACAAAATAACATATCTACTTCAGAATTATCAAATTTTATTGTATTTTAGGTCAGTTTCTGTTTCTTGAAACTCTCAAAGGATAGTTATACTTGCAGGATTGTACAAACTGAATACGTACAAAATAAGTTTTGTGAAAATTAAATATGAGAGAGTGGATACATTGGCAGGTTCTGCCACTGTATAGTGTGGCAAGGCTATGGATTGCATTGAAATATTAGAATCTGTGAGATCAACAGCATGAACAAACAATATTAATGAAGAAGATGATACCTTCCATTGTCGAATCCTTAGAATAACAATAAGAGACAGCATCAGAAATGAAAGCATCAGACGACTAACAATCACAATGTCAATTCTGAATTACATCAGAAGACAACAGATTAAGTGGTTTTCGCATCAGACAGTGCCCCTCAAAAAGAATTACTATACAGACACGATGCATACAAAGCCAGTGGCAGACCTTGCAAACGATGGATTACAGAAATAAAAGAGTAAAAAAACAACATATGAAGCACACAAAATGTCATCTCCAGAGAACTCTTCTAACCCAGATGCTGCAAGGCATGATGGGGTATAAAGCGATAAGAAAGAAAAGAAAGATGATTCCTTTTCCATGTCCAGAATATAAATAATCAAAATATCAGAAGATGTCCAACAAAATGGATAGTGCCGCAGCAACCAAACAAAAAAAAGTGGTAAATACTAAATCAAGTATAAAGGTTACTATAAAATCTTAACTATCAATGTTAAAATGAAATAACTAACAATAAAACAAAGAAAACGGACAAAAGAATAAAGGAGCAGGGTTTGAAATGTGACGTGGCCAGAAATGAGAATTATTATGTGACATGGCCAGAAATGAGAATTATTATGTGACATGGCCAGAAATGAACATTATTATGTGACATGGCCAGAAATGAACATTATTATGTGACATGGCCAGAAATGAATATTATTATGTGACATGGCCAGAAATGAGCATTATTATGTGACATGGCCAGAAATGAGCATTATTATGTGACATGGCCAGAAATGAACATTATTATGTGACATGGCCAGAAATGAACATTATTATGTGACATGGCCAGAAATGAACATTATTATGGACAGCAATGAATGATTAACTATGTAACATCTGGACGTCAAACACACTAAAAAACACCACAAAACTCAGGTTGTTTAACTCCAACATCATCCCTATTCTATCATATGGATGCGAAAGTTGGAAAGCCACAAAAGCCACAGATAAGAGACTAGACTCCTTTGAAAACAAATGCCTACGTACCATTCTGAATGTTAAGTGGAGTGACTTTAAATCTAACACTACTATAAGAGAGGAAAGCAAACAAACCTATATATCTTCCTTCATTAGACAAAGGCGTTGGACTTACATCGGCCATGTTCTCAGAATGAACAGCCTAAGAATTCCCCAGCAGTCACTATATTGGGTGCCCCCCTGGAGTAAGAAGAAGAGGGAGACATAGAGAAACTCTACGAAGAACCATTAATAGAGAAGGCATATCAATGAACCTAACCAACATGCAACAATTGAAAGACCTGGCAACACAAAGACAGAAATGGAAAGCTATGATGGTTTCTGCCCTATGCGCCGCCTATGGCCCTGGAGGAACATAACATAACATAACATAACAATGAATGATTGTTAACCAACAGAAAACTGTAACTGTTTGTCATCATATAATTACGGATATACTCAGGGAGAAGATTGGAGCACGTATGGATGTGTCCTGTGTGCAGCCATGATGATGCTCTCTAGACTAACTAAATATCATAGGACATACAAAAATGACATACAAGAAATATATAAGCAAGATATAGTCAAACTCAGAAATCAGAAAAATAAACAGTTCAAAAACATTTAAACTAAAAAAATAAAATAGCAGCCACTACCGGTATGTGTAGTTTGTGAAGTACTATAAAAAAAAAATACAACAAAAGATAAATGATGATTTATGAAATGACAGAAAATTATTAACTGACAGGACTTAAATTCTACATGCTTGTCCCCAGCACAGATGACAGGAGAAATAGTATATCTTTATGTGTTGATGATGTGTACTCTGAGTTCCATGCGTGGAGCGCATGGCCATGTTGTTAGAACACCGTCTTCAGACCTTTGAGGCCACGGTTGGGACAGGATTTTTTCTTTTGTAGGTACAATCAAATTCTTTCCTGTACATGCCGTGGCATCTGCTATGGCAAATCAGCCTTTATTTCCACAGCCTATAGAAAGCCTCCCTTACATTCCTTCACAGGAAAACATGCAGTAACGAAAGATTTTTAGAAAGTTTAATTTGTACCCTAACACCCTAAAGGGTTCTAGGACATTCTAATACTATATTTAATGAAAGGAGCTGGTACTATGTAAAGAACTAACTATGGCATATCTAGCCATGTCATATGTACATAAATATGAGCACTTAATTTGCCAGTTCATGCCGTGTAGCATTGGTTGTCATGTCTTTCCACAGCCTTCTGTTTTGTGTGCTGTCAATCATTTCTGATATCGATATTGTCCTATGCCATAATGCCAGATTGTCTAGCCACTTCTAACTTGGTCTTTCCCTATCTCTCTTGCTCTTCAACTTGCCTGCTGTCACAATATGTGATATCCTTCCTCTGCTCATGATGTGTCCAAAAAAATTGCGGGCTGTCTCTTTTTGACATCAGTAAGAAGTACCCTTTTCTAATAAACTCCTTTCAAGATATCTTCAATATATCAAGTTCCCTTTTCTAATAAACTCCTTTCAAGATATCTTCAATATATCAAGTTCCCTTTTTTAATAAACTCCTTTCAAGATATCTTCAATATATCAAGTTCCCTTTTTTAATAAACTCCTTTCAAGATATCTTCAATATATCAAGTTCCCTTTTTTAATAAACTCCTTTCAAGATATCTTCAATATATCAAGTTCCCTTTTCTAATAAACTCCTTTCAAGATATCTTCAATATATCAAGTTCCCTTTTCTAATAAACTCCTTTCAAGATATCTTCAATATATCAAGTTCCCTTTTCTAATAAACTCCTTTCAAGATATCTTCAATATATCAAGTTGTTGTTATATTATAAGAATTTTTGTTTATTCATGGAAAAACACAAAAACAATAAGTATCAGAGGTGCCACAAGTTGGCATGGAATATTATTACGTTGTATGTAGTTGTAGAAGACAAAATTGATGCCTTTGAGATGTGGGTATATAGAAGAATAGGGAGAACATCATGGAAAGAGAAGAAAACAAATAAAGAGGTGCTAAAGACACTTAATATGAAGAAAGAACTACTAAGAGAAATAAATATCAGGCAAATAAAATACTTTGGACACATTAAAAGACATGACACCCTATTGAAGACCTTACTTGAGGGTAAAGTCAAAGGGAAGCGAGCAAGAGGTAGGCAGAGATACACGTGGGAGAGTAACATTACACGATGGACAGGTTACAGTCTAGCAGAGTGCACCACCAAGACAAGAGACAGGAGATGTTGGAGATACGTTGCAGCCAACCTTCGTTGCGGAGACGGCACTTGATGATGATGATGATGTAGTTCTAGAGCTAGTGTTGGATGTACGGACATTGTATGTGATTTCTTCACGTTTTATTCGTTTGTTCAGTCCTTATTATATTAGTTTGGATATGACACAACATATATACAACAGGAATAGGTATTTAGGAGGATGTTATCAATGTTGTCACACATTGCTCAAGTATTAGGGTCATCAAGAAATTGTTTGCGATTTTTTAAATGTGATTGAGAATGAAATTTGTGAGATTCCTCCCCCCCCCCTCCTCAGTTTTCAACTTCCTAACTTTCTGACAACTGTCATATCACATATACAACAACAACAACATGATTATATTCATTATTCACTCCTTTATTTACATGTGCACAAATTATTTTGATATCTTTACAAACAAAAAATACGCAATTACGAAACACCATAAATAATGTAAATTTTTCAAAAAGAATCCAAGCACGGGGGAAAATTTTGTCATTTTAATCTAGAGCCCTAAAGGTTAAATAACTGGTGTTGCCTTCTGTACATAAAAATTTTTCTTTCTACACAAACAGACCTAAGATAGTTTGTACTACCATGAAGACAAAAATGAAAATTACCTCAAACTCCTTCAAAGCTGTTGCAAATGCAGAGTTTCTCTTTGTTGTATCCTCTAATACTGCAACTGCATTCTCAAAGTTACGAATGTACGAAGAGTACAATTTGAGAAATGGTCCTTTTTTCACAAAAATATCCGCAAGTCTGGGGTTTGCTTCCCTGATAAGACACCAACATTTAATTCAGTTAATATCTAACATAATAATCTTATCATAAATACTTGATGGTTGGTTGCTGATCCAGCGGTCCATGGGCTCATGCCCTTTGACCTAATGCCATTAAATGGCATTATATTGCTGGGAAGTCTGTAGATTTTCAGCCCACCCTGGGACAGAGCCAGAGAATAACTATCATACTTCCAGGAAGGTAGGTTTCAACCTATGCACTGCTCCTAGCCACTGTAGCCACGATAGGGTTCACTGTACTCATTCCCCGCCACCAATTGACTACTGGTTATGTCGAACTTCTCTATTGCTCCAGGCATGCAACCAAATGTTCAAGTCAAAAGGATTGTCACGTCCTGAGTCATTGTGCCTTTATGATGGGTTTCAGCCATAGGAAAAAACAGTGCTGTCAGTTTCCTCCTCCCCAGTGCTGCACAGTACATCTCTGGCTCCCTCCCAACCACAGAGGGTGCATACATATATATTCAGATAAACATGAAACACATTTCAACAACAAAATAAAAGCATAATTGTATAGATGACGTGTCATGAAGCTTCTCTAAGAAGATAACCTTAATATAACGGCATGTCATCCACTAATGTTTTCTGTTGCATGGGTGGCATGTCTAGTGGACCATTGGTGAGACCCACAGATGCAACCACATGCATATATAAATACTTGATAAAATCCATAATCTTATCATAAATACTTGTAAATACTTGATAAAATCGATAATTAACAGTAAAACCATTTACCAATAGATATTAACAGTAAAACCATTTACCAATAGATATTAACAGTAAAACCATTTACCAATAGATATTAACAGTAAAACCATTTACCAATAGATATTAACAGTAAAACCATTTACCAATAGATATTAACAGTAAAACCATTTACCAATAGATATTAACAGTAAAACCATTTACCAATAGATATTAACAGTAAAACCATTTACCAATAGATATTAACAGTAAAACCATTTACCAATAGATATTAACAGTAAAACCATTTACCAATAGATATTAACAGTAAAACCATTTACCAATAGATATTAACAGTAAAACCATTTACCAATAGATATTAACAGTAAAACCATTTACCAATAGATATTAACAGTAAAACACAAGGTAACGAAACAGCATATACTACTCATTGATGGGTGATTCTGTGGTTGATTGCACAGTACTGAGATAAGATAGGACTGACCTTCTTTGTCAGAGTTCATTCTCAAGCTCCCGCTGGATCTCTCTTGCAGCAGGACAATGATTGTACTAGATTTCCAGTAAGATGTAGTCCAGAGAATGGAAATGTGTTGTCTTTGTTTTATTTGTGCCAGTGACCCAACACATCCGACTTAGGTGGATGCTTGACCTAATATGTTCGGTTATGTGTTTGATAATGAGTGAAGGTAATACTGGAGGTGATCACGTATCATCATCATCATGTTCCTCTTGTGCCAAGCTTAGCACATAGGGCAGATGTCATCTCCATGCTTACCAGAACAAGTTATAATTCTACGTCTCAGAACAGGACACAACCGACTCCGCAGTCACATGTATACAAAGTTCAAGATTGGCAACACGGCCATGTGTACATGTGGACAGGCAGCACAGAGTGCCAAACATATACTTCAAGAGTGTTCTGAGCATGAAACGCTGAGGCAGACATATTGGCCAGAGGAAACAACACTGGAATCAAAACTCTATGGGACACTGTATGAACAACAAAAGACAGTGAGTTTTATTAAGGAGACAGAATTACAGATATAGACATGTTTCAAGTGAACGAAAGAAGAATCTCCATGCTTGTCAATGAAGTCAGTTGTTCCAGATCGTTTATTTTCATACCAGCTGTTGTGACGTCTTTTTAGATAGTTTTTTTCAGTGTTGTTTTGGGTCTTCCCCCTTTTCTCTTGCCACTTGGTGACCATGTAAAGACCTGGCGTGGTATTCTGTCTTCATTCATTCTGAGTGCGCGACCGATGTATGCCCAATGCCTTTTTCTAATAGCGTCTGTGATGTATTCTGGTTTTGTCTCTTCTCTTGGTGTCTCGTTTGACTTAGTCTTTCCAGATTGTGTTCGTATTTTCTTGAGACATTTGTTTTTGAAGGCAATAAGGTTTGTTTTCTAAAGATGTACTTGATTTCCAGCTTTCACACCAATAGGTTAAAGCCGAAATAAAACATGCGTTGAACAGCCGTAGCTTTGTATTAATGCTGAGTTTTTTTTTTAATCTCCAAATGTTTGAAAGTGAGTTGAATGCACTTGATGCCAGAGCAACTCTGGTCATAATTTCTGTACTTGAGTCTCCATGAGCTGTTATTCTGCTTCCCAGATACAAATGATACAATAATACAAATGATACAATAATACAAATGATACAATAATACAAATGATACAATAATACAAATGATACAATAATACAAATGATACAATAATACAAATGATACAATAATACAAATGATACAATAATACAAATGATACAATAATACACATGATACAATAATACAAATGATACAATAATACAATAATACAAATGACAGAAATGGGAGTGAACAGGGATGAGATTGTACTCTGTCTTGAAAAATAAGATCACATTGTCAACATCTGACTGGGACTTTGAAGTCTGTATATTCTTTGAATGCTGCTGGATCGGAGAGAAGAGTACTTATGGCAATTTCCCATGTGTTATGTGGCTTGTTTCTGATCAAGTCATCATCAGGTAGCATATCCGGGACAGGATTTAGTTGTCTTTGGAAACTCCTGCAGAGTTTTAGCTAATCTTCCCATTTCTGTGAATGTCATGATAATGTGGTCTTTGATATCTTGCGTCCATCCTCATCATGGTCTACCCCTTTTGTGTTCCCTGGCATTATCCCCTTCTTTTCGATTGTCATGCCATTTGATACAGTAAAATATTGCAATTTTCAAGAGAGAACCTTGTTGTTTAGCTAGTTTTCTTTTACATTCAACTCTCTCACATATCCCTTTTGGTGTTCATTTGGTCAATGATATTCTGAGGAGTCTTCTGTAACATTTTATTTCAAATGCTGCAATTGTATTTCTTACTTTATTAGTGGCTGTCCATGATACACATCCATATACTGCCAATAGAAAAATGCAGACTCAAAGGAATGTTAGCTTTGTAATTCTTTTACAGCCCAGTCATATGTTCTTCATTTATATCAGTTTATTTGTTGCAATGGCCAAATTCCGTCTGATTTCTCCATAGTAATCTCCGCTGCTGTTTATAAGAGAACCAAGGTATTTGAAGCTGGTATCTCCTTCTAGCTCTCTGTTATTGATTGAGAATGAGAACTTGTTAGTGATTGTGTTGCTTGTCATAATCTTGGTGTCACTTTCGTTCAAATCTAGATTCATAATACACAACAAGGTACTACATTTTCCAGTTCGCAAGATTAACAGGAACAAATATTCAATATATATTTTTTGTTTTAGTCACTGCAGTCTGTTTCATGAAATCTGAATTGTGTCAGTCTGTTTTGTAAAATCTGAACTATATTGTGTCAGTCTGTTTTGTAAAATCTGAACTATATTGTGTCAGTCTATTTTGTAAAATCTGAACTATATTGTGTCAGTCTATTTTGTAAAATCTGAACTATATTGTGTCAGTCTGTTTTGTAAAATCTGAACTATATTGTGTCAGTCTATTTTGTAAAATCTGAACTATATTGTGTCAGTCTATTTTGTAAAATCTGAATTATATTGTGTCAGTCTATTTTGTAAAATCTGAACTATATTGTGTCAGTCTATTTTGTAAAATCTGAACTATATTGTGTCAGTCTGTTTTGTAAAATCTAAACTATATTGTGTCAGTCTGTTTTGTAAAATCTGAACTATATTGTGTCAGTCTATTTTGTAAAATCTGAACTATATTGTGTCAGTCTATTTTGTAAAATCTGAACTATATTGTGTCAGTCTATTTTGTAAAATCTGAACTATATTGTGTCAGTCTATTTTGTAAAATCTGAACTATATTGTGTCAGTCTGTTTTGTAAAATCTGAACTATATTGTGTCAGTCTGTTTTGTAAAATCTGAACTATATTGTGTCAGTCTATTTTGTAAAATCTGAACTATATTGTGTCAGTCTATTTTGTAAAATCTGAACTATATTGTGTCAGTCTGTTTTGTAAAATCTGAACTATATTGTGTCAGTCTATTTTGTAAAATCTGAACTATATTGTGTCAGTCTATTTTGTAAAATCTGAACTATATTGTGTCAGTCTATTTTGTAAAATCTGAACTATATTGTGTCAGTCTGTTTTGTAAAATCTGAACTATATTGTGTCAGTCTATTTTGTAAAATCTGAACTATATTGTGTCAGTCTGTTTTGTAAAATCTGAACTATATTGTGTCAGTCTGTTTTGTAAAATCTGAACTATATTGTGTCAGTCTGTTTTGTAAAATCTGAACTATATTGTGTCAGTCTGTTTTGTAAAATCTGAACTATATTGTGTCAGTCTATTTTGTAAAATCTGAACTATATTGTGTCAGTCTGTTTTGTAAAATCTGAACTATATTGTGTCAGTCTGTTTTGTAAAATCTGAACTATATTGTGTCAGTCTGTTTTGTAAAATCTGAACTATATTGTTTCAGTCTGTTTTGTAAAATCTGAACTATATTGTTTCAGTTTGCTTTGTAAATTCTGTATTATATTATATAGTCAGTGTGTTTTGTGAACTGCAAAGTGTATTATTTTGTTATTTCTGTCAATATCTATTGATATATGAATTGAATATATGAACAGAAAAGGGTCTCAACAATCAAAACACAATTCAAGAGAATGTATATGCTTTAACTTACCAGTTTTCAATCCGCTCCTTAAGATCCTTCAGCAAATCTTCATTGAAATTTTGAAGTTGTGGTAGAAAATCTAATACTTTGTTCAATGTCTCAGATGGAATCACAGAATGGCCCAAGTTCTCTGTTGCTTTGGAAATGTGAAACCGGAAATCCTGGGAGAAAAAGATGACATAAATATCAAAACAAACAACAATTTTAAAATAATGATTCACATGGTAATATTTACTGTATTTTTAATTTACCACGGTATCTATTGGAGGATGAAGGTTGAGACTGTCTCCTGCAGTCATCAATGGTTAGTGAGCCTCTCAACCAACCAGAATGAGCTTGACGTTCAAGGCTAAGAGAGGTTGTCCATACCTATTTCACTGAACTGAATACATAAAAGAGAAAGGGACAACTGTGTCATGTGACGTATTCCTTCCAGAACGTTGTCTTCCCAATGAACTCCCTGAACCTCTCTCTGTCTTGGGCGATGTGGCTTGCATTTTCTAGCGATGTATTCATGTTATCTTTAATGTCGACAGTCCATCGTCTTCTTGGTATGCCCCTTCTCCTCTTCCCAGGTACTCTTCCCTCCATTATTTGTCTTTCTAAACAGTTATGTCTCTTTATATGACCAAACAGGCGTAGTTTTCTTTTTGTTATTGTGTTTAGTAACCAACACTCTGGAATATTCAGTGTGTTTATAATATCTGATTATTTTCCTTCCATGATATTCTAAGTATCTTCCTGTAGCATTTCAGCTCGAAGGCGTTGACCTTCTTTGCTGCTGTTTTACTTAGGGTCTATGTTTCACAGCCATATGTTACAACCGGAAAAATAAAAGTTCGTAACATTAGCACTTTCGTTTCTATTTTGTTTTTCCATATTTTTCAACCGTGTTATTTTGCAATATGCCATTGCCAATCTCTTCCTTATTTCTGCCATGCAGTCTCCTGCACCGTTGATATTTGCTCCTAAGTATTCAAATTTATCCACACATTCTATCTCGGTATTATCTATTCTTAAGGGACAACACATTCAACAATAGTTGCTAAGCAATGCATACAGGGTTGGCTCTATGCTTACAAAATGTACTGTTAAAAATATCTCTGATTGGTTAACAGTGCTTAGCTGTTAATTTATTTTTTAATAAATCCATATTTTTAACAATATATTTCCATATTTCAATAAAAACATCCATATTTAGCACACAAAAAAACCCACTGATTTTGGTACCCATTTCTGGAGACTTGCAACTCTAGAGATTTTTGGAATTTAAAAAACTCACACCAATTGAATATTTTTTAAATTGATATATATTTGTAAGAACAAGAAAGATAAAAACTACAAAATAAAGCTGACCTTTCTAAATGAGTATATAAATATTGTAATAATTGTAGATAGCATGAGAGGTCAGTTCCGAAGGAATAAGATATATTTCTAATAAAGAATTAGGATATGTTTATAATTTCATATGTTTATATTCCTAATAAGGAATTAGGGTATGTTTAGAATTTCATGAACAGAAGTATAAAGATATAATTAATATTTTCCTTCAGATTTTATTGTTGGTTGGTTAGTTTATCACCCGTGTGTTACCTTCCATGCATGCCATAAGAAGCGACTAAGGTGGTTATGGGATGGAGTTGGCTGTCCAATCCCATATAGGGTCAGTGACCCAAAGCCGCACTGAAGTCAGATGTGTCAGGTCAAAAAGAGCAGATATCGCAGCAATGCTGTAAACCATGACACAACGCATTCTGTTCTCCGGACTACATCCTGCTAATCTGCAGGAGTTTGAGAACGATGCAGCAGAAGAAGATTGGTTTAATTTTTTATTTTCAGAAATTATGAGCAATAGAGCTCTAGTATACTTTTGCGCAATGGGTTTTCTCCAGCCTTTATTTCATATCCGGAAAACTCCAACTCTTAGCTGTGTAATGCTTTCAGAAGGGGCCTTCTACTCCTATGGGAGGGGTGTAATATTGTAATTGGATGAAGTAATATGTTATTTCACAAGAGGAAAGCCTCACTAAATATGCATGTCATTTACTAGAGCAGTGTTTCCTGCAACGTGGGGGCGTAGGCCCCACAGGGGGGATATTTGATTGTCCAGGGGGGTAATTCAAACAAGTTGTAATTTGGCTTAATTTAGGGAATAATTCCATTTTAAATATAAACAACATGTATATGCTACAAAGGGGGGGGCATCAGAATTTTAGAACGACTTCGGTGGGGCTTGGTTAAAATAAAAGGTTGGAAAACACTGTACTAGAGGTTAGCTGTTGCATGGTGGTGCTTTGGTGGGTCACTGGTTAAACCTTCAGACCTTCTGCATGTGAGATTTTACTGCTAAATTTAATCACAAAATTGATACATTAAACAAACTAGTAAACAATAAAATGGGATTTAATGCTAAATTTAATCACAAAATTGATACATTAAACAAGCTAGCAAACAATAAAATGGGATTAAATGCTAAATTTAATCACAAAATTGATACATTAAACAAGCTAGCAAACAATAAAATGGGATTTAATGCTAAATTTAATCACAAAATTGATACATTAAACAAGCTAGCAAACAATAAAATGGGATTTAATGCTAAATTTAATCACAAAATTGATACATTAAACAAGCTAGCAAACAATAAAATGGGATTTAATGCTAAATTTAATCACAAAATTGATACATTAAACAAGCTAGCAAACAATAAAATGACCATGTCTTTATACTTACTACATTCAGTAGCTTGAGGACATCAACAAATGTGTTTTCTGATGAAACAATTTCTTTGGCTATGAAGAAAACCTTTTTTGCTTTTCTTATAGCCTGAACAAAACACACACAGAGAAATATAAGAATATGACAATACATAAAACTACAATCAAGTTCAAACACAATAACTTTCATCTCATCACTGTGTGATGTGCCCTTTACAAAATGTTGTCTTCACTGCCACTCTGTAAGCCTCTCGGTTCTGTGCAAGCTGCCCATTCTCTTCTGGTGTCATGTTCAAAAGGTCTTTGTTATCCTGTGTCCATTGTAGTCTTGGTCTCTGCCTCTTGTTCTCTTTCCTAGAACTTTTCCCTCCATGATTAATCTTTCTAAGTCATTGTATCTCTTTATATGTCCCAAATGGTTTTCTTTTTCATGTGACGTATTCTTTCCAGAACGTAGTCTTCTTTATGGATTTCCTGAAATCCGTGTGGGCTCTAGCACATTGTCCAGCCTCCTCTAGCGACATGCGAATGCATTCCTGAATATCTGCATTCCTGAATATCATTGTCCATCAATGTCTTGGCCGATCTTTGCATCTTCTGTCTTCTACCGCCCCTTCCTACAACACCCTTTCCATGCCATTGTGTCTCTTTATATGGCCGAAAAAACCCAACAATCCTTCTTTAATATGGTTTAACAGCCAGTCTTCTTGGACGTTGATTTTTCTTAGCAGGTCTTGGTTGGTCTTTCTTGCTGTCCATGGTATTCTCAGGACTCTTCTATAGCACTTCATTTTGAAAGCCTTTATTCTCTTGTTATGTTATGTTCCTCCAGGGCCATAGGCGGCGCATAGGGCAGAAACCATAACTTTCCATTTCTGTCTTTGTGTTGCCAGGTCTTTCAATTGGAGGATGAAGTATTTACAGACTTTATTCTCTTGGCTGTAGTTTATTTTATTTTTCATGTTTTGCAGCTGTAAGTTGCTTTATTAAAACTGCTGCTGCTACTACTGGAACAATAAAACCTATTGCTGCTGCTTCTATTTGAACAATAAAACCTTATTACTGCTGCTTCTATTTGAACAATAAAACCTTATTACTGCTGCTTCTATTTGAACAATAAAACCTTATTACTGCTGCTTCTATTTGAACAATAAAACCTTATTACTGCTGCTTCTATTTGAACAATAAAACCTGTTACTGCTACTACTGGAGTCAACTAACTGTTACTACTGCTACTACTGGAGTCAACTAACTGTTACTACTGCTACTACTGGAGTCAACTAACTGTTACTACTGCTACTACTGGAGTCAACTAACTGTTACTACTGCTACTACTGGAGTCATCTAACTGTTACTACTGCTACTACTGGAGTCAACTAACTGTTACTACTGCTACTACTGGAGTCAACTAACTGATGCTGCTGCTACTACTGGAGTCAACTGTTACTACTGCTACTACTGGAGTCAACTAACTGTTACTACTGCTACTACTGGAGTCAACTAACTTGCTGCTGCTACTACTGGAGTCAACTATGAAGTCTGTGCTGTAGGGGATTACCTTCATTTTTTGACATGGAGTGGGTGTTAGGGAAAATTATAGACCAGACAGACTTGTCAGCATGGTCACTTTAGCTAGTGGTAGTTCAAAAGGACTGTCCTGATATTTTGAATGCAATCATGGAGTTGGGGACGCAGGTGATATGGGGTGTATTTCCTCTAACATGTCTATGGCTCGAACACAGTTTTTGATGTTGCAAGAAGTGACTGGCATATAAGAATCAAAACAAGAGTTATCAACTAACACAGGACAGGAACAGACAGTTGCACATGATGATGGACATACTAAACAAGGGATCAGAGTATATATGAATGTATCCCAGTGTGCCCTGATGTTGAAATGATGACTAATTAACTACTACAACATCAATAACTATTACAAATACTACAACATCAATAACTATTACAAATACTACTACTAGATCAATAACTACTACAACAACTACTACTAGATCAATAACTACTACAACAACTACTACTACATCAATAACTATTACAACAACTACTACTACATCAATAACTATTACAACTACTACAACATCAATAACTATTACAAATACTACTACTAGATCAATAACTACTACAACAAGTACTACTAGATCAATAACTACTACAACAAGTACTACTAGATCAATAACTACTACAACAACTACTACTACATCAATAACTACTACAACAACTACTACAACATCAATAACTATTACAACTACTACAACATCAATAACTATTACAAATACTACTACTAGATCAATAACTACTACAACAACTACTACTAGATCAATAACTACTACAACAACTACTACTAGATCAATAACTACTACAACAACTACTACTACATCAATAACTATTACAACATCAATAACTATTACAACATCAATAACTATTACAACAACTACTACTACATCAATAACTATTACAACATCAATAACTATTACAACATCAATAACTACTACTAGATCAATAACTACTACAACAACTACTACTAGATCAATAACTATTACAACATCAATAACTATTACAACATCAATAACTACTACAACAACTACTACTACATCAATAACTATTACAACAACTACTACTACATCAATAACTATTACAACATCAATAACTATTACAAATACTACTACTAGATCAATAACTACTACAACAACTACTACTAGATCAATAACTACTACAACAACTACTACTACATCAATAACTATTACAACATCAATAACTATTACAACAACTACTACTACATCAATAACTATTACAACATCAATAACTACTACTACATCAATAACTATTACAACATCAATAACTATTACAACATCAATAACTACTACAACAACTACTACTACATCAATAACTACTACAACATCAATAACTATTACAACAACTACTACTAGATCAATAACTATTACAACAACTACTACTAGATCAATAACTACTACAACAACTACTACTACATCAATAACTATTACAACAACTACTACTACATCAATAACTACTACAACAACTACTACTACATCAATAACTATTACAACAACTACTACTACATCAATAACTATTACAACATCAATAACTACTACTACATCAATAACTATTACAACATCAATAACTATTACAACATCAATAACTACTACAACAACTACTACTACATCAATAACTATTACAACAACTACTACTACATCAATAACTACTACAACATCAATAACTACTACAACAACTACTACTAGATCAATAACTATTACAACAACTACTACTACTAGATCAATAACTATTACAACAACTACTACTACATCAATAACTATTACAACATCAATAACTATTACAACAACTACTACTAGATCAATAACTATGACAACATCAATAACTATTACAACATCAATAACTACTACAACTACTACTACATCAATAACTACTACAACAACTACTACTAGATCAATAACTATTACAATAATTACTACTACATCAATAACTATTATAACCAAAACTGCACTATATAAAACAATCCTTATACCATCACTATGCTAACAATGTAAAATGTGGACACTAACAAAAAAACCAAAAACCAACAACAGAAATGACTTGTCTACATAGAATTCTCAGAGAAACAATAAAAGAATCATTAATAAAAACATCAGATGACTAACAAACACAATGCCAATCCTGGATTACACCAGACAACAGATTACTGGTAAGTGGTTTACATATGCTTCCAGACTACCATCAGACAGTGCACCTCAAAAGGCATTACTATGCAGACACGATGGATACAGAGCCAGGGCTAGACCGTGTATTTGATGGATTACAGAAATAAAAGAGTCAACGAAAACAAACATACGAAGCACATAAAAAACCATTTCCAGAGAACTCTTCTACCCCTGATGCTGCAAGGCATGAAGGGGTATAAAGTGAAAAGAAAGAAAAAAGGACAAAATTAAAGTAGGTCAGTAAACACACAGTCACATGACTTATATTGCAATAGACAAAAGTAAATTAAGTAAACACACAATCATTTGACTCCCATAGCAATAGACAAGTAAAGTAAATAAACAGTCACACAACTTACACAGTAATAGAAAAAAGTAAAGTAAATAAACAACATACAACTTACACAAATTTCTAACAAAAGTAAAGTAAGTAAACAGTCCCACAACTTACACAGTAATAGAAAAAAAATAAAGTAAATAAACAAACAGCCATACAACTTACATAAATTTCTTCCTTATCTTCCTCCGGCTCTGTGTCTGTCCCTGAGCTCACAATTTCCTCCATATTTTGAGCACTTCCATCCTGCTCACTGCCTGTGCTCTGTTGACTGACCCCAGAGAGAGGACGACTGAATGTTTCAGGACAGGTTTCTGTAGTTGATGTTGCCGTCTGGACAAATTCCTCACCTTGAGCAGCGGTACTGTTGACTAGATCACTCTCTTTGTCGTCTTTTACTGAATCAACAATTGTAACAGAATTGGTACATAATTTTTCCTTTCCAGAATCATCTGCGTGTAAATGTTTTGACTCACTAATCGCAATAGTAATATCCGGAACGTTAGATATCTTAAACGATTTTCTTAATCTCAAACCTTGAGTCACTTTCTGGATAAATGTATTTTTTGCGATGCTGTCTATATGTTTCTTCTCCTTGAAGCTAGGAATATTGACTTGAACTGCTTTTTCATTCAGCTTTGAAGTTCCAGGTATCCCAATTGTAGAATCAGCGGTGACATATTTAGCATAGTCTCCAGACAGCTTAACAGAACTCTTCTCAAGTGTATCACCTGCAAGAGAGATCTGACTACCTTCGTCTGAATTAGCTAAGCTAGGTTGAAATAGCAAGGCTTGAGATAGTGCTGTTTCTGTCTTTTGTGAATGTGCTGGACAGATATAAACATGTATACATGCAGTAAAACCAAAGAAGACATTCAATTAAGTATGCAGGTCTGATTTGATAACAGAACAAGGCAGCATAACATGAAGGAAGACATTGAATTTGCCATTAACAAGGGCAACATGGAGAATGCTTGTCTGACGATTGGGTAATCTCTCGATTAGGAACCAGCATCACGGCACTGGTGGGCATTCACCATATGTGCTTGCCTCATCAGTTCATCAGAGGTGTTTAAACTCAGTGTTCCAGTTGCTTCTTCTGATATTTCCAGGGATGACACTTTCTCCACTAGCTCCTGATCACTACCATTTCTATCATTCTCTGATATACAGTGTATCATAACTTTCAGCTCTTATCTTCATCATTCTGTAGTGTATCATAACTTTCAGCTGTTATCTTCATCATTCTGTAGTGTATCATAACTTTCAGCTCTTATCTGCATCATTCTGTAGAGTATCATAACTTTCAGCTCTTATCTGCATCATTCTGTAGTGTATCATAACTTTCAGCTCTTATCTTCATCATTCTGTAGTGTATCATAACTTTCAGCTGTTATCTGCATCATTCTGTAGTGTATCATAACTTTCAGCTCTTATCTTCATAATTCTGTAGTGTATCATAACTTTCAGCTCTTATCTTCATCATTCTGTAGTGTATCATAACTTTCAGCTCTTATCTTCATCATTCTGTAGTGTATCATAACTTTCAGCTGTTATCTGCATCATTCTGTAGTGTATCATAACTTTCAGCTCTTATCTGCATCATTCTGTAGTGTATCATAACTTTCAGCTCTTATCTTCATCATTCTGTAGTGTATCATAACTTTCAGCTGCTATCTGCATCATTCTGTAGTGTATCATAACTTTCAGCTCTTATCTTCATAATTCTGTAGTGTATCATAACTTTCAGCTCTTATCTTCATCATTCTGTAGTGTATCATAACTTTCAGCTCTTATCTTCATCATTCTGTAGTGTATCATAACTTTCAGCTGTTATCTGCATCATTCTGTAGTGTATCATAACTTTCAGCTGTTATCTTCATCATTCTGTAGTGTATCATAACTTTCAGCTCTTATCTTCATCATTCTGTAGTGTATCATAACTTTCAGCTCTTATCTGCATCATTCTGTAGTGTATCATAACTTTCAGCTCTTACCTGCATCATTCTGTAGTGTATCATAACTTTCAGCTCTTATCTTCATCATTCTGTAGTGTATCATAACTTTCAGCTCTTATCTTCATCATTCTGTAGTGTATCATAACTTTCAGCTCTTATCTTCATCATTCTGTAGTGTATCATAACTTTCAGCTGTTATCTTCATCATTCTGTAGTGTATCATAACTTTCAGCTGTTATCTGCATCATTCTGTAGTGTATCATAACTTTCAGCTCTTATCTTCATCATTCTGTAGTGTATCATAACTTTCAGCTCTTATCTTCATCATTCTGTAGTGTATCATAACTTTCAGCTGTTATCTGCATCATTCTGTAGTGTATCATAACTTTCAGCTCTTATCTTCATCATTCTGTAGTGTATCATAACTTTCAGCTGTTATCTTCATCATTCTGTAGTGTATCCATAATTGCCCTACCTAATTAAAACTCAGCCCTAGCATCATCATTTTGTCATCCAATATAGTACAGGTATTACTCACCAATGCATAAAATGGTATAGGTTAAGCAAATGTGACCTCACCACGTGATTAGTCCAACTTTTTAATATTGTATGTAGTTTCATTCAGATTTTGTGATGTAGCTGACCTCAGATTAAGAAGTCTCTAGGTATGCTTTGAACTGCGCGCTGCAGAGTGAGAGCCCCCCTCCCCCCGTTTCCCAGGGTTATCTAAAGGTGGGGAAGCTCTCTCAGTGGCCAGATCATGGATCTTCAAGTAGACTTATCTTCTATGAAATGTGTCTTTATCAATATTTCATTTTCTTAATTGTTTCTGCAATAATTATGATGCAGAAATCTAGGCAATTAGGGTGGCATTTGAAAAACTGCTGAACTCCAATCCTGGTCCACAGCCCATGGTATTCCTGACAGATACAAGGTCAGTGCTTCAAGCTCTCCAGTGTGGAAAACTAACAGATTTGCGAAAACTATTTAATGAACTGTCTTACCAGTATAGGGTAACCATGCAGTGGATACCCTCTCACTGTGGAATACCAGGAAATGACAGGATGTTGCAGTCATAACAGTCTTTCAAAACTTCTGTTGATCTTGAGCCAGTCCTGCTTCTGTTATGTCATTTCATTTTATTTATATTTCATTTATGTATTTATTTCATTAAAAAAAGAGGTCACATTTGCTTAACCTGCACCCATAAATGTTTCGCTGCCTGACTTCCGCATGACCTGGACAGTAAATCCGTGGAATATTTTGGGAGTTACTGAGAACTGTGATAAACTACCTTACTTATGCACTCTTGTCATTGTTGTGGAAAATCCCTGTACAATTACGGAAACCTTTCCTTCTCAAACTCTTATGCCCGTAAAGAGACATCTTAATTTTTTAGAAAATTTCTGTGTGACAATTGTACCATGTGTTCCTATATACATTTCAGTGAGGGACAAAGTTTCCTCCATCCTAAACTGTGGAATAGTAACTGTGGAATAGTAACTGTGGAATAGTAACTGTGGAATAGTAACTGTGGAATAGTAACTGCGGAATAGTAACTGTGGAATAGTAACTGTGGAATAGTAACTGCGGAATAGTAACTGAGGAATAGTAACTGCGGAATAGTAACTGTGAAATAGTAACTGTGGAATAGTAACTGTGAAATAGTAACTGTGGAATAGTAACTGTGGAATAGTAACTGTGGAATAGTAACTGCGGAATAGTAACTGTGGAATAGTAACTGCGGAATAGTAACTGTGGAATAGTAACTGCGGAATAGTAACTGCGGAAGCTTAAAAATAAATGTGCTCTTATATTAAAAAAATATTTTTGAGAGAAGTTGATCTGAACTGTAAATCGATTGTGACACCTTATTTCTGAGGCTACAAACTAAGAATATGCATGTCTGGTCCTACTATTAGAAAACTTCAATCAGGAATGTAGTAACTCACATGTTATAACCACTGATCAGGAATGTAGTAAACTCATTGGGAACAGTTTTAGAACTCCACTGTTCTATGACAATCTGAATGCTACAGGTGATGTTAGTGTCACAGTGAATTTCTTAAGTATTCTAGATTTGTTCTAACACTCATTTTCCTATTCCTGTTCAACCTTGGAGACAGCTGTGGCCAAAGAAAAAAAATCCCTCAATTTGTAAAGTAAGCTATGGCCCATGAGGCTAGGAAACCATTGCAAAAATAAATATTCTATCATAACTAAAATTTTCTTTTTATCAAGAATACACTGTTTTCTATGCATGGCATCTAATAAAGAGATAATAAGAATACACAACACAATCTTACAAGAAATCAGGTAGTCCTGATGCTAAGATATATGCAACATTAATAAATGATAAAATGTCACATCCTTCTCAGATAACAAGAACTTTGGTCCTAAAACTAAAAACAGGTAATGAGAGTTCTGATCCCAATACTAGAAACTATAATAAAAAATATAAAACAGGTCATGAAAACTATGGTCCAAATATTTAAAAAATAGTAGTGGCAATATAATACTAGTTGGAATTCTAGAAAAACAATAACTGTTGGAATACTAGAGAAACAATAGCTGTTGGAATACTAGAGAAACAATGATAACTGTTGGAATACTAGAAAAACAATGTGTATCCTGGTCCTAACACAACAAAAAATGTTAACTATGTAATATAAAAACAATGTGAAGTCGTACCATAATACTAAAAAAATATTGTGAATTCTGTACCAAATGCTACAGAAATATTGTGACTTCTGTACCTAATTAATTCATTTATTTGGTGTTATGCTGGCTGAATAGACGATCATGGCTCTCCACAGCTCTCTATTTCCAGTATTATGTATCAAGATAATTGTTGTTTCCCTGCCGTGCCAGGCTGTTAACTGTCTAATATTTTCTCACGTTGTTGCCCTGTCTTTGTTGCCTTCAATCTTGCCTGTTGTGACTATGTACTCTAAACCTCCTTGTCTCATAACGTGGTCAAAAAATGAAGATTTTCTTTTCTTATATTATTGATTAAGCTCTGTTTTGCATTTGACTCTTTCAACATCTAAACATTATTTTTCCTGGCAGTCCATGGTATTCTCAGCATTCTTCTGTAGAACCACATCTCTATTGCCTTGCCACTAATTTCCCACTTTCCAGTTTGTTTATTGTCTAAGACTCGCACCCATATGTTAGTATATGAGTTATATAGCACCACAGAACTCTCTTCCTCACCTCTAATGACAAGGTAATATTACACAAAATATATTTCATTTTTCTGAATGTTGTTTTTTGCCTGCCCTACTCTGCTACTTATTTCTGTTGAACTTCTTCCATCTGCTGCAATCGTTGTACCTAAATATTTGAATTGGTGGACCTGTTTTAATACTATATATTGCACTTTGATATTGCAATTTGTGTTATTTTGTTTGAAATAACCATTACTTCTGTTTTCTTGATAGTTAAGAAGATGCCTTTCTCTTTACTCTGTAATTACTATATTAATTAATTCTTGAAGGTCTTCCTCACTTTTAGCAATCAGAACAGTGTCATCCGCATATCTCAAATTATTTATATTATATCCTCCAACTGATATTTCTGGGATATCAACTATTGCATGCATTATGTTTTCACTGTATAAAAAGAACATGTCTGGTGAAAGCACACATCCCTGTCTAACTCCTTGCTTTATTTGTGGAAAAGGGCCAAATTGATTTCATGCTCTTATTACTGCTGTTTGTTGCCAGTACATGTTCTTGATGATTCTTAAATCCTTAATATCGATGTTCAAATTAGGTATTCTGTACCTAATACTAGAAAAAAATAATGCTAGGAAAAACAGTGTGAATTCAATTCTGTACCTAAATGGTATCTTCTTCTTCAGCGTTCATTCTAAAACTCCAGCTGGATCTCCTTTGTAGCAGAACCACGGTCCTACTAGATTTCCAGCAGGATGCAGTCCAGAGAATGGAAATGCGATGTGTCACCGTTTTATTTGAGCCAATGACCCGACACATCCGTCTTTGGCAAATACCTAAATGGTATAAAGCAGATAATAAGGAATATATTAAATAAGACCTCACCTTCCTCTCGGATTCTAATGCTATCAGAAATTTGATGGTAGTGATCCTCCACATCACTACTGCCTTGATCATCATGAGCTGTGCTGTTTGTTCTTGTTAATGTGGGTGCTGCTTGTTCAATCCTTGCAAGTATATCATGGAACATGAATTCAGGAATAGACAGTGTCAAACAAAACTATATATAAATATACATCAGCTGTGCTGTTTGTTCTTGTTAATGTGGGTGCTGCTTGTTCAATCCTTGCAAGTATATCATGGAACATGAATTCAGGAATAGACAGTGTCAAACAAAACTATATATAAATATACAAATAATATGACCGTGTCATTCTTAGGTAAGAAAAGAGAGTTGTGCAGTGCTATATAACCCCTATACTAACATATGGGTGCGAGTCTTGGACACTAAACACACTGGAAAGTGGGAAATTAGAAGCAACAGAGATGTGGTTCTACAGAAGAATGCTGAGAATACCATGGACTGCCAGAAAAATAATGTGGAGGTGTTGAAAGAGTCAAATGCGAAATGGACATTAATCAACAATATAAGAAAAAGACAATCTTCTATTTTTGGCCACTTCATGAGACAGGCAGGTTTAGAGAACATAATCACAACAGGCAAGATTGAAGGCAACAGAGACAGAGGGCGACAATGTGAGAAAATATTAGACAGTTTGACAACCTGGCATGGCAAGGAAACAACAACGACTTTGATACATAATACTGTGGACAGAGAGCTGTGGAGAGCCAAGACGGTTCCTGTGGCATGCTGGTATAACAAGCTCCTTATTCTGTCTCACGTTTGTCTAGTTACCACAATTATTATTGAATTCCCCCAATCACAGTCTAACTTTAATAATTCAAAGACATCACACCCCATACATGCTTAATTTTCCCTAGCAGATATTGAAGGTATGTATGCTAATGGTTCCTGTGACTCGCTGAATGAACAAACTCCTCATTCTGCCACAGTTGATTCTTCTTGGTCTTCATCTGCATCTTGCTGTTTTCATTTTCATGTTGTATGCTATTGCTGCTGACCAATATCATTAGGTGGCCGAACTATTTTAATCTGTTTTCAATATATTTGACCACTGATGTTGTTCCCTTAGATCTTGTAATCTCCTCATCACTGATTCAGCAGAGAATTACCAGTGCTCGGCTATTAAGTTAAAAAGTATTACTCCAGCCACCTTCTTGTTTAGTGTTGTTAGCCTACACTGGAACATTTATCCCAGGGGTCATGAACCCATGGCTGCATCTGGCTCGCAGACAAATGTTGGATTATAAAAAAAATGTTACTTTAGACTCCTTTGATCTACATATTAATTGCATATCAATATTTCATTCTACAAATGAGCTAAAGTCTACTGCAGCTCAGCATCAGAAGTCGCATTAATGGTAAGAAATACTCATTATTGATTAGCAACAGCATAACAATGTTATTAAAAAGAATTCAGAGACATAATTATTGTACTTTTAGTGTTGAAATTAAACAAAATGCACACATTTACTTGAATTTTTAGTTTTAAACATAATGTATGGCTCTCATAGAATTACATTTCAAAATATGTGGTGTCCATGGCTCTCTCATACAAAAAGGTTCCAGACCCCTGATTTATCCCTTAAGTTAAAAAGTAGTATTTGCTCAACTAGTAAGTGTCTTGATGAATGTTTCAATGTCAGAGCGCTGATGCAGTCACTCAAACAATTTCATTAAAACAGACAAAGTTAGAAATGAAACCATCTTCCTCTGGTGATATATCCAAATAAATGCTACAGATGTCTGTTATAAAATCAATTATGTAGAACATAAAACAAAAATATTAATTTGGGAACAAATAGACAAATTTGCAGGTAGTTAATAACCACTTTTGATGGTTTTGAAAAAGCGAATACTTTCTTTGTTTGGGCATGTTATGAGATACAATCCATCTTCGAAAACTATTTTGCTAGAAACAGTTGATTGTGCAATGAGAAGATTACAAAAAATAGTCTTGGATTAATGACATCATGGAATGGTCTGGGTATAATTTTTATACAATCATCTCAACTATACATAATTTTTATACAATCATCTCAACTATACATAATTTTTATACAATCATCTCAACTATACATAATTTTTTAATACAATCATCTCAACTATACATAATTTTTATACAATCATCTCAACTATACATAATTTTTTAATACAATCATCTCAACTATACATAATTTTTTAATACAATCATCTCAACTATACATAATTTTTTAATACAATCATCTCAACTATACATAATTTTTATACAATCATCTCAACTATACATAATTTTTATACAATCATCTCAACTATACATCATTTTTATACAATAATCTCAATTATTCATAATTTTTATACAATCATCTCAACTATACATAATTTTTATACAATCATCTCAACTGCACTTAATTTTTTTTAAACAAGCATCTCAACTATTCATAATTTTTATACAATCATCTCAACTGCACTTAATTTTTTTTATACAATCATCTCAACTATACATACTTTTTTATACAATCATCTCAATACTGAGGACAGAAATGTTTAGAGTATTTTTATTGCTGATATCTACAAAGTTGCCCACATATATCTGACAGGTTATGGGTTTTATTGCATATTATATTAAATGAAGTTAAAAAAACTATGCAGAAAAAACTGCAGAAAATGATGCAATAGAAAAGTTAATAAAGTCTTACCTTTGATCTTTATCAGACTGCGTATAATCTCCTGAACTGAAGGTTGCAGATCTCTTTGGAGATCCTGGAGGAGGCGGAGGAGCTTTTCTTGTTGGTCTTTGCCTTGCTGGTGATGTTAGTTTAGACCTGGACTGAGCAGACTGTATCACTGAATGAGTAGCATCTTTAGAAGATGATTGCTGAAGATTGTCTGAAATCTCTGGTTCTACCTTAATATTAGGACTGGGTTGACTGAGGGAGATTCTTGATGGAAGTACAGGAGGTTCTGACTCTGCTCCAATAATCTCTTTTAGACTAGAACTTCGTGGTTTATTTCTTGGTGGCAAAGGAGGTGGACTTTGGCAGGAGGCAGATGACTCGGTTCTCCTCAAAGATTCCAAACGAGGAGGAAGGAAAGGTTTGACTTCTTCATCAGGTGGCTGTTGAGCAACATCAGAAGTAGGGCTATTGTTATCAATAATACATTTCATACCACTCACGTCTGAATGACTGCGGCTAACTCGGGGAGGAAAATTACGTTTAGGTTTCGGGGGTACATTTTTGTTTTTGCCTGCTCCCTGTACAGTAGACTTTGATAGTCCTAGGTTTGTCAGGCACTCAGTGCTAGAGCTGTCTATGGAATCATTAAGTGATTCCAAGCTTCCTAAGTGTTTACTTATGTTTGCCTGATGTTTAGGTCTTGGCGGTCGGACTGGACTACTGGAAGGTGAATTGTCTGGTCTGTCTACACTGAAGCTGTCTTGACAGCTTACTCCAGTTTCTCTAGCTGGATTATGTTCAGTGTATGCTGTACCTTGACTGTCCATTTGTGAGTTATTTATGCAACTATTGACTTGATCAAGTTCTACATCTCCAAGCTTATTTCTTAGAAGTTCTTCAATCTCTTTAAGCATATCACATGTTGCCTCTGGTTCTTCGTGTAAAAGGCTTTTTGAATCATTAGAGATATCCATATGTTTAGTAATATCACTGTCAGAAGCTAATTCATTAGAGTTGACACTTGAGCCGGTGTCACTGATGAGTGGTTCTGCTAATAATGTGTTTACTTGTGTAATTTGAGCATGCTGGCTATTGATGTGTGTTTGTTCAGAGCCCATTAGATGTAATACTGCATTTGCTACTACAGTATCTGATGAATTATTGAATATTGTACTTGTTTCCTCAGAGTTCTGTAGATTTTGATGAAGTGTCACATTTGGCTGTTCAAATTTATGTGAAGTAACCCCTTCCGGCTCAAGACTATGACCTCCAACCTCTGAAAGATCATGGCTTTCTGAGTTCCCAGGATACACCTCTGCATAGTCTAACTCTGATGTTTTTCCAACAGAAGTATCAACTTCTACACCTATAGACAAATTCTCCTTGAGATCATGTTCAACTTTGTTGACATCTACATTTATTGATTTCTGAATGAAGCTTTCACTATCATTAGCGTTAGTAGACAAACTTATTCTAGTTCTTGGTCGAGGTTTTGGAGGTTTTCTATTCTTGGAATTGTTTATATAATTATCTGTGATATTTCTCTGAACAGGCTGTTTTGTTTCCATATTGTTTTCACTAGAACTAATGGTGTTGACAATTGCATTGCTTATGTCTCTCACAAGATTGGCAACCTTCTCTTGATTATCATGTATATGTGATTGATTGTTAAAGTGAACAGTACTTGACTGAAAACCACCGCTGAATATGACTTTATTCCCTGTTTCTACACTACCACTGGACTTATCATCACAGGTATCTTCTATTAGTTCAGGAACCTGAAGATCTTCCAATGATAAATTGGTCTCAGATGATGGCAATAGCTTTAAACTTGAGCGTCTCAGCTTTCTTGGAACTCCACCTCGTGGAGGATTTTTAGGAAGTGGAGGCGGGGCACTCAATTTTCTCTCACTTGAAAACTTCAGATCTGTTGAGCATAAAATGTTTCAATAATAAACAGAATCCCAGATTCATCATACAAAGTTTGCAGACAAACGTTATCAATAATAAACAGTTGAGATTCATAATACAAATTTTTCAGACAAATGTAATCAATAATAAACAGCTGCGATTCATAATACAAAGTTTGCAGACAAACGTAATCAATAATAAACAGTTGAGATTCATCATACAAAGTTTGCAGACAAATGTAATCAATAATAAACAGTTGCGATTCATCATACAAAGTTTGCAGACAAATGTAATCAATAATAAACAGTTGAGATTCATAATACAAAGTTTGCAGACAAATGTAACAAATTTGATCATGTTTCTCTCACTTTCTTATTTCCACATTGTCAACTCTGATAAAGGTAATAGTCAACACTACAATATTATCAGTGACATAAGGTAACAGTTGGTACTATGATACTACCAGTCACATAAAGATAGCAGTTGGTATTAGGATACTGTTAGTGACATAAAGGTAGTAGCAGTCGGCACTAGGATATTGTCAGTGACATTATGAATATAAATGTCAAAAGATGTACCTTAGTTACATAGAACACAAGTCAAATATATTTGTCCAGCAGCAAATGAACAAATATAAATAACCAAATGGTCAGAGGGTGTCCGACAAAGAGGATGGTGCCGCAGTAACCTAATGAACAAATAGTAACGCAAAATGAGTTAAACTTGTTTGGACAAGGACTAATACAACAACAACAAACATCCCGTACAGGTATTGAAGTATCCTCAGTAACAAGTATATATAAAAAAACATACAATAAAACTAAACAGGACACTTCTCCACGTATCGGCTCAAATTGAACCTTTTTGAAGAGACAAACAACAGAAAACGACAAAATAAAAAACAAAATAGATGTCTATATTTCATCAAAAATTCTTGAAATATGTTTGGAGGGCTTTTTGTGCTGATGTGATGAAATATAGACATCTATTTTGTTGTTTGTTTTTTATTTTGTCGTTTTCTATTGTTTGTCTCTTGAAAAAGGTTCAATTTGAGCCGATACGTGGAGAATTGTCCTGTTTAGTTTTATTGTATGTTTTTTTATATATACTTTTTTAAATATATTTTTATTAATAGGCTAGGTAAGTGTTTTAGTAACCTGTTTAACTCATTTTGCGTTAGCAAATGAACAAACTTGCAGGTTATCAAGTACCACTTTTGACAGTAGTGAAATGGCATAAACTTGTTTGGACATGTAACGAGACATGAATCACTTTCTAAAAGTATTTTGCAAGCAACAACAATAAAGGGTGGAAGGTGAAGAAGCAGCAAAAGAAAATTCTGGATTGACAATATCAAGGAATGGTCTGGGCATTTTCTTCCTACTCTCTTCCTAATAGATGAGGACAGAGGTATTTGGAGGGCTTTTTGTGCTGATGTCTTGAATGTGTGGCACCACTACAACCCTGACAGGTTATGGGTCTTATTATTATTATTGTTATTGTGCTATATAATCCGTGGCGATGATTGATGTGACTCACAAGACCGATCTGAGCCACAGTCTTCCATAGAATGTACACACAAGTAAATTCAAGAAGGAAGCCGGAAGCCAGAGGATAAATGAAAAATTCTTGAGTCTAATGGGAATTGGACCAGTCCATTCAACGGCACCAAATCGCCTAGGAACTCTCGTACACAAGATTTTCCGTACATGACTAACCGCATCTCCAAAAAAAAGATGCGATTTTGTCAAGACATTCAAACTGTGCACTAAAGTCACTGAGAACGGACCAATCGAGACAAGGACTAATACAACAACAACAAACATCCCGTACAGGTATTGAAGTATCCTCAGTAACAACAAACATATAACATCCGTATTAGTTATACATTATCGGTATTAGTTATATAATATGTTACATTACCTGATAGAATATACAAGGAACCACAATTTCCATCGCGTACCGATTGCTCACTTGTACCATTGTGTGATGTTTATCCTATTAGATGAACAGCCATTGAACTATCTGTCTGCTATCACTTTTTCCTTTGTCTTTATACCATTCCTTATTTTCCCCTACATACTACATGATATTATGTTTCCATGATTCCGTATCAGTGCCTGTATCATGCATATCCCGCTTTCTTATGTCTTTATATCAAAGTATAAGGCGGCCGTCCCTAAGATCTCTTCCCAGGTTGTAATTCTTCATAAAGTAGATCCTTCAGTATTCTGCCATCTTCCATCCTTCTAGTTTATCCTAGCTGTCTGAGTCTGTGCAGATTGAGTATAGAGAATACTGTGGTATTACCTGTTATTTCAAATACATCAGTGTTAGTGACTTTGTGCTACCATACATCAGTGTTAGTGACTTTGTGCTACCATACATCAGTGTTAGTGACTTTGCCCTACCATACATCAGTATTAGTGACTTTGTCCTGCCATACATCAGTGTTAGTGACTTTGATCTGCCATACATCAGTGTTAGTGACTTTGTCCTACCATACATCAGTGTTAGTGACTTTGTCCTGTCATACATCAGTGTTAGTGACTTTGTCCTGCCATACATCAGTGTTAGTGACTTTGTCCTGTCATACATCAGTGTTAGTGACTTTGTCCTGCCATACATCAGTGTTAGTGACTTTGATCTGCCATACATCAGTGTTAGTGACTTTGTGCTGCCATACATCAGTGTTAGTGACTTTGTCCTACCATACATCAGTGTTAGTGACTTTGTCCTGTCATACATCAGTGTTAGTGACTTTGTCCTACCATACATCAGTGTTAGTGACTTTGTCCTGCCATACATCATTGTTAGTGACTTTGTCCTACCATACATCAGTGTTAGTGACATTGCCCTGCAATCTAACTCCAAAAATTCTATGAGGGCACAGCATGTGAAAACAGTCTAGTTGTCTCTCCTAGTGCAGATATGTTGACTATGTTTCACAGCCATAGATGAGCTTAGCCCAAGAGGAAAATTATATATATATAATTTTATATATATATATACACACACACACACACACTAGTAAATAAAACGTGGAATTTATGAACAAGGGAAACCAACCTGAAACGTTTATATCCTTTTCACTAGCTTGCACTGTCAAATTTTCGGATACTTTTGTAGAGGTTGTCACTGGAGGCGATTTTGGTAGAAAATCTGATGGTCTTCTAGAGCATGGGGTAGATCTTGAAGGAGGAGAAGTAGGTCTTTGTGGAGGAGTTGTAGAGTTTTTACGGACTGGAGCAGCTGAAGGGTTTGGTTGGGAGCATCTTGGTGTTTTAAAATTGGCTTCTGTGGCAGAATGAATTTGTAGACTAGTATGTGGAGGATGAATATCCTGGACAACGTGTGATACTTCTTCATCTTTCGTCAGCTCTGTAGGGTTGTCAACTATTTCTGATGCTACAAATGTGTGTGTTAATGTGAAATTATGTTTTGGCTTACAGATTGTAGGAGGAGGAGGTGCAGCTCTTAGAGCTGTAGTATGTCTTATGGCAGACTTTTGCGACAAGGATTGAGGTACTGATGTGGATGAAGTTTGTACAGCTGATGCATCAGTTTTATTTCCACGTCGATTCCTGAAAGAAGCTGGTAAAGATGCTGAAGTAGATGGTGATAAATTTTCCTTTCTTTGAAATGAACTACATGAAGATGACAAATGTTCTTGTTCGGAACATCTTGAAGATACAATTTCAAATGGAGATAATGTGTCAATTGAATTAGCTCTAGCTGGGATCATATGTTTGGGATTGACTGAAGATGTGCTGGATGTTTTGTGTAAGCCATTCTTAAATATGTGTGATTCTTTACTGCTACCATGTTCTTCATCGTTCTGCGCTATTTGTGCTAATGAAGAAGATGGTAATACTGAAGATAAAGAAGGTTTCGGTGGTCGAGGAGGAGCTGGTCTCAATTTAGGCTTTGCAGCGATCGGCGGTTTTTCAGGCATTTGTGGTCTAGCAATCTCCATAGTAGCCCTGAAACTGTTTTATATAAAAAAATTGTATATTGGTGAAAGATTTTTGTTGGACAGCAAAAAAGGCATCACAAAATACAAAATTTAAACATCTTTTTATCATTGTTTTGTGTGATACTTTTCATATGAAGTCCTACGGACTTCAATTAGTTAGTTAATTAGTCATTGGATCATTGTAATTGAACTCCGGACAAGTCCATAGGTGCTCAGATCTCTCCTTGAGTGTATCCGCCATTACATGTTGACTGACGGTCCCAGTACGTCGTTAATTGACCATCATTCTTTCTCACCCACGAAACCACTCCTTTCTAGCAACACCACATTTAACACCAAGCTCCCTTATTCTAGTCATGAAACAAGAGTCATCGTCACTTATACAGTCATTTGTTTGTGCGTTTTCCCATAAGGCATTCAAAATGTCTGCCCAATCCATCACTACACCAACAACCTTAGTTGCAGCATGGGTAGCAACCTATCTGCTCTCTCATTACCCCGGACTCACGCATGTCCCGGCACAAAAATGAAAGTCACTCTACGCACACAGAAATTATTCATTGCATCCAGCCACTATTCCTGAACGTACCCGCCTGAACTTTTACAATTTTGGTCATGGAATCACTGAGTATACAGACATGCTAGCAGACAGTCTGTGAGCACACCCACTTCAAAGCTTTGGTTACTGCCAAAATCTCCATTGTCATGCTGCTTGTCATCTGAGTGAATGCGCCACTTTCCTCTCTGATCGTCTCCCCCAACCTTTAAGCCGTGAAGGCCCAAGAATTCGTGATGTGTCTCTCAACCGATCCATCTGTATATATAATCATATCACCTTTCCTGGAATTCTCACCGATCAGAACGAACACCTCCAACTCGACCACCATGCCCTGCACTCTCTATTGAGTATTATTAATCCTTCGAAGGCTGTCGGACAATCTGAGGGTGCCAGACGTCATTCGGCACTAGGTAGTACATCATACAATCTGCAGACACTCTGTATAACGTCCTCTACGTGCCCCATCCACAACTTTCCTCTCTTTAGTCGACTGCCTTTCACTTTGATAATTTCTGGGTGTAGAGGGTGCTCTTTATCAGCAGTGATTTGTAGGTAGTCCCGCACCTGCACATTTGTATTCTTTGCTCTGCAGTTGGGCAATCATGTAAGTATCACATAGCCTGTGCCAATGTATCTCTCGTACACCTCAAAATGATTCTCATTGCCTCATTCTGGATTCTATCCAATCTTTCTGTTTGAGTCTGACTCAGTGTCAGAATTGCCAGTGCGTACTCCACCATTACCACCACAAATCCCTAATACAGCAGAAATAGCAGCCTCTGTTCACATTGAGCAGCAGCCATAACTTTCATTGCTGCAAGACTTTTATAAGCTTTTACAATGATGTGGCCACATGATCTTTGAAACTCACACTTTTGTCCACCATAACCCCCAAGTACTTCATTGTGCTGGTTCTCTCGAGGACATCCCCTCAAAAAGTAACTGATGGCGTAGATGTGTTAACTATGTGATTATTTATGGAAAACCATGTTATCGATGGTTTGATGGATTAACAAAAGCTCCAGAATTATTGCACCATTCTCCTATACGATCAAGCTCCCTCTGCAAATTCCTGGCGATCGTTTCTCTATCATCTCTGCCCTGCCTATATAACAAGATGTCATCAGCATAAGACATGGTTCTCCCTGGTTGCTTTGTTATATCGCTATAACTGCAGAAGACGGATGTGTTGGGTCATTGGCGCAAATATATAGGTAACACAACACATTTCCATTTTCTGGATTACATCCTGCTGGAAATCTAGTTGGACCATTGTCCTGCTACAAGAGAGATCCAGTGGGAGTTTGACAATGAACGCTGAAGAAGTGCTATAAAATAAATAATTACGACTAATATTATCATTTATTTAGCTCCTGGGAGTAATTTTAATGATTGTACACATTATTACAGACAAAGTGGTTTGGTCACCTTGTGAGTATGGACCCTAGCTAATTACCACTGAGAGCTTATAGCAAACGATCATCTAATACTTAACCAAGGGAAGACCAAGAAAGAGATGGATGGATAACATCGCAACCTCCCCCACAAACATAGACTTAGTATGACTCTGGCCTTGAACAAAAATTTACAGCTTCCACCCGTACACTTAATGGCAAGCATGGATGCTATCAACTAGCTTCCACTTGGTGTATAGACACATTATTATAAATTATGATGGTCATCTATAATCTTCAGGTACGTAAGTCTTCTTCCTTCATCTGCTTGCATCCTCAAACTCCTGCAGATTAGCAGGATGTAGTACAGATAACTTAATGCATTGTATTATGGTTTACAGCTTGGCTGCGATACCCTTCAGCATGACAAGGCCCAATTTAAGCACAGCTTTGATTCCTTTGACCCTTTATGCGATGGGACAGCCAACTTCTTGCTAAATAAATACCCGTAGCCATCTCTTGTGACATGCATAGCAGGTAACATTCTTGTAATTCTGTTCTCCTCTTTCAGATCCCGGTACCACACGGGAGAGGTACTTCTGACAGACTGCAACTGCAGTAAGGATTACCTAAGTAACTAATTTTTTTAATTTTTTTTTTTTTAAATGGCTCAAAATGTGTATAGGAGTTTATTATACTTGTTTTTCCCCCATATGTATCACAAGCATTTCTCCCATATGTACCGCAAGCATTTCTCCCATATGTACCGCAAGCACTTCTCCCATATGTACCACAAGCACTTCTCCCATATGTATTGCAAGCACTTCTCCCATATGTACCGCAAGCAATTCTCCCATATGTACCGCAAGCATTTATCCCATATGTACCACAAGCACTTCTCCCATATGTACCACAAGCATTTTTCCCATATGTACCACAAGCATTTCTCCCATATGTACCACAAGCATTTCTCCCAATGTACCACAAACATTTCTCTCATATGTACCACAAGCATTTCTCCCATATGTACCACAAGCATTTCAATAAAGCAGCATGTCTCCTGCCAAAAGTCAAACTCATTGTATGTACCTCTGCAGCTTCAAGTAATAACCCTAGGGATCTCTGGAAAAAAAACACGTGTAAACAAAATGCTATTATCTGGAATCAAACACATGACCGCTAGAGCACAAGATGTAAGTCGTAAAAAACGCCAAGATCTGGAGTCAAATGCATGACCACTAGAGCACAAGGCATAAGTCGTACAAAATGCCATGATCTGCAATCAAAAACATGACCACTAGAGCACAAGGCACATGTCATAATGATTATGACAGAAAGATTCCCAAATCACATTTCTTGCAATTTAATATAAATCATTAGGTGCAATTGTTTGGAAGCAGTGAACAAATTATCAAGAAAGAAGTCATTTAGTACAAATCTTCACCATGAAAAAAATGTCAAAGGTAATCTCTTTATACACTTCAGTTGGTTATTTAGCTGTGATTTATTGTCTTGATTAGAAACTAACACCATAGCACGGAGGACATTCCCATATGTGTTACCTTGTGTTTGTCAGAGATCACATTCCTCATCAGTTCAGACATCGGCTTGTCGGAACAAGATGGTAACTATTAACAAAGGTTATGACTACGAGGATTTATTGTCTATAAATATGACAATAAAATGCATGTGACAAACTTGGAAACACAATATTGTAATTGATACTGTTCTGATCCATATTAGTGTTTTTCCTAGTCATAACGTGCACTCATTAGATAGTACAAGAACTGTGAGACTGACCTTTGCAAGATGACAATTTCAACTAAAAAATGTGTTTTATTCTTTATTTATGTTCTAATTATAAGCACAGTAACACAATGTAAGGATAGCCCACAGCTTATCACACGATAGGAATGTGATACAATGTAAGGATAGCCCACAGCTTATCACATGATAGGAATGTGACACAATGTAAGGATAGCCCACAGCTTATCACATGCTAGGGATGTGACACAATTTAAGGATAGCCCACAGCTTATCATATGATAGGAATGTGACACAATGTAAGGATAGCCCACAGCTTATCACATGATAGGGATGTGACACAATGTAAGGATAGCCCACAGCTTATCACATGATAGGGATGTGATGTAGATCTGTATCTTACTGCACACTAAGTAGATATCAAATTTCAATTTTATTTCCCTTTTTTATTGGGGGTGGGGGAGGATCTCCCTGGCAGTGTTGTTTACCAGTTCACTGTGTTCAAGAGGGGGCTGGTTCAAATCCCACTTGTTCTATGTGACAAACTTTATAAACATTATTTTGTTTATAGAGTGGATATTTTTCTGAGGAGCCGGAGTACAATGAAGACAACCCTCTATGCCTTGCTAGTCCTTTTTTGGTTGAAGGTGTCCGATACATTTCCTTGGTGTATTTACCTTTTTCAACTGTTTATCAGCCAGGTATCACTGTTTTTCTGACTGGAGAAGTCACTATGAGACTTAATTCAAGAATTTAGTGTAGGCCTACAACATAAATATATTAAATGTCTGTTAAAATAGATCTATTTTTACTTGTGGTCAGATCTGAAACAGAAATCTGCTGATAAAACTATTACTTAGTATTACAATTGATTATCTCTTCATGAAGAAAGCATCTTCATACAAGTTATATTTATTATAATAATAATAAATTGAGGGGGCGGGGGTGGCTAGTGAGAGAGAAATGAAATGCCTTTTCTTTTGCTGTTCTGTTGACACAATGTCACTGTGTGAAGTGTTTCAGTCAGGGTGAAGATAAGTTTAGTTAGTTTAGACTAAACTTTAGTAAATATCTGGTGGGTGGATACTTATTGGTTTCCTATTATTGGTTAAATTTTGCTTCCATAAAATGAAAAATCTTTAGTGTAAGCTTAGTTTTGTAATTGAAAAATAAACGATACTTTTTAATTGCAGTCATTATTAGTAGTTGTCTAAGTATTAAGTATTGCACTTACAAAGGGAGATGTGAGCGATGTAAAAACTTCAGCAACAATCAAGATGAGAGATGCTGAAGTAGATTTGTGACTTGCATTTGACCAATTATTTTTGCCTTTTTGCAGGCCTAATCTCTTTCCGTTAAGATTTAACGTATCTCCATATTGTAGGCCTATGTTATAAATGTGTAATAACTTTTTCGTTGATATAAGTATCTCTAAACTATCACAACTTTTAAACAACAGCTGAAATTTTGTTGATTCTATTCTTTTCGTCTCTTCCGGTTTGCTAAACCTCCCTCTTCCCTTATATTCCAGAAATAGTGGCAAATGTTTTGTATCGTTTTCAAACACTGGAACTATGAATCCATCTTTTTGATTGGAATGTTTGGATCAAATACAACTACGGTGCTATTGATATCTGATGATGTCCACACTAAACAAATAATTAAAAAAATCAATTGTGGAATAGTCCAGTCAAATGTAATATTTCATAAACAAAAAAGGAAGAACACCAGATGTATATGAGGTGAGAGAATTATTAGGCTTTACAGGACCGGAGATATGTCTTCAGTTAAAATAAAGGATGGGAGGGGGGGGGGGGGGGGTGTTTATCTAAAAAAAATGGTCATTCGCAAATTTTCGTGCGCAATTTCTATATTTTCGTGCAAAATTCTAAATTTCGTAAGTAATTTCTAAATTTTCGTAAGTAATTTCTAAATTTTCTTGCACAATTTCTTCATTTTCGTGCGTAATTAAAAAATTTTCGTGCGTTATTTCTAAATTTTTGTGCGTAATTTCTAAATTTTCGTGCGCAATTTCTACATTTTCGTGCAAATTTATACATTTTCGTGCGTAAGTTTTAAATTTTCGTGCGCAATTTCTACATTTTATTGCACATTTATAAAATTTCGTGCGTAATTTCTAAATTTCCGTGCGTAATTTCTAAATTTTCGTGCGTAATTTCTAAATTTGTATGCAAAATTTCGACATTTTCGTGCGCAATTTCTACATTTTCGTGAGATTTTTATAACCTATTTATTTCTTTTAAAAAAAAAAACGTTATAAAGGGGTTAGCTTGAATACACCCAAAACACTTCCTCCTTATCTATATATATATTTAAAAAGGTTCTTTCCTAGTAGACGCCAATACACTGTTTAAGTTTTTAATCCCACTTTTGTTGCATACAATAACAAATAAATAAGCAGGAATCAGTTGTGTTTCTACAAAGCAGAAAAAGTACTACCTGTTGATAATATCTGTAGTCTAAATTCTTTCAGCATGCTACACGCTGGGTTGGGGCTATTTCAGTGTGTAGCGCGCAGAAATAATGAGCAGTACACAATTGAGCAGAAATAATTGCCGTTTTACTATCTGCGTGTTATGGAAGCACAATGAAAATAATGGTGCTCTGCACATTGCACGAGTGAGGAGCATCTTGGAATGGAGAAACAATACACACCGTGTCACATCTCTATAGCATCTTAAAAGTTATCATGCAGTCATGCAGAGTTTATGTTGACATCAAGGACAACAACCACAAACACTTCACAAACATTTCACGCTACTCTCGTTCTTATGCAAGATTACTTGTCCCAATAAAACTTGTTGCCTTATTTCTGATTGTCTCCCTTGTATATGTTTTAATGTCCCTTTGTACCCTAGACACTGATACATTTCGTCAGACTAAAACTTTGTTCCTTTTAAATGTGTTGGTCTCTGCTAGGACATACCTCCCGCCCCTCAAAAGTATAGAATCCAGAACGTAATCTTTCCTATGGATCTCTTGAATTCTTCGCGGTTCTGAACAAGTTGTCCTGCCTCTTCCAGTGACATGCGCAGGCATTCCTGAATGTCTTTTGTCCAACGGCGTCTTGGGCGGCCTTTGCCCCTGTTGCCTTCTATCATCCCCTCCAGTAACACTCTCTCCGTGCCGTCGTATCTCTTAATGTGACAGAAAAAAACTAGCTTTTTCTTTAATATGGTGTTCAGAAGCCAGTCTTCTTGGACGCTAATTATTATTAACACCTCCTAGTTTGTTGTCCTTGCTGTCTATGGTATTCTCAAAACTCTTCTATAGCACTTTAATTCAAATGATGTTATTCTCTTGATCACTGTTTTATTTAGTGTCTATGCTTCACATCCATATGTCGCCTCAGGAAATACACATATTCGTAGTAAACACAATTTGGTTCTTATGTTAGTACCTTGTCATAGTTTATTTAGCTATTTTGATTTTTCCAGCGCCATTGCTGTTCTTCTCTTGATCTCAACTGCGCAGTCCCCCGCATTGTTTATATTAGTTCCTAAATAATCAAAATGTGTCACTTCTTCTAAATTGCAGTTCTCAATATTAATTTTGGGTCTTGATTTAGTTTTGTCAGTTTCCATTATCTTTGTCTTTTTCATATTTAAGAACAAATTTTACTGTTCGCTTAACTTTTGGGTTGACTTAATTATGTTTAGTAGGTCGTGTTCGTTTGTTGTTAGTAGCACTGTATCGTCTGCATATCTAATTTCTGGTATCTGCAGCACTCCTATATTTATGGATCTGAAATCAGGCTTCACTGTTTCTTGTCTCACGTTTCTCATTATATTTTCCGCATAGATGTTGAACAAGTATGGAGACAAGGTACATCCTCGTCTTACTCCTTTCTGTACATTGAACCACTCCGATCAGACACCTTCAACTTTTACCGCTGCTTCTTGATCTTTATACAGCTGTGCTATTAGTCATATAATGTGTTTTGGGAAACCCATATCGTTCATTATTTCCCATAATTGATGGAAACTTGGTGAAACTTGGACAATCAGCAGAATTATAAGAAGTTATGTAGATTGTGTTGGGCTCTGTAGCAGAGATGTTGGATTTGAATGTTGAAAACACCATGGACAAATAAAAAGGGAAAGAAGATTTTTTGAAATAAAAATTAATTCTAATAGAGAAAGCTGCTCACTCGCGTCAGTCGAGAACAGTCCGCATTCTTTACTAGAAGAGGAAGAATGGAACATCAGAACCGTAATGGAAAATGGGGAAGGTTTAACATCGACAAGGCGAATCACCACGGTTTTGTGTCGATTTGAATGATTTCAATTACCACGGTTTTGTGTGGATTTGAATGATTTAATTTACCACGGTTTTGTGTGGATTTGAATGATTTCATTTACCACGGTTTTGTGTGGTTTTGAATGATTTCAATTACCACGGTTTTGTGTGGTTTTGAATGATTTCAATTACCACGGTTTTGTGTGGATTTGAATGATTTCAATTAACACGGTTTTTGAGGATTTGAATGATTTCATTTATCACAATTTTGAGTGGATTTGAATGATTTCAATTACCACGGTTTTGTGTGGATTTGAATGATTTCAATTACCACGGTTTTGTGTGGATTTGAATGATTTCATTTACCACGGTTTTGTGTGGATTTAAATGATTTCAATTACCACGGTTTTGTGTGGTTTTGAATGATTTCAATTACCACGGTTTTGTGTGGTTTTGAATGATTTCAATTACCACGGTTTTGTGTGGATTTGAATAATTTCAGTTAACACGGTTTTTGAGGATTTGAATGATTTCATTTATCACAATTTTGAGTGGATTTGAATGATTTCATTTACTACGGCTTTTTGGGAATTCAAATGATTTCAACTACCACGGTTTTTTTGGGGGGATTTGAATGATTTCATCACGTTTTTTTTTGGGATTTGAATGATTTCATTTACCGTGGTTCTGTGGGGATTTGAATGATTTCATTTACCGTGGTTCTGTGGGGATTTGAATGATTTCATTTACCGTGGTTCTGTGGGGATTTGAATGATTTCATTTACCGTGGTTCTGTGGGGATTTGAATGATTTCACTTACCGTGGTTCTGTGGGGATTTGAATGATTTCATTTACCGTGGTTCTGTGGGGATTTGAATGATTTCATTTACCGTGGTTCTGTGGGGATTTGAATGATTTCATTTACCGTGGTTCTGTGGGGATTTGAATGATTTCATTTACCGTGGTTCTGTGGGGATTTGAATGATCTCATTTGTATGTGAAGAAGAATTATAAGAGGAAAGGAGAAGGTTGTTTTATTAAAAAAAAAACACATGTTTCGTAGTACAAAAAATCAGGTTACTTTTTGCTAAAAGGTATTTGAACCCCTCAAATTCCTTCTTATATATGTCCAAACACGATTTCAGAAAGCCAATGTCGTATAATTGATAATCATTGTTTTTATACCAACTCAGTGTTGCCAATGTCAAAGATCGCCCACAAAGACATTAATGACAAAGATGACAAAGAGTGTGAAATGAGAAATTTGAGGAAACCTATAAATCTTACCAGAAGAGACAGACGGAGAAATGAAGATATCAGGAAAGAAATAGAGACCATCTCATGTCAAGAATAACTAACCAAAATGTCAGAGAATGTCCGACAAAGTGAGGAGTGCCACAGCAATAAAATAAATAAGCGATAAAGACTAATAAAGTTAAAGATGTTATTATAATACTAACTACTAACAAGGTCCCATTTATAAGGTAACTAAAAAGGTCCCATTTGAACCGTAACGTGGAAACAGTCCCTGTTATTGCGTTTATTATTATTCAATTGTTACATTGTTTTGTTTGTTTTGATAGTAGTTAGTATTATAGTAACATATTTAACTTTATTTGTCTTTATCGCATATCAAGACTACATCGGGAGATAGTAAGCCAGGATGTTTGACCATATCATGATAGATAGAGCCAACGCAATCAGCCTTTCGTGCACACAATAAAAAAAAAATCGGGTTATAAGGCACGAGAGGAAGACAGAACTAGATGGGTGAGAAAAATCAAAGAAACCTCGAAGAGACACGGACTAACCATGCCCAATGAGGTAAAATGGTCAAAGATAGACAGCTCCACCCCCCCCCCCCACGACTCTTAACGACACAAGTGGGAATGACAATATATAGATAAGATATATGACTAGACAAGTTGAAAACAAGACGGGTCGAAGAAGACTAAGAGAGAAGCAAGTAAGAGAAGACACCACACCGAAATATGTATATGTTTCTACAATAATGAGCAGAAAATAGTGGACTTACATCGCACACGTATCTAGAATGAAAACAGACCGCCACTACAAGCATTAAAATTGGTACCAGATGGCAAAAGAAAAATACGAAGAGGTTGCTCTTTGCAGAACAACAGTCAAAGAGTGTCTATACTCTGTTCACTCTAAAAATGAAGTAGGTCAGTGCTTCTGATTGGTTGTTGGACGCAGAACGCATTAATCGATTGCTAAGTGCCCAATAATATTATTTTTAAATTACGTTTTTAAATGTTTTTTTAAAATGTTGTTTAAATATTGTTTTTAAATGTTTTAAATAATATTGTTTTTAAATGTCATCAGCTGTTTAAAAAAGCACCTGTTGCCGCGGAGTAATATGGGGGTGTGTTTTGACCCACTTCATTTTTAGAGTGAACATTGTTTTATATGGTTCTTAATAACATACAAGAATTACACACATTAGCATCACATCGCTCGATCATGATAGCTCTGGTTCCTGGCCTATGCATCGTATTCGGCGCTGAAGAAACATAGATAGATAGACGGAAAGGTAGGTAGGATGGTTGGTCTGTTTGTCTGTCTGTCTGTCTGTTTGCCTGTCTGTATGTATGTCTGTCTGTTTGCCTGTCTGTCTGCCTGTCTGCCTGTCTCTCTGTCGGTCTCTCTGTCTATCTGTCCGTCTGCCTGTCTATCTATCTGTCTGCCTGTCTGTTTGTCTATCCATCTATCCATCTATAAATATTACACATATACCTACTAACAACGAGACACAACGAATGTTTTGTTTATAAATATTGGCAACACTTGTACCTATTTCATTCATTTTTACATTTGCCCCATATTACCCCAGCCTACGCATGTTTAATATCGGGTTATTCCCGATTTATCTCTTCAGTCATAACACGTACATGACAATAAACTTCAGTAGCGACAATAGATAGAAAATGCTGAGAGTATATGACCGGAACGAATGGATTCGTTAGAAGAACTCGTAGTAGCGAAAGTCCAGAAAACGTAAACTATGAAAACTATATCACATCGATTGTACATTATTCTTGTTCAAAAGTTAACAATACAGGATTGTCTACGCAGCCGATACGAGTATTGGCGGGATCAGGGTAACCATATTTGCCTTGGGCGTAGAATAAACTGCACACCTTCGGAAAATACGCATCCTAACCAGGGTATCATGTTCGTTTTTATAATTAAAAATTGAGCAAAGACATACACATTAAGGCCACAGTAATGAGTGCGATGTGAAACATAAACCTGCCAGATAGGATCTAATGCCATTCCTCGGGGCATCTGTCGGCATTACATCGAACTTTCTGTCTTTTTAAATCTGATTTGGCCAGCAATATTTATGCCCCTTGTACGTGAACTAATTGGAGTTTGTGAAATCATAAACAATATGCAAGATATTTTATAAGCAAAAAAAAAAACATCTAACAAAACTGTCATTTTTACAATAATTTTTACAAAAGAGAAATAAATACATTTTTGTTCTCTCCAGTTGCAGTTCCTTGTTTTTAGAATTCTTGTGAAATTAATGATCGGCTCTGTTCTTTTCTTACCAATTTGGAATAACTCAAGAAATTTGAACCATATTTTTTATCATTCTGTTAAATGCACGAAAATATATCCTACATTGTGTGTCTGCCTGCAGGGCATATATTTAGGGCATATAAAATCCCAAATTAATGTTCTTCCTCTTTGATATAGTTTATGTGAATCATAAACTGCCTGATAAATGTGATTGCGATGTGCCTGGCATGCATGGGGGATATCCATAAATTATGTCAATCCTTTTTGAGGTAATTTTTTACCACCTCCCCCCC